>JAFFSR010000014.1:397500-1030000 GCA_017163975.1 Anastatus disparis
ACCCTCGAAATTCGTGTTCAAGGCACCAAAATACATAGGAAAAACTTTGGTGGAGCCGTGGATCTCCATCGGCTACGGAAACTCTCCTAGCTACCTATATTAGTTATAAATGTCCTCCGTATTCAGGTGAAATACCCCGGTGAACATGTACATTAAGGTTTGGAAAGATTCTGATGTAAAAGAACCTTTCTAATTTTTTGCGGGTTTTGGTACCAGTCCATAATACAACTTTGTGAACTCTTATGAAAAAAATTGTCATGATTTTCGTTGATACCTTCTGAACTTTTTTGATTCATTAAGTTTTACTAAGGAATAGTAACCTTAATTTTATCGTATTCACAATTAATAAACAATTAAGATCGCTTTAGAATTGAACAGCACTGTAAAGTTTTCAGGAGAATCCTTCTAGATTGTATTTTAAAAAATTCTTCAGAAATATTTTTCACGTTTTATCATCGTATGAATATATTTATTAAATTATTAGTAAATAAATGATTATAAATTTATGAGATCATTTTTTTTTTTTTTTTTTTAACGTCGCTATATTTATGCTATGCTATTATTGCTATGCTAATCAGCGACGGAGCTCGTAAGTGTGTTTGTGAACAAAGCACATGTAACGTACAGTGGTGCTTGTATCAATCGGCCGAGAGTGAGATTCGAACTCGGAACCTCGAGATTATGAATCCAACGCTCTACCGAATGAGCCACAGACCGACTCCTATGAGATCATTTAAGAATACGGATGAATCTTTATATTTTCTGTATATTGATTGAAAGGTTAATAAAACTTCACGAACTCTGTGGAAGTAAATCGAGATGAATTATTACAATCTTGTAAAGAGTTTAATAGCTATTAAAGATCCTTAAGAGGAGGTCGAGTATATATATCCTATTGTAATCAAAAAATTGATTTTTTTTACAAAACTAATAATTTTAGCAAAAAAAAGAGAAAGCCCCATCTTGTATCATAAAAGCAATATTTTCTTTGATTAGGGAATAATTTTTTTATCGATTCCTTTTGAAAAAACCTTGAAAAACATAAAATATCGAGGTTTGGATGGACAATTCAGTTTTTCAAAGTTTTCTTTGAAACGAAGCGATAAAAATAATTTTTTCTCATAAGAGAAAATATTGCTTTTTAGTATACGAGATGGAGCTTTCTTCTTATTTTTTGCTACAATCATAAGGTTTTGCAGGAAATTGAATTTTTTTATTATAAAAGGATAGAGATGTACGACCTGCTATTAATAAAATACCGTGAAAATTATTTATGATTCTCAGTAACGATCTTGAAGTTATAAAAAAATATACATATTATTAAATTTTTTTAACTCTTGAAATAGTTAAGCATACCATGGAATTGTTTGATAGTGGAAATAAAGCCATTTTACACGACTAAGCTATAAATTTTTTTTGTGAATAAATACAATAAATCGCACTAATTTATTAATACTAGGCAATTTTTCAGTTTATTAATAAGTTAATTTAATTAATACTATGATATGCCCTTCAAAAATCACTATTCAATATATTAGAAATTCATAAAGAATCTGAAGAAGTCATAATCATATTTTTTTGATATATGGGGATATCCACAAAACTTTTAATTGTCTAGTAACAGGTCATATTACAGCTGTTACTGGGTTACCGCATGATGCACATTGTTTAAACTAGGTTCAAATCTTTTGTGCTATCCTGTAACTCTATTTCTGATGTATTTTGTAAATGTTTAACAAACGGCGCAGTAGATATTTCTATGAAACATTCATTTTTACACATAAAAAATTACCGTAATTTATCTTATGTGTAAATTTACTTTTTATAGAATTATCTGCTGCGCCGTTTGTGGTCACATTTACAAAATACATCAGAAATAGAGTTACAGGATAGCACAAAAGATTATAACCTAGTTTAAATAATGACCTGTTACTAGAGAATTTAAAGTTGGATGGATATCCCCATATAATACCATAGTGGTACACATGAAATTGGAAAGGTTCTAAAAATATATAAATTACAATAACTTTTCTGATGAGGATATATTATTCAGATTAATATTATTTTTAAAATTAGATAACATTATTTTTATTTTTAAGAGCATGACGAAGCTTCCAGTCTTCTAATAATATTTCCAATCCCAAGTTATGAATAAACAATGCGTTTAATAAAATTTTTTTGCGACAAAGAAAAAATTTGTAAGATTCAACTCGAGTGCGGACAACTCAAGAAACCCACGAAAATACTACATAAAAGTAATAATACAAACTTTCAATGTAACGTATTTTAAGATTAGGTTTGTCGAGCTTGATATAATTTCCAATCCAAGTTCATAAAAAATTTACAAGTTTAAATGATTTTTTATTTTAACAAAAATTATTGTATTAACATAGCTTTAGTGCGGACAAGTCATTATATTTGTTTTTCTCATCCGTGCTGAGTAAGCGGCCTATAGCGCATGCGTTCTCGGGGTAGTAAGTAGCTAATAGCGCGCGCTGCGTGTGTTGTTTTTTGAGGGCGTGTGTTTCACAGCTATGTATGATATTATTTTGTATTAAATCACGTAAATACGTTACATTCTGTAAAATAATGTCACGCAAAAGCGTTAATTAATGTAAAATCGCAAAGGTTTATACAAGCGCAGCGCCCTCATACTGTATCTCATCGACCATATGATGAATTTTATACTCTATCTCGCTTTAACCTCTGACAAAGTAAATCGTATCATCTATTCTTGTATTATTTTTACATTAACGAAATCGTAATTATTCCGTATAAACGTGAAATTGGTGAACTAAAAGTATGTAATTTAATTACAAATAATAGTACCAAAAAGTATTGAAATATACTATTGCGAGTCAGTCGTACGGCAGATATGAGAGAGAGAGAGAGTCTCGGGCAATGGCGCTATTCGCTACGCTCGTGCGCCAACTTGCCCTCGTGCGCAATAGTCAACTAAACCTTACTCGTTACACAATATACTATTAATTTACGAATTTAAAATGATATTAATGAAATAAAAAAAGCAAAACTTGATTGCTGTAGCTCCAACATCAGATAAATATTACGGAAAGAAACATAATGAATCACCCAAATTCACAATTTTATAAATTACAACTGAATCACTGGAAAAATAGTTGCATACAATAGACTTTTCCAAATTTTATGAGTAACGGCTTATAATTGAAATTTCAATGTCGGAACGATTCGGAAAACTTGAAACATTTATCAATTTTCATTTCATAATTGTTCTTAAACATTCTTTAAAGACCGGAAAAATATTTGTTCCGATTCTTTTAGAAATTTTCGGGTCATTTTAACGAGGATATAACTGATGATGATGTAACAAAATTCAACTGCAATAATCACAAATTTTCCAATCGAAAACGTTTCCATAAATAATTTCCATAACTTTATAATTTCCGCGAAAATAATCATAATCTTCATAATTCTGCAAAAATTACAATTTATATTGACTTTTTCATAAATTTAAGTAACTTATAGAAATTTTCTCAAATTCAATTTACTTGTTTTTGTCATAAAAAACGAAAGATAATTAGTCTCAAAGCAGACTTAACGTAGGTACATATTATTTTTTTATATACGCTTTTTCTATATTCGCCTTCATGTCTGTTTGCATGTTTGTCTGTCTGTAATCAAATCTTGCGCGCTCGATTTCAGGCACTTTTTGACAGATATAAATTCTGACAAGTGGCATAGACTTTGGTCTTGGATGACAATACAATAATCAGTTGTCATTTTGGTACCTGGACATCCAGGTCGATGATAATGGGTGTGAAAAGTCATCTCCGAGGAAGTATAAATGGGGAGGCTTTCTTTGGGTCAAGGCGAGTTTCTCGGGGGTTTTCAGGGTTGCTAAAACCGAATTTGAGATCAAACAATTGCCACAAAGTGATGCACGTTGTCCAGAGTACGCATGGACGTCGTCTCCAAGGA
Source organism: Anastatus disparis (assembly GCA_017163975.1). NCBI lineage: Eukaryota > Metazoa > Arthropoda > Insecta > Hymenoptera > Eupelmidae > Anastatus > Anastatus disparis. The sequence continues at coordinate 401,458 of JAFFSR010000014.1, forward strand.
AGTACAAGTGGGGAGGCTTTCTCTGGGTCGAGGTGGGTTCCCTGGGGGATTTCGGGGCTGCTAAAACCTAATTCAAGGTTTGAAAGTGAATCTATAATGCCTAATAATGATTTAGGATGAAGAGGTCGAACTGGAGTACCAAGTCGCCGATAACGGATGTACCTAAGTGTAATCTTCGAAAAGTCTGGTTGCAATGTAACTCTAAATGATAATAAAAACAATTTTTACTTAAAAATAGAAAATACAAAATTTTAAAAACATGCTTTAAAAATAAAATACAATAATTGAATAAATAGACTAAAAAAGTATAAAATAAATAAATTAACTTTTTTTAAATTTTTTAAATAATAGCGCTTATTACCTGTATATCGGAATGATGTTTGATGAAAAAATGTTAAAATTATTCACTAATTACAATAGTAATATGCTTTCTCGAAGTTAAATTTCGCTGGCATTATTCGAACGAAAAATTCATAAATTAGTAGGGATACTACCGCAAATTTATATGCGAGATGATTTGTATGAATGATCTTTATATATGGGTATCGACTACGAGTAAATCAACATATTTCATGGAACTTGCATGAATCTTAAACAATTGTTCTTTTAAAATCTTTTTATTTCCGAGTATTCTCCGACCTAATCAAACAACCTTAGAATCGAAATCCAAAAGAATCTCCAAGTTTCATTTGACATAGTCCCTGCAAATATCTGTAAACTTCATAATCGGTATGGGAAATTTCAAAATTCATTCATATAGACGATTTCCAGGTAGCCAGGATCACCTGGATATTGTGAGATGTCATCTCGGGAAACGTACATGTTATTAATAAATAATAGCTAAATTACAAAAGATATTCTTGTAGACAATGTTTATCTTACTCGGAACATCCATGTTTGGCTAGATAACATTTGAAACAACTTCAAAGTAGTTATTAAACTATAAGTTGAATTTCAAAAGTTTTAGCTGTAGATGATGTTTAAGTTGTCATTAACACCTAGGTATCCAAAGACGGCGATCGTGGGTACCACAGCATAATAAATAACTATTTTTTAAATATTGTCTACATCGATAAGGTAAAGTATGTATATATATATATATATATATATATATATATATATATATATATAAAGTTAAATATGTGTTTGTATGTGTGAGCGTGTGCGTGTGCGTATGAGTTGAAATTAAATGTTCCATATAAACTTGAATAAACCTGTGTGTGTACGTGCGATTCTACATGAAATGTCCCTTATGTATATATATATGTTTATATCATGCTTGTAAGTCGACATGAAAAGTTTCACGTACATGAACGCGTGTGTGCATGCATGCGAATTGACATGAAACGTCTCATATATATAAACCTAAGGGTACTTAGATAGGTGTGTACAAGTTGTCATGAAATGTCCCATATATATATATATAGAAAAACCTGTGCTTGCGAGTACGTGCAAGTTGACATGAAATGTCCCATATATATATATAGAAACAAAAAAATTGCGGGTGAACGTGAGCAATTTGATATGAAATGGACCATATATACATATGCAAAAACCTGTCAGTAAGGTCGTACATGAGTTGACATGAAGAGTCGCATGTATATAAAAGCGTGTATGCATGAATGCAAATTGACATGAAACGTCGCATATATGTAAACCTGAAGGAACTCGGATAGGTGTGTGAGAGTTGTCATGAAATGTTCCATATATATAGAAAAGCCTGTGATTATGAGTACATACAAGTTGACATGAAATGTCCCATATATATATATGTATATATATATATATATATAATCCTGTGTATGTGCATGCGCATTGGCATGAAATGTCCCATATATATAAACCTGTATGTGCGTGCGTTGAAATTTACAGAAAAAATCGCCCATGTATATCAACGTGTGTGTGCATGAATGAAAATTGACACGAAACGTCCCATGTATGAAAACCTGAGAACTCGGATAGGTGTGTGAGAGTTGTCATGAAATGTTCCATATATATATATAATGCTGTGTGTGTGTATGTGTGCGTGCGCATTGGCATGAAATGTCCCATATATATAAACCTGTATGTGTGTGCGTTGAAATTTACATAAAAAATCCCATGTATATTAACGTGTGTGTGCATGAATGAAAATTGACATGAAACGTCCCATATATGCGAACCTGAAGGAACTCGGATAGGTATGTGAGAGTTGTCATGAAATGTTCCATATATATAGAGAAGCCTGTGATCATGAGTACGTACGAGTTGACCCGAAATGTCCCATGTATATATATATATATATATATATATACACATATATAATCCTGTGTGTGTGCATGCGCATTGGCATGAAATGTCCCATATATATAAACCTGTCTGTGGGTGCGTTCTAATTGACGTGAAATGTCCCACTAGTATGTATGTATGTATGTATGTATATATACATATATATGTATATATATATATATATATATATATATATATATATATATATATATATATATATATCAACTTGTCTGTATGTGTGCGTTTGGGTCGACACGAAATGTTGCATATATATGAGCCCAGGTGCGTATGTATGTGCGCGTCCACATCTGTTTTTCTATATACATATATATGATGAAAATTCCTTTAAAACGTTTAATTAAAAAGGAATTGTGGAATTTTTAATTAAAGCCCTCGAATTCACAAATCATAATCATAACTGACGCTCTTTCAATTCACGATTACATTTTGATTTCTTAATTGAAATTTATTTAATTAAGGATTCCTTTTGATTTTGGAATTAAAGCCCTTTCAATTCACGATTAAATTTTGATTTCTTAATTGAAATTTATTCAATTAAGAATTCCTTTTGATTTTGGAATTAAAGCCCTTTCAATTCACGATTACATTTTGATTTCTTAATTGAAATTTATTTAATTAAGGATTCCTTTTGATTTTGGAATTAAAGCCCTTTCAATTCACGATTAAATTTTGATTTCTTAATTGAAATTTATTTAATTAAGAATTCCTTTTGATTTTGTAATTAAAGCCCTTTCAATTCACGATTACATTTTGATTTCTTAATTGAAATTTATTTAATTAAGAATTCCTTTTGATTTTTTAATTAAAACCTTTTCAATTCACGATTAGATTTTGATTTGTTAATTAAAATATTTTTAATTATTAATTTAAAAGGAATTGTTAATTAAATAAAACTCTAATTACGAATTCAAAAAGGATTTGTGAATTAAAATTTATTGAAAGCCCAAAATGATTTAAATATTTGCAACCCTGCTTTCATATTTGATTATTAGTTTGGTATTACAACAAGCACATTTATTTAAATTGTATATTTCTCTTCAATTGTGCATGACACTCAAAGTATTCTCAAAATATGTTGCTAGATGGTGCGATATCATACAGCTGTTTTCATAATGGAAGCATTATCAATGGATATAAACTTTTACAGAAGCGTACTTCTGGGTTAACTTTATGTTTTAAAAAAGCGGGTCATATTTAATATTGTCTGTGTATATATATATATATATATATATATACTAGGAGGTGTTCCCCCTGCTCGCTTCGCTCGCCAACCCCCCATTGTCAATATCAATTATCAAATCAATATCAATTTCCAAGAGAACGTTCTTAAATTAGATAACAATTAATTAAATTAGCTAACAATTAACTACCTTTCAGCTATCTCTCAGCTAACTTTCAGCTGAATTTTATCTGAATTTCAGCCAACTTTTAGCTAACTTTCAGCTAAATTTTATCTGAATTTCAGCTATCTCTCAGCTAACTTTTAGCTAAATTTTATCTGAATTTCAGCTATCTTTCAGCTAAATTTCAACTAAATTTTATCTGAATTTCAGCTAACTTTTAGCTAACTTTCAGCTAAATTTTAGCTGAATTTCAGCTAACTGAGGGCACATAAAATTCTTATACACGGCGGCGGCGGCGGCGGCGGCGTAGGCGATATATCTTTATTATATAGAGAGATATATATATATATATATATATACTAGGGGGGGTACCCCCCTGCTCGCACTGCTCGCCAACCCCCAGTTGTGCTATAAATATAATTATATATTAAACATTTAAATCATTTTTAAATTTTTAAATCATTTTTTTTTAGTTTCGTTGATAATTTAGTATATTATTTGATATATCGTAATGATTTTGAGTTTTATAAGATTTATAGGATTATTTTGTTATAATTCCTTTTTTATATCTTTTTTCTCATTTTAAACATTTTATGAGATATATCAAAAATTCATACTAAAATTTATAAATTTATTATGATATTTTAAATGAAATTATTACATGATCATTATATCATATTTTATTTAAAATTCAGTTATTTATATAACAAATAAATAAATAAAATAATTTTAAATTATTTTATACTTACTTATATTACATTTACCTGTATAAAAGTTATGAATATGTTTTTTTATTTATTGTTGTTAGTAGTTAAATTATTTATTTATTAAAATTTCGATTTATAAATTTTAAATAATCATAACTTTTAAATATTTTAGTTAATTTTTAAATATTTTATTTTTTTTTTATTTTTATAATATTGATAATGTTTAAAAATTTTTTTAAATTTATTATTATATATTGAAATATTTATGATTTATTTTAATTTTTCATATTTTATTAATAATGTTAGCTAATCTTAATAAATATTTAGAATAAATTTCATGACTTTGATTAAAGTAATATTCTGCTATTGGTTCGCGTATATTTATTTTATATTTTATAATTTCATTCGCATAATATTTATAATACTCTGGTACTTCATTCCAATTTTTAAATTCAAATTGTTCATTATTTTCCTCTATATATGAATTAATAATGTTATTTAATTCAGAAATTATTGTATTGTTTATTGAACTATTATTATCTAGACTTTCTAAATAATATTCATATTCTTCTTAAAAATTTAAATGTTCTTCAATTTGATCATTTAAATTTTCCATCAAAATGGATTTCATTTAATCATTTGTTGATCATTAACATTGTCAATTTCAACATTATTAATTGGATTCCATTCCATTTTTTTTTATTTATATATTATTAAAAATTTTTAATGTTTATAATTAATATAAATATAACCTGAAAAAAATAAAGTTTAATTAATAAAATAATTTATAAAAAATTTATTTAAATAACATTAAATTTTTGTTAAATTATAATAGAATTATTTTTTTAATATTTCTCTCCAAACTATGTTAGGTACAATATCTCTGTTTTTCGATTCATTTTGAATATATATTTTATTTACATTTTTACAACGTGAAAGAGTTATTTGTGCTTCTATGTTATATTTGAATAATTTAGTTATTTTTAATCGCGTTTCATTACATAATCCATTTTTTATACTTAAATTTCGAATTAACATAATTATGGTATTTACTTTTAATTTCAGTTCCTGTGGAGGTAACCCTTCTCTTATGTTATTTAACATTTCTATTGAATAATTCAAATGAATATTATCATCCGTTTGATCTACACCTTTGTAAAACAAATATAAATAGTTATTAATGTTGAAAGTTATATAAATTTAAACATAAATATTAATATCAATTAATTTTAAAAGTTGTATAAATCAATACTATTAAAGGTTTATAATGTAAGATGGTGTGGAAATCTGAATCCTCAACACTATATGCTTATTTTTATTTTAATACAATAAAATATTTATAATATGAACAAATTATTAAAAATCATTATGTTTTCAACAAATGAATTAATTATAGTGTTGAGGAATTGTAATAGAATTAATTTAAATTTATATTTATTAATTTCAGATAAACTATGTAAAAAATGGTAATAAGATATCTGATGAGGCACATGTTTTTCATTTTAAATATTATAAATTGTAATTTTATTCAACTACTTTCGAGTTTTCAACAAAAAAAAAATTAAAATTTTTATATTTTATGTAATATTATACATAAATAGAATATAATAAAAATATATAAAACTATATTATCCAGTATTTGATGGTTCTAAAAGGTTGTAAGGGGGATTGTGGGGGGATTGTGGGGGGAAAGAGGGGGGTTAGTGGGGGTCTATGGGGGGATGTGGGGGGATGTGGGGGGGTAATGATCGATAACATAAAATAACGTAAATTTACGTTATTTAATTAATAAAAATCATGTGGGGGGGCTGTGGGGGGGCTGTGGGGGGCGTGGGGGGCTGTGGGGGGCACCGACTGAATTTTGGTTCATATAACTATATAATATAGGGAGATATATATAGGCGGTCCAGGTGGAAGTGCTAAAAGCTATTTATTAAATACAATTATAACTTATCTGAAAATTCATGAAATCAACTATTCAGTTGTATTATGGACAGCTATAGCGGCTAATTTATTACAAGACGGTGTGACAGTACATACAGCATTTAAATTAACGTTGGACATATCTGAAGACACAATATGTAATATTAGTGCAAACAGCGAAATAGGTTAAAAAAATGAAAAATTTAATAATTGTTATCTAGGATGAAATCACAATGATATCAATATAAGCTTGAAAAGCCGTCGATCGCATGTTTAAAGATGTATATGATAATAATCTGATTGAAGGAGAAACATTTATCATATCAGGTGATTTTAGATAAACATCACCAATGGTAAAACGTGGAAATAGAATACAGATAGTAGAAAATTGTGTCAAAAAAAGCTATTTGTGGGAACATTCTGAATGTATGTCTTTAAAAGAAAATAAACGTTCATCGGAATTAGATGATAAATTTAAAAATTGGTTACTAAATGTAGGAAATGGTAATTTTCATTCAAAATATGAAAACGGAAATAAAGTTATACGAATTTTAAAAGAAATATTGTCAAATGGCAATCTAATTAATGAAATTCACGGGTTTAATATAAATATTGAAAATTGTGACTATTACGAAAATATTATATTAGCACCGAAAAACGTAGATGGAACAGAAATGAATGAAAAAAATTTATCAAAAATAAATGAACCAGTAATAGAGTACTTGAGAATTGACTTTGCAAAAGATGCAAATGACGAAAGTTTAGACGCCATTTTGCCAGCAGAATTTTTGAATTCTTTGAAGCCCAACGGTTTACCTCCACATAGATTGCAATTAAAGAAAGGAGCTATAGTAATGCTTCTAAGCAATGTTAATTTGAATAAAGGACTTTGTAACGCAACCCGATTAGTAATAATGACATTAAAACAATTTACTATTATTGTACAAATATTAACAGGGAGTAAAAAAAGGGAGCACTATATTTTTACCACGTATGACCTTATCAGCAAATGATGAACTGCCATTCCAGATGACCAGAAAACAATTTCCTGTAGAAATTGCTCATGAAATGACTATTAATAAGTTGCAAGGACAATCATTTAAAAAAGTAGGAGTGTATTTACCAACACCAATTTTCAGTCATGGGCAGCTATACGTGACACTTTCAAGGACAACTAATGAAAAAGAATTGAAAATATTATTAAGAGGGGGTCGTAACAATTCGCCGTTCTATACAGGATGGCGCTGCGGTCAGATGAGAGAAATATAGAAAATATTTTTTATTCAGCGATTTATAATTTATCGAGACAATAATATACTTCTAACGTTGTCAAAGGCACTAGCCATACATATGTAGAATTATTATTGATGCTAATATTGTTTGAAAAGTCTAAAATATTATCATAAAACGAAAAATGCGGCGCGTGGTAGAACCAATGTAAACATATGGGTATGATTCCTAAGTGCGACAGAGAAAGTAATAGTAAAGAACGAAGTATACGCATGCTCACGCCGGCTCTACTTCGCACTGCATTTTTCGTTTTATAACAATAGCTTAGACTTTTCAAACAAGATTATCATCAATAATTTTTCTACATATATATGGCTAGTGCCTTTGACAACGTTAGAAGTATATTATTGTCTCGATAAATTATAAATCGCTGAATAAAAAATATTTTATATTTTTCTCTCACCTGACCGCAGCGCCGCCAAGCGGCAAATGGTTCCTACCTCCTCTTAACATAAAAATGAAGAAAAGTTAAAGGTGAAATGATCTATACTAAAAACATTGTTTACAAAGAAATATTATAATATCACAATACAAAAATTATATATAACAAATAAGAAAATAAAATTAAACATATTTGAAACTCTTATATAACATTAAATATAATGAATTAAATATTATAAAGTAGAGTTTAGCGCTGTGTGTTTAAAAAACACAACTGTTATTGTTAGTTCTGTGCCATTGAAAAAACGCGATTGCTTTTTTAAATGCTGGGTATTTAAAAAAAAAAATTGCTGCTATTGTAAATGCTGTGTAGTTAAAAAATAGAACAACTATTGTAAGCGCTCTGTGATAACGGATTTGCTGCTGTTATTTTGAGCGCTATGTGGTTAATAAAACGCGGCTGTTAATGTAAGCGCTGTATAAATAAAATTCACGGTTGCTATTTTGAGCGCAGTGCAGTTATAAATTCGCGGCTATTATTTTGAGCTCTGTGTGGTTAAAAAAATGCGGCTGCTATTGTAAGTGCTGTGTAATTAAGTATTTACGGTTGCTATTTTGAATGCTGTGTAGTTGTGTGCCGCTAATGTGAGCACAGTGTTATTGATAAAGCGCGACTTTTATTGTGAACGTTGTATAATAAAAATAATACGACTGCTATTGTAAGCGCTGGGTGATTAAAGAAACGCGAATATTAATATTAGTGCTAAGCAAAAAAGAACTGAAATTATTATCAAAAGTAACTTTTAAAGCAGGATCTGTTACAATAAAGAAGACAATCTGAATAAATAAAAAAAATACATGAAAATATAATTAAAAATAATCACTATAGAATCGAGCCTTGATGCGCCCTCAAGAAAAGCTTTAGTTGATGATTTCTCGAAATGCTTTTAATTAATAACAAATATAAGTTCAGAAGTGAAAATATTTATCTAGAATTTTTTTTTAAATCAGAATAAACTATAATAGTGGCTAATTATTTAGATTGTATTCTGTCACAAAGCTTTACTGATGAGTCCTATAAACAGATTTGGGACAAAACGTAAAATTTGAAATTCATTAAACAATGAACATATCATGATCATCACCATCATCATTATCAATGTGTACACGTACGTGTGTATGAACAGAAGCGAAGAAATAGAGTCAAAAGGCGGTATCGGAGTCACAGAATGATTTTATAAAAAGGTAGACAATGAAACGGACACGCAGACAAAAAGGCAGAGACGAAAAAATGAGACACAGAACAAAGGAACGAAGACAAACAAACAGAGACAGAGAGATGGAAAGGAGCAGACGCAGAGACGAAAACGGAAGAAAGAAGACGCAGAGACGTAGACGAAAGGATGGAAACATAGACATAGAGACAGGGACGGAAACAATGAGACAAAGACAGATAAACAGAGACAAAGGGACAAAGCCAGAGAAATAGAGACAAATAGATAAACAGGAAATAAAATGGAGTTGAAGAGACAAAGACGGAAGAACAAAGACGAAGAGATGGAGACAGAAAGACGGAGACAGAGAAACGGAGACACACGGAGACACACGGAGAGGGAGAAACGGAGATGGAGAGACGAAGACGCAGAGGAAGACGGAGAGACGGAGATGGAGAGACGAAGACGGAGAGGGAGATGGAGAGACGGATACGGAGAGGGAGATGGAGAGACGGATACGGAGAGACGGAGATAGAGAGACAAAGACGGAGAGGGAGATGGAGAGACGGAGACGAAGAAATGGAGACAGAAAAACGGTGACAGAAATAAGGAGACAGAGAGACGAAGACGGAGATACGAAGACACACGGAGGCGGAGAAACGGAGACAGAGAGATGGAGATGGAGAGACTAGGACGGAGAGACGGAGAGGAAGACGAAGAGACGAAGAGGAAGACGGAGAGTCGGAGACATAGAGTCAGAGATAGAAAGACGGAGACAGAAAGACGGAGACAGGGAGACGGAGACATAGAGACGGAGAGACAGAGACGGAAAAACGGAGACGGGGAGATGGAGACGGCGTCGGAGAGACGGAGATAAAGATGCAGTGACAAAGAGACGGAGACGAAGAAACAGAAATGGAAATACAGAGACAAAGAGATGCAGTCGGAGAGATGAAGACAGAGTGACGGAGATGAGACGGAGTGAGGAAGACGGAGAGACGGAGTGACGGAGAGACAGAGACGGAGAAACGGAGACGGAGCAACGGAGAGATGGAGTGACGGATATTGTGTATGTGTGTGTTTGTATATGAGTATGTGTATGTGTTTGGATATGTGTATATGGGTGTATGTGTGTATGTGTTCGTATGTATGTGTATGTGTGTATGTGTACGTATGTATGTGTATGTATGCATGTATATGTTATTGCTGCACGTGTGTATGTTTGTGTATGTATGTGACAATAATGCAAAAAATATTAATGTAAGAAAAAAAAGTCTTAATTCTTCACTTTAATATAATAGTACTAATAGTAATATTTACATTTTTTTACTTCTGTAAATAATTTATATTGAGTACTTATAGTAATTCTTCAGTTACTTGTGAAATACATAAATAAAAAAATTGATAAATAAAATTTTTAATTTAAGGTGGCTTGAGCAAAAATTGAATTTTTAGTAAAAAAAAATACTTTCAAAAGTATAAGTTATTACTATTTCAGAGCCACTTTGAAAATATAAGGTCAACACCCCAATTCCAGACAAAAAAATTATCGAAATTTAACTTTAAATCGATGAAAATTGATATGATTACAACGCTATCAGACGTAAATCGCCAATATTTACTGTCAAATGATAAAGTATAATACAAATTGTAAATATAGTAATTGATTAAAAACATTTTTTTTAAATTCAACTAAAATAAAAAAATTTTGTTCTTTTTGTCGGGGCTCGAGCTTGATACGGCACCAAATGCTACAGCCACCTTAAAGATTTTTATTGATCAATTGATTCAATTTACTTTTCAATAATTGAAATAATATTATTTCGTAAAATAAAATATTTAACAAAATAAAAATACAACTTTTATGAAAAAAAAGAAAAATTGAATGTATCAGGATTTGAGCCCAGAGCGACAACATTTCAAAGCGCACATCGTAGCCATTACGCTAAAGCTGCATCATATATAAGTAAACATGAAATCACATATGCTCATCTGCCCATATATACTTTCCAAAAGTTTAAATTTCAATATTTTTTCAATCGAGAATTTTATTATGAAAATTCAAATTTCACAAGGCCATATGTAAGCGATTCTTTCGATTCAGTCTTAATATTACCCAAAATACGCAACGCATACAGTTTCAAGAATCGTAAAGATTAGATAGGTATCGCGACATAGTAGTTCACATTAGTGGATTTACAGCGCATAGCTCTACTGTCGGATTACAGCTGGTGGTGATAAGTGAAATAGAATCCGTTAAAATTCACAAACGCGCTTCATTCTGGACTCGAAAGACACGGATCCGACAAGGTTCTACACAGTATTATTTACGAAATGAAGCGATCGGAGCAATAAGTCGAATAACACGAGTTCAGTTAATACTATCATACATTAGTTTCACTTATAAGAAACGTAGCCGATAAGGCATGTGGGAACAATGATCATTTAAACCACGAATTTTTCTTATTCAAAAAGTTGAACACAATCATGTTTCATATTTATTTCATAATTAATTAAGATGAATTCTAATAGAGATAATAAAAGAGAAAAAGAGAGAAAGAAAATAAACTTATTAGTTAATTTTATGATAGTATGAGATACTTAAATATTTATTCATATGATATTTTAATAGATGAACGTTTATGCATAACTCGCACTGTTAAAAAAATGAAAATTGCGGCAAGTCAGGTATAATATGTTCCATTTATTGTTCAGAACATACAAAAACTTGAGGGGTGTAATCTAGACTTTAACTTATTAAATTTTTGTAATTTTTTAAATTCTTTGTTGGATAAAATTTTTAATGTACTTCATACTTAAAAATCGTAAATTTTAGATAGTGAGTTAATAAAATACATTGTTACATAAATAGCATTTTAAATAGTTGTAACGTCGAGAAATGAATTAGATTAATGATTCATTTATCGTCGCTGCACATGCGTGAATTCCTTTACGCAGCGTCGCACTTAGTGGGTGGTCGTCGAGTTTGACCGCGTGTTTCCTAGCGCGGGGCGAGAGTCAGACTTTGGTTCTTTTTGAGATTCAGGGACCTATACCAAGTCACTTTCCACGTCGCGATTTAATAATTAATTTAAAATTTTGTTTAATATTTTAAACCCCTAGCCAAGTAAGGCAACACGTCTCTATCGCTCGACTTGGGGTCTGATGACGGGGTCTGACGGGGTCTGACTGGGGTCGGTTCTCTAAAGCGGAGTCGCGTTATATTTCAAAATATAAGAAATATATATCTCCCTATATTATATAGTTATATAAAAAAAAACCTCCTCTCCTACCCTTCATTACTTTTCCCCCTATTTTGTATGCTTAAAACATCACAATTAACCCCTCAAAATAACGTAAAAATCTGTCTAGAAATAATCTTTTTTGAAAAAAAAGACACCCCTCACTACCCAAGTCACTCCTTTTGCTACCCCTCGTACATCACTCATACACCCCTCAGATAATTTAGCTAAATATACCTTATTTTACCAATGTATTTGTTACTCACTCTCTATACCACTACTACCACCTTTCTCACTACTACCCCTCTTTTTTTTCTCTCCTCCTCAAAAAATCACCCCTCAAAATAACATAAAAATGTCTCTTGACATGTCTTTTTTTTTAAAAAAAAGATATCCCTCACTACCCCAGTCACCCCTCACTCCATAAATCACCCCCTCGCTCCATAAGTCACCCCTCATAACCCCTCATGCTCCAAATACACTCTTAATGAAATCATTATGAACCATTAAGAAAAGAATTTTTAAATTTTATATTTATGAAATACTAACTTAAGGCTATATAATGGAATATATATTGAATGCATAGTTACCAATATTATAGATTATGTTTTTGTCTTGAGTTGATCTTTTTTGTATGTTTTTTGTATTTTTTATTTAAAAGTGAAAATCAACATATGATTATAAGAAAACATATAATTAGAAATGTTGTTAATAATTGGAATAAATATAAACAACATATAATAGGGAATAAATATTATATGAATATAATAAATAGTGATAATTATTTTAAGTACATGTCAAATAATGGTACTTTTGGAACAGAAATAGGGATTCAAAGTTTTGTAGAATTTTATAATGTATATGTTAAAGTACATATTAAAAACAAAATACAAACATTTGGGAACTTTTCTAATCATTTTCAATTATCATTAATTTTTACTGGATCATATGATGCACGTCATTATGATATTTTAAATTATAAAAATAATAATAATAATTATAATCTTGAAAGAAAATTAAAACTTGAAGAATTTAATAAATAAAATATAATTAAAAAAAATAAAAACAGAAACAAAAAAAAATAAAAGTAAAAATAAGCTTTATAATAAAATAAATAAAAATAAAAAATTGACAAAAAAAAATCAATCAAATAATTAAATTTTAAGAATAATATAAACAATAAAAATAACATAAATATAAATTTAAAAAATTATTTAGGCAGAATGAATTACGAATGTAAATATTGTAGTGCTTTATTTCGGAAAAAAGAAATAAAAAAGTTCAATAGTTGTCAACAAGAAAAAGTTATTTTACACCATCAACTAAATATAATAAAAAATCGAAATATTTATTATTTCATGATAGTGTTTTTAGAAATTTAATTAGATATTATAATAATTTATTTAGTTTTGCAAGTTTTAATGCAAATGTCATTCAAAACCAAGGAAAAGCTATATATAATTTAAAAATTCAAGGACAAATTTATCATACAGCACCTAATACATTAATTTCTACTAACGACATTAAAACTACACGTGGACAGTTATATATTTACGATAATACAGTAGCAATTGAGAAACGATTGAAAACTGATGAAAAATTAACAAAAGAACATATGTTAATTTTAACAGAAATAAGCAATGATAATCCCATGGCTACGAATTACAAAAGCTTACATCAATTATCAAATATACAAAATATTCCAAATTATAAATTGTATTTTATGCGAAAAAATGATAAACAACAACAACGTTATAATAAGCCACTAACTTCGGAATGTGGCGCTATCATAGTATCTCATTCAGGAATTCCAGATGATTATGATCTTTGTGTATATCCGAAATTATCTTATGAAGATGAAATTACTCATACTTATTTAAATAAATTATCTCATCACGTGGATCCAATGGTTTTTCCTTTAATGTTTCCAGCAGGAGATTTAGGTTGGAGTATAGGATATAAAAAAAATGAAAATATTAAAAATAATGATTGTCTTACAATACTACAATATTATTCATATAGAATCCATTGGAGACCAAATTTAAAAAATTTCTATTTTATATTGTGGAAGATTAACACAACAATACATAATACATGCATATGTAATGGTTGAAAGTAATAAAATGAATTTTTTTAGAAATAATCAAAAACAATTACAAATAGAATGTTATCAAGGTTCATTAGATCATGTAATAAATAGTGCTTCAAATGTTTCAACAAATTTTAAAAACAAAGAGAGAATTAGAAATCTTTTTATTTTACCCTCATCATATATTGGTAGTCCAAGATATATGCAGCAATATTATCAAGATGCCATGGCAATAATGAGAACAGTAGCAAAACCAGACTTATTTATAACAATGACATGTAATCCTAAATGGAAAGAATTAAAAGAAATTTAAAAAAATTTTCCAGAAGGGACAACTCCCAATGACATACCAATTATCACAGTAAGATTATTTTATATAAAATTTAAAATGTTATTAAATAATATTATGAAAAACGAAATTTTTGGACCTGTTATAGCTATATTTTCGATTGAATTTCAAAAAAAAGGGTTACCTCACGCTCATATTATTATAACATTACATCATAATCATAAAATATTAACTCCAGAAAATATTGATAAATATATTTCAGTAGAAATACCTTCATCAGAAAATAAATACTTACAAAAATTAGTAATTAAACACATATTACATGGACCACATACAGATAAATCACCTTGTTACGATAAAAATAAAACTATATGTAAAAAAAAATTCCCAAAATCATTCAATGAAATTACAATAGTTTAAGAAAACAAATATCCACAATACAAAAGAAAAAATAATATTTTAGATAATCATACGTATAATTTAAAAAATAATAAAAAAATTATAAAAGTTGATAAATCAATGGTAGTTCCTTACAACAGTTTTTTGTTAGCAAAATATAATGCTCATATCAATACTAAACTTTGTATGTCAATACAAAGTATAAAATATATTTATGATTATATTTATAAAGGTGTAGATAAAGCTTGCTGTAAAATAAAACAAGATGAAATTGAAGAAAATGATAAAGGTGATGTTTATGATGAAATAACTCAATACATAGATGGAAGATATTTAAGTCCGATGGAGGCTGCATGGAGATTACAAGAATGTACACTATGCGGTAGAAGTCATACAGTACTAAGATTAGATATCCGTACAGAAAATCAACAAAAAATAATTTTTGATAAAAATGATATACATTCAGCATTAAACAAATACGAAACAACATTGATTGCATGGTTTAAATTGAATAAAAAAGATGATTTTGCTAAAAAAATTAAATATGTTAATATACCACAATATTATATTTTTAATTCTAAGACTAAATCTTGGATTAAAAGATCAAAATTTAGAAAAAATATAGGTAGATTAAATGTAGTGCTACAGACGAAGGGAACCATGGTTTTATTTTAAATAATTGTATAAAAAAATGAAGTAATTTTAATTAATTTTAACATATCTTAAAATAACTTAAGATTATTATTATTGATTTTCTATAATTATTTAAAATAAAACAAAAAAAAAAACAACGCGCCGTAATACTATACATTTTTTATTATTTCATTTATATTATAAATTATTAATTGTAAGGTATTATTGACAGTACCTCTTCGGGTGGTGTGGAAATCTGTCTGAACAAATATATAATTAATATTAATTTTATTAATAATTTTTGTCCGTACAAATTTCATTACTGACTAATATTTTCATTAGTGTAAATATGCACAGGGGTTGGCGAGCAGCGCGAGCAGGGGGATACCCTCTATATATATATATATATATATATATATATATATATATATATATATATGTATAAGTTAGAATATGTTGCAATATAATTTTAAAATATGAAAGAATGCTAAGAAAATATTTTCTTTTTTAAAATAAAAAAATATGACCAATGTAAAACAATTAAAGTTCTTTGTATATTTAAATTGTGTTTTTCATGAAAAAAAAATCAAATTACTTACTTTTCAAAAGAGGCTTCCAGGTAGAGAGAGATATATATTTTTTTTAGGTCGCTTTGAATATTGTAGAAAACCTTTTGAATATTGTTAAGAACTTGTAGTTTTTGAAGAGACTTGTGTTGTGGACAGCTTGATGTTCCTGAAGAGAGTTTGATTTTTGTAGAGAGCGTGTTTGTGAGACACGCTCAAAAGCGTACTGAAGATTTTGGGTCTCGGTTGGGGATTATATACCCTGGAATTGGGGCGTTGACTAACCACCCCTGCTTGGGTAGTTTCCCAAAGTGTCGAATTTTTCTATTGGCGAATACTATTAATTTTCTTCTTTCTCTCTCTCTTCTTTACCTTTCTCTCTCTTTCGAAAATAAGCTACATATATTGTTCTTAAATCTAATCATTATAAAAAAATATAAAAAATTACTCATATAAAAAAATAAAATTAGAAACTAGAGTTTTCAATTTATAATGTTTTTTTTAAACTAATATCTATAATAAAATAAACTCGTTCAAATAAATCTAATTAATTAATAAATTAAATTATTTTTTTATATGTAAAAGTAAAAACAAAAGAATAATATGATATAGATATTAATTGAATAAACATTATCAATTAATATTGACTTATTATAGATATATATAACGCAAAAATTGAAATAAAGAATTACGCGTAAAAAAGGACGTTTACGCAAATTTGACAATAAAAAAGGTTTTAATACAAGAAGAAATATTAATATCACTAAACTTTCAATACTTTAAACTAAAGTTTACATTATTATAAATGAAATAAATGCTAAAGAAAATAGAGAAAAAATAAAGAAAAAGAAGGGTGACGCTTCACAAAAAAAAACGACGCTTAGTAATCAAAAGGGACGCTTAACGTACTATAAGGTATAAAAGTTATGGTTAATTTAATTTTTTGTTTCTATTATTTTTTGTGTTGTTTTTTTATAATAACAATTTTTTATTTTATATTTATTTATTCATTAATGTTGTTGTAACGTTTTTTGATGTTTATTAATTTTTAAATATTTTATTTACTATTTATTTGTAGCAAAGAAAAAATTATTTATTTATAATAAAATTTTGTGTGTTGATAAAATATGTAAAAATCGTATACATTTTGGATTAATTGTTATTGACAAAATTTTATAAATTTTATAAAAAGAATATTATAAGTTTCTTGGGTAATTAACGGTATTTGTTCTTGGCACCTAACTTAATGAGTTTTCGTCTAGGTTTTCCAATTTGAGTAACGGTAAAATTTTTCAGGTAAATTTTAATATTTACGCATGTACGTGTAAAGTCCTACATAATATCAACGAAGATAGACGCTTATAGCGTACTTTAAATAGGCGGACAGGGGCCCAAAATCTGAAGCTTATGTCCTCCAGCCACGTGGTGGCGCTACTAAAATGCCATGTATTTCTATACTTATATATACTAATCTTTTCATATATATAGATATACACTTAATGTTCAAAGTGTCCTCCAAAGCTGTCCCCCAAAGTTAACCCAGAAGTACTCTTCTATAAGCGTCTATATTCGTTGATAATATTTTCAGGTACCCAAGATTAGAATATCCCTTGACAGTTGTTTGTACGGCTGAAGTATTCTACTTTATTTTATTTAAAAGGTGTAATAATTACTTGTTTCAAAAGAAAATGAGTTCACACCGAAACATATACAGATCGGACAAAATAATAATCTTTTGGTATAATATGAAATGGAAAGATAATGATTTAAAAATAATTAACAAAAAAATAAAGTGTTGGTCTTATAGGAAAACACATTGAGAGTAATTTAGAAAAGAAATTTGCGTGAAAAAATATTAATAAATATGAATTTTTTGTTTAAGAGAAGTTGGCAGAATTGCCCGACGTCACACCCCCTGCCTAAAGCGGTTGCTAGGTGCTGAAAAGCAAATTAGCAATTACCTGCCTTGGCTATGTTAAGGTCGTAAAACCCTTTGAGTCAAATTTGATCTTGTATTGCATTAGATATCTTATCCAGATTCAAATTATTTATGTTCGTAGTCATATTTGGCTAATGTTTCACTGAGAAATATATATTCTTAAGTGAATTTATAGAAGGCTAAGGTTCTGTAGTCATATTTTACCTAGAATGTGGTAGACAATCGGTATAGACAACCTTAATGCCTTTTGTCTAATGACAGATGTTGATTGGCACAGGAATGTTAGTTTTCTTTTTTTTAACATAAAAATTCAAAAAGACAAAAGAAAGCTATTTGATATAAAAAGTAAGTTAATAATATTGTAAAGAAAAAGAAAAAGAAAAGTCAATAAATTTTATTCTCAAAATCAAAAAGGAAAAGTGATAATTATTTAAGGTCAATACATTGAACAGAAAGATAGAAGATTATTAAAAATCTGAGTGTACATGTCTCGACAGGACTCGTACACAGTTTAAATTTTGGATGTAATTATCATTTTTAAAATTTTTCGGCTTGTAACTAAGGTTTTAGCTTATTCTATGACGCAATTATTACATTTATAAAGATTTCTAACTTATTTTAAGATTTGTTTCCACATTTTTATGTTTTATCATTTTTTTAATATTTCTTTTTATCTGGTTAATCCATAGATTCATTGAGGTGAAAAAGAAATTCTAGGAATGAAAATATTCATTGTTAATTAATAAAGAAAATTTAAAGAGTGAATAAAATATTAATTTTTGCCAAATATTTAAAGTTGTCTCTACATTTAAGGTATTTTAATATGAACAAATGATTATATAAAGAAATTTTTCTGAATATATTTATTTTTAGAAATTCTTTTCTAAAATTGCGCACTTATAATTAACTTTAGCTGAAAAAAAAACTTTATTATTATTGTATTTGTTTCTGTGTTGTTTTTTTATATAAGAAAATATTATATTATATATACATACAAAGTGGTATGTTAGTGAAAAGACTAAGGGTTATTATGGATAAAGCGAGTGAGGGCTTAAGAAAAGTCATGCACAATTTGCTTTAATGGACATTTAGTTAAAAAGATATCAGTCAATTAATTTTTACTTATAAAAAAAAGAAGAGAGAAAGTGAAAATAAAGGAAAGAAATAGATTTTAAGTCTTAAGGAGGAAAAAGGTTATATATAATGGATTACTATTTACAGGGAGAAAAAACTATTAATTGTAATTTTGTAATATAATAGCTAATTAAGGAAAAAAAAGAGTAAATATAGGTTTTTTTTGTAAATATTTTTTTGGTTTAAAAATTTTTTAGTGTTAATTGAAGATAAAAATGTTAGTAAGATTATTAGTCAGATGGTTGGTAAAAATTATCATGCAATTAAAAATTAGTGTTAGTAATGTTAGTAAAGTTATAATATCATGCAAAGAAAAAAAAAGAAAAAGGATTCCGCTATCAAATCGGAATGCTTTTTAAGACAGGGTTTAAATGAGATGATGTAGCTTGACCTTGATTGATTCGTGCTACATCGTGTAAAAGCTGCAATTGCTCGTCAAAGATTTGGTTATTAAAATGAAAGAATTGAATCTTCATCTTCATGTACAGAGAATCTTCCTTACAAGAGTTGTTTAAAGAAAATCCAATTTCCCTTTTAGTAATAAATACGTCTGTCAAGTCATTATTAAAATTTTTGTTTAGAAACACTGAACTTATTTCGGATATCAAACCTTTATAAAATTTCATTGCAGACAATCTATTTAAATTTTATTACTTGTGATGTATTTTATTCATCACAAGGTTTGAATGCATTGAAGATGGAAGCATATCTTCACTGATATGTGACTTTGAATCAATATCCAAGATGGAACTAGGATTTAAAGATGTTAGAACTTTAGATGTGTAATCATTAGCAATATCGGATTTAAATTCTGGTTCATTTGATTCTTCAAGTTGAGAATCTGAGTCTGTTTTATAAGTTTCTAAATTTATATTGTTTGTTAAAATCAAAGTTGAGTCATTTTCAAAATTTTGAAGTTCACATTTTTCTGACTCGTTTATTTTCAATTTACTACTTAAGTCACTGTCAGGTTTTGATTCTTGTTGGTTTTTTATTTGTGAATTTTTAATGTTTCCATAGTTAAGATGACCGAATTTTTCGATCTGGATAGCATCCATCATGGATTCTGCTATATCAGAGTAACATGTCTGCATCCGGACTTCGATTTCGGGTTTCAGACCTATTATAAATGCGTCTTATGCGCTTTGTTTAATGAAATTACGTGTGGCATCATTAAATGATTTTTCCACAAAATATGTATTTAAAATCTCACGTTCCAATGCACGTAATCCGTTAGCATAAGCTATAACCGTTTCATCGTTGTTTTGAAAAACATTTGTCAACTTAGTGAGGGTCTGCAGTGCAGATTCAGGTGTCGTGAACAATGAAATTATGGAATATTTAAATTCGTTAAAATTCTCGAATGTTTTATACTGAGTTGCTTCGTGAGCTTCTCCTTGTAACTTAACCTTCATAACTTTGACCAAACTTGCCACGAATTTGAGGTCTATAATTGTCAATACGTGTTAACATTGAAATAAATATTCATGGACGGACATATTCGTCCCGTCATATAGAGGTATCAAGGTCAGGGCGAGCTCGAAAGCTTTCAAATCATAATTGTTAGCCATTGTTTTTTATTTAGATTTAATTTCTATTTTAAAAAGTATTTTGCGATTCTTGATTTATATTCTATTTTGAAAAGTGGCTCAAGCGCCAAATAGATAACTGTCATTTTTATGAAACATTTTAATTGAAAACAAATTTTTCTTTTTTAAAAAAAGTTTTAAAAAAGGGAAGAATTTATATTTACTGAATGAGTGATACGTAAACTTTAAATTAGAAAAATGAAAATTTTATTTTAAAAATTTTAAAAGAAATAATTTAGTTCTGAAAAATTTTGGTAAACTTGTTAATTGAAATATGATTATTAATATAATTAAATTTGGCAATTTAAGGCACAGGCAAATTCACCAATATTTGCAATTTATTTTTTAAATGGGTCTTGAATAAATTTGTTTTCAGAGAAAAATTTGAACGAACATGAATTTCAATTAAAATTATAAATTTGGTAATGAAACTAATATAGGTTAACTTGTAATAAAATAAAATTAAGACATTTAATATTTGAATCAAAGATAAAATTTGTTTAACTAATAATTATTTAAAAAATTGTTTCTCAAAAATTTAATGAAAATAGAAATTGTTAATTTAAAGAAAAATAAAAATAGTTTTTTTTTAAGATAAAGCAAAGGTTATAAAATTAGATAAATTAAATTATGGTACAAAAGCTATAATTTAGTAAAAGTTAGGATTCATGCGATTGCTTGTTTATTTACTTGATTAGTAAAAATTGAAAATTGATATAAAAATTACTCAAAATATTGACAGCAAATAGAGCGAAAATTATAGGTTCAGAAAAATTAAGTTTGGTAAATTACTGAGTTTAGTCAAATTGTTATTAAAAATTTAAAAAGTAGAATTTCATCAAGTCCCTTTTGAAAATTAATATAATGTTGAACCATTAGAATTTATTTACTTAATGAAATTGAAAGTAAGTGCATGAATAAGAAAAAGAAGAAAGATTGTTGAGTTCATTCGTATTATGATTAATAAACAACAGATTTATTGTTATTCTGAAAAATAAGTAATATTTTAAATTTTACTAAAGAGCTTTATATACTTTGCAGTTAATACTATGTGCGTACATAAATTTGTTTTATCAAAAGAAATAATTCATGATTTTATTTAGAAAGTATAAGAACTTATTTTTTTTTTTTTGTTTATTGATAAAATAACGTAACATTAAACAGTTATAAAAGAGATTTAAATAAATAAAAGGTAATTTGTTTACTCTTATTCAAAGTATAAGAGGAGCGCGATCAACGTTTTCGTATTCATATCCTAACTCACTATCGAGGCGCTAGCGGCACCTCTTGACTTTTCAGTTTCATTAAATATAAGTTTTAAAGAACGTAAACGAACCAATTCACCACTTTTTAATAAACAAATTGATCATCTCACATCATTTGACAAAGTTACAATTATGTAGCTTCTTTTTTCATTGAATAAATAAGTATTGAATATTTAACGAAATCGGACTATATTTTTGCAATTATTTAAATAAATTATTAATCAAATTCGATGTAATGGGACTGAAACTATTTGTCTTCAAAGCCCTTATAAGTAATAAAAATGTCACTTCTGACTTTTTCCGAAAAGAAAATTAGTTTATGTACCATTTATATCGGAACTCTTAAAAATCTGAACTCATTGAATATTGGTGGATTGTTGGTCACAGACGTGGCAGACTTTATCCATCGATGATCAAAGTTGTCGATATAGTGTATTAGACGGTTCCAATCTGAAGCAATGTGATAAACGGATTTTGGGTTGGATATCAGTTGATATCATTATATTAAAAGGTTAATGTATAGAGAGCATTAACCGTTTATTGAAAAGTCTGTTTATTAGAAGATTAGGTACAGCAATAACTTTTGAAAAAAAAAACCATAAAAGACTTTCTTCTTTTCTGTGGGTCCTTCCATATGGTAGTTAAAGTAAAACTTATGGTACCACTAAATTCTACAGAAAAAAATACACAGAAAATATGTATAATATAATGATAAAACATTACAAATAGTTATTCGAACACCAGAGAAGATAAGATAGTAGTTCTAACATGCTTCAAGCCTTCGAGCATATACTACTGGAGGAAGCCTCCCAGCTATTAACTGCGTTACAAGGCAAAGAGAGAAAAAGCCTCTATTTTGGTACGTGCTATCTCTCTCTCTCACTTTCTTAGTGGGGAACAGAAACAGCCAATCAAATCAGGCTAGAAAGAGACAGCACGTACCAAAATAGAGGCTTTCTCTCTCTTCGCTTTGTAACGCTTGCTGCCATTCGGATGCTTCCTCCAGTAGTATATGCTCGAAGCTTAAAGCAGACTACCTTTTTGTTTTCGATTTCTATTGAATAATATAAAAATATTTTTAACAAGTACAGTACATATTTTTGACGTATTTTTACCGTAGAATTCAATAAAGCTATTAAGTTTATTGTGATTGACTCAAGTAAATGATTAGTAATAGTGTAAAAAAAACCGCCAAAAAATCGTTAGAAAAGTGGTTTTTTCTACTTTTAGATATGGCGCACTATTCCGAACAATCTCAAAAAATTCTAATCTTTTGAGACAATTTTTTTAAAACTTTTTATTAAATATCTTCTTTACACCTCTAAATGGCGAGTTTTTAGAACGATTTTAAGATTTTAGGAGCCTTATTAAGTTAGTTCGTGCGGTCGAAAATTCAAGGGGAACATTTTTCTTATGCGTATTTATGCAAAAAATATGTCAGAATTTTTATCTTATCCTACCATACTCTTTGAGTAATGAAAATTAAATTGCGAAATTTTTGATGAATAATATTTAGTAATTTACGAAAAAAATAATTATTGATCATTAAAAAAGTATTTAATGTCTTTTTATACTCACTAGAAGAGTATCAAACTTGCGAATTATGGATTTCATTTAAACTTTGAGATAAGTTCTCAGATATCAAAATATCGTTATAATATAAAAGTCGTTGAATGAATCTTTGAATAATAGAAGTCGTTAAGCAAAGTTGAAGATAGTGTCTATACGTGGGGACACGATCTTTAAGTAAATAATTTAGTCTGAAAAGATTATTAGATGATACGCGATGATTATATAACCAGTAAATAAGTAGTGATCTTGTTTTATGAAATTGTGTCTTATTATTTTTAAGTTCGTTAAATAGTTGTGACAATTTTGGGAACCTCTTCGAGATAAATAAAAATAACCATTTTCTGTGACGTGACTGGAATTATTTTCATCTGTAGGTATTAGTGAGGATGACGATAAATCATAACAGATTAATCGTATTTATTTTAATAATAAAAGTACATTACACTGAAATACAAATTTAATATAGACAAATTCAAGTAAACTTACTTTATTTGGTTTTTCTAATATTATATGAAAAAAAGCTTTTGACGAGAAACGGCGACAATTCAGATCAGAGTTTCAAATCAGATGTCATAACTTTGAAGTTCAGTTGCAATAGCGAAGTAAAGAAGAAAAGAATATGGCAGCAGAACTTTGAGTTCAGGATCAAAATTTTCTTGGAGAAAGGTGCTCACGTGAACAACGGGAAGCGCATATTAAAAAATTTTAAAATGATGTTGAGGGATTGCAAAACAACTTTCAAAGATAAGTCAAAAATATCAATTAATAAATACATTTAATACACAACTTACAAAACCAACTTTTATTAAGAAAAATAATTATCAAAAAGGAGATTTTCAAAAAAAAAATTCAAACAAATGTTGAAATTGTGGTTTAAAGAAATATTTTAGATTTGCTTCTCTTGGACAAATTAAAAAACAGGGAAACTAGGTTTTGTTGGATTTATTGGAGCGGGTTTAACAGGTGGGTTTGAAGCTCCAAACACATGTTCTCGTCTTATAGCTAGAGTTAATGGTAATTCCAATCACTTTTATTTTTTAGGAAAAAAAGGATGAAAATTGTAATTTCGAAATAGATTTAGGCTTTGATTAGTCGTGTTGGTGATAACATATAAGTATAAAGTTTTAGGTCTCCTCGGTAACTTTGCATTTTTTAGTAGTTTTTTATGAGTAAAATTAGAATTTCTTGGTTACCGAGCTCAATTAGTGGTCGTTTTTTTGTTATAAACAATTTAATTGTTTGTAACGCTATGAAACATTAATTGTTTAAAATAAAGAGACCTTTTTAAGAGCAAAATTGTTCCTTATTAACATAGAAATTTGCTCGATTTCGAAATTTTATGATATCTTATTTGTAAATTGAGATATAGTAATTATAGGATTTTGTTATAAAAAAATACGCTTCAGTTACGCTCAAAACTTACTACAAACAAAAAATTTTATAGCAATGGTTACTTTTTCAGGTTAGAAATAAACAGAAGCCGTTATTTAATACGTTTTGGAACTAAGTGTCAAGCCAAAGAAATTGAGAACCAAAAAATTTAGCAATCAATACTATTTGTGAATTTTTGCGTGTTTATGGCACTTACTAGGAGAGGACCCTTTGTTTGGGTCACGGATCTTGCTGTAGCTTTCGGATATATTTTTATATATAAAATCATGAAAAAAGCCGCGAGCATTCGGTCTAACGCTCGATCATTCCAAAATTATGAGCTATTTTGTTCAATTTCTGTAAAAAATCATTTATGATTTACTAAATAAAAAACAAGTAACAAAGTACCTTATTAAATAATTTATTATATGTAATAATAATCCGTCAATTTACAAAACAAATATTTCTAATTTACTGATCTCATTTAATGAAATGAAAATATAATACACATTTTTAAAAAGTTATTATAGAAACAAAGAAAAGCTTTTTATTAGAGAAAATATCAAAACGCTGAACTGTACGAATGAAGGTGCGCATTCAGACTGACGAGAAACGACCAGAGACGAGCCGATAGAAAGTTGACTGGGACTGACGTTAAAGAAGAGTGGGGATATACAATTTCACGGCTACGTGAAATTCAACCTTTAAGATACTAAGCGCCCTGCGCCATATCCAACACTCCCTCTCGCAGTAGCTCAGTCTCACTTCTTATCTGAAACAAACAATAAAGAATGATCAACCAAAAGGTTTTACTTGTCAAAATTTAATATTAATCTCATCAATTTATTGTGTAAATCAAAAGATAAAGATCTGGTAAAAATATCCGCTATTTGATCTTTTGATGGTATCCATTCTACTGTAACTAAATTTCTTGTTCTACATTCTCTAACATAATGTTCTTTAACTTCACTCATGTGGCTTAGTCTTTTACTGCAGCTGACTTTAGAACTTTAAATTGCAGCATTGTTGTCACACCATAAGGTCATTGGGAATATGTCTATATCTATAACTAATCTAATTGAATTTTGCAGCGACAACATTTCTTGACACACTTCACTCATTGAAACATATTCGGCCTGACATGTTGATAATGATACGTAACGTTGTCGATGTGTTTTCCAACCAATAGGATCTTTGAATAATCTTATTACATAACCACTGGTAGTTAAGGCTCCTTTGGCATCGGCAAAACTTGCATCAGAGTATCCATGCATTTCTTCGATTCTCCCTCTAAAAATAATTTCTTTATTTTTTGTATACTGTAAATAACTATAGACTCTTTTAACCATGTTCGATTCATTCATGGTAGGATTGGATTGATGTCTACTTAAAACATTTACTGTATACATGACATCTGGTCTAATTGTATTTGCTAGGTATAAGAGAGAGCCTACTGCTTCACGATATGGTATGTTTTCCATAGTCAGCAAATCTGTTTCTTTCTCTGAATTTTCTTCTCTCTCTCTCTTCTAATTTTATTTGCGACTTGGTTAGCAAACATAGGTGTTCTTTGTATTCTGATCTCTAAAAAACCCAATTTCTTCAGCAATTTAGTAATATATTCTTCAAGAGTTAATGTTAGAGTTTTGTGTCGCCTATCTCGTTCTAATTTAATTCCTAAATAGTTTCTTGGTTCACCTAGATCCTTTATTTCAAATTCTTGCATCAATTTTGACTGCATCTCTTCTAATTTTCTTACATCATTGCTTGATCGTTTTAACTGTACCAAGTTGATCTTACTTTCTGGATTAAGTTTTGTTAAAGGAGCAACCAAACCATTGAACTTGTGAGGCGTGCGATTGTAAACATGTACAGCTGGTTTTAACGCTGGGTCCCACATGTTTTCTGCAACTCCTGAATCAAAAATGAGAGCCCTAACCTTCTTTTGAATAGTTTGGTTAAAACGCTCTGCCACTCCATTGTGTTGAGGAGTGTCAAGACTGGCTAGCTGTAATTCTGCTCAAAATTTATTTAATATATCTGCGGTGCTACCTTCTGTGAATTCCGTTCCTTGATCACATCTTAAATAGCAAAATTTTGCGTCTCTTCCAATTAAATTTCTTGTGCTGATGATGAATGAATCTAGACATTCTCCCGCTTCAGATTTATTTTTAACTGAATATGCCATAGCTAATCAAAAAAAATCATCGACAAACACTACTATAAAACGATAGCCTTTTGGATGGCTTTTTGGACTAATTGGTCCCATTGTATCACTGTGTACTATTTGTAAAGGAGCTATCGCTCGCTTTCTCGTTGAGGAGAAGGGCAGTCTGTTGAACTTCGAAAGATGACAAATTTCACAGTTTAATATTTCCTTATCAAATTGAATTCCTTTAAGCTCCTTCAGATCTGGAATTTGTTTTTGAACTTCTTTGAGATACTCCAGTGAGGCATGACCTAGTCTAATATGCCAGAGATTGGCTAGGTTGCCTTTTTCAAGACAGTTATCCGTATTCTCATCTAGTTTACCTGAGTCTTTCTCCTCAGATATTATTTTCGTAATAAACTTCCTATCACTAGTTGTTTTATTGGCATTAGTAGTTTGGAAGAATTCTCCTTCGTCATCAGCTGGTATCTCTCTTCCTCTATTTTCTAGTTTCTTAGTAACACTTCTAGTTAAGTATTTATTATTTGCTATATACGCGATTATGTTTGCAGGGTTGTCCGTCTTATTGTTAGCTTTATCGTTAGGTTGGAATTCAATGATCCAGAAAGGTTTGTTATAAATTTCTGATAAAAATATTTCATTGGAGCGTGGGTCTGAAATTTCTATTTTCTGACTGTCTAGATAAATGGCAAGTCCTTGATCTATAAACTTCCTTAACGACAACAAATTTTCAGCTAAGGATTCTGCATAAATTACATTTTCTAATTTTATTTCATTTCCGTTCATTGATATTAATTCTATATCACCAACTCCCTCTGATTCTATATTCGCGGATTTATTTTTATTTGCACATCTAATTTGTGATCATTGATCTGTATTTAATGCTTTAAAAATTAATCGCGAGTTCGACACATGCTGTGATGCTCCCGAATCAGCTATAAATCTTACCAATTTATCTCCATCTATATTTTCATTAAATTTCTCATAATCGTTTGTAAATAATGAATTATTCTCACCTGTTGATATCGTTTCATTTTTCTTGTTTTCTTTTCATTCAGTTTTAGTATTATAACCTGTATTAACGCGACCTCTGTTTTTACCACTATAATTTGTCCTGCCTCGATCTAAGTTACGTCGTTTCTCATCAAAATTGTCTGATTTCTGATTACTTTTACGTTTATTGTTTGGTCTATTAAAGTTTTTATAATTATGGTTACCCCGTCTAAATATTTTACTACCATACCTTTTATCATCTCGTTCATCTGGCTTATCTTGATTGTAAGGACAATTGGCTGCGATGTGTCCTTCGCACCGTCTACATTTGTAGCACAACAAGCCCTCGTTGCGACACTAGTAGGCATGGTGCCCTAGGACGCCACATTTAAAACACCGATCCTTCTAAGTAGTGTGCATGGCAGCAGCTTTTTCTTCCATTGTCCTGGAGGCTTCTCTCCTTCTGTCCACCAGTTTCATCGTGTCTAACTGTAAAATATAATTTTTTATTTGTTCGTAATCAAATCCTTTCCCGTATTATGTTTATGCAAAAAGTTAGTTTGTTGCATTTAAGGTATATTATCAATAATCGCATTATAGAACAAATCTCTTTTGTCTGCATCGTTTATCTTGATTGCACCTGGAATGTTATCATGCAATCTAATTAATGTTTCAAAACGATCCCAGAATATCGTTGCTCTTTCTTTACTAGGTTGATATCTAATTAAATACAATTTATGTTTAACCATCATAGTAGTTAAATTTGCTTCACTCGTTTTAATTTATTTTATTTTATTCAACAATGCCGTTGGATCCATTATTTCTAATAACTTTGTATGATAATTCGCGTCGACTCTGTAAATCATAATATCTCGAACCTTTAATTTATTTTTCTGTTTAGTTCTTATGTCTATAAATCACGCTCTAGTTTTATAGTTGAATCTATAATATATAATAAATCTAATGCTCTTAATTCACCGGTTAAATGATCCAAAAACAAGTCTAATTTTATTGTACTAGTTAATTTATATTCTCTTTTAATAAATGAATTTGTATAATTATTTTGAGGCGCGTTCAAAATTATGTTATTGTTGTTAAAGGTATCATTAAACTTTTTGTTCAATTCCGTCTGAACTAAGTGTTGAATGTCACAATCTTCTAAATTATTAAATAAGGTATAATTTTGGTTAGTTTTATATGAATTTGGATACATCACCTCTCGTCTAATTGTTCTCATTTGCTGCTCTACTTCTGATGTCCTTGTTCCAGTCTCATTTTTATGCTTGATGAAATCAGCAACAATACTACTAATCTGTTGATATAGTCTTTTGAATTTCCTGAATTTATTTGTGCTGCTTCATTAAGCTTAGAGTTCTTTCCCTGAAGTTCGGTCATCCTCTTTTCCATCGCGTCAATTTTTTTCCCTTCTGTTGTACTACAATTTTCCATATATAATTCAGTGCTGTTATGTATTTTATTTTTTAATGATAAATCAGCTTTACTTGTCTCGAAACTATCTAATTTCATTTCTACCTTTTCATCAGATATTATTTTAATTTTTCTCTCACCTAAGTCATTTACACGCTCTTCTAATTTCTTTTTCTCGTCTAAGTCATCTCTTTCAGGAACCCGGGTATGGTAAATAAGAGGCGCACCAATAAGGTCATAAAACTCAAGTGTTGATGTAAGAGCGGCTTCCTCTGTTGGTGTCAGTGTACTTCTAGGGTATACAAAGACTTTATCTCCTGGCCCATTCAAACTGATCCTTGACGGCGTTGCCGTGATATAAAACTCCGTAACCGGGTACTCCTCAGACAATTCAAAATTGATATCAATTGTCCTCATCAAAAGTGTGAAGTCCTTTTGAACTGAAATGTACACTTTTATGAAGTTTCTCTCTTTTCTATATTTAATTTATTGTGCGTAAACCGTTTAGTAATATTGCAAAGTAAAAATTTAATTTGAGTTTATTTTTAAGAACAATTTATCTTTTAAGTAATTCTAATTTTTAACCTTTCTAATTTTAATTTTTCAATTCTAATTAATCGGTTCAATTTTTAAAAACTATTCTAATTTTAATTTTTCTAATTTTAATTTTTCAATTCTAATTAATCAGTTCAATTTAAACATTTAATTCATTTCTAGTTAATTTAAACAAATCAAATTCTATTTTCTAATTTTAATAATTCTAATTAATCATTTCAATTTAATCTAATTTACTTCTAGTTAATTTAAACAAATCAAATTCTATTATCTAATTTAACAACCTTTTAATTTACGAGTACTCGTGTTTATTTTAATTTTCAAAATTTTATTTATTTATTTATTTATTATTATTTTTTTAAATTTTTGGTGGCTTCTACGTTCATCTTTACAATCTTAACGTATTCCCCACACCTTTATTTATACTTCCGATTCTTTTTTGTTTTTCCCGTCCTATATTGCCCCGTCCCATTCCGCATTCGCCCGGGGTAATGCCCGTGGAGAGGGGAAAACCCATAGGCGAACCCAGTGGGATAAAACCTGGGAAAACCCTCTCCGGAATGGGTCGGTGTATATAGCAGATTCGGTATTAGGCATCCTTGTATCAGGATACCTACATTGTATCTGCCACACCTCCCGCTCACATTGTCATGTGGCCAGCACGCTCAAGAGATCGTCACACAAAGCAAGTCCAGATTGGACGCGCAGCGTTCCTTGGAGCGGTCACCCATCCAAGTACTAACCGCGGCCAATGCTGCTTAACTTTGCAGATCGCCTGGCACGCGCCGAACCATTCGGCCAATGCATCGGTTTATTTATTTATTGAGACTGTAAGATAACAGATCTGCTCCACGCTAATTCATATTGACGCAATGTCCTTAAGACAGTACGCTGTCAAGCGCTGCTATATTTTCCAGTATAATCTAAACCCTTCTATACGTGCACATGCTCTCTCTGTCGAATGCCACAACTCTCTAACGCTCTCTCCCTCTCTCCCCCTCTCTCTTTTAAGCTCTATTCACTCGCGCATCCGCAAACACATATACATTAAAAAAACATGTCACCCCTATTTTTCACGATTGTGCGCGTGCATCCATTCTTAATATTCTGTCTCGCTTTCATGGGCCCTAACACGCGTTATATTTTTCAGCAGCGCTTGAGCTTCTTTGTGACGGCGCGAAGTTTCCACGAATCCTATGCTCAAGAAACAAAATTTGAAAAAGAACGGTTTACGCTTTTGTTAGAGAAAAAAAAATATTTATTTGATTTTTCTATTTCTCTTATTATTTTATAAAAAGAGCTTTTTACAAATATAATTTGACTCGCGATCCCGTCAATTCACTCATAATAACAAAACAAATATTTCTTTAATATTAATCTAATTTGAAATTATTCACTTCGTATTCACTTCCCGTCGATTTACTCTTTTGAAAAATGCTTTATTTTCCTGATCTAATTTATATGTATGAATGTACACTTCTTACCTTTCTCCTTTATTTTCTTATCATTACTCCTTTCTCCTTTCTGAGACATTTTTCTTAGTCACACACTTATTAAGCACAATATATAAATGCTTTTAAATATGTAAAATAAGAAGGTTGAGAATAAAAATTCAATTTAGGAAATCACTCTTATGCGCAGCAGAAGCGGGCCAGGCACATAACCTATTAAAATAGTTGCAATTTGTTTGAGTAATTTTCTAAATAAAATACAAGTAACAAAGTACCTTATTAAATAATTTATTATATGTAATAATAACCCATCAATTTACAAAACAAATATTTCTAATTTACTGATCTAATTTAATGAAATGAAAATATAATACACTTTCTTAAAAAGTTATTATAGAAACAGAGAAAAGCTTTTTATTAAAGAAAATATCAAAACGCTGAACTGCACGAATGAAGGTGCGCACTCAGACTGACGAGAAACGACCAGAGACGAGCCAGTAGACAGTTGACTGGGACTGACGTTAAAGAAGATTAAAGTAGATTAGATTAATTTATTTCTGTACAATTTGTTGTATAATACAAAATGAGATTCATCAAGTTAAACAAAAAAATAAAAATAAAAAAAAAAAAAAAAAAAAAAAAAAAACAATAAAAGAAAAACAATAACAAAAGCATGGTATAAAAGTGAACAAAATAATAAAATAAAAAATTAAATTAAATCAAATTAAACAAAAAATCAATAAAAGAAATAAAAACAAGAGATCAAAAATAATTTATAGCACCGTGACATCCTCCCTCAATGCTGAAAATATGATAGTGTGCTTTGTTTTTAAAGGATAGGATGGATGTAGAGTTGCGTATGTAATTTGGCAGAGTTTCAGAAGTAAGTAAAGGTGACATAAAAGGATTTGCGTAGCGCTTCGGTAGAGAATCGAGGCATTGATAAAGGTGGTATTTCACCTCTGACCGGTTTAGTGGCAATATTTATATTAAAATTTTTATAAATATAAGATGGAACTTGCGTTCTTAGTACTCAATACAGAAGATAGGAACCAAGGTAAAGACGACGAACTTTAGTGGAAAGCCATCCAAGAGATCGCCTATATGGTGAGATGTGTTCAATCTTTCTCATTCCAAATATGTAACGAATACCGGAGTTTGCCACACGCTGCAAACGAAGATTTTGCTCCTCTGAAATATTTGATAGAGCAATTGAGCAATAATCAATAAGAGGAGACAAAAGAGATAAGATTAAATGCTTGCGCAGAGAAGGGTTAGTACTGCTTCTAAAAAAATTAAGACGATACATCAGGGAATTCGCTTGACTACAGATTGAAGTAACCTGCTTCTTCCAAGATAATTTAGAGTCCAGGAAGACCCCAAGACTTTTTACCGATGACTCGAAAGGCACGATGGAGTCACCAATGTTGATATAACTTATCTCGGAGTAAATACGGTTGATATAAACCGGTGATCCAAATATGATAACTTTGGTTTTAGAGGTATTAAGAGAAAGGCCATTCTCAAATTGCCAACTCACCAGGTAATCAAAGAAAAGTGGGGATATACAATTTCACGGCTACGTGAAATTCAACCTTTAAGATACTGAGCGCCCTGCGCCATATCCAACAGTCCCGTTGGGGAGTAATATTCAATATTATAAACAATGATTTTCTAAAGAAATTGAACAAAATAGCTCATAATCTTGGAATGATCGAGCGTTAGACCGAATGCTTGCGGCTTTTTTCATGATTTTATGCATAAAAACATATCCGCAAGTTACAGCAAGATCCGTGACCTAAACAAAGGGTCTTCTGCTAGTTAGTGCCAAATAACGAAAGAATTATTACTAAAAGGTACAATGATGACATGCCAGTCAATTTTAGTACTAATTTCTTCAAACTTTTTTCCATGTGTAATCGATATATTTCCGGTTCTATTGAACTTAACGGTGCTAAACACGGCTAATTTTGAAGCTTATGCATTAAGTAATTAGATCGTAATTGAAAAATAATAAAAAAATTAATTTTACTATTATTAAAACTAACAAAAAATTAAAAAAATTTTATGAAAAAGGCTTTATGCATTTGTTTATATTGATTTTAACATCAAATGAGGCATTGAAAATAGATTAAATTTAAAGCTTTACTTGTACATAATTGATACGATTTTGAATTTTCCTGATATCTTATTTCTAACTTTAGATATAACAATTTTAATTTTTTTAGTAGAATTCGCTGCTTTCGCACGCACGCCTATTATAATCGATATATCTCTAGTTCTATTGAACTTAATAAAGCTTAAGATGGCTCATTTTAAAACTTATGCATTGAATAATGATATCTCAATCACAAAATGAAAAAATGGCTTTCATAATTACTAAAATTAACAAAATGTTGAAACATTTTATGAAAAATGCGTTCTGCATTTGTTTATATAAGTTTTATAACTGCTTTCACATAAAATAATTCATGTAATATACACTGAATTTATAGTTTTTCTTATAAATAATTATTACAATTTTGAATTTTCATGATATGTCATTTCTGACTTGAGATATTGCAAATATATGCTTTTTTATAACAATACCCTTCTTTCTTTGAACCTAATGGAATTTATTACGGCTACTCTTGAAAAATTGTATAAAGTATTTATTTTATCATTTATAATTTAAAAAATAAATAAGAGTAAATAAATTACTTACTATTGAGAAATATAATTCTATATTAAATTTCTTATTTTATTATATTTACATTCTTTTTTTAATACAATTTTTGAAATATAAGTTTACGAATATTAGTATTATATGGGTAGGCATAGCGAGACATTTTCCCCACTTCTCCCCCTGTCTTCCTCCCCTACCTGACTGGGGGCTCTAATAGCATACATGAGCAGGTATAGCGAGATATTTTCCTATTTCCCGTCTCCCTCCTCTACCTGTCTGGGGTCGTTATAACGTACATGGGGCACCCCTTCCCTCCCTTGTCTCTCTCCCCAAGCTGTCAGAAATTCCCCCCTTCCCTCCTCCCAGTCTGGGTGTTATGCACTACTATTTTACTTATCAATTTTATTTATAAATTATTTCCTACGATTAAAATATTTGTTGGTCCTGAAAAGGACCGTATGTAAATATATAAATATTTCTTAGTTTAAAATTTTTTATATCCTTTTCTTTTAGGAATAGAGTAAGTATTGGTTGAAAATTTTTCAGAATATTGTTTCCATGTGGATGATGGTTAATTTTCTTTCTTTTTCTTTTCACCTAGTAGTAAAGGAGTTTTAGCATTGCTGAAGCTGTTTTGACCCATCGTGAAAAGTATGCGTTATTATTAATATTAATATGCGTTGTTAAAAAGTTATTATTTAAATTAATATTTTCAAGGGTAGTATTTTTTTCATTACATCTTTGAAAAAGTTCTAATTTTTCCGTTTCTTTTTCATAATATTCTTTGCATCGTTCTCTCTTCATTCCGCTGTCTGTAGAACGTAATGAAGTAATCTTACCTGCGCATTGTCTCATGTCTGTTTCAACCGATTGTCGTAAAATGAATGATAATAAATTTATTGATATTAGCAGACATTTTTATACATGAATCATTTTACATATTAAGTATTTTACAATCATAGGTTAACTGTATAGTAACAAACGAAGTTAATTGATATTAACACGCATTTTTTATACAGGAATCATTATATCTCGCAATCATAGGTAAACTAAATGCTAAAATTTCAGATGAAACAATTTTTAAAAACAACTTTTATAATGATCCGTATCATCTACCATATTTTCCATTACATAACCTTCTAATTTAGTTTTAATCATAGAACAATATTATTTAAAAGATTTATAATCATTACTTTTGCGTTGTTCAGTCCTTCTTGTCCAAGTTTATTTTTTAAAAAGTCCAGTATATGATCAGTAGTACGATTGACCTCACCCACACATTCGCTTAAATCGTTGAGAAGAAGATCTACTAAGAGGCTTTGCTGACAAAGACCTTCAAATGTTGACTGTTGCATGACTATACCTGGTGGATGATTGAAAGTTTTTCTCTTTTTTCAAAGCAATTGCCCAGGAGTTTCTTCTTTTTCTTCGGGCTCATGTATCTCGTTTAGTTGAGGTCTTTCATCGATAGTTATAAATTTGGTGCTGTATTATGTTGTAAAATTCAAATAATTATTGGTGAGAAGCAATTGAGTTAGTCTTCCGAAATTTTGATAAAAAGAATAAGAAATGTGAAAATAAGCTGTTATGGCGTCAAATTAATCTTTAAGAATATCCCAGCTACGGTAATCAAGAGAAACATTTTTGTGCGAGCCACCTGAGAAAACTAGTTTAATAAGTTCGTGATAGTATCCACCATTATATTCAAGACCAACACATATTCTCTTCGAGTTAGCCTTATTGGACGCGTAGGTAGTAGATAATAAAAGGTTCGGTAAGTGCGATTTTACTGACTCATGTAATTCACAACGGGCCATATTTACGTGTTGCTCTGTCCAAAGCTAAACTCTTACTGAAATTTAGAAAGAACATTTGTCCCTACTCTTATATAACAAATCAGGATGCAGAGGAGGGGCTTAAATACTTTTACAATAGAATAGTAGTCGCAGGCCAGGTGTACTTTACGGGAAAAGCATGTACAAACAGCTGTCAATTAAATGGTAGATAAGATGGTAGCAGAGCAGGTGTACTCTATAAAATATACACTAACATTTAGCGGGTAGATAAGATGTTATTATGAATAGGTAGAATGGGTATGATGGGTGGGAAGAATAGAGGGAAGAAAATAATTTCAAATATATTTTAACACAAAAGTAAATTTATTCCAAAATAAATTCCAAAATTAACATTGATTATACTTAAATCTAAAACGCACACATTTGATTACAATATTTAAAGTAAAATTATAAATATTATTATGAGTATCTTAGCCTAGCCCGCTTACATCTTTTGTGTTTGATTTTTTTTAAAATTCTTTTATAAAAATTTTCAGCTATTCGATCATTTTTTTTTTTCATGTTATCTGAAAAGAAGCTACAAAACGCGCGTAAACTTGCACCGTTACACATATAATGAGTCAAGCTGTCTCAACTGGGCACACTAAAAATGAAATTGCATTTTCTGATCATTTAATTATTTCATCACGAAGACATATTGATAAAAAACAATGTCCTAAAAAATTTTCGAAAAATTTAAATTTTTTAAAAAATTATTAACAAATAAAGTTTGAAGTCGTTTTTTTTCAAAATTCAATTTCTCGGTAAATATTAAATGAAAGTTTACGAAATTTTTATGATAAGTACAAAACTATCTTCTATTTTAATTAAGATTTGAATTTTATAAAAATTTTCATAAATGTTGTTAAAAAATTATTTTTTTTATAAACAAATGGCAATTTAACAAACTTCTCGGGTAGGTAGGAACAAATTTTTTTAAGGATTATTCTATAAAGTCTAAAGTATCTTTTCCTGAAAGAGAATTTTGGTAATATGCATAACAAAAAAGTGCTACGAATTTTTTAATACGATGCGGTGGACGTGTGGCGCGCTGCCGCGATAGGCACATACGCGCGTACAAGCGCTCAGCTTTTTGTACCTGCTTATTTATGCATTTGCAACTTATAATACATAAAATTCATGATAGAAGAATTATATATATATATATTAAATTTTGACAATAATGATATTTTATTTATAATATTTAAGTACAGAGTTTCTGGAAACTTTTCGAGTCATTAGAAAAAATCGTTTACATAGGTTATTATTGAATTTGAATAGTGTTAAGATTTTATTTTATTTATGAATGTTATTAACGCAGATATACTCCCCCAAGTGTATAATGTTAACGTATTTTTTTTTCAACAAATGTTGAAATTCTACGAAATTTTCACCATCGAAATTCTTTTAGAATAAGCGTTATGTACCTATATGGTAATAATTTCTGTGAATAACTGTAAATAATAGTAAATAATTCTGTTAAAAAATGTCTGAATGGAGACATAAATAATAGTTATTTACAATTATTTACAGTTTTTTTACAGTTATTTATAGTTATTTATAATGATTTACAATTATTTACTATTTTTCATAGTTTTTTTACAATTACTTACAGATATTCACATTTAAAAAATTTTTGCATAAGGGGATATCCATGGAACTTTTTAATTTTGAGAGAACGCTTAGAAAATTTGAGAATGATCGAAAGTACGGTCATTTTTTTATAGGTAAAGAAACACACGTAGGAAAATATAAAAAAAGTATCATTTTTGGCGTATAAAATTATGTACCGTGATGAGCGATTTTTCAATCAATACCAAAATTTAATTACATATTCTACTCACAGAAACGAGTAATTTAAGCCCTTATTGAAGTGTGTGCACTCCAGAAACTTGTAATATAGACTTTCGAATTATTCTGAAGTCGCCCTCTTAAAATTAAAAAGTTCCATGGATAACCCCATACATCTAAAAAAAAATAAATAAAATCGGAAAATTTTTGAAAATGTAAATAACTGTAAATAACTGTAAAAAATTGCAAAAAACTGTAAAAAACTATAAATAATCGTAAATAAATGTGAATGATTGTAAAAAAAAGTGAATAAATGTAAATAACTATAAATAAATATAAATAACTGTAAATAACAGTAAATAATGGTGAATAACTGTAAATAACTGTTATTTATGTCTCAGTTCTGACATTCTTAACACTTATTTACAGTTATTTACATTTATTAACAGTTACTAACACTTATTTACAATTATTTCCAGAAATTTTTTCCATATGGGTAGCAATGAAAACAAAAGAAAATTTCCATGGTGAAAATTCCTTTAAATTTTAACATTTATTGAAAAAAAAAATATTTTAGCATTATACACTTGAGGGAGTATATCTGCGTTAATAACATCCATAAATAAAATAAAATCTTAATAATATTCAAATTCAATAATAACCTATGTAAACGATTTTTTCTAATGACTCGAAAAGTTTTCGGAAATTCTGTGCTTAAATATTATAAAAAAAATATCATCATTGCCAAAATTTTATGTATGTATATATTTCTTCTATCATGAATTTTATGTATTATAAGTTGTAAATGCATAAATAAGCAGGTACAAAAAGCTGAGCGCTTGAACGCGCGTATGTGCCTTTCGCGGCATCGCGCCACACGCCCACCGCGTCGCATTAAAAAATTCGTAGCATTTTTTTTTATGAATATTACCAAAATTTTCAGGAAAAAAT
Organism: Anastatus disparis; assembly: GCA_017163975.1. Classification (NCBI taxonomy): domain Eukaryota; kingdom Metazoa; phylum Arthropoda; class Insecta; order Hymenoptera; family Eupelmidae; genus Anastatus; species Anastatus disparis. The sequence goes on from JAFFSR010000014.1 coordinate 440,532, forward strand.
ACTTTAGACTTTATAGAATAATCCTAAAAAAAAATTCGTTCCCACCTACTCGAGAAGTTTGTTAAATTGCCATTTGTTTATTAAAAAAATAATTTTTTAACTAACATTTATGAGAATTTTTATAAAATTCAAATCTTAATTAAAATAGAAGATAGTTTTGTACTAACCATGAAAATTTCGTGAACTTTCATTTAATATTTACCGAGAAATTGAATTTTGGAAAAAAAAAACGACTTTAAATTTCATTTTTTAATAACTTTTTAAAAAATGTAAATTTTTCGAAAATTTTTTAGGACATTGTTTCTTATCAATATGTCTTCGTGATGAAATAATTAAATGATAAGAAAATGCAATTTCGTTTTTAGTGTGCCCAGTTGAGACAGCTTGACTCAATATAAAAACATAATAGCATATTGACCACAACACGTAGAATCAATGCTTTGCAGTTTCTTGGTATTCCATTGAAAAATTTTACAGTTTCTTCTGAGTCATTCAAGATGGTGTTTTGAGATGGGTGGGAAACCGTAACTATTGAAATACGTTTTCTATTCATTTTCTTCGATATAAAAAAAATTGTATAAAAATTTACCTCGATTAAACACATCGGAATGGAGGTGGCCAATCATATCGACAACTTTACCGCTAGCTGTAAAGAATTGATGATTTCAAGGACCGACATTAGCCCCGGCTGTTCCAGTAGCAATTGTTGGTGATGCCTTCGTGCATCCTGCTTAGCCCACATACCAAAGTGCGGAGGTTAGGTGTGATTTTAAAGTAGAATGAGCGTAATTAAAGAGCGTCTCTATGTAAGCTCTGTAAGGATAAGGCTTTTTTTGGTGTAAAAGATGTCCGGTTGCTCAAACAATGAATGTAAAAAATTATTAAAGGGACCGACTTTTGCATTCTCGGCGTCGGTTCCTATGGGTGAAATTTCTACGTTTACTTGTAACATTGTATGCGCGAGATCGATGCAACGGTCGATTGAACTAGGAACCAAAAATTCTAAAGATGAATCGCTTTCATTGCTGAGAGGTGATACAGGTTTGTAGTAGAGAAAAGAAAAAAAGAACTGCTTTCAATCGCTGTTTGCGTCAGAGAAAGAGTAAAAATATCTAATTCACTTTTCATACCTTCACCGCTTTACGCGTGTAGAAAAGCCATTTTTATAATTTATTCAGGTCCAAAAATGTCGGATACACTTCTCAATACTTTCTTTTTTCGCCTTAGTCTTTTCTTTTTTTGCCTACACTACGCTTATTTGTCTTTCTTTTTGTTTTCTTTCTTTTCTTGCTCGATTCGTAGTGTACAAAAACACGAGCTCGTGTTGACTGACGTACGTGCTTAGCAGTAACAGCTTTATATCAACTACCTTTCCTAATATCAGAAATTTTATTAACAGCTTTTCTTTTTAAGTTTTGTCCCGACTCTCGAACATGAATGTATAGAGACTCTTTGATATTTGCTCTTTTATTCGTTACGTCGTCTAACACGTTCAAACCTTTTCGGACGACTTCTTTGCCTACTACTTTGGCTCCATTGGCAAGATATGGCATAATTTTTCTAAATAATCCACCAAGAAATCTCCTAATACCAGATCCTCTTTGAAACGTGGATCCTGAGTAAACGTTTTTAATACCACTCCCACCACGAGCTTGCTCATCGTAATAATGAATATAATAACTCATATTGCTATACAATTAACAACTACGCTTAAAATGAAATTGTACTTATTAGCGGGCCTAATAGGAGTGGTAGAAAAAAACCACCACTCTGAATCATAGAACGTTTTTTAGTTTTCCATGCATTGCCACCACCGCATCTGCTGCTGCTGCTCCTTCCGCTCCTTACTAATTTTTTTGAAATAGTTTTGTGTTTTCTTGAGCGGTTTTGTTCAGGAGTTTTTAATTTTACAACACCTTGCAATACGTTCAGGGCAGATTCGCAAATGCACTTTATGAGATTTTTATCGACTATACGAATCAAAGCTGAGCGCTGTTGACTGTCAGCGTGACTCAGAGCGTTTTAAAGTACAACGTGCTTTTTTGAATATAAGTTCCCAGGTGTGCAGCAAATGCTAGAGTTGATAGAACTTTTTTTCTTTCCTTCTCCTTGTTTTCTTTTCTTTGTTACGAACGGGGCCATCGATGTTGATCCAACCATCGCTATTTGAACACTGTTTCTCGACTACAGATGCTTCTTTCTTTTGATTTAGTCATGTTTATCTGAATCTCGATGAAAATTTAGGCACGTAAGCATAGTACAACTTGTCATTGGGAAATATGTCGGTATGAAAGTGAAACTCATCTGGCGTATCTCGTTTTACATCTAATAAAATATAGTTAAATGGTCGACTACAGGGATCAATGTAGGCTTCTTGCAAGAATTTTGGATCCTCCGGGTAAACTTGTCGAGCGAGAAACTGTATAACTGCGCGCGATATCTTGGATTTTTGGACAAAACGATATAATTTGAATTCAATGATAAATCACGTTGATTTGGCCCCCTATGAAAAATATTTTGCGTAATAAAAAAACACTGATATTATTATGGTGACAACCTTTTGTGAATTAATCAAGTACTGTATTATTCGATTATTCACGCATCAGATCGTTGATATAAGTAATTTTCTCTCATCATTGTCATTGGAATAGTCACTAGCTTACGGCAAGCCTTCTTGAAATTCAATGCATTAGTTTTCAGTAACTTTAAACTCGCTATATTATAGTTCTCGCTACTCGGAGTAGTAAAAGAGAATACGATCAAAGTCCACATTAGTCATGTGTGGCAAACTGGAGAGACAACCGCTTAACAAAAACAGTTTTCCCACACATAGTAGTCCCCGAAATTATACACTTGAAGGGATGCTTTTATGGTGTATTCATTTTGAATACTAAATTCAAAAGCCATAAACTTTTTTACTTTTTATATTTTTTTTTTCTTCTAGTCGGGTGATGATGGTGTCAAGGGGAGGTGATGTTATCGGCGCGGACACACGTGTTTTTATTAGCTTTACACGCGTGTAGGAATAATCTGATTTTCCGCGTCAATTAGCTGAATAAAAAAAGAATAAGCTAATCACCACGAGGGTATTAGCGTATTATTAGGATCTATTAATGATTCTTAATTAAAAAATTAATGTTTAGATTATTTATAAAATAATTTAGATTCTATGAAAACACTTTTTATTTTTATTCAATATTTTTATTATCTTCGTTGTTTCACTCTTATAACCAAAAGGAAGAGAAAGTGATAGGGAAACATCGTCTTTTTTTTCAAGACAACGCTTCAAGTTCTAAATTCTTCTCTTGTTATAACTTCGTGGTAAGGTATGCGTCGTATAGATTTAAAATTCAATCGTACCTCGCTTTTATTCATCTTTTCCTCATTTTTTTCTCTATGCTTTCTCGCGAATATTTCATCTATGAGTATTTTAATACTGTAAAAATTTAGTTTTAATGAATTTGTGGGGACACTTGTATGTATGCGTATGGCGCTGTAAGCGCACCAATACACATGTCAGCGTATACATGAGAATGCCTCTGCGCAGGCTCATATCAGACGAGGAAGAAGCAGCTCCGAGACTGCTTGCCTGTACTTCAGTCTTACTCCGCCAGCCACTGCACTTAGTCGCTTTGGCTACACAATAAATTACAAGTTCACTTATACCTCTGACTTGTTATTTTCCAGATCCCATCTCCTTCTGCATTACTTTTATATACAGTGCCACCTCGGGCATTAAAACTGGTGACCTCGACTGTCTTCAGCGGCGACCAAGCGGCCATTTTCTCCAACCGAGTAGCGGAGCTAGAGGGACGCCTTGAAAGTCCGCCATCTTGGATTCTTTTTGTGCTGGTCAAGCATCTACTTATCACTGCCGTTGTCGCTGACTCTTACGCACCGGGAGTTTACTGGGACTGGAGAAGCGGAGTATCGCGCCTGCATCTTCGCACGACCTCTGTGTGCTCCAAGTGGGAGACACTTTTGTTTGCGGCTTCTGCCTCAGTGTCTTCGTCCAGAGCAACGCAGATTCTTCGTTAAAGGTAGTAAGAGTTGCTAAAAGTGCACTCTCTTTTATATAATTTTTTCGCTCTCTTGTCTGTAGAAAAAGCGCGGTCGCATCATCAAATTATTAACGTGCGAAAAACCGCAGAAAAAGCCTTTTTTGTTAGAGAGTTCTGGCCACGTGGCGCCTCAATCTCTTTTACACGCATAATCACGTGAAATTTTTCTTTGTTCACGGCAGTGCATGTTGTGGCCAATATAGTAAGGTGAATCGCGAGTGAAATTTATTTATCACATTTGTGAAAAAGCACGCCGTTGACGCGTGTATAGGTTATGTACGCATTGTGTCTGGCGTTGGAAAATTTCCTTTCTCGCGTATATCGCTTTATTAGAAACTGAAAAAATCTTTTTTATATAGTAAATTTTATGCCCTAAGACACGCGACATAGGTTATGTACGCATTTTGTCTGGCATATTAATTTCTTTCGATCGGTAGCTACGCGAAATTGCTTTTAAAGACAAAGAAACGGCCAGTTTTAAGTCTAGCAAAAACACGTGCTTTTAATAAGTTAAACGGTCGAAATTTAATATCGAAGTAACTACCTCAAGGTCAACGTGGAACATCTTCTAATATTAAGCGAATGCGGAGTGCGAGGAGTCGGTTTTTCGTGTCAACTAGCTAGCATTAATTTTGTTTCTCGTATTTAAATCTTAAGTATTCAATTGTAAAAAAATAACGAAATAGTCGACTCTAGACGAGTTAGCATAATTTAACCTAGTATAAAATTTCTTATAAGATTCGCTGAAGTGCAATATAAAAAACTAGTCATATGTGTTTGTGTCGTATTTAATTTTTTATTTATTTATTATATATTTATTTGTATTTTTGTCTATACACACATATACCCTTTTTTATTTTTTATACATATATCTATACATATATCTTTTAACATATAAAATTTTAACTGTGCACAATTGAGGATTTCTCGTCCTAAAATTTTAAGATATTTTAAAATATATATACTCTTCTTTATTATTGTGAGAAAATCTCACTTTAACTCGAGGCGCTGGCATTGCTTAAGAAAGCTCCTTCGTCGATTCCTCCGAATCTCAAACGGGGACTATCGAGAGTAGTGCGAGTGCCAAGAGCCTTTTCTATATTATTTCAACGCGGTAATAGACGAGAAAGCCGCAATTGCTTTTATTCGGTAGTTGGCCACGTGAGAAATTCTCTCCGATTTTTCACTCGCACAGCGAGTGCGTGTATTATCAATTATTTGCGCTTGTGCATCGGATAGCCTTTTTGTGCATCAGTCGTCGACCACATGAGGTCTCTCACGCTGAGCACGTGGAGGTAAAACCCGATTACACAAGACGCCTCTTTATTATCTATTTGAGCATAAAACTATATTTCTCGTAATATTCGGAGAGGATTTTCTCGAACTGGTCACCACATGGACTGAAAAAGCGTTATTCCCTCTTTTGCGACCGCTCGTCCACCAAAATGCCTCCCAAAGTAGTTCATACACCTCCTAAAAACAGCGAGCCGATAGTTCGCCCACCGGGTTCCACGTAAATTTAACAAACTCAAATATTAATAAAAATCAAAAAACGTTTAAAAAATCCTTATTAACGAATAGACAAAGAACCGCGCATAGTTTCGATCAGAATAGGCTTTTATCTACTAGACCACCTTCTTATAACACATCAAACGAAAAAACAGTTCCACGAGAGGCCTATGAAAGGATGGAAAAAACTTTGAGTAATAAAATTAAACTAATGCAAAATTCGCACAGCGAACAAATTAATATTTTAACAGAGCAAATAGAGTCATTAAAAGCACTTGTATTAAATCAAGCGAGAAACGAAAATTCGTTAGAGACTCAGCAAAATTTAAATTCTAGACCTTTCGAAAATACAAGAAACACTCAAAGCACTTCCATCGGCCTCTACAACAACACATAAACAAACATCATACCTTTTTTCTACAGAACAAAGCCCGACCTTTAATTCAATATCAAACATTCCAAACACACAAGAAACACAACCTACAATAACAAATAAGGGGTCGTACCCAAATGCCGTTGACAGTTTTTTGGGGGGGATGGGTCGATCAAAATCTACGAAAAGTAACGCTATGGGAGGGGGGTTAGTTATTTACTCCTACGTTGGCTATTTTTTTTTATCAAAAAGATCATTGCATAATATTAGCAATTTGGAGCAGATTTTTCATCCGAAAACTGCAAAGTCAAGCAGTTCCGCAGTCTGTCCACTAAAACACAGTATATTACTTTCTTTTACATGTACGCGGGCGCCACCATACGGTGCAAAGCATAAGCCGTTTCTTTTAGCGAGTGAGCTGTCAAAACAAACGAAAAATTTTCAAGCCGATTGCAGCATTTATATTTGTGCCTGCTGAATCGTGTTCTATTTTTATAACGTATTTTAAAAGGTTCATAGTTTTATGATCTTTTTCGATAAAATTAAAGTGAAAAAGTTTATCGACGATTAATATATTTAATATCTTATAAATATTTATTATATGCAATGTTTAGAATTCTGTTGTTTTGTGAAAATGCTATTTTAATAAAATAAAAAAATAAAAATATGTTCAATATTTAAAAAGTAATTAATATAATTAAAAATTTTTTTAAAAGTTTAATAAAAAATAAAAAAGTTAGTTTACGTTACAGGGGGGGAGGGTACTTTGATAGTTTACACATGTCACGGAAAGGGGACCGGGGGGTCGAAATATCGAAAAAATTGTCAACGGCATTTGGGTACGACCCCTAACCGAACTTTCTCGAATTTTAGCTATCCTGTAACCTTTCCCGTATACACAACAAACATGCCCAACATAAACACACATAATCATAATACTCAACCGTCGGTCGCGGCTAAACCAATTAAAATGCCCTTCTGGCAACACGATCCAGTAACATGATTCGAAATGTTCGAGTATCAATTATCGATACAAAACATAAAGGACGACAATATTAAATTCGTAAACGTCATGCCTAACCTTAGCAATAGTATCGTTGATGAAATATCTAATAGCACTAAATTATTAAGACCTAATCATCGTTATACCGGGATTAAGGACATTTTAATAAAAAAATACACGCAATCGCAAGATTCCAAATTACAGACTTTATTTCGCGGTTGTCAAATCGGAACAAAAAAGCCATCGGAATATTTATACGAGCTGATTAATTTTGAGGGAGAACAAATGCCACGCGCGTCGATTCTTAAAGCTTGGAGGGCTAATCTACCATGCAACATCCGTCCGTTTATACGAGAAGACGTAACACCAGAAAACAAAATGGCGTCGGTCGAGCTTGCTGATCAAATACATGCCGACTTACATGCAAATCATAACGCGATTCACGAAATTAAACAAAATGAAACACATATTTTGACGGAAATGATGACTAAAGTTGACGCGCTCATAAGTCAACGTAATATAGTTAAAAGACGCTCGCAAGATAAAACGTGGCACGAAGGCAACAAAGCAGGAGGGCGCGGACGTAGCAAAAGTTGAGAACGTAGACATTATTGTTACCACCATAGCAAATAAGGTAAAAACGCGTTTAAATGTACAAAGCCGTGCGACTGGGTGGATAACTCCATTAAGCCGGATCAACAAAACGCGAGAAATAAAGATAGAACCAACTCGGATGGTAACAAAGGAAACGCTAAAGATTCGTTAAACTAGAAACTCGGCGCGTCATGGAGTGCGTCTCCACGTAAAAGATAAAACCACCAATGAGGTGTTCTTAATTGACTCGGGCGCGGAAATCTCCGTAATCCCTAGACCAAAAAATTTTTCGGGAAAAAAGACAAATTTAAACTTATATGCAGCCAACGACACTAAAATAAACACATATGGCACACTATACAAAAAACTTGATTTTGGGTTCACTCAGGAGCTGCTATGGCTTTTTATTATCGCAGATGTCCCTTATCCTATATTGGGAGGGGATGTTTTAAATCATTTTCATCTCTTACCTGATCTTAAGAAAAAATTACTAATAAATGCAAGTACGAATGAAACAATTAATGGATTTAACAAAGCCGTTCCTGACTTACAAATCTCTTTAGTTGATCCCAAAATCAAGTATGCACACATTTTAAACAAATTTCCTACGGTAATAGGCGTTGATAGGCCAAAGACTCTAAAAAAGAGAGGCATCTATCATTACATTAAGACCACAGGTCCTCCCCTGTGCGCAAAAACCGCGACGCTTACACCCAGAAAAACTTAAAGTAGCTAAAACAGCGTTTGAAGAATGGTGTAGGTTAGGTGTGTGTAGACCCTCGAAAAGTCCTTGGTGCTACATCCATACACATAATGTCCGAAAAAAAAACGGGGAATGGCGAGTCTGCGGAGACTATCGAAAATTAAATGAGGTAACGGTACCGGATAGATACCCCATACCGAATTTGCACGATTTTTCGAGTGATTTACACAGTAAAACTGTTTTCTCCGCCTTAGACCTGGAAAGCGAGTTCTAACAGATACCCATCTTTCCAGATGACATCCCCAAAACGGCAGCAATTACACCGTTTGGTCTGTACGAATTTCTCGTCATGACTTTCGGTTTTAGAAACGCGTCGCAAACGTTTCAAAGGTACGTCAACCTGGGAGATTTAGTCTTTGCCTACATCGACGACATCCTTGTGGCGTCCATCTCACCCGAGGGACATGAGAAGCACTTAAATATAGTGCTTGAAAGATTGCAGAACTTCCATTTGCATCTAAATTAAAAAAATGCATCTTTGGAGCCAAAAGCTTAGTTTTTCTCGGTCATACAATTGATAAAGAAAGCCTTAAGCCCGATCCCAAGCTGGTCGATTCAATCATAAATTTTCTTCAACCGCGAACCGTAGATGAATTACGTAGATTCCTCGGTTTAGTTAACTTTTATAGAAAGGCGACCCCTCAAGCGGCAGAAACGCAGCGCCATCTACACGCGCTCATAAAAACTAACAAGAAGAAAGATAAAACTCCGATAATTTGGACCCCAGACGCACTAGAGGCTTTCGAAAAGACAAAGACAGATATAACTAATATTACCAGCTTAGCTTATCCGTGCGCAGACGCAGAGATACGCGTAACCACGGATGCCTCAAATTTCGCCATGGGTGCTTCCTTGGAGCAATATTTAGATGGCAGTTGGCAGCCACTGGCATTTTTCTCCAGGAAATTAACTCCCGCGCAATCAAAATATAGCGCTTACGATCGCGAATTAATGGCAATATATGAAGCCTTAGAGTATTTTAGCTATTTTTTGGAGGGTCGTAATTTTAAAGTTTTTACTGATCATAAACCGCTAATCTACGCGCTCGCGCAAAATTTAGACACGTGTACACCATTGCACGCGCGTAAATTGTCGTTTATATCGCAATTCAATACGGAAATTTGTTACTTGCAGGGCGAAGACAATGTGGTCGCAGACTCGCTTTCGCGTATTGATCCCTCCATTGCACCAGCCTCTTTTGACTGGAACAATGAGGCATCAACTGGAGAACCCTTTGTAAAAAAGACCCTCGCAAGTATCACGACATTTAACTTTCCAACATTTTTTACTCTCGAAGAAATTTCACAAGAGCAGGAACGCGATGACGAATTAAAAGAGATAATTGCGGATTCGAATCACCCTCTAAAATTAACTAGGCTGCGCTGGGGACTCAATCGAACAGTCATCTATTGCAACTTCGACGTGCAAACCTTTCGACCATTTATACCCAAAATACTTAGAGGTTAAGTATTTAAAATTTTTCATATTAACAATGCGCACCCTTTGGGCCGTGTAACCGATAGGTTAGTCAGACAGCATTATGTGTGGCCTAATATGGCTAAAGAGGTAAAAGAGCAGTGCAAAAACTGTTTAGATTGTCAACGCGCTAAAGTTTCTCGCCAGAATAAGTTTTTGCCACTGCACTTCGTTGAACCAGACGCGAGATTTGCGCATGTGCACATCGATATTGTAGGTCCCTTGCCCTCGAGTGAAGGCTACAAGTATCTGCTCACGATGATAGATAGATTCTCGCGTTGGCCAGAGGCGGTACCTCTACACGATATTACAGCGCCGGTGGTTGCGCGCGCATTTTTTGATACTTGGATAGCGCGATTCGGTGCACCCGTAACAATAACCACGGATCAGGGGCGGCAATTTGAATCTCAGCTTTTCACCTCACTCTTAGAACTATTAGGTTGTAATCGGACGCGTACGACTGCTTACCATCCGCAGGCAAACGGCATGATCGAAAGATGGCATAGGCAATTAAAAGCTGCATTAATGTGCCTTGCACAGACTCATGAACGGACCAAAGTTCTTTCAAGTGTTTTATTGGGATTGCGTACTAGAATACGCCTAGATACAGATGCTAGTCCAGCAGAGTTTGTGTATGGCACAAAATTAACCATTCCAGGCGATATCTTGCAGTTTTGCGACACCCGCGGCCTGAATTATAACATCTTTTTATCGGAATTTCGGGATTATATCGCGCAAATGAAACCAGTTCCAGTAGTACATAAAACTTCCGCCAAACCTTTCGTCTTTAAGGATCTCAACACCTGCGCTCACGTGTTCGAAAGAGTGAGAGCCGTAAAACCGCCACTTACACAACCATACACCGGTCCGTATAAGGTTGTCTCGCGACACCAAGATGGGCGCACCTTAACCTTAGAAAAAAACGGTAAACATGTCGTTGTAAATTTAGAACGTCTTAAACCAGCGTATTTTTTAACCGAAGAATGTAACGACGTGGATGCAAATATAAATTCTAATTCTGACATCAATGCATATGGAAGGTCCCTGCAACAGTTTTTATCTCCGAATTTTAACTTACGGTGCGCAAACTCGTCGATAACGCAGAGAGTGAGGCTTCGCAACTTCCTCCCTCCGTTGTAGATAAAAATAAAGTGCAGGATGGTAACTGCGAATTAGATAATTTTTTAACACAGCAGTCAATAAATGAAGACTGTGATAATAGCACAGAGGATAGGACCTTGCGATCCCTACTCTCTCAGACTAATGACACTGCACCCTGTGCAACTGAAACAAATGGCCAAGAGCCATCTCGCGTCGGTAAATCAGATTCCTTTGCCGAGCCTCCTGTCATCACACATGAAGCTCTTATACATAGGGATGATGACATGGACGAGTTGTCGCCGGGGGGGGGGAGGATGATCGCGGCGTTAGCAGCGACATTCAAGCGTCTAGTGATAGGATAATAGATGAAAGCGCGCTTCAGGAAATAACTCATATTAATCAAATTATTAATGCACCGGAATGCATAGAAGCTTCAGAAACTCCCACTCTCAATAAAGACAATCCTTCCTCTGTCATTCATCCACAAGCAACTCCCTCCTTACCTAAAAAGAAAAAATTCATTCCCAACATCCTTAAAAGAAATAAAATTAATTCAATAAAAAATAGAGAGGTAGATAGAAAAGTTAGATTTAGCGATCAAATCTCGGTTAAATACATATGTAAAGCCTCGCACTCATTTCCTAAATTGTATAAAAAACGCAAGCGAAACGCTGCTAGAGAACTGGAGGATATTAAATGCCTCCTTACTAAATATCTAAATATAACTAATCAAAATGCCTTTTCGTCTATTCTCTAGCTCCTGCTGGTCCAGCTTGCTACAAGACATGTCTTCCCATAGCGGTTGGATCAGAACACAGGATGTCTCCGCGGAAATCCTCCGTACATGCGAGAGTCTTCTCAATGCCATCGTGGCAACACCAGAAGGCTCTCCTACGGGACACCATCTTCGTATGACGGAGCTCTACCGCTCGGAGTTCAAAGAAGAGTATTTGCGAACCCTGACCGAGACCATCAACAAACCCGCGTACTTCTTACTAACACCTTTGTAATTGTGCAATAGTTAATTAACCGGTTTATTTTTTTTTCATTTCACTTCACTTTTTATATTTTTTTTACTCTGCTCATTCCTTTTTTTTTACTTTTTTATATATACAGAGTCACATTCTTGCAATAAATTTCGTTCTAGTTAACGCATTACCTTTAAAGTAAAGCAAATTCACATTATAATAATTTTATTTTCTAAACAGTCAAGTGCACTACTTAAAATTTTAATTACTTAATCATAATATGCACTCTGCATTTTGTACACTCAATTCTTATTTTTGATTCATGCAATTTAGCATACGCCAAATAAGCAATTTGTATTATAATAAATTGATGCTACTTAATCTAATAAGTAATAATTATCTTGACAAACTGAAAAAATTGCAATGCATCAACTACTCTTGTTAACAAATTATAATTGAGTGAGTTGTACACACACACAAGCATAATCTGTAACTTTATAGTGCATTTGACTGCAATAACTAATGCACAAAAATTAACAATCGATCTAAGTAACATTCTGGCTGGGCCGTGACTGAAGTGAATACTTTTTACTGTTATTCGTATTAAGTCATTTTCTTCTCCTAACTATATCAAATGTGCATGAATATTCCGCATGATTAATTCTAACGATGAAACTGGATTAAAATTTTCTGTAGAGGGTTGCATGCGAAAAACTAATCTTGTTGCATTCATTTGGAATTTTCTTATGTAATGATTTTTTTATTAATTGTTGAATCATACGCCTGGCGGTCTTATTGAAAATTCGCCTGCGCTAGTACGTCTACCGCCACTTATTTGAAATGCGGCACTCTCTATCTCACTCACACTCAATTCTCTTTCACGCTCATACTCATACCTGTTAACATTCTCACTTGCATACACATTGAACTCCCTCTCTCTGTTGTTACTATACCCATGATTGACGCTGCTAGCGTTGAAGATAGACTCAAGCTGGTTTTCTCTCTCTGATGCATTTGCTGCGTCCCACTTTTCTTCCCCTTCACTTTATACAGCAGCAGTAGCAGCAGCAGATAGAAGCGTGAAAAGGTTTTCATACGTGCTCGATGCTTCTACGAAGAATGATGATGATGATAATGCTATGAAAAATTCAGGAATAATTTTAAATAAATAAATAATTCGAAAATTTATTTAAAAATATTTTATTTATTTAAAATTAAATTTTTTTTTCTTAATTATGAACGGGCAATCTTGTGATTCTACTTCTGATGGATTTATTAAATATGCTACTAACGGCGCAGCAGATAATTCCATATAAAGAAAATTTTTACATAAGATGAATCACGGTGATTTTTTATATGTAAAAATTAATGTTTTATAGAAATATCTACTGCGCCGTTTGTGGCACATTTACTCAATTCATCAGAAATGAAGTCACAGGATAACACAAGAGATCTGAACTTTGTTTGAATGGTATGCATCACGCGGCAATCTCATGCAATCGTAAAAAGAATTAAAAAAAAAACGTCATGAGGAATTCGCAAATTTTATAGATTTCCTCTTATATATACATTTAAAGACAGTACAGTTGATGTCTTATTTAATGTGGTGTCAACCTACGGTAAAGTCAGTGAAAAAGTGACCTTACGGGGAATCGATCTCGCGCCAACGAGAATACACGTTCCGCGCCTTTGCCACTGCGCCACCGAATTCTACAATTAAGGAGATGTAAAATGGATACTACACCTGTACTCATAAATATTTACTATTTTTTTATTTTATTGCAAAATTCTAAGAAAATAAATGCTTTAGCTTGTCGTATGTACCATGAAAATTATTCAGATAAATTTTCAAATGAATTCATTCATTAGTTTCTCAGAATTTCAGATTTCTTGTACAAAATCTAAAAATTTTAATATATAATATTGGAACCCAAAATTCTGAAAAATTAATGAATGAATTTATTTGAAAATTTAACTGAATAATCTTCATGGTAAATACTACAAACTAAAGCATTTCTCTTAATCAAGTTTTGCAATATAATGAAAAGATAGGCCAAATTCATGAGTACAGGTGTAGTGTACGTTTTACATCCCCTTAAAAAAATTAATAAAATTACAAATTAAAAAATTAAAATATTAAAACAAATAAAATTTAAAAAAATAAAAAAAAAATACAATTTTAAGAATTTCTATTACATGATTACTACTAATACTGCTACTATTATTATTAATATTATTATTCTTATTATCATCATTATTATTATTAGTACTACCCTGGTAGAAATGTTAACCAACTTTTAGCGATCGAGGGCCATTATTAGTTAATCCTCTTAGGATTGCACTAAATAGCTCGGAGTAGTTTACTATCATTGAGCGCACAAGACGACTGGTCAGACGTAATATCTCTTCATTTAATTCTTCATCCTCAAACTCTAAGTCTTCGGACTCTAAATCTAAATTTTCTCTGTCTACTTCTATCTGCTGTAGCTGAACTAATCTTTCTTCTACCAATTCAAAACAGTATCGGTATCGCTGTCTAAAGTGATGATTCCTTTTTGCTGCTGATGTTTTTCTATAATTCCGACTGCATGACCTTCGTTTTTATCACCGTCATTAAACAAACAACGGCGGACGTTGTTCCTCGATGTACTAGGTAAATCAGGATTGTTGATCGATCGACTTGGCAAAATATGTTGTTCGAGATCCGCTCTGAACTCGTCAAAAAAAATTCCATTGCTGTCATCATCTTCCATCTCTCTGTTTCTTTCAAACGCTGTGAAAATAATTCACAAATTAATTATATATTCTATTTGGAAGATTTTTGCGCTTAATTAAGCATAATTATTTATAACTGTTTAAAATAGTTTTAAAATGTCCAAATTGAGACAATTATATTAGTTATACACATTTATACACAGATATGAAAAATCAAAACGGTTATAAACATTTATACACAACTTTACGATTCTCTCTTAAAATCTTTATATAATTTTTTTTAATTATAAAAACTATTTCTAACTGCCTATAGTTTTTTATAAATGTTTACATTTATTTATAATCATTTATACTACTTTTAAATATTGTTGTCTTAATTTTTGAATTGAGACATCTAAAAAATACTTATAGACCAATTTTAAAATTGTATAAAACTGTTTGTAACGGTATTCAACTATTTTAAACAATCATATATAATTAAAATATAAAAATATAAAAAGTTTTACACACTTTTAAAATTTTTCTAAATATTTAGAGAATACTTTTAGAATTGTGAATGGCTTTTTATAAACATTTATAATTATTCATAATTATGTATAAATACGTGTAAGAAATATTTGTATTTCGATTCAATTCAAAAGTTTTTAAATAGTTAGAAACAGATATAACAAATTTTGTGCAATTTTCATTAGAAATCATTTAAATAATTTTTTAATCTTTTTATTTAAATTTTTTATAATACTCTTTTTATATGATTGCTTGATCATTTAAAAAAAAGCTGTAAGTATGTTATAAAAAATTTAAAGTCAAATTATCGAGTTAATTTTTTTTAATAACAATTTTTAATTCTACAGAGGTTACAACAAGCAAAAGGTAGAATTTATGTCTATAAACATATTTCATATAAATGTATTACAAAATTTTACTACTTACATATATATTGATTATATTCGTCTATCAGGTCCTGAAGCACATATATATCATGCAGATTTCTTGATATTATAAATTCTACTGCTGCTGTTACAGCGAGTTGATTTTTTTTTTAACATTAAATGTATTCGTGCAAGTACACAAAGCGGACAGCGTGATATTAAAAATATAAATTGTTTTTTGAATTCGCAATATACCATTTGACGTACTCTTCTACGCCATAAAAAGTTACATTTGCGCCGTACAACATCGGACAATTGAGTATGAATTAAATAATTCATTATACAATAAATGATTATTCGATAATTATTTTTGGCTTTATTTTCCAACATTTTTTTTTTTAATGAAAAAATATTAACTTCGCACGAAGAACGTTTCACTACGCTGTCAAAAACTAAATAAGAATAAGCATTACTTACAATTCTTTATATATATATGATTTTTCGTTTTAAGGGAATAGGTTTGATGAGAATTACAGAGAAAAATAAAAATATTCTAAGCGCAGGACAGCTAAATGCATACCGATTGATATCAGTATTGTTGTGGTGCAGTTTTCAATTGTTAATATTTTCTTAAGTGCTCACCTTTACTACTACAGAAACGTATGAAATAAATTAAAGGACAAAAGCAGCTGACAATAAATAGACACCTACCTACCTATCTAACTGCTGTGTGTAATAAACCCCGTATCTTCTTTTCTTTTATAATGACTACATTTTTTTCTTGCACTAGCAATGTATACATATTGTACAATTTTAGCTATCTCTCTCGTACGCC
The DNA here is from genome assembly GCA_017163975.1 of Anastatus disparis. Classification (NCBI taxonomy): domain Eukaryota; kingdom Metazoa; phylum Arthropoda; class Insecta; order Hymenoptera; family Eupelmidae; genus Anastatus; species Anastatus disparis. The sequence goes on from JAFFSR010000014.1 coordinate 456,802, forward strand.
TTGCAAAGAACATGTTTATCAATTTTCAAAATATCGAACAGATTCTCGTGTATTATTTAATGTTTACAGATAATTTTACGTGAAATCCTCCCCAAGGATTTCTACAAATACGAAAACATAGGTTTAGAAAAAGAGAGAGAAAGAATATCTGATGATATGCGACGCACTAGGTGTTAAAAATTTTGTTGACATATCCAAGATGTATGTACATATCGCTTCACTTAAATATCTGGCAGAACATATGTTTTTCCTCATTTGTCTATTCAAATCTAAGGAGACAAAACATACTATCTTTATATTCATAGATAATTTATTGAAAAAATACCCTACAATGAGTTTTCTTCGCAACATCGTTATTCAAAGTTTTTAATTAGGTTTCGTAAACTTATCCGGAAGATACACTTTTTTTAGCTTTTTGGAAAAAACTATGAATATTTTTAAAAAATGAATACTGAACAACAACAACATCAAACTGGCAATATAGCGTGATTTGACGCTATTGTTGAAGAGAGAGCGGACGAAGCAGCGTTACAAAATATTGCTGCTGTTGAATCAACGAACAGTTTTAATGTTTTGCAAAATAATATAGAAGAAAGTGTTAATAGTGATAAAAAAAACATGATACAGAATGGTGGGACACTATTCTTGAAGAGAGTGTAGAAGAAGAAGAAATAATTCAAAATTTTGTTGTTAAATCGTCGAGTAATGTTGCTATTGTTGTATCTGATAGTGTTAATGTAGAAGAAAGAAGTGTTGATTTAGGAAAAAAAATGAAAGAAGTGAAAATTCAAAACATCATTGCTGTATTAACAAATGATATTAATCAAAGTGAAAATCATATTAAAAGTTTCAATAGTGAAGAACAAAATAATAAGATATGGTTTGACGCAATTATTGAAAAAAGAAAGAAGATGCCATTAATAGAAAATATAATGGAATCAACAGACGATAGTGTGAATAATCAGGATATCGCAGCGAACGCTAATACACTCAACGGTGATGATGCAGTTATTATTATTGTAAAAGAACAAAAAGTGACAGGACGAAGATATCGATAAAAAATGAAAGAGTTAAAAAATTTGCAAAAGTGCGGGAAACAACACTACTTGACCCGATGGAAAAATTAAAAAAAGAACTAGATTTTTTTATACATAGTCATGCATGCGGTCAGATAGCAATCTACAGCATTTTGAGATAACGAAAAAAGCCGTGCAGTGTATGATATTAGATATATCATACTTACAAGCAAAAATGATAGGATAGTAAGTATTTTATCAATATTATTTTTATTTTATTCTTATATATTTTTTCTATTCTACTTCATAACTTTTTTTAAAATTATTTGAAAATGATGCTTTTATCCATGATTATTATTTTAATTCAATGATGTACTCATAATTATTATTTTTTTTTTTGTTTCAGTGCACAAATTCATACAAAAATCCTAATGCACACGACATTACGAAAAAATGTCGTAAATCACGTATGGCGCTTTAAAGCTGCACAAAATTAAAAAAAACTGACGGTTACACACGAAAATGATAAGAAATTGACAAAATATCCATATGGAGGGAAAAAATTCTTCGATGTGATTCTCAGAGAAGAATTTAATGGAATTTTAAATCAAGAACCACACTCAACATTATTATACAGTATATTCCAAAAGTTCCGGGCCACTTGAATAACTTTAGAACGGATTGAGATATCGAATTGAAATTTTGAGGGGTTCAATAGGGTTACAAAATCTATTATTTAACAGAAAAAGTACCTGCTTCCACCCCCTAAGGAGCGGGAAAGGGGGCGGATAAAAAATCTTAAATGAGATGGGGGGTCGATTTGGAGCTCTTTCGAAAGAGCTTTTAGAGACAAATAAAACACGAGGTCGCAGAGGTCTCTATGATTTTTTTCGCCGAGTTATGATCTTTTAAACATGTAATTTTTGTGAAGGCAAGGTCCATGACAAAAACTGTGGTAAAGTCGGACATTAACATGGGCACCAGCGTTCTTGTGTGTGTGTGTGTATGTGTATGTGCGTGTGTGCATGTATGTGCATTTGCACTTCAGAATTAGATGTACTTTTTAAGGATGATAACAATGATACTTCTTTTTAATGGGATGATTTAAAATTAACTAAAAATGATTTTTGGTTGAATTGAAAAATTTTTTTAATTTATTTTTTGTTTGAACTTAAATATTAATGCTTGCATCTTGGCGGCCTATTTCAGATATTAAATTCTTTAATTGACATTTGCTCAGGAATTTAAATAAAATCATTATTTAATTTCCTTGATTAGGAATTGAAGATAGTACTAGGTTACTTTAATATCTGCTTTTGTATTTTTTGTTTATTGCATTTTTCAAAATGCATTTAACTGATACAGAAAGGAACACTGTACTGATGATGAGAGGATATGGCGATAGAATAAGGTCTTACCGAGAAGTAGCAAATTTATTTAATGCTACATATACTGATCGTGCGCCAATTTCAAAGTCTACTGTCTGAAAGAACTATTGCTTGTTTTCAAACAACTGGTGGAGTCAAAAATGCTCCTAGGTCTGGAAGACTTAAAACTGCGACTAATGACGAGAAAGTTTTAGATGCTTTACTAAGTGTACAGGATAACGTCCACACGTCAATCTCAAAAGCAGCTCAATAAAATGATATAAGCTCAACGTCAGTCCGTCGAATTTATCATCATTACAAAATACGTTTAGTCCAGGAGATATCTGAAGACGATTATGACAAAAGAGTGGAGTTTTGCAACACAATAATGACACGATTTGCTGAAAATCATCAATTTTTTAACTGGATCTGCTTTTCTGATGAAGCAACATTTAAGTTGAATAGTTCTGTGAATCGTCATGGTATTAGATATTGGTCCGATGTAAATCCACATTGGATGAGAGATACTCATACGCAGTATCCTATGAAGCCTAACGTTTGGGCTGGGATAATATTTAATCATATTATCAGGCCACTTTTATTGAAGGAAACATAAATTCTGAAAATTACTGCAATTTGTTGAGAAATCAAGTAATACCGGCTATACGAGATATTGTTGGAGAAGCTTTTGACAATGTCTGGTTTCAGTAGGATGTGGCGTCGGCTCAATTTTCACTAGAAGCTAGAACTATCCTAAATAATGTTTTCACTGATCGATGAATTGGTAGAAGAGGCACAATAGAATAGCCAGCGAGATCACAAGATTCAATTCCTTTAGACTTCTTTTACTGGGGGTACTTAAAATCAAAAGTTTATGAAACTACGTTCAAAAATTTAAAAGAGTTACGTAGAAAAATAATAAAAGTTTCAAATTTCATCACACCTGATTTCTTAATTAATGACATTGAAACGTTTTACGTTCGCTTAGGACACTATCAAGTTGTTAAAGGACGTTAATTTAAACATTTATTAAAATAGTGTTATTATTTCTTCACATACACTCATACACACAGACATGCACATAAACATACAACCAGAAATGCACACTTGCACATGTGAGAGGCAAGGAGACTCACATTAATAATGCACCCCAATATGAGAGAGACAAGGTGACTCACATTAATAAAGCACCCCAAAAGAAACAAAAACTACTAAGTCCACGTCGTTGTTTCTGGGTAACGCCAAAAGTAGTATTATTCATTTAATCAGAATGTTTGATAAATCTAAATACGCCTTTATATAAATACACATGCACGCACGCACACACACAAACACAACACACACACGCGCGCGCGCGCACACACACACACACACACACTTACACATACAAAAACGCTGGTGCCCATGTTAATGTCCGACTTTACCACAGTTGTTGTCATGGACCTTGCTTTCACAGAAACTACATGTTTGAAAGATCATAACTCGGTGAAAAAAAATTATAAAGACCTCTGCGATCTCGTGTTTTATTCGTCTAGAAAAGCTCTTTCGAAATAGCCCCTATTCGTCCCCCCATCCTATTTAAGATTTTTGCCCCCCCCCCTTCTTCTCCCGGCCATGGGGGAGGGTTGATGGTGAATACTTATTCTGTTAAATAATAGATTTTGTAACCCTATTAAACCTTTGAAAATTTCAATTCGATATCTAAATCCGTTCTAAAGTTATTCAAGTGGCCCAGAACTTTTGGAAAGTACTGTATAATAATGTTGAGTGTGGTTCTTGATTTAAAATTCTATTAAATTCTTCTCTGAGAATCACATCGAAGAGATTGAAAATTCATATTTAATTTTCAATCTCTGACAATTTTTAACAAAATTATACGGATTTTAAAACGGATAAAAAAAAGTTTTTAAATAATTTAATTTTTCACGCATGAAAAATTAATATCCAAACTTTGAAATCCCGTTGAATTTTTTTAAATTATCTATTTCGCAAAAATCTGAAACTTTGAATTTTTGCTGAATTTTTCTTGGATAGCTAAATTTTTGTGAGTGGTAAAGTATGTGAAATGATAAAAAGGATATTTAAAAAAAAATGCTACGGCTATTATATAGATAACACTAGAAGCAGCAGTGAAATTAGAATATTCCGTTTTATCCTACTATACCGTTTTGTAACGGATAAGGCTTTCCAAACTGGAGAGCATGGGTTTGAATCCCGGCCAGGCACCTCTAACTTTTTTTCGAAAGAAAATTAGTTTATGTGCCATTTATATCGCGACTCTTAAACATTAACCTTATTGGGTATCGGTTGATTGTTGATCACAGAAATGGCTGACCTCTGTCAGTAGTCAAAGTTTTCGGTAATTCTTTTCATAAAAGCAGTTGCTTTATTGCTTTGTCCTATTGTATTTTGCAAAAATTAATAATTACAAACAAAAGGGATGAACTGGTCTTATAGTTGTTTGTAGTAATTAATTAATTAATAAAAAGTTTTAAAAAAACTTAAAAGTTATTTTCTTGGTTTCTAGCCTGTAACTTTTAAAGTTGTTTGAACTTCTCTTAAAAACCAGGCAATAAAATTAAAATTAATGCTAATTAGAGAAATTATTGCTTTTCATTTTAGGAGATTATTATAGCCTGCAGTTATTAGTTTTGGAATGAAAATTAATTTTTTAATCAGGAAAGAAAAAAAAAGATGTAATAATCTATTAATATAAAACTTTACAGTTAAACTGCATTATGTCATCAAAATAAATAGGAGATAAGACATTTACCTTGGGCATAAGGTCAACTTCTTGTTTAAGCAATCTAAGATCTTGCTTGAGACTCTCCCGAAACTGTTTAAGTTCTCGTTCTTGTTCAGCTCTAATCTTCTTAGAACCAAATCTTAGATCTGCCTCCTGTTGTGCTTCAGCTCTATCAAGTTGTTGACGTTGTTGCCTCATCAGCGCCTCAAGATCGCCTTCAGCAGTGCGCTCAAGAAGTTGACGTTCTTGCTCGTTGCGTTTTTCTTGTTGTTCTTTGTTAAATTGTGCTTTCTGTGATAAATCTTGAAACTGTTTTTGTTCTATTTTTTGTAACATTTTTAATTCCCGCAGTTCTTGCTTTCGGAATATCTGATCATCATATAATTTACCATTTTCGTCATCACCGTAAATTACCTACATAAAATTACACATCATTACATTGTAATTAATTTTTATTGTAAAAAAATTTAAATAAAAAAATATCGAGATTTACTTTAGAAGTAGTAGTAGTGACAACTACACCATCAATTTCAAATTTCCTAGTTCGTTTTCTCGTTTTTTTTTTAAGATTCATCATTTGAATCTTCTCTATGTCTTCTTTAGTTCTTCTAGGGATTTCTCGAATATATTCAGATTTCCTCCGCAACACAACCTCTTCATCAATTTCTGAAGATTGTCTTGATTCTGTTCTGAAATTTCCATTATTAACGCTATTACCACTTATATGACTATTTTCTCTATTAGAGCCCCTGCTATCTTGACTAATCGTGGTGGAAATAGATTCCACATCAGAATGATCAATGCTCTTGCAAGGTGTATGCGAACGAGTTGATCCTGAAGATGAACCTTCATAACTATCCGCTGATATACGTTTGTCTTTGTGAGTGGTATGATGCAATGAAAATTTACCACCACCCGGAGATTTCATAATAGTCGACTGATCCAAAAATTGTCGAATCTTTAAAATATATTATAATTGTAAAAAAAATATTATCATCGATTCTTATAAACAATATAAAGTACATAAGATTTATTTTTTGTGATAATCTACAAATTATAACTACTTATAGTCATATTACTCTATAGAGTTGAAAATATAAAGAAATAACAACTCACCTGTCCATTTAAAGATTTTTCTACTCTTTCCTCATTGGAAGCGATACTCATTACAGAGAGAGCTGACGAATCCTTCACCTGTTCGCATTCGTCGCCTACAGTGACAACAGATACATGACTAATGTCTTGTAATAATAACTGATTTTCGTTCTCTATTGGGCTAACTATTACTACTTCAGATGTGTCTAATCGTTTGCCTATTTTCTTATGAGTAGATTGATCAGTACCAATTACAATCGCTTGTTCCTGTGGTATGTACTCAAGACTATCCAAACTCGTGAAACCATCAGCCTCCGTTGAGTTTTCGTTTATCTATATATGCGAATATTATATGTAGTGCGATCCAAAAATTAAGCAAATCATTTATAAGTTAGTTAAAATTCAATTAGTCAAAAATATGGAAAACATGGAAGTGTTAAATTATTTTATAAATGAGTCAGTTGAAAAAAATGACTCTCTGCGCTCCAAAAAAAGGAGGGTATTAAAACGTTGAAACCTTCTCAATAAAGTTTACCGTTGGAATGGTCAAACGCGTAGTGTATCGATTTTTCTGTTTTCAAGAAAAAATCGCACAATGATCCTTTAATAAGTTTTAGAAACGGAGTAAAAATAATGTGTTATTTTAATATAAGGTTCAAAAATTTCCACTGATAAGTCACTTACTTTCTCTTGTTTTTTTAATAAATTTAAATTAACCAGATCATTAATTTAGAGATACTTTTAAAATAAGTTCGCCTTTGAAAGAATTATGAGTGCATTTAAGCGATTATTCATATTTTGAACTGATTGAGTAGTAATTATTTATTAATTAATTTCTGAGATATATTGTATGTCATTTACATGAACTTAAATATTTTATAACTTTTACGTTTCGTTTTACTGAAAAAGTAAGAAAACAAAAATTTTATTCCATGTTCTAATTTATTTTTTTTAGAAATTTAACGGAGAAAATTTTTTTTTTTTAATTGAATAGATTTTTAAAGAAATTAAAATTTTTATTATTAATATCGATTTCAATTCCAGCATAACAAAATTTATTTCAATTGAATAATGAAAATTAAATTATTTTAGTAATTTATTTGTTTACGAACCTGCGTTTTATTTGTCTCATTCGCGACTATGACGACATCTGAAGAGACATGTCTTGAAGGTGATGGACACGATGTTGCATCGATAAGTATTGGCGGATGAGTTGTCACTACTGTTACCTGACTTACATTACTTGCCAAACTATTGGAAGGGTCTGGACTATCTGCCATAATACGCACTGTTGTTGATATATTTGCTCGATATTCACTATCTGGTTGATGTGATGCCGCTAAACAAATAAAATCAAAATTTGACATATGCTATAAATGAGGGACCGCGTGGAAAAAGGATCCAACTCGAGTTAGGCCTTTTTTGAATTTATGATTGAAAATAAATCTAGGAAATATCCTTTATGTGTGTATAAAATATAGAAGAGTAAAAATGTGTCTCTGTGTGTTTAAATGATACAAAACAGAGAAAAAGGGCCAAACTCTAAAAGTATAGTCATCGGATAATTGAAAAAATAAATGCTTTTTAAAATATTACGATATTGTACAATGTTATAGTAAATAATTTATTTTAACCTTTAAAATTTTTTATTGAAAAATATTTATACTTTGGGAACACAAACTTTTGAACTTCAACAAGTTTTTTTAGGAATGCGAACTAAACTTAAATTTACTGATACATATCGACGCCCCGTACAAAAACTAGGCACTGCTCAAAACATTTGATGAAAACAATCACCATTCACATCGTCTAACAAAGATTGGCATGACTCGTAAAACGCTAGCAAAAATTATCACCATTTGCAGAACGTTGATAAAAAATAACACGACTCACAGGAAACTAACGAAAAGTAACACAACACGTAGATTATTGGCAAAATGCCATCTCTTTGCCACTCATTGTTAAAGAAGTTTGATATCGGTCGCAGAGAAAAAGAGAGAGTTGGGGGACCAAAGGAGAATTTTTGTTTCAAAATATTAAGAAATAATAAAAAAGAAATTTCTAGCCTTATTTAAGAAGGTTCATCAGGCTGAGACGGTATCATGTTTTGGATCCCTTAGTGGTATTTATATTATTGAAAGTTTTCATAAATAAATACACTATACATTTCTCGAATATAATTATTATTTCAAGAACAAGTATCATTGCATATGTAAATGCTCAAAAATAATTTTTTTTCTTGAAAAGGCCTTTGTGATTACTTATATACGGCACCATACAATACAGCGGATTTCGTAATATATACACGTAGTCTAAGCTTTATCGCTCATACGCAGTATATATCAGCTAATTTACACGCCTCTACATTGATCAACTATTTTTAAACTTTTATACTGATTTTCTCTTTATTTTCATGGCTCACCCCCTTTTCTCGATTGTATTGTAATCCTTATTAAAAAATCTATATCCTTTTAGTTTTTCATAAAAAATGTTAGCTTAAAAATTTAATTATGATAACATTTGTAGTCCAATCATGCGTTTTTCCTATAAAGCCTATTTAGTCAAGACGAAATTGGCGGGTGAGCAAAAAAAATTTCCGAAGGAAAAATTTTGACGGAATGACCTTTGTAAAGGGTCCTATAATAAGGATCTGCAGTTTGCCCGGCGAAAAAGTAGTCCCAATTTGTTTGAATCGATTTTATTCAAGACCGATTCCATCTCAAATCATGCAGACCGACTGCACCTATCTCTCCGAACTGCTTAAAAATTTTTTATATTATTCTACTTTGAAAATAAGCGTATACGTATTTTTTTATTTTTCAATATCATCAAAAATGCAGTTTTTATGCACTTTTTAAAAATGACTTCTAAATTTTCAATTCTCAAAAATCGAAAATTTTTTTTTTTTTTTTTAATCGTTTTTATCCCTGTGGTGATCTTTATAAATAAATTTAGGCTCGTTCAATGCTACAGAGGATGCTCTTTTAATTCCGACGTCTTTTATTTTTTTTAACAAAAAAACGGAAGTGCAATTGCACTTTTTGTAAAAAATGAAAAATGCATTTTTCTCAAAAAAGCCATTTTTTTGTTGTCTCAAATTTTTTTCATGGATAGGTGGCCTTAAGACCTATATTTTTATCGGTGTGGAATTTGGAATATTTTGGTTTAGTAAGAGATATAAAAAAAAATTGAGAAAAAAATTTTCATATTTACATAACAGATGTATATATACGTAGATATCTAGATATACCGCTAGGTGGCTAAATATCGCATAGATAATTTAAGTGCCTTAGGTTTACTTAAGAAAGCAGCTATTCACGGTAGTTATCTTACATCTTTTATACCGTTTAATTTCTAGATATTGAGACTCATTTTGAAATATGTCTGAAACTTATTCCGAGAAGAGACGGAAGTGTCCAAATTTTTTTGGATAACACGAAAAAATTGTTTATAATACCGCTACCAAATTTAGAATGTTGGAAAATTTAGCAGAACATCTGCAGCAACATTTGCCTGACAAGGCGGTACATAGTTCTGATTATGTATGTTTCAACTGTTATAAACGCATCAAGAAAATTGAATCAACAAAAATTATTGATGTGATCGATTCAGATAATGATGCTTACTTGGTCCATACTGAAGACCACGATTTTCGTGCAAGCACTCCAGAGCGGATTGAGTATTTGAACGAGACTTTAATTTCAAGTTCCTTCGGTAATGTTTCACCGCTGAAAAGGAAGAGAGCTGTTGATGACTCTTCTTTAGAAACATACGTCAAGAGAAAGAAATCAGAATTAATTTCTTCATTTTCCTCTGCAACTAGCTGCAAATTATCAGAAGCATACAATGTTTCAATTGATGCATCCAATGATGGTTTTTCTCAATGCTTCTGCGATGAATGGTTTAACAATTTGGGAGTAGCGCTTAAAATTTGTGGCAGTATCAATGAAAAAATTAAAATTCTTACGCTGATTCCTTTGTCGGTATCAAAATCTAAAATTTTATCTATCTTTCCCGAAGTGACTGTTTACATGATTGATAAATCACGAATGCTTGTAAAAACTAAGGGAATATATTCTCAATTTGTAAAAACTAAGGGAATATATTCTCAAAAATCATTGATTTGATGAAAAATGATTCAACTGATTCAATAGAACAAATATCGATTATAACAGATGGAGCCGCAAGTCATTTCAAAAATCGATTTCAATTACATGAAATGAAAAAAGCTTATAACAATCAAAAATGGTTGTTTTCAGCTACGGGGCATGGAAAAGGTGCGGTTAATGGCGTCGGTGGATTAGTAAAACACTATGCAACCAGACATAATCTTCAAAATTGTCATGTTGAATCAATACAAGATGCAAATGCTTTTGCAAAAAAAGTTCAACCTAACTCTGACGCTATTAAATTAATCTTACGGCCAAAAGAAGATATTGAAGTTTTTAGGCAAAGCAAAATAAAAGAGTGGCTTAAGACCCCTAAATTGGCTGGCATTCAAAAAACCCACGTATGGAAAGTAAAAGTAGGGACAAAGAAAAAATTGTATATGGCTCGAACTGCTGCTCATCCTTTCACAAAATTATTAAATAAAGAGAAAAAAAAGAAAAGAAAAATTACGTCAAAGAACAATGTGCGCAATAAGAAAAAGTCCAAAACTCATAAGAAAGGAAAAAAAAATAGAACTTTTTTTTTTACATAATTTCTTATACTTAACGCAAAATTTATGCACGATATATATATATATATATATATATATATATATATATATATATATATATATATATATATATATATATATATTAGGGTGTCCCTTATTTACCAATGTTTTTTTTTCGTTGTGCCGCCCCTAGATCTTTAATTTATGCTAAAAAATGAAGATTCTACTCGGAAAAAGTAAGAAAAAGACGTTTTAAACCGTGCCTATTTCGCAAAACGAGATTTTAGTCCACGTATACGCATTATACTTAATCTAACATATTTCATTCCTCTACTATGTTAAAAAAGAGCTTTAAACAGTTCAACTATTAGATTTTTTTTATGTAAAATTTGGCATAAGAACGAAGTTTTACTTATTTTAGATCAAAACGTACATATAGTAAGGTAAGAGACACTTTTGCATTAATTAAGGTCAGTTTTTAAATTATTTTTTGCTTTTTTGATTAATAATGAAAGTTATTTATGATTTGCCTGATTATTTTGAGTAATAATTTTCAAAAAATAGACATAAAATTCACAACAATTATAAATTAACATATTTTGTACATTATGAAATTTCTAAGATTGTTTTCAAAAACAATTTTTGTTTACAATAGTTGGTTTAAGCGTATGATAATATTTTTTTTATAATATTAGGGCTAACCGGGGTAAATTGGACCCATGGGACAAACCAGACCAGCATTACTTTATATGAATATACGTAAATATTAGAAGATTAAAACTACATAAAAAAACTTTAGCAATAAAAGTAATTCAATGTAACAATATTAAAATCTTATTGGTCAAATAAAAATTTACTATATTTTTACATAAAGTGATGCCGGTCCGATTTCCCGGGGTCCGATTTACCCTGATTTCCACACTCTTCGATGTATTCAAGTTTTTAATTAATTTATTAAAAATTTTTGCATTATTAAACCGTTTTTACATATTTAGAAACATTTTAATAATCTAATTAACGTTATCAGATCTTAGGGTGAAATCAGATGGAGCGGAAAATAGGCGACGGAACGTCACAGAACCTCAATTCCGCATCTTTGTATTCCGCCAACGGAGTAAAGACGACGTAATAGACATCAATTTTTATTTTGTTTAAAAAAATTATTAGTGCTTCAATAACCTCACGTAATATTTTTAATTTGCTTTCCATAGCTGTACTTTTAATTTCAATCAAACTTTTAAATTCTATTTTGGTTAACTATTTGTTTAAACAACTTCAAAAAGTCTGTGACGCTTCTATTATCCCGTCAAATTTGTTTCCCTATATTCACATGGAGCGGAATAGAAGTTCTGTGACGTTGATTAGCAATTTTGTAATTAAAAATAATGATGTTAATTGAAATATTTGGTTATAATAACAAACTATATTTTATTTTCATAAAAAAAGAATCTCATTACAATAACAATAGGTGATTATTTCCAACTTTTTTAACATTTTTGTTGTTAATTTAAAATTCGCGGATACATTTGTATGCTATTTTTAACAATTTTTCAGCTACATTCTGCGCCATGTGAACATAGGAAAAAATTTGACGGAAAACAAGGCGACGGAATGAATGTTTTGTGACGTTCCGTCGTCTATTTTCCGCTCCATCTAATTTCACCCTTATCGATAATCGTGATCATAAAGTATATGATAAATCTATATGCAAAAAGTATATTTCTTTTATATTTCGTACGATTGACAATTTGCTCTGGTTCCAATAGATGTGGGAGGTTTTTAAGAAGTATATTTCTTATTTTTTCTCAACATTTTAAAGACAATATGAACTACATTGAAACTGATATTAGCTAAAATGAGAGCGGTGATAAGTCTTGATAACATCATTTAATTATTATTTTCCTTTAAATTTGCGAGAACGAATCACTATTTTCTTTAACATTTGTCCATTAACTCAATCTTGTGATAGCCTTTAGTTAAATTAATGCGGTATGATTTTTTTAATCTTTTGACCGAATGACGGCACGCGCTTGCGCAAGCGCGTGATGGATTTTCGTTACGGTTGTCATAGAAAAATTAAAATATTATTAAAGTTATAATTTCTTAGGCCCGAATTTATAGTCGACACTTGGCACTCAGCACTCCAGTTTACATATAACAAACATCATTCTATCCTTATTTTTCTTATGGAAGTAGAATAAGATAGAATGATGTTTGTTACATGTAAACTGAGTGCTGAGTGCCAAGTGTCGACTATAAATTCGGGCCTTAATTGGACACACTGCTAATGATAATATAATCTTAAAGCTCAAAAGACGCGCAATTCATTGTTATGATCAAAACCAATATAAAGACAATAACTACCGATTGAATCAATTCGAAACTTATTTCAGCACCCAAAACTCATTTTCGATTTACAAAAAAATAAAAAGATGTACAATTATGATTTTATCGAGAATCAAAGATGCAGGTGAAGCACAATCATTTTCATATTTGGGTAATCACAATATTTATAAACCGGGATTATTACTCAAAATAATCAGACAAATCATAAATAACATTCATTATTAATAAAAAACAAATAATCATTAAAAAAACTGACCTTAACTGATGTAAAAGTGTCTCTTACCTTACTATATGTACGTTTTGATTTAAAATGAGTAAAAATTCGAATTCTATGCCAAATTTTACATGAAAAAATGTAATAGTTGAACTGTTTAAAGCTCTTTTTAAACATAGTAGAGAAATGAAATACGTTAGATTAAGTATAACGCGTATACGTGGACTAAAATCTCGTTTTGCGAAATAGGCACGGTTTAAAACGTCTTTTTCTCACTTTTTCCGAGTAAAATCTTCATTTTTTAGCATAAATTAAAGATCCAGGGGGCGGCACAACGAAAAAAAAAACATTGGTAAATAAGGGACACCCTAATATATATATATATATATATATATATATATATATATGTACAGCACAACACCTATGAGTTGCATAAAAGCTATGTACGTACAAATATATATATATATATCTGAAATGCGCTTACTCCTGAAATATTTGTTGTATCTATGACGTATTTACATTTATGTAAATATGAAAATTTTTTTCTCAATTTTTTTATATCTCTTACTAAACCAAAATATTCCAAATTCCACACCGATGAAAATATAGGTCTTAAGGCCACCTATCCATAAAAAAAATTTGAGACAACAAAAAATTGCTTTTTTGAGAAAGATGCATTTTTCATTTTTTACAAAAAGTGCAATTGCACTTGTTTTTTTGTTAAAAAAAATAAAAGACGTCGGAATTAAAAGAGCATCCTCTGTAGCATTGAACAAGCCTAAATTTATTTATAAAGATCACTACAGGGATAAAAACGATTACAAAAAAAAAAAATTTTCGATTTTTGAGAATTGAAAATTTATAAGTCATTTTTAAAAAGTGTATAAAAACTGCATTTTTGATGATATTGAAAAATAAAAAAATACGTATACGCTTATTTTCAAAGTAGAATAATATAAAAAATTTTTAAGCAGTTCGGAGAGATAGGTGCAGTTGGTCTGCATGATTTGAGATGGAATCGGTCTTAAACAAATTCAAAAAGTTGTTCATTTTCATTCGAACAAAGTTTTTTTAGATTTTTTAAGTGATTCTAAACAAAAAAGTATTTCTATCTAGCGTATTTAGTGTTAGGTGTAAGAAAGAAAATAAAAAAATAAAATAGCGAAGACTAGCATTACTTACCGACTGCTGACAAAAATCAACACCACTTGCAAAATTCTAGTGAAGACTAGCTCACCTCGTAGAGGTCTAACAGTTGAGCGACTAGCGAAGCTTTGATAAAAAATAACATTGCTCTGATCAAATAAATAGTGATCTGGGTCAGTAAGTGTATGCAATTATGTTATTACATTATATAATAATACATTAAAAATTCACTCCTAATGCATAATGCGCAAGCTTCCAATTCATTAAATACTAGCATTGAATAATTTAGTTATATCCCAGAAATATAAGTTAGTGATAAGTGGAGAGATTTTAATCAGTTCAATTAAAAACCGCTATTAAGGCCCAAAATAATGTAACTGACTGATTCCATTCAGATTCATGCAGGCCGTCACTGATCGATTTATTTTTCTTTTCTCAGTGATAAAAATACCTTTCAATATGTATATAAAGATAAAATTTACCTCATAGAACGCTCGAAAATATGTTTCTTCCTCGCTACAGCGTATTTAGTGTTGGGTGTGAAAATGAAAATAAAAAAATAAAAAATGAACCTTAATTTTCAAATTGCCGTAGCTCCGTCAATTTTTGACCTTTTTGGACGTTCATTTGATGAAAATGAAGTGAATGAAAATGAATTTTGTGATAAGAGTTGATCTTTCTGAGTTATTCATGTAAAACCAAAAAAGAGATTTTTCAGCCGCAATTTTCTCAAAAACTATATATATATATTTTTTTTTTAATTTCCATATGTTTTTATAAATAAAAAATACTAACTTTTGGGATAGGTGAGAATACGTGATTTTGACTTATTTTTTTTAACAGATTTTTAAACGTTTTTTTCTATTTTCTATTTTAAAGCATTAATACCATGACACATCGTGCCATTTTTCTAACTTTTACGTCTTTTTACAATTCGCTCATGCTTTTATTTATTAATTTATCAAAAATATTAACGAAAATCGTAAAAATAAACCCTTAATCAAATTTTTTTATCAATTAGAACCTAAGTTACGATGATTTTAGGTTTATAAAAATAAAAATTTTTTTTTTGTTGATTGAAATTTTTTATTCAGTTTGAATTTTGCGCCAACGATTTAAATTTACTTTGTAGGGAGTGACATATGCCACCGCTAGATAGCGACGATTCGCTTTTTGCATTCTTATTAACGACTTGACGTATTCAAGCATATAAGACAAGTAAGATTAAAAATAAAATTGTCTAACAAAAAATTTTTTTTTCACTCTGTCGATGAACTAATTAATAATAATGGCATCACTGGTTGTTAAAACTAATAAGAAGAGTACTCGACCTTTGGGAAAGGGATTTTTCTGAAACTGCAGGGTATAATTTTTTGATAAAAAAAAATTGACCCGTTTTTTTTTCTTTTCTTTGAATTAGCCCTGTAAACGGAGATATAGACATTTTTTCGAAAATATGATAAAAAGGAGCATTTATAAGATCTTAAATAACCAAACAACCAAGCCTTTTACAAAAAAATGTATGAAAAAAAGTAAAGTACAGATTGAATGCTTGAGTTAAAGCTTTGTTACACTAAAAAAGCTTTTGTGGTTCAAAAGTTGTGTTTTATTGAAAATTACTACATATTTGTTAATACTTTTAACGTGTACCATATCATCAATTTTTTACGCTATTTCATTATCATATTTTAATCGCCTGTAATATTTGAACCACAGAAGCTTTTTTAATGCAATGGAGCTTAAATTAAAGCATTTAATCTGTACTATATTTTATTATATACACATTTTTTTGTAAGAGTCTTAGTTGTTTGGTTATTCAAGATCTTATAAATGCTCCTTTTTATTATATTTTCGAAAAAATGTTTACATCTCCATCCATGGGGCCTATTCAAAGAAAAGAAAAGAAAAGACACTGGTTCATTTTTTTTCATCAAAAAAACATATCCTACAGTTTCAGCCAAATCCGATTTCCGAAAGTCGGGTACTCTCCCTGTAAGTGCAAGGATTTGAAAGAAAGGCACAAAAAAGTTATTTACGATTGCTGCAAAAATCCGTTTAGAGAATTGGGTGATCTAACGGAGTCTTTGAAGTGCTTGTATCCGAATACTTCTTTTTTTAAAGGAGGTGAAGTGTGTCCTTTATGTTAGAAAATATTTTTAGATGAAGTGAAAATACACCTATATCATCTACCTCAAGCAGTCAACAATCTTCGGAAGAAGTTTTTTATAGAAAGGCTGTGGTAGAACAGTTCTATCAGACTTCAAGTAATTTGGAATAAAAAATTTCACTAATCAAAATGCCTCAGAGTATTAATATAAAAATGCGAAAATCCTATGCTCTTCAAAAAACAAAACAAATAAACGATGCATTTGATTCACAAATAGCAAGTAAAATTATGAAAGTCTACGATATAATAAGGATTTGCCCACATTAAATAAAAACAACGAATGTGAAACATGTGATAAATGGCTCGAAAATATTAAAATTACTTTAGATAATTGTTCAAATTTTCTTGAGAAAGTGCGGTTATTAAGTCTTATACCAAGCAACATTTCCAAAAATTATTTATTATCAGTTTTATTGAATATAACTATTGATATGATTGATCAAGCAAAATCATTGGTAAATAATAAAGAAATTTTCAAAACGCCTGAGAACTATTGTGGCCATTCTTTGGATAGTGAAAATATAACGAAAGTAAAATATTATTATTTGAACTATGATTTCAATTGTTCTCGTCAAAGTGCAAATAAAAGTGACACAATATCTGTTAAAGAAAATGGTATAAAAACTAAAAAAGTTAAACGCTTTCTTACGCGAAGCATAAAAGAAACATATCAATTATTTATAGGAGAAAATCCTGAAATTGAAACGAAAATCGGTAAATCAATATTCTGTGCCTTAAGACCAAAGAGGGTTATACCGCATCCACCGAACGATTCATGTCTTTGCGTTTATTGCGAGAACCTCAAACTTATGTTGGATGCTTTGAATAAATATAAAAAAAAGAATAAACATGACAATGCGGATTTGGAATTAAAAATATATTCTCCACTTTTTTGTTCAAAAGATGATATGAAATGTGTACTAAGAGAATGTAAAGAATGCCCAATTGGAGATAGTATTGATTTAAAAGTGATTTCTTTGACAGAAGAAGATTTATATGAAGAAATAACTTTATTAGACAATTTTATTTTTTATCTTACTTACCTTGTATGCTTGAATGCGTCAAGTCGTTAATGAGAATTCAAAAAGCGAATCGTCGCCATCTAGCGGTGGCATATGTCACTCTCTACAAAGTAAATTTAAATCGTAAGCGCAAAATTAAAACTGAATAAAAAATTTCAATCAACAAAAAAAAAATTTTTATTTTTATAAACCTAAAATCATCGTAACTTAGGTTCTAATTGATAAAAAAATTTGATTAAGGGTTTATTTTTACGATTTTCGTTAATATTTTTGATAAATTAATAAATAAAAGCATGAGCGAATTGTAAAAAGACGTAAAAGTTAGAAAAATGGCACGATGTGTCATGGTATTAATGCTTTAAAATAGAAAATAGAAAAAAACGTTTAAAAATCTGTTAAAAAAAATAAGTCAAAATCACGTATTCTCACCTATCCCAAAAGTTAGTATTTTTTATTTATAAAAACATATGGAAATTAAAAAAAAAAATATATATATAGTTTTTGAGAAAATTGCGGCTGAAAAATCTCTTTTTTGGTTTTACATGAATAACTCAGAGAGATCAACTCTTATCACAAAATTCATTTTCATTCACTTCATTTTCATCAAATGAACGTCCAAAAAGGTCAAAAATTGACGGAGCTACGGCAATTTGAAAATTAAGGTTCATTTTTTATTTTTTTATTTTCATTTTCACACCCAACACTAAATACGCTGTAGCGAGGAAGAAACATATTTTCGAGCGTTCTATGAGGTAAATTTTATCTTTATATACATATTGAAAGGTATTTTTATCACTGAGAAAAGAAAAATAAATCGATCAGTGACGGCCTGCATGAATCTGAATGGAATCAGTCAGTTACATTATTTTGGGCCTTAATAGCGGTTTTTAATTGAACTGATTAAAATCTCTCCACTTATCACTAACTTATATTTCTGGGATATAACTAAATTATTCAATGCTAGTATTTAATGAATTGGAAGCTTGCGCATTATGCATTAGGAGTGAATTTTTAATGTATTATTATATAATGTAATAACATAATTGCATACACTTACTGACCCAGATCACTATTTATTTGATCAGAGCAATGTTATTTTTTATCAAAGCTTCGCTAGTCGCTCAACTGTTAGACCTCTACGAGGTGAGCTAGTCTTCACTAGAATTTTGCAAGTGGTGTTGATTTTTGTCAGCAGTCGGTAAGTAATGCTAGTCTTCGCTATTGCTTGGTGACTATCATTTTACTTCGTTAAGGAATTATAAACCGGGCTACTATTCACTGGAAGCTTTGTCGATATGCAATAGTTTGTAACAAATTATTAATACCCTTATACTAAGAAAAAATGTATGTTACAGAGGGCGCCACATCATAAAACTACGTCAGGGTACGGTTTGACTTGTATTTCAGTATACATTAATCAAATGATAAGAGTAGAATTAATATTCTAGTAAGGAGTGTGTGTAAATAAATGAGTGAAAAAGAGATAGTGAGAGTGAGTGAGGATAAAATAGAGAAAGAAAGATAGTGAGAAAGAAAAAGAGGTAGACAGGGAAAGAGTAAAAGTTCCCACTGAAAAAAAATGACATGAGATCTCACATGAGTTCTCGCGATCAAAACTCGATATGAGAACTCATATGAGATTTCACGTGAGATTTCATGTGCGAAAGAATTTTATTTTTGTTCACACCCGATCTTAGGTGAGATCTCATGTAAAATCGGGTGTTAAAAAAAAATAATATTTTTAGGCATATGAGATCTCACATGAGATCAGGTGTCAAGAAAAATTGAATTTTTCTGGCACACGAGATGTTATGTTAGATGGGGTGCCGACAAAAATAAAATCTTTTGGTACATGTGATCTCACGTGAGCTCTCACGTAAGATTGGATCTGCAAAGGAATAAATATTTTGGCATATGAGATCTTACGTGAGATCTCATGTGAATACTCATATGAAATCTTGTTTCATTTTCGATCGTGAGAGCTTGTCTGAGATCTTATGTCATTTTTTTCAGTTGGGGTGTACGCAAGAAAGAGAAAGAAAAAAGTGAGAGAATTAAAAAATGAGAAGAGTAAAATAAAATGTCATAAATCTTTAAAAAAAATTTTGTGGGATTTTTTTAATTTGGACGTGTATTATAAGTACATCGCATTTTTTAGAGATTTTACTCACAATAACCATGTACGAGTGAATCATATTCATATTTCATAAAGTAATTATAAGTGAATTGATTTAAAATAAAAATTTTAATAATCGCATTAATTTTATTTGTTTGTATACGTATATAATAACACAGGCCCACAAAAAAATATTCAACGCGGTAGATCAGACCATGAGAACTTTACGTTTTTGGCTCACTTAATCCAAATTTGAGGTCTGTTTGACCCAGTCTGGTCGGCGGTCTAGTTAGGCCAAGGTCAAATCCAGAATTATAAATATATTTCTATATTTTCCATACCACCTAGTATTTTTAAATACCGAGGTATATATGTAGGCGCATTTTTTTAGTGGTTTCCCCAGGAGGCCTATTTCCACTAAAATTTTTAAAAAATGTTTTTTTTTAATAAATAAATAAAAAAAATAATTTTTTTATTTATATATTAAAAATAAAAATTAACATCTTTTAAATATGTTCGCTAAAATATAAAATATTAAAAATAATATGTATATTAAATTTAATATATTTAAATATACAAAAAAATATTACTTATACTTACTATTAAACAGTATTTAGAAATTCAAAAATTTTTTTAATTCATAAATTTAGAATATTAAAGAAATTGTACCTGTTTTTAGTCTTTTGACTAAAAATTTTGAAAACAAAAATTTAAAAAATTTGTATGTATTATCCTTTTTTTTTGTCAATATACTTAGAATTTTTTTCATCTTTTTGTTCTAATTTTTGTAAATATTGTAAAATTATTTAATATAATTGTTTATCAAATTTTATATAATTTTTTACTTGCTTTTATAAATAAAAAATAATATTTCTGGAAAATACTTCTTGGAATTTTTATATGTAATATTAATTTTATATACATAATTCATACATATATTTTGTATAAAAATAAATTATTTTTTAATTATTTATATTTGTAGTTAATAGTGTATAACATTTAAAAATTGAAAATATTAAATTTAAATTTTTAAAAATATAATAAAAAAAATTTTTTAATATAAATTTATATTATAAAAAATATAATACCTCTTTTAATGTTTTTATATTATATAAACTGATCATAATTTTCAATTTACAAACCAAATTTTTTTTTACTGCAAATAAATATTTTATTGTTATAAAAAATAATTTTATAATTATGAATTTTCAAGTAAAATATTATTTACGTGATTTTTTATATGCCTTTTTTATTGATCATTTCTTGAAAATTTTTTATTACAAATAAAGCATGTATATTTTTGTTTCCTATGCTTAGCTAATATATGTCTTATTAAATTAGATTTCGTACTAAAATTTTTCTTACAATAAATACATAATTCCTTTTTTTGTTCGTGAGTTCTTTCATGTCTTCTAATATTTTTAATTTTAATAAATAAGCCACATGTTCTACAACTTATAGTTTTAATATGAATTCTATTTATATGTATTTTTGAAAATTCAGATGTAGAATAAGAATTTTTGGAGAACGGGGATTGAAATACATCCATTTTTCCTATTAACATTAAGTTTAAAAATTAATTTTCATTAAATAATAATTTTATAAAAAACTCGGGAAACATTTTAATTATATTTTATACGTGGGGATTTATAATTTTATTTAAGTTTAATTTTATTCTGTTTCTATTATATTTAAAAAAAATAAAATATAATAAGCATAACACATTTAATAATTTACATCAATGACTTTTCAGGGGTCCACCTTTGCTTTATTTGACATTTTCATTAATTGCAATTTTCTAATATGAAAGAGAGAGAGAAAAAGTCTACTAACTCTTTACTTAGCTGCCTACCCGACACTGAAGTAGCTTTTGCTGATCGCTTGCCCTACGCACGCACTTATCTTCACAGTGAAAAATTTGTTAGCTTTTGTCGACAAAAATCGCATCATGAGTGGCGCGGCTCACGAAACAGCTACCACTCCGATATTTTCGACTAATTACTTTCTGACAGCTATGCAGAAACTGTTTTAGCTTTCAATTTAATTTAAAACAAGTTTTACAAAAGAAAAAATCTTTAATTTTAGTAAAATAAAAATAAAATACCCTTTAAGTGAATTAAATTTACACAACAAAATGAAATTTAAAAATCAATTAATCGTAAAAATGAAATGAAATAAATTAATAAAAATGGTAAAAATTTAAATTATTTATTGAAAATTTCCGTCCAAACAATGTTATCTATTTTTGATGTATCATCTAAATTATTTTAAATATAAATATTATTAAAAGTTTTACATCTTGACAAAGCAACGTATAATTGACCATGTGAAAACAATGGTATTCTTATAAATAAGCCTACATTATCGAAACTTTGACCTTGTGATTTATTTATAGTTATTGCAAATGCTGATATGATTGGAAATTGTTTTCTGTAAAGAATAAATGGTAATGAAGAATTATTATCTGTATTTGAAGTAATTTTTGGAATAAAAACTTTATTTCTACTTTTATCGCCTGTTATTATTTCAGCTTCAATATTATGTTCATATAAATTTATAATTTTCAATCGTGTACCATTACATAATCCTTCCGATGTACTTGAATTTCTTAACAACATTACTATAGCATTAACTTTTAAATTAATTTATGAGGTGGTAAACCTTCTTTAATTTTATTTTAAAATTCTATTTGGTAATTTAAATAAATGTTATCATCAGTTTGATCAACACCTTTATGCGTAGCGTAATCAATACTATAATATGTTTCAGTTTTTCCACTAAAAAATTTAATACTTTTTTATTTAAATTATTAATATTTTCATCATGAGGAGCTAATATAATTTTTTCTTTGCAACAATTTTTATTAATATTTGAATAAATTTTAGAACAAATATCGTTAGTTTGTAATTTGTTCGGAATTATGAAAGGGTTTATTTTGCTATCACCAATTTGTAATAGAAATGAAGCAAATTTTTTATTTTTAGATCGAATATTTTTTGTTAATTTTAATATACTAAAAAATTGCCATAAATATGAACTTTTTATTGTTTCTTCTATAATTAAATTTCTATTTCCATGTTTAACAACTGGTAAAATTTATCGAAAATCACCACCTAAAATAATTAATTTTCCACCTAAAAGAAAATTACTATTATAAACATCTTTTAAGGTGATGTAATTTAATAAATAATTACCGACATAGCAGTTTCTTGAATTTTTAATCTTTATTCAAAAATTTTCTGAAATATCTCTATATTATGTTTTTTATTAATTAAAATAGAAGGCAGTAATATAGAGATATTTTTAAAAAAATTGTATTAAGAATGAAAAATTTGGAAAACTGTAATGTCGATATTTCACACCCCCTTAATGTATTATTAACTATTCCTAATGCTTTTTTTGGAATCATTGATGCTTCATCCCATATTATTATATCAGCTTCTCTTACTTTTTTTTTATCTGATTGTAATTCTAAAAATGCATTTTCAATTGTATTTAAATTTAAAGGTAATCTAAAAGTCTTATGACTTGTCATTCCTTTAAGTAATAAAGTAGATGCAATACCAGTCCAAGCCATAGACGAAATTTTTTTATTAATTGATATAAAATAAAATATTAAAGTCTTATATAAAAAAGTTTTTCTTGTTCCTCCAGGACCATCAATAACATATATTTTTTTATTATCTTTTTCAGTTAAAATTTCAAAAATTCATTTTTGTCCATCGTTTAATTTCTTATACATTAATTTAAAACTAGCAAAAAATACCTCGCTCCTAACGTCGCTCGATTGAATTTTTATATATGATATTATTATGTATAAATTAGCCAATTTTAAAATAAAAAAGAATTGCCGCAACTTATGAATTTTAATATTGTAATTTTGTACTAAATTAAATTTTCTATATTTTTATGAAAAAGAGTAATTAAAGTTACAATACGCATAAAAATTGTTTAAATACAAATTATATCATGATAAATTGAGAATTTGTTCTACTAAATTGCATTAGAATCAATAAAAAATATAGTAGGAATTCATTCTTTTTAATCACGTGTTTCAATAACGAACCATGAAATAATCGAAAACAGTATTTGACGTTTACTAGGACTAACAACTACACGGAGAAAGGAAAGTATTGGTAAAATAGGTTCTAAATCAAGTATATCTAATTTATGTACTAAGGTACTTCAAAAAAGAGTGGCGATATAATTTTAATTAGTACTATAGCTTGAATTTTTGGGACCAATGTTGGTATTATATTATGAAGTAAGAGCATAAATTTACGATGCTTACTGTCTTATTTTTGGTACTAAGACTAATATTTCACCTACTCGATTCAAGGGCAATATTTCGCAGAAAATGTAATTATTTATCTCTTTTTGAGCGGCTTTTCCTGTTACTAGAATTAAAAAATTATTAAATATAGAATTATTTACATAATATATAACACTTCAAAATTACTAATAATTAATATTTTGATTCGTGATATTTAAGGAATAAAACGATACATGTTTATTTTCCATATTCCGTTTTGAAATAGTTACTTTTGAGTTTTGAATTAATTATTAGTAATTTAAAATTGATATATATATTATATGATTTACATTATATTTATCAATTGCTAAAGTTGTTACACAATCTAATAAGTTTTACGTTAATAGGAATTAATTATATTAAAGTTTTTTGCTACTAACGTCGCTCGGTTGAATTTTCTTTTATTATATTATTATGTATAAATGATTAATTTTAAGTAAATAAGACTTAATTAATTTAAGTTAATTTTAAGTACTAAATAAAATTGAAAATAATTTGATGAAACATAATATAAAAATATATGTACACATGTGCTTAAAGTAAAAAAGCGTATAATTTATTCCATCAAGTGACTATTTCTCACTCTACTTCTATAAGAAAAACAAAGATAGTACGATATTTGATATAAATAAACTGAGAATTGCGAACTGAGTAACAACTATAATTTCCAGACCTTAATGTATGACCATCAATTTGATTTATGAAATTAATTTTTACGTGGAACATGCTTAAAAAAATTTTGTGTTCATTTCTAATAAAAATATCTTCACAAATGTATTTCTAGGCACGACCGCTATACGGAAGTGCCTTATATTTTCGACATCGCGAAAAATGCAACCCTTTAAAATATGTTATTTCATGATGAAAAACTTATTTTTATAGCAAAATAAGACTATTACGAGGCTTCCTTAAAATGTATGTATGGATGTATGTGTGTGAGGAATCAAGTTTATGAATTTTCTCGACGAATTTTCATCCGATCTGAATAATTCAAACAGGGAATTATTTTAAATAATAACATAAGTAAACGTTTCTATTTTGAAAAAAATCGTTGAAAGCGTTTTTAAATAGGCGTCTTTTAAATGGTCAAAAAAATGGATTTTTAGTGATAACTTGAAAAATACGATTTTTTTAAAAAAAGAAATAAAATAAAAGTTATAGAGAATAAAAAAATAAATGATTTTTATATCATACATTTTTCTCGAATGTTGATATTTTTCAAATTGTTCATGAAAAATGTTAAAAACAAAGGCTTTTTAATGATAATTTGATAAATATTATTTAAAAAAATATATATATGAAACTAAAAAGATGGATCTTATTTTTTTCTATAAATTTTATTTATTATACTTTTTTTCAAAATTCGTTTTTTTCAAGTTATCACCAAAAAATCATTTTTTCAACCTCTAAAGGGATAACTGTTTTACAACCACTCAAACGATTTTTTTTTCTGCCAATATTTATCTGTATTATTGTTTTAAATCATCATCCGTCGGAATGATTAAGATCAAATAAAAACGTTATACAAAACTATACTTTTAAGATACTGAACTATAAATAAATTTTTTTTACTTGTAACTTTTGATAGATTATCCTATTCAAAACTTTAAAAAGTATACATGAAAATATGTCTTTTTCACATAACATAAATTTCTTCGAAATCAATCAATTTAATTCACAAGAAAAATTTAAATAATTATAAATTTGTTTTTTTAAATAAATACAATAAATTCAAACCTCCTGTTGAAAGTTGCGGTAAAAAATACAATGAAAAAAGAAATAAGATTAACATTTAATGCTTTTGCGTTTGTAAATGTTTTGTTTTAATATTCTTTAAATATTAAATAGCGAGTGCAAAGCGCGAGCGTTTACGGTCGTGCCTTATATGCAAGAAGCGAAGCTTTTTGCATGCCTTGCATCGCGAAGCGATACAAGGCCCGAGGTTATTTCAAAGCTGAGCGAAGTGAAGCTCTGAAAAGATCGAAGTGCGAGCCACAGCGGCCCAAAGAGCCGCTATGGCGAGCTAGTATATATATATGAAATACGAAATTTAAATTTAAAAAACCATAAGATTGAAATACACATTTTTGGTTAATTTTAAATTTAAATATTTCAGAATAATAAAATAACTATTTGCAATTGCTTAAAAATCCTTTTGACATCTAATATAAAATATTAATGAGATACAAATATTAAAAGGTGCATGTATCACAAGTAAGGTTTGCATATAAATATTATAATTTTTAGACAATTCTTGATATTATGGGAATATTAATTTAAAAAATTTGAAAATTTTTTCATTGATGACAGGTAACTTTTCAAATATAGTTAAAGTAATACTGTAAATGTCAATCAAATAACATTTCCATCAAAATAAATTTCAACGCTATATTTATTAAAATAAACATTTTTATTCAACTACAATCTATTGTAATAATTATTTTTTTAATATATTAAAAAAATAATAATTTTATTTGATGAACAGTTATATAAATATTATATATTTATAATTGTATAACTAAATTTATTAAATAAAAATTTTATTTGGTTATCATACAGAGAATAAAGTATTTAAATTAGTTTTCATGAAAATATATTATTTAAAAAGTTACTTGTTAACAATTTTTTATAAATAACATACATTTAACCT
The DNA here is from genome assembly GCA_017163975.1 of Anastatus disparis. NCBI lineage: Eukaryota > Metazoa > Arthropoda > Insecta > Hymenoptera > Eupelmidae > Anastatus > Anastatus disparis. The sequence continues at coordinate 483,659 of JAFFSR010000014.1, forward strand.
TAATTACATTTTCATTTGTACACATGATAGTATTTAAATGAATTATCATTTATATAAAAATTGTTAACAATTAAATATATTAAAATTACATATTAATATATTAAAATTATATCTACCTTAATTACATTTTCATTTGTACACGTGTTTGTATTTAAATGAATTGTCATTTATATAAAAATTGTTAACCATTAAATATATTAAAAATTATTTCATTAAAGCAATAATATTTTTAATAAGAGAAACATTAATTTTCAAAAAACATTAAATTACCTCATTTGAAAAATTATCATTACATGATATAAAAATATTTTTTTTAATATCGTTCGAACATAAATTTTATGAAATACAATTTTAAAAAATTATTTATTTGATATTAAATTTTTTTTAATAGTCAATTATAAAGATAGGAAAATATATGAAATACTAATAAATTTTTCTGATTATGTCTATAATTATGAATTTATATTTATGAACTGTCTAGATAGAAGGAGAATTTCTCCTCAAAAAGTAAACATTCCAAAAAAAATTTACTTTTATTTGCGAAACACTTATTATAAATGCGGAAAAAAAAATATTCTGTAATATCACCCTAAAATTTGTATTAAATATGATCATTGAAAGTACAATTATTTCATTATGTTGAATTTGTTGTCAAAGTTTGATTATATTTTAGTATAAGAAGATATAAAAATTAACTGTCATATTTAACTGTCTTCTCATTCTATTGTTGAATTTCCATAAAAAGAATGTATTAACTTGTAGTATGTACCATGATCATTATTTATTTAAATTTTCAAATTTTTCTAATCATCAGTTTTCAAGATATTTAGATTTCTGATGCCAAATAGAAAAATATTAGTAAATAATATTGGAACCCTAACTCCTCCATAACTAATGAATAGATTTATTTAAAAATTTAACTTAATAATCTTCGTGATACATCATATATGTTAATGCATCTCTTCATTTAAAATTTTGAAATACAATGGAAATATAGTCAATATTTATGGACGCAAGTGTACTGTCCATTTGACGCCTCCTTAAATAATTTATACTTATAAAATTTACATAATATTTTATAAAAACTATTAAAATGATAATCATATATTTAATATTATTTCAAACTATGAATAAAAATTTTAAAAAATTATCATTAAGTGATAACTTTTTTTTTTATTATAAAGGCGTACCGAGACCTTTAGTTGAGGTCTATACGGCCATATACAATTCGTACATACAGTTATATATTTTATATTACAAAAAATTTTTTACTTAGAGATTACAAATATATAACTAAAGATTACAAATATATAACTAAAGATTACAAATATATAACTAAAGATTACAAATATATAACTAAAGATTACAAATATATGACTAAAGATTTAAGTTACACTTTTTAAGAAAATTTATAACTATTTTGATAATATTTAAATTTAAGTTCTTTAAAATATGAGTCATATCACAATTACCAGTAATTTTAGCGTCTTTGAAACTTTTAAATATGTCGTAGCGTTGATCCCTGTGGAGCGGGCATTCCCATAGTAGGTGTTCTATATCTTGATAATCGTAGCCGCAGGTGCATGCTGGGGAGGAAACGATATTTTTCCTGGCCATCGATGAAGTAGAGCTGTAATGATCAGCTCTAAGACGATTTATGGTTACTATTGCATGCCTGGGAAAATTTTTGTCTTTGAACCAAGGATGTTTGGAATTATTGTTGAAGTTATTAAAGTATTTAATTCCTTTTAAAATTCCATCTTCCATGTTAGATTTGCATGTGTTGTCATAGGCAAATTTTTTCCATGTTTGTTTAAAGTCTGCATAGGGCACTTCGTTGTTTTCAGATGGTCTGCTCGTGGCCATTTCAGCTAATTTATCGGCCTTTCCATTGCCTTGGATGCCTATATGTGCTGGAATCCACACAAATTGTAACGGTTGATCTTGAGAACTATTGGACGTTATTTGATATATTTTGTTTCTTGCTTTAACTATTAGAGGGTGATTGAATGTGGTGGATTTATGGCTTTGTAATGCTTGGAGTACGCTTAGTGAGTCAGAAAATATTACATGTTTATCATATTTGGATTGAGATGCAAATTCTAACGCAGTATTGATGATGATGACTTCGGCAGAAAAAATTGAAGTGTGCTGGTTAGAGCTTGTTATATTACTGTTTCCAGCATCGTCGGTAATGTAGGCGGAACCCACAGATTTGGAGCCTGCAATTTTACTGCCGTCGGTGAAAATTTTACAAATTGAGTCATCGGAGTAGTATAGGTCGAGCGTCAAATCCGGATCTTTGACTTTTTTAATTAATTTACCGAGACTAAAATCTGTATTTGGTTGATGGTACATAGCTTTGAAGGGATGTGCATATATTTTATTGAGGTGACTTATATATAATGTCTTGTTGGTTTCTGTGAGAACTTTGGAAATGCATTGAGAGATAATTCTCTTTTTTTGCGTTTACTTTTTCTATTTTTTATGTAATATAGATTTATATTTTTGGATGAAGGATTAGATCTATTGGAGAGAGCTTTGGTGACATAGTTGCAGCCTGAATATAAGGCCCGATCCCTCATAGAGGTGAGCTTGGTTTCAGCTAAGATAACGTTTGTGGGTGTAGATGTACGATATCCCATTATGGTCCTGAGAGAAGAATACTGAATTTTTCCAATAGTTTGTGCCATAGCCTTTGATTTTGGATAATAAATAAATAATCCATAGTCCACAGTGGCTCGAGCGAAGTTCTTGTAAAGAACAAATAAAGTTTGGGGATGAGCACCCCACCACGTTCCGCATAGGTATTTAAGGATTCGATGAGCTCTTTGACACTTAATGGCGATGGTCTTGACCTGTTGCTCAAACTTGAGTTGAAAGTCGAAGATAACTCCTAGAAATCTGGCGGATTCAGTGGATTTAATGTTTTCATTATTGATGGTGATGTGTGTGTCCCCAGGTGGTATATTTTTGTTGTTGAAATGGACTAGTTTAGTCTTTTTAACGCTTGAAGTGAGATCCAATTCAAATAATTTATTGCGTATGTTTTCTGTGGCCTTTTCAAGTTGTGTAGCACTTTTTTCCAATGATAATGAACTTGTATAGAGGAGAATGTCGTCAGCAAATTGGGAAATATGTATGAATCTAGATATGTTTTTATGGATATCCTTAACGTAAATGAGATAAAGAAGGGGGCTGAGTACCCCACCCTCAGGTACACCTTTATAAGCATAACGCGGATAATCTAGATTATATTCAGTGTAGATTGAGCGCTTGATTATAAGATGTTGTACGAAGTAAAGTACTGTGCGAGAACATCCAATCTCTTCTAGTTTGCGAAGAAGAATCTGGGGGTTGACGTTGTCGAACGCTCCCTGAACGTCTAAAAATGCTGCAAATGTATCCCACTTCTTACTGAAGTTGTTGACGATATGTAGAAGAAAGTTTGTTAAGTTTTCGTAGCAGGATCTACCTTTTCGAAAGCCTGAGTTTGATGCTGGAAGAATGTTGTTGTGCTCGCAGAACCATTGTAATCTGTTTTTTACCATGAGCTCATATATCTTACAGAGACACGATGTCATAGCTATAGGTCGAAGGCCTGACCCGTCTGGTTTGCTGATGAAGTGTACAAAGGATTCTTGCCAGTTTGATGGGTAGATATTTTCCTGTTGCATCTGGTTGTAAATGTCAAGCAATTCCAATTTATACTTCAGTGAAATCTTAGTGAGTGTGTAATAGTCAATGCCGTCCAGATCGCAGCCGGAGTGTTTGTTTCTAGATTCAAGGGCGGCATTGAATTCAGCAAAATCGAAAGGGTCGTCAAAGAAGGAGTCTTTGTTATTAAACGATTGAATCGAAGGCTTAATATGATTGGCTTGTAGTTGTGGGGCTATTTTGTCCATTACCACCTCTGCTTGGGATTTCACTAGTGACCTATCGTGGCTAGTTATGGGTGTTTTGACCCACTTGTTTTTGAAAATTTTGGTTTTGTTCCAAACATATGAGACGTTTTTCCGAAAATCAATGGTTTCGGCGAATTGTTTATAGTTTTGTTTTTTTTTCTTCTTGAAGGTTTTCCTTAGAGTATGATCAGCTTTTAGGTAGCTTTGGTGATCAGAGGCAAGACCAGAAAATTCCCACTTCTTAAATGCAGCTTTGTGTAGTCTTTTAAGTTTATCGCACTCTGCATCCCACCAGGGGACCGGGTTACAAAATCTGGAGGAGGCGACTTTTCTCTTCGCAGGTGTGTTACTTATCATAGCATGCTTGATCTTTTCAATCCAGAAATTATATTTGTTAATGGGTGACGAATTGATGTAGTCACTATTATGAAATTCAGAGTATTGTTGGTCAAGCGTATCATTGCATTTTGCCAATCTGTTTTTTTTAGAATATAATTTGAATGACTTTCTGGCGTAGATGACTTGATCGATACCAACTTGGATGGAGATGGGGAAATGATCAGAACTATGTGGATCGTCAAAAACCTTGTGATTGATGCGATCAGCCATAGAGGCGGTTGAAATGACTAAATCAATATTGGATTTTTTACACCGAGCAGGATCAATGTGTGTGGACGTCTTGACATTATGGATAATTAGACCATTCCTATCAAGGGAATTTAATAAATTTATTCCATCCTTGTCATTATAACTGTAATTCCAGCCAACATGGTGCGAGTTGAAATCTCCCAAAAACATAGTTGGCTCGCTACATATTACCAACGAAGATAGACGCTTATAGAAGCGTACTTCGGTATGGGCACGATGTCGGAAAAGAGGTTAGATTTGCGGTGACCCAGCCGCTAGGGGCAGCACTAAATCCCATGTAGTTTATATCTATATATATGATATATATGGATATACGTACGTGTTAAAAAGTGACCCAAGTTGGGTTACAAAAATTTAACCCAGAAGTGTTCTTCTATAAGCGTCTATCTTCGTTGATATTACACTGTTGCTCATAATCTCGTTCCAAACTCTTGGAGAGGGATGTATATGAGGTGGCTTGTAGTATGCGAATAAATTAAAAGAGTGATCTTTGGCTTTAATCCTAATGCCTCCGAGTTCAATTTCTGGTTCTGATGAGGTAGTATTTAGAACTTGGAAGTCGATGTCTTTTTTAACAATAAATATGATGCCACCACCAGTGACATCTAGGCGATCGAATCTGTGTATATTGAATCCCGTAAAATTTACGGGTTTACCTGGCTTCAGCCAAGTCTCGACTCCAACGATGATGTCAAATTCAATTTTCATTTTTTCTAATTCGAGTCTTCTTGTATTTAAACTCCTGAGGTTTCAGAACAAGATATTAAAATTTTTATTTTGTATGTTAATATTTTATAGATATATTTGATATGTATATATTATTATTATTTTCTTTTCTGTGAACGTGTGACTGTATGTTCTTCTTCATTTTGTAATCCTGAGTTAAGCCTTTTGAGAAGTTTTTTAATACGGTTTTTAAGTTTGATATCCAGTATTCTGGCTTCTACTACATACAGCCACTCTATTAGGGCAGGAGTGTCCTGCGTGAATTCCTTACTAATGTTAAGGACCTCACGTTGATATTTGACTTTCTTAAGAAATTTAACTAGTTGGTCGTATTAAAGAACATTGTTAAAATCAGCATTTTTGTACATATCTATGACTGGAGCTAACTGAGGAGTTATATCTTCGTCAATATCTTCGGATTGACTTTGGTTACTATTTTCATCACTATTTATTTCTACAATTTTTGTTTTTTTCTTGGCTGGTTTTAAGGTTTTATTTGTCTTTGAAGGGTTTTTGAACTGGTTGCTTTTTTCATTGTTTACTGAAAGTTCTGAGTTGATGCTTCCACTAGTGGTAGAAGGAGCAGACCTTTTAAAACCATAGAACTGTGCGTCCATTATTTCATGAGAAGAGTTCTCAGCGATAGTTGATGAGGAGTTGTTTGTATCATTTAGAGGATTTTCCATGTTAAGACCGTCTGCTTGAGTGTTATCTATAGTAAAATGCGTGCGGGCATCGTTCTTATTTGATTGATCAAGTTTTTGAGATTCAAGAGAGTCGCCATCTTTCGGAGGTGGTGAAGAACCAACGCTATTGTGGGTAACGATTTCTTTATCAGACTGTTGGCTTATCATGTGAGTGATGGCGCCATCAGTATTAGAGGCTTCATTCTCCTTGAGTACCGGACAAAATTTAGCAATGTGTCACTGATTTTTGCAATAGTGGCATTTTATATTTTCTGCACCAAAGAAAATTCAATAACTAATATTTTGATAGTTAATTTTAAGTTTATTTAGGACTCTTTCAAAGTCCTCTTCCTTAACATTAAACTGCCTCCTATAGGAAAATATGTGACTTCGAGATTCATTAGCTGTGGAGGATCTGATGTTAGTTATACCCTTTTTTGTAATTATGTTGATTGACTTTAAATAATCAATAACTATATCGTTGGGTATTCGTGGCAAGATATTAAAAATCACAACTCTACTATAATTTTGTATAGATCTTCCTGGCATGTATGAAGCAAACGTGTAAGCGCGATTGTTCACTGTTATTGTTTTGCCTATAATTTCATTGGCCGCTTCCTCTGAATTTAGAGTGAAACAGACTCTGTTTTCGGAAATTTTTGAAAAGTAAATCAAATTCTTGATGTTCATGATTTTTTCAAAATGATCCATATATTGGTCGTTGGTGTAACCCCCAAATGTAGGTAGTGAGCTCCTACTGATAGCATTTGCATAGGAGAGCTTATCTCTGTTACTTGACGTTTCAACGGCTTCAACGCCAGAATTAGAATTCTTTTCGTTTGTAACTAATTGAGTGAGAGCAGACCCATTGTCGCCACCGACAACCGAGCCCGATCCACGACTATGCACAGCGTCGAAGGCTGCTTGAGAACCTTCTAGATTTTGCGACGCCCCATTGCCGACACCGGCAACCGGAGCATCCGCACCATCCGTACCACCAAACATACGCAAAAAGTGCACTTCTAGCTCCTAAACGCAGCTCGAAGGCACACCCGCACAAAAAACCACCAGCACAAAATACAGCGTGCAAAACACGTAGCAAACTAAACGAGGCGATAGAGCGCCACTGCCCACGTCTACACTATACGGCGTCCTGCGCGCGACTGTAAGTGATAACTTATAAATAGTAATATTATTTTATTAAATACATTTCCAACTTGAATAATTATCTTCATGTTAAAACTAAATTTAATTAGCATTCACTTCCACAAGTTATTTAAAAAATTTACCGATATTCAAAGTTATTAAAAAGTTAATTATTAGAAGTATTCCCATATCAAAATTTCAAAATTCTATTAATTCAATTTTTTATTCTTTACATTAGAGAATTAGTTTTGATGTTGAAATTTTTTTGTGATATGCAACATGTATGTATATTATCTTATAATAGAATATTTCATCACCTTGTATAAAAATTATTTTTTAATAGTAGAATAATACTGTGAATAAAAAAATGATTATAAGAAAATATTGAAAACTATAAATAACAATGAAAAAGCGTTAGGCTGGAGATAAATAATGATTGTTTATTATCATTTATACATTTTTTAAATGTAGATACTGCATATATCCGTAAATAATTGTAAATAAATTATAGAATACAATTATTAGAAATAACTCTAAATAATTTTCATTTTAGTTATTTTTACAACAAACTTTTTTTAATGATTTATTATATATATGCGACATTTCACACCAACTGGAAGAGAAGAAAAATAAAAATCCCTGAAACTTTAAGAATATATTCTTTTTGTTACCCAAAATATGTGAAAAAAATTTTAAGGATTTAGATTTGAAGGATCAAGAGCTATAGCTCCTTGAAATTTGGAAAATTATCAAAATTTTTGGAAAAGTCCCAACTTAATCATTTTTTTCCTGAAAATCTTGATGTTTTACAGAGAAATTCATAAGAATACTTCTTGTTGTAAATTAAAAGCAGAGTTCGCATGATTAAAGAATGTAAAGACAGACCTGAATTTTGAAGTTTTCTATTGGTTCTTATATGTAGTACATGGTAATTGAAATTACTCATTGTTCGCCATTTCAGAAATTTCTTTTCGCGGGCTTATTTTTTTCTATTTTACATGAACTTTAAAATAAATTTTTGATCATGTAAGTCAGAGCCATCAATAAGGAGTTAAGACAGTTTAAAATATATATTATCATGTATTATTTATTTTCAATATAAAAATTAATCATAAATTAAAATATACATTTATATTCAATATGAAAAATAAATCATACATGAATATATATATTTCAAACTTTCATGACTCCTTATTAGAGGCTCTTTCTTAAGCAATCAAAAATTTATTTTGAAGTTAATAAAAAATAGAAGAAAATAAGCCCTCCAAAAGCAATTTCTGAAGTGGCGAGCAATGAGTAATTTCAATTACAATTTAATACATGTAAGAACCAATAGAAAACTTCAAAATTTAGGTCTGTAAAATTTTATACTAACTTTCCTCTTCATTTGCAACAAGATGTATTCTTCTGAATTTCTCTTTAAAACATCAGGATTTTCAGAAAAAAACCATAAAGTTGGTACTTTTCCATATATTTTAAAAAATTTCCAAATTTCAAGGATCTATGGCTCTTGATCCTCCCAATCTAAATTCTTGGAAATTTTTTTACACATTTTGAACAACTAACAGAATATATTCTCAGTTTCAGCGATTTTTATCTTTTTGCTCTTTCAGTTGGTGTAAAATGTAAACAATCATAATATTGTATTGAACAAAGTTACTGATAAAACAATAAAGGGCAAAGTAGAAAAAAAATTTAAGAAATCAAATAAAAAAATATTAACTGAAAAAATTAATTCAAAACTGATTGGTTACACAGCAAATATATATTTCGATGAAAATCTCATATCTTAAAATTACATTTGTTTTATGACAAATTCATGTGTTTATCGTGATGCAGAAGATTTTGCTTTCGAAAATACTAAAAGTAACGATTTCCCCAATTGTTGTCATAAAGGTCGAGTAGAATTGTTAGAAAATCCTCCTCACCCAGAACAATTAAAGTGTTTAGCAACTGAATTAACGGAAGAAATTATTGATTTTCGACGAAATGTTAGGTTGTACAATGATGCTTTAGCATTCGCAAATTTTAGTGTTAATTTTGATACATTGCCGGGTAAAGGACCACAAGTTATTGGAATATGTGTAAAAATTTACCATAATGTATATGCTTTACATTCTAATAAAGATGAAGCACGTAAATATGGACAATTATATATTTTAGATAATGAAATGGCAGCGATTAAACGGAATGAGTTTAATATAAATTTAATATTATTAAGACATTTAGATATATCGATAAGAGACATTAACCCTTTTGCTAAAGCCTATTAAATAATGCATAAAGTAGAAGAAGAAGAACTACAATGACGTGCAAAAATCTATTGTCCTCCAAGAACTGTTACTATGTTTATTATTCGCAATAATATTTCGGATAAAAATAGATGTAATCTATCTACCTGTAAGAAAGTTGCTATAGTATATGTTGGAGAAGACGATCAGCCTCCTATTGAACGTGATATTGTCATTTACTTTAAGTATGATAAACCAATTAGTATACTGACAATTAGCAAACACACATATCCTATGACATATCCGCTTATTCATCCAAATGGTGGTTTTGGATGGATGCCAAATATGAAAAGTAAATTTGGAAAATGTAATATTTCGAATTTTGAATTTTATAATTATAGACTTAATGTTAGAAATGAATTCAATCCATTCCTTAATTTGGGGAAATCATTTTGACAGTTCTTAGTATGTGAAATGACTTTACATGTCATTTCACATACTATAAAACGTCTAAGCGTTCATGAAGAAAATCAACAAAACGTATTTTTTAAAGAAGGAAGAGAAGAAATGATCATGCAAAAAAATGTGGGAACAACATTAATAGCATATTCTGAATTGAATAGAGAAGATTTTGAAGCAAGAAATTACTTGTATTCAGAAATACCTAATTTTTATAAATTTGATGAAAAACTGAAAAAGTGGAATGAAAGAAAAAAAAAGAAAACCAATACTTAGTAGAATGTACTTAGTAAGTCCGAAAGATAGAGAATGTTATTTTATTAGGTTATTACTATTACATGTAAAAGGAGCCACGTCTTTTGAAGCTTTGCGTACTGTTGATGATGTGATATACAATTCGTTTTATGAGGCAGCTAAGGCAAAACAAATAATTAATGAAGATGAAGAATGGGATAGATGTTTGGAAGAAGCATCTTCAACAGAATTTCCTTATGCTCTTTGTGATTTATTTGCTTTTATTTGCGTTTTTCATAATCCTATAAATGCACGAGATTTATATGAAAAATATAAAGATAAATTTTACCACCCTGAATACAAAAAAAAAAAATATAGGTGAAGATCATGCATTGAATGTTATTAAAAATAATTTAAAAGTCAATGGATTTTCATTAAACGATTTTAATTTACCTAAGATAAGCACATTTATAGAAGAAGATAATAATCAAACAATTTTGAATTGTAATAATAATATTCTTAATGAATTAGAAATAAAAATAAATTCTTTAAATGATAAACAAAGGCAAATTATTCAACTCTACTATAAAAAGTTTAAACAACCAAAGTAAAAAAAAATATATTTCTATAGATGGACCAGGTGGAAGTGGAAAAAGTTATTTACTCAACGTTTTAATAGCTTAATTTAAATACCATACCATACATTATTTATATGTAGCTTGGACAGGTATAGCAGCGAATTAATTAGTCGATGGAAAAACCGTGCATACAACATTTAAACTACCGTTAAATATAACAGATTGTACAACTTGTAATGTCAAGTCTAATTCTGCAGAAAGCAAACAATTAAAGAAAACACAAATAATTATTTGGGATGAAATATCTATGACTTCAAAATTTGCTTTTGAAGCAGTTGATCGTCTTTTTCAAGATTTATGCGATGTAAACCAACCCTTTGGTGGTAAAACTGTAATTGTATCAGGACATTTCAGGCAAACATTACCAATTGTACGACATGGTAGCCGTATGAACATTATTAAAAATTCAGTTAAATTTAGTTTATCATGGCAAAATTTTAAGCAAATGAAGTTAAATAAAAATCTGCGAGTTTCGGATAGTGATAATAATTTTAAACAATGATTATTAGAAATCGGAGAAGAAAATTGCCGCAACGTTTTTGAAGATGATAATGAACTAAGTTCTATACCAGATAATTTTATCATTAAAGAAAATCTTGTCGAAGAAATATTCGGAAAAACAATAAAAATAAACAATACGAATCTAACGAAAAAAGTTATTTTGGCTCCTAAAAATAATGATGATACTGAAATCAATAACAATGTTTTGAATTTAATGGAAGGAAACCATGTTGAATATTTAAGTATTGATACAGCTGAAGATGATAATAAAGAAAATTTAGATATTATGTTACCTACAGAATTTTTAAATAAGTTAACTCCTAATGGACTTTTACCACATAAATTACGTTTAAAAGTGGGAGCTATAATAATACTTTTAAGTAATTTTAATGTCAATAAGGGACTTTATAATGGAACAAGGTTGATAGTGAAAAAATTGCCCAAATATTCTATTCAAGTAGAATTAGCAACTGGTCAAAACAAAGGTAAATTAGTTTTTATTCCAAGAATAAGTTTATCTCTATCTACGAAAGAAATTCCATTCAATATGCAACGAAAACAGTTTCCTATTAAATTAGGATTTGCAATGACTATTAAAAAATCATAAGGACAATTTTACAAAAAAGTTGGTGTTTATTTGCCGTCACCAGTTTTCAGTCATGGGCAATTATATGTTGCTCTTTCAAGGACAAATTTTAAAAATAATTAAAAATTATTTTTAGGTGACCACGCTATTGTCAACGGAGAAAATAAAAATGATCAGAGCACAATATATACAAAAAACATTGTTTATAAAGAGATATTATAAAGAATATGTCAAGAGATGTTGTATATGTTGTTGTGTAATAGTTGAACTCGAAATATAATAAAAAATATAATATTTACTAAAATATATATATGATATCAACTGACGCTTTCAAAATAGTTTGATATGATGTTAAATCAGCTATATAAGAGGATGCGCTGTCAAATCAGCTGCATATGGGGATGCGCTGTTGAATCGGCTGCATATTGGGATGCACTGTTTAATCGGCTGCATATTGACTGCATATTTATAGAGCTAAATAAAATATAGGACCTGAAAAATTATTGGGCCCAAAAAAAAAATAAGGCCTAAGAAAATATAAGGCCCAAAAAATATTGAGACCAAAAAAATATTGGGTCCAAAAAATTATTGGGCCCAAAAAATATGGAGACGAAAAAATTTTTGGGCCCAATAAAAATAAGGCCCAAGAAAATATAAGGCCCAAAAAAATATGAAGCCCAAAAAATATAGAGACCAAAAATATATTAGGCCCAAAAAAATATTGATTTCAAAAAAATGTAAGGTGCAAGAAAATATAAGGCCCAAAAAAATATAAAGCCCAAAAAAATATAGAACCAAGAAAAATATTGGACCCAAAAAAATATAAGACCCAAAAAAATAAGGCTCAAAAAAATAAAGAGCCCAAGAAAATATAAGGATGAAAAAAAAGAAAGGCCCAAAAAATAGGCATTGAATAAAAATATAGGGCCCAAAATAATATAAGACCCAAAAAAATATGGCCCAAAAAAGAAGCTTATGACTAATGAGTACTAATTATATAAGGCCCAATAAAAATTGCTACTTTTATTACCAAAAGATTAGACACATTTAAAAAATGCGGAGAACCGGAGAAACGGAAAAAAGTGGTTTCACTTTAATATAATATAAGATTTTTTTTGCTTTCTATTTCATCATGATGATCATTGTTCAAAGTAATTAAATTTATTTTTGGTTCAGGTAAACCAAAATCTTTACAAAACATATGTTCATTAATAAAAATATTATTAAGTTTAAATAAAGCATTATTTTCTTTATTTTCATTAAAATCTTCAACAAAATAATTAGTAGTGGAGGTTGGCGCGCTTGCGCACAGGGGGCTTGCAGAATTTCCATTTGACCATGTTTGATGTAATTTATTCTTTTAATCAATAATTGTACATTTTATAAAATTTATCATAAAAATTATTAACTTAATATGTTTGTTCTATATATTTGAAGTAAAAGCAGTAGGTGCAAACAATAAAAATTAGCAAGAAGCTTTTTTAATGATGGGATTTGAATGAAATTAAGGATCAAAGAGGATGAGCTAAGGAACAGCTAGGGAAGAGCAACAAAAACGTAAAATAACGTAAAATAACACAAAAAAAAGGTAAAATTTGAGGATTTACCTGAGAAGGAGTAAAAATGACCTGAAATAACGTAAAAATAACGGAAAAAGGTGATGGATTTTTTGAGGAAGAGAGAGGGGAGAGAAAATGAAGGCATGAGGAAACTCAAAATAAGAGAAAAAGAAGAGGGGAGGAAGGGAAAAGGAAAAGAGAAGGAAGAAGAACAAATAACGTAAAATAACGTAAAAAAAAGGGAAAAAAAAGAGGATCAAAATTAGGTAAGAGGACGAGGAAAAAAAGAGAAGGGGAGGACCTTGGTCGTAGAAATTTTCCTTACAACTATACAATATAGATATATATATATATATAGAAATCAATAATACAAAAAAATAGAATGGAATCCAGTTAAAGGAAATTATGTTTAAATAGACAATGTTAATCATCAAGAAATTATACACTGGAAAAATTCTAGAACTCATGCTGCCTTTGTTAGGTCAAAAATAAAGAAGCGCTGCTAGCTTCGTGTGCCAGGAAAAATTTGCCCACATGAAAGCAAAAAAACGGCTTAGTTAGAAGCAGCCATTATCGTTTGCGATGAGAGCGCCGCTGGTATTTAGAACCAAGCACACATTTGCGGTAAATACTGAGGAGGGGCGAAGCTCTCTTTCGTTTTAGGGCAAATTTTGCCTCATGATAAGACTTTCCGTTGTCTTGTATTTCAGTAGTGATGTTCTACTTACAAGAGGGCAGTAGAACGCTAAAATTTTTTTCAGTGTAGATGATTTAAATAATCAAATTGATGATCATCAAAGTTATGAAGAAGAATATAAATATTATTTAGGAAACCTTGATAATAATTTAGATAATACTCAAATTTCGGTTTTAAATAATATGATAAATTAATATATTGGTAAAAATAATGAAAAACTTGAATTTAATAATTGAAAAACTGCACCAAAATATTATAAATATTACGTGAATAAAATTATAGAATATAAAATACAGTTGCATGAACCTATATCTGTATATTATATTAACGAAGATCATGATATATATTCAAGATATTTATTAAGGATAGTTAATATTTAACTTAATAAAATGTTATGATATATTATAATCTTTAATTATAATATAAAAAATTCAGAAGTGAATTTGATTAAATATTTGAAGTAACTATAAAATATATAGTGAAAGTTAGTATTAGATAAATATTTAAGAGGACGCTGGATCTCTTCATCCTTTTTTACTTAAAAACTGTAGGTTTAAAAAAAAAGGTTAAAACTCTTAAGTTGTCCGCATTTTTTACAGTAAAAAGCAATATTTTTTCTGATAAGGACAAATCAATTTTGATGCTTTGTTTTCAAGAAAAGTTTGACATACTTAAAAAATCATAACTTAGGCTAGAGAATATAATTTTTTAAGTATGTCAAACTTTTCTTGAAAACAAAGCATCAAAATTGATTTGTCCTTATCAGAAAAAATATTGCTTTTTATTGTACAAGTTGCGGACAACTCTTAATTTTTATCAGTAATCACTAGTTTTTCCAAAAACCTACATTTTTCAATTAGAAAAGGATAGAGAGATCCAACGTTCTCTCAAAATTATTTAATTTTTATATATTAAAACTATTAATATTATATTATGTTACAAGATTTATTTGAATACTTATATGAATCGTTTAACATTTTAGTAGAAATATTTAAAAATTTTAGTAAAACAATTATGATATGCCTTCCAAAATGTAGAAATGAGTCAAAAGATATCAAGCAGGAATTGTAACAAAATAATCCTCTAAATCTGAAAAGACCTTAATAAACAATATAATGTATCAATTATTATACTAAAATTATTTTAATTAAATCTATTAATAATATTGCAACGTACACTATATAGTACGTTTAATTAGTCTTTTTATAGAGTATGTGATAACAGAATAGTATAAAACTGGAAGTTCGGAGAATTGCGACTCCGAGCTTCTAAGCTAAAAGTCGCACAGTGCGCGAAGTGCTGAATCGGCACTTAGTCGCGAGCAATTTGCATCGTCGATTTAGACGACGACGAGCGTCAGACCATCACCGAACGCGCTAGAGGAAAATCATAAGTAGTCTTTCTTTCTCTTATATTGTATCGGTCTTATATAATAATAAACATTAAGTCTAACAAGGAGAGTGTTTCACCTTCGGGTCACCGTTTTTGCTCAAATTTTGGAAATGTTTTCTGGATGAAGAAATATGGAGAAAGCCAAAATTTTAGAGGCCAACGCTCAATATTTCCCTAGTTACAGGCCATTGAAGAAAATCACTAAAAAAGTTACGAGATTTTCGAGCGCTTATACCTTTATTTAAATGAAAGCTGAGCTGAAATCCTTTCGAAATAGTAGTTATAACATATCAAAATATTATTTTTTCCCAATGTTATAGCGTCATAAAGATTGAACCCAATTTTAGCTTTTATTATTAATTAATGTTTTAAACAAAAAATTCAGGTCTAATCTTTATTACGCTCTTACTTCGGGAAAAAATAATATTTTGGGATGCTATAGGTGCTATTTCAAAAGGATTTTAGCTCAGCTTTCATTTAAAGGTATAAGCTTTTAGCTACTAATGCCAAGGAACTATAAGCATTTGAAAATCTAGTGACTTATTTAGTTGTTTTCTTCAATGGCCTGTAACTAGGAAAATATTAACCGTTGACCTCTAAAATTTTGGCTTCCCTCATGTTTCTGCATCCAGAAAACATTCCCAAAATTTGAGCAAAATTGGTAACCCGAAGGTGAAACACTCCCCTTGTAAGTTATATTATCTCTCTTCAATTATTCGCACCCTCACACTCTCTATAGGAGTGTATATCGATTAAATCCCACGTAACATTTTTTGGTGGCAGCGGTGTGGGATACGCACGCAAGGGTTTTAGAGAAAAAATGAAATTTTTTAAAAATAAACTTAATTAAAATACGCATTGAAGGGAAGTAAAAATTTTTCCATCAATAGAGTGAGAGAGAGACAAATCATTGAAAATCTCAAATAATTTTTTTTTGAAGTGAATATAATTTGTTTTGGGGTTGTAATATTTTTAAATATTTTAAAAACTCGCGCCACGAGTTAACAACTCCGAAGATCTGAAACGTGAAGAAGGACGGAAGGAAGAAAGAAAGCCAGCCTATTGACAATATTTTTATCTGTCTTAAGAAATGAGAGTGCTTATCATCACTGTGCTCACACTCTGCTGCAAAGAGTAAAAGAAGCTTATATAAATCTTTATTAAATGTCCCATGGGGTAGTCTAGAATCAAAATGAAAAAAAAATCCGAACGCATAGAAAACAAATAAAGTAAAATTAGATTTTTTTAACGACGAGACGTAGAGAAAGACTTAGTCGGACTCAAAACCGAGAGAATGTCATACCCAACATTTTCACAGAATACTGTTATATATGGGTAATTCTTTCATACTTTTAAAAATCATGTTACTGCGTCATTTCTCCTAAATATGAGATAGCACATCTTGTTAGCAAATGTTCACTGATTTATTGAGTTATTAGAAACTAATTTTGTTATATTTTTAATGATAATTAGACGTGTCATTTTATGGCGGATGGGGAAAAGGGGTTTTTTTTTGAAATTTAAATGTTACCAGGCCATGTAAAATGATAAATTACCGCTATAAAAAAAATGACTACTGCTTTTTTTATTTGAAATTCACACCAAAGCTTTATCTATACACATACTTTTGGAAAATCAAGAGCATGGGTGTGTACCTGTTAACAAAAGTACTTTCTGAAAGGTTATTAAAATGTTACCAAAAATTTATATATTTTACTTTTTTCTGGAAAATACGATGCTGTAAAAAAGACTATTCAGCGGTGACATTTTAAACTACATCAAAAGGTAATATTTAGAATCACAAAGAGAAATTTTTTTATTAGGAACGTGTGCCTAGTGTAGATAAAGTTCTTTGTTCGTTTAAAATTATACTTAAAAAACGTGACTCACTTTTGAAAATAGGTTTTTATCCACTAATATGAAAACCTAAGCTTTGATTCATCTTTTCTCTGTTGTAAACTTTGTAATTTACTATTTTATAATACTCAATGTAATCTTTAAGTTGCTTTTGAAGTATTATTTCGAGTATTCTGGAAATCATTGAATTTTTCCCGGCTATTAAATTTTCCAAATTTACATCGATTACCTAGTTTCTATCAATGTTTTAATTCTAAAGAGTTTAAACTTTAAAAAGCTCAGTTTTAGTATGTATTTAATAGCTTACACCTAGAACGTTGAGTTGAATCATCACTGAAATTTCTAGATTTTAAATTTAAAATTTTTAGATTTAATGTTTATTAAATAAACTAAAATATTTGGTTAAAAGGAATATAAGTATTTTTATTCGAAAACATAAACTACACAAATCTATGTCAAATTTCATACCCTAAGATTGACAATTTTAGCAAAAATAAATTGATATTCCACTCACTTATGATTTGTAATCAGGAATCCCAAAAGCCATTGGGTAACTAATATCACTCAATTTTAATACCCGAATCGCCAAAAATGAATTTTCCAAAAAAATTGCCATTTCTGGCATATTTTATTTATTACAAAAAATTTTGTAATTATTAATGTAAATTGCGTATTTAAATATTTTCTGTAACATATTAAACATGTAAAAATGAAAAAGCCCAATGGAAAATGATCTATTATAGCCCAAAATACTTAAAAAACTGATCTGAGATAGGTAAAATATTA
The DNA here is from genome assembly GCA_017163975.1 of Anastatus disparis. Lineage (NCBI taxonomy): Eukaryota > Metazoa > Arthropoda > Insecta > Hymenoptera > Eupelmidae > Anastatus > Anastatus disparis. The sequence continues at coordinate 501,710 of JAFFSR010000014.1, forward strand.
TACCTGGGTGTGATAATAATGAATATATTTAAATGTCTTATATTAAAAAAAGCTATCTTCAAAAGTGAGTAATGCGATTTTTTCTTTTATTATCATTTTAATATATCAACATTTTAAAAAAATTAATTTGATACATGTGTCTTCAATTTTTTTTAATTTATTGAAAGTAAATTTTAACACTATGAAAAATTTACTCGAAAATCTGTCTTTTGATGTTTGTTAAAAAGACTACCCTTAAAAGTGAGTAACACGATTTTTTTCTTTCATTATAATACGTCAACATTCAGAGAAAATTAGTTTTACACGTGTGCCTGTATTTTTTTTTTTTAATTTGTTGCAGGTGAAATTTTAACATTATGAAAGATTTACCCATATACCGGTGTACGCTCCAAAACCAAATGAAAATTTAGCAGCGAATTTGTCAGAAAAAGAAATAAGAGAATCAAAAGAAAAATACGAGAGAGCCTCGGCGCAAGGGTTCGATTTACCGCAGGGCCCACCGGGTTTTACAAAGGAAAGTTACGGACAACAAGGGGTCAATTTACAAATTTCGATTAATGCAGTAGTGTGTGCGGAAATTGAAAATATAATTGATGGTAAAGGGAAAAAAGATGCTAAGCTAGGGAGGACGGAAACAACAAATTCAAATGCTAACAGAAATACAGAAAGTAACGCAAAATACGCATGAATAATCCCAGGGCCGTACAATCATTAAGGACCAAACCAACCGCTTTTTACATTAAAACCTTACAATTACATGGCATCCCAAAACGGATGTTTTCCAAAAGCAGCCTTTTCGCATCAAATGCCATATAATGGCACTTCTCTCGCCAGTACAAACTTTCCACAAAATAGCCTGCAAACATGGAATAATAACATACCAACGCAAATAAACTCAAACTTTAACTTTGACGCACCGATGAATCCTAACAACGCAGTAAACACACAACTAAATCCAGCGACGGCAATGCAACGCGCAAATTTTCAAAACGCACCGTATTTATCCTTGCATCAGGCAATTAGTCAAATTCCAAACTTTGATGGGGAATAGATAAATTACCATTATTCTGCTTATTACCCTGGAACATAGTAAATAATTTCATATTGGATTGCCAAATTTATATTATGTATAAGTTGGCGAAAAAACTCATGGGAAAGGCAGCGGACCTTCTTACGGGATGCCTAATGCTATATGCGTCTATAATGGTGCTAGAAAATTTATCAACGCAATTAAAAATAATAACACAGCAGCAGGGCGAATCGGCAGCAGATTTCAGCACGCGTGCACAGACTTTATTGAATAGATTATTAACGAGTTAAGATACAGTTCGAATGTTAAATGTACGAGATCGATTTACAAAAAGCAGCTCATAGAAAGAGATGCGTTGCAGTATTATTTATTTGGATAAACTTTGCCCTTAGATGTGCAAGTGCGATGCGAAAAACCACTAACGTTAAAAAAAGCTATACAGCTAGCAGTCGATTACAAAAATAAGCAAAAAAGACGGCTGTTTGTGCAAATGTAAAAATCGTTTATCAGTGGCCTGCAGCTCGTAAATACTGAAGCGCAAAATACGCAGACATTATCGTTACTAACGCGACCAAATATTAATAATGTAATGCAATATAATCAACAACAATTGTTAAACATGAATAAAAGACAAGGGGCACAGATAAAGGTGATGCAAGCCACACTTGTAAAAATAGAAATAGACGCGATTGCAGTTAAATGTGGCTACTGCAATAGAGAAGGTCACAAGGGAAGCGCATGCATTAAAAAAAAATACGGTAAAGTACGATGCGCCTATTGCGATAAAATAGGGCATGCGACATCGGATTGTCAAGTAATGAGTAATGATGCTGAAAATGGTGTCATTCACGCGCAAAATGGAGTTAACTCGCAAAACGTTAGTAATAAGAGAGGAAATAAAAAAAAATGATAATTATGACATCTCTTCCCATAGACATGCTTTGGGTTGGCTACGTACTGATTCGAGGAGACAGTATTTTAAGGCTGTACTTATGTACAAAATCGTACGTATAAATACTCCCGAATATCTAGTGGGTCTCTTCACTAGGTATATACCCAAAGCGACCACTATGGGTGAAATTAAAGATCTTGCGGTGCCCTTCATGCACACTGAGACTGGAAGAAATTCCTTTCAAGTTCAAGTTTGGAACTCCCTACCTGCTGATATTAAAAATCTTCCATCAATTAGCAGGTTAAAAGCCGCTCTGAGGAGGTATTTACTCGACCTCGATTAAACAGTATTATTTTCGGACTATATCATATGTGTTAATTTATTACGTGATGTACCTTTTATAGATTTAAGGCATAATTGTATTTATTGGCGTGATTGTAGAATGTGTGTGCATAGAGTGAATGATTATATTTTTATCAGCTTGACTTGTATATTACTGTACATTTAACTTTGCTGTGATTTTAACTTACTATATACTGCTGATATTTCGACTGCGCTCTTCACACGCTTGATTGTATGTAATTCTTTTGACTGATAGATATTTGAGACTGATTTTTAACTATATTATTTATACTCTTTGCGTGTATTTATTCGTGTTATCTATGATATCACTTTTATTTAATTTATTGACTTACTATTACAGTATTACTATCTCTATTATGTTTTATGAATGTGATATCATACTGTACTACTTTAATTTTATATATGCAAGGCTATTTCAAGTATTTTATGTATTTTTAACTTTGTTTGTAATTTTACACGCTCTTTTTGTAATTATAATACAAAATAAAACAATACCTAATCTAATCTAATTAAACTATACAAGCGGGCTGCGTAATAATTATGACAGAAGTAATTTTAGGAATAATAATTACAACACAAATTTTAATAATAATAATTATAACAAAAGTAATTTTAACATTAATTATAACAGTAGGGATGTCAATAATAATTACAGAAATAATAATTATAGAAATAATAATAATTATAGAAATGATATTAATTTCAATGGCAGAATAGGCATTAACGAGAGTAGGCCAACACGATATAATGATAATTTTGCACGAGGGAATAATAGAAATGATATAGGTTTTGATAGTAATCGCATCCGGAAGAGATTCGAACGGGATAGAAGTACTAGTGAGAATCGAACGCGATTCTCACTAGTACAGAACGGGATTCAAACGTGAGAAAAATTAATAGTAATAAAGAAAAAAGAGTAAGCGAGCCTTTAAACTCGCAGGATGACCACCGCGATCCTCAGGCGCCAGGCAGGAATTAATTATTAATAATCATAATGTATTAAATAATAGTAATAATAAGCATGTAAAAATAAGGTGTGCAATAAATATGAAACTTGCGTGCGCGGGGCGTAGTCCGCCTATCGTTAAATTGAGTAGTCAGAATTTCAAAGAAGGTAATGCGAGATTTTACGTTGATTTAGGAACATATATTTCCGTAATAAATGCCAAATGTGTAAAAATACAAATATAGATGAGCAGCATATTTTAGAGATTACAGTCGTGGTATAAGGTGAAATGTATGTATTAGGAAAAGCAGATATGACTCTTCAAGGACTAAAATGTGAGGTCTATATCGTCCAGATAGCTATCCTGTAAAAACAGATGGGCTATTAGGCTGGGAAACTATTAGTGAGCACGACGCACGTATAAATGCCGTACATAAGTTCATTGATTTTATAAAATTATTGATTCCTTTTGAGCGGATGGAAAAGTAGAAATTCACGCAAAAATGAGGCTCGTTATTCCTGCAAAAGTTATAAATAATGATGTAGAAGTAAGCTGGGTGCTACTTCAAAATTTAGGACCTGACACATTATTTGGAAATTTTACTACACAAAATCAAAATGGTAGATTATACGCCGTATGTATAAATACAAATAATAAAAATATTGAAATTTCGACTCCAGAAATAGAAATTTTTTCATGCGAAGTTATAAAAGAAGATAATGATTATTATGTTGGTGAGGACTGCAATCACGAAGGAAACGAAGTTTCCGATTGCAAAAAGATTAGACGCGCAATGTCAGAGTACGCGCAACAAAATTCAGAGAAAAAAAGTGCTAATGCTGGAATACAATATGCAGACAGAAGCGTGTGGAATAAAAGCTCAAGTAAAATAAAAGAAAGAGTTGAAAAAGTAATGGATGTTTTAGACTTACAAGGAGAGTGCATTGCATTTGGGTCTTGGATTTTCCTTTAGCTTTGGGATTTTTTTTCTTACATAAAATCATGAAAAAAGCCGCGTCCATTCGGTCCAACGCTCGATTTTTTCCGAGTTATGAGCAGTGTCTGTTTTGTTGAAAAAATTGCATCTGCTTTATAATTTTACAGTTTTCGAACTACTTACTCTAGAAGGTTTTTACTAATTGCATATTAAAGTTGAGATTAAAATCTTTTGATTGAAAAAAAACGCGTCCAAAAAGCTCAAGTTGTTAAAAAGTTATGGGCGAATAAAAATAGCGCAAATATTTAGCTCAAAAAATGCATAAAAAATAAATGCAATATTTTAGTCAGAAATTCATTTCAATTTTCATCACTTCATAAGTTTTCAACAACTTGAGCTTTTTGGACACGTTTTTTTTTTAATCGAAAGGTTTTAATCTCAACTTTAATATGCAATCAGTAAAAATTTTCTAGAATAAGTAGTTCGGAAACTGTAAAATTATAAATCAGATGCAATTTTTTTAACAAAACAGACAAAACTGCTCATAACTGGGAAAAAATCGAGCGTTGGACCGAATAGACGCGGCTTTTTTATGATTTTATGTAAGAAAAAAGATCCCAAGGCTAGAAGAAAATCGAAGACCCAAATGCAATGCACTCTCCTTATTAGAAGAATTTAATGGAGAAGAAAAGGAGCATAAAAGAAGTTTGATATCCGAGAATCCCTTTACCTTTGGGTTAGATAATGAATTGTTACCAGCAACGAATATTTCAACACATATAATAAAAATGATACACGAGGAGCCAGTTCATGTGAAACCGTACCGTTACCCGATTAAAAATATTATGCAGCAAGAAATAGAGATATTGCTAAAAAGATATTATAGAACCATCCATGTTGAGTTATAGCACGGATAGTTAACAAGAAACCTGACCCTCAGGGCAAAAAATACTGGTGTTTGGTAACAGACTTTCGCCAACTAAATGAAATCACTGTGGGAAGCTGCTATCCACTGCCATTAACTTGTTACATTCTAGAAAATTTAGTCTCAGCAAATTACATTACCGCCGGCCGTAGACCTCAAAGACGGCTATTATCAAGTAAAAGTAGATTCAAAAGACGCACATAAAACTGCGCTTTGAGGGCCATCGGGTACATATCAGTACAGGCGTATGGCTATGGGTTTATGTGAAGCACCTATGACTTTTAGCAGGGCCATGGCTCTCGCCTTGCAGGGTTTGTAAGGTTCAAAGCTTGAAATTTATTTGGATGACATGATTATACTCGCCGAAAATTTAGAACAGCACGCTTTTCGTTTTAAAAGATTTTTAAAACGCATTGAGGATACTAATTTAACTGTTAAACCGCAAATATGTCAATTTTTAAGACGTGAGGCACAGGTATTAGGATATATAGTAGAAAAAGGGTGAATTGAAATAGATAGAAGTAGTTCGTGATTATCCTATACCGACAAATAAAAAGAAAATAAAACAATTCTTAGGCTTCGTTGGTTATTACCGTCGATTTATAAAAGATTTTGCAAGCATAGCAAGGCCATTACATAAAATAAGTTTAACAAAAGAGAAATTCATATGGCTAGAAGAACATCTAATAGCATTTGACACGTTACGTGAGAAGCTATGCGAAGAGCCTGTTTTGGCTGCGCCTAAATTAAACAAACCTTTTATAGTAATAACAGATGCGTCTGATTACGCAATAAGCGCAATATTAAGCCAAGGGAAAATCGGCGAAAATCAACCTTGTGCATATGCCTCAAGGTGCCTGAAAGGCAGTAAAGTTGAATATCCTGTGTATGACAAAGAATTATTGGCAATTGTCTTCGGAAAAGGACAATTTAGACCTTATATATACGGTGAAAAATTCACCGTAGTCACCGATCATGAGCCGTTAAAATATTTTTATACAACCACAAAACCGGATTTAAGATTCAATAGGCTAAGTGCGGCTTTACGAGTCTATACGTTTGATGTTGTATACAAGCGAGGAACAAAGAATAATGCAGCTGTTGAACTCTTTAGAAATCCAGTAACTGCTGACGGTGAGGAAAATCCTGAATTACCACGTGCAGAAATGTATCAGTTAACAGATAAATAAGAAAATTAGGATCTAAGCACTAGCAGGTGTGGGCCACCAACGAGAATCTTCATCACACGCGCAGTGCATAAAAAGGGTGAAAATAAAAAAATTGGATTCAAACTCAGGAAATTCGGAAAATCCGAAAAAGAAAATTTTCATTCAAGACACAAGCGATGAAGCAGAAATTGAAAGTAACGCCGAATCAGAGGGAAATTGAAATTATGGAAAAAGAAAGATACTCTTGCAAAAGATCAGCTTATAGAAGGAAAAGACGAAACAAGAAAGTATTAAAAACACCCAAAACTCAGGTAGATAGGAAAAAAAAATTAATTTAGGCCGTCAGCATATTAAGTAAAGCGCAAAATGACGATAAGCTCGCATACATACAAAAAAGTACAAACATGCGAGAAGGAATTCTTGCAGCCAGTACACTGGTGGAAAAGCCTCATGCAGTGTCAGTAAGAAAAGAACAGCGGACAGACATAAAGGAGCCAGTAAGCAAGATATCGGAAAATAGAGGTATATTAAAAAGCACGAAAAACAACTATGACACAGACTCGTTAATAGAAATAATAACTATAAAATCAAAGAGATAGCATTTACAGAGAGACGAAAATATTTTAGAAAATGAAGAACAAATAGGTTCACAACATGCGTCACAAGACAACGAAAATGATAGAGAAAATAATAGAAAAAGTATGCTGAATATGATTTTGGAAATGATGAAAAAAATGCGTACTCGATTTTTAGTCAATGTGCAAAAGCAAGAAATAAATGGCAGAGAAGGTGTGCAGATAAATATTTGGGAAAAGACGCCAGGAGAGGTTGCGGAAGCAATAAGAGATAGTGTACCTTAAAGAGAAAATTATGACGTAGATGAAAGCGAAAAGCAAGATGTTCGCAAATGCCAAAAGAATATTACAAACTAGTGCCGAGAAGGATTTTGGAAAAAATTAAAGAGAAAAAGTAGTTAAGAATAGTGATTCGCTAAAATTTGGGTATATTCTATATGTTATTTCCAGAGAGCGGGATAGCGCGACGAATAAGGCTATGGCTTTCCAGTCTAAAGGGCATGGGTTCAAATCCCGTCCAGGTACCTTTAACTTTTTTTTTGAAAAAAAATTAGTATATATGCTATTTATATCGCGGCTCTTCAAAAATTCGACCTCATTGAATATTGATTGACTGTAGGTAACACAGAAGTAGTTGATGAAGCATCTATTGAAAAATGAAAAAATCAGCTAAACTTATCTTTGATATTTTTCATTTCATACTCAACTCGAAAATATTAAAAATTTTGTACTTTTTCATAAAATTGAATCGTTTGCTTGCTCTTATATCTACGGGGCTTAACTCTTAATTTTGTATATAAATATTTAAATCATTAATTATAACGAAAATTAAGATTAGACAAGAACGGAACTATAAGGCTGCCTATAAACAGGGGACCGAACTATCTGTCTTTGTCTAATAGTGTTTTCTATCATTTACATAAACACCATCCGTTGTATCAAGAAATAAATAGTAGCCCCCGCTAGATATTAGTATAATAAGTGAATTTTGTAATAACAATCAAATTATTTTATTGTGTAGTTTTTGAATAATATGTGACCTACCGAAAAAGATAGGTTATATTCTAGATTGTTAGTAGGTCTCATATTATTCAAAAACTACACGATAAAATAATTTGATTGTTATTACAAAATTTATTTATTATATTCATATCTAGCGGGGGCTACTATTTTTTCTTGATACAACAGATGATGTTTCGACAAATAATAAAAAACTATTAGATAAAGACAGATAATTCGGCCTGTTTTTAAGTAATTTTTAGTTGTTGACCATGCAAGTTGTGCTGAAATGTCCCAAATATATATAATATATATATATGTATATATATATATATATATATATATATATATATATATATATATATATACAGTAAGACCGCCAGGAAACCAAATATAGGAGCCTGCCCCTCGCTTGCTTTTAGTCCCCACTTTGCCACTATATAATGTGCTAGTAGTTCCATGCACAACACTTCGACTCTGTTATGTTGGCCAAAGTGGCAGAATTAAAAAAGAAAATTCAAAAATATAGAAAACAAAAATAGTATTAGCATTTTTCCTTATGATAATTAAGATGAAAAAACAAGAAAACACACTTTAAAAAAATTAACTAAAAAATTAATGAATTAGGATGAATAAATTTCTTTTACTACTTATATGACATTTAATTTTATTCACTATATTCTTATTGAAATGTAATAGAAAGATTAAAATTTAATTAATTTACAAAAATATCTGTTTCTATTTATCATTTCAAAGACAGGAAAAATTCTAAATAAAAAATAAATGGTAAATCATTTCTTCATTTTTCTATTTAACAAAAAGATACTAAATGATTAAAAAATTTTCTTTAGTAAAGTGACTTTTTATCTCTTATTTTTATCTTAATCATCATAAGAAAAAATGCTAATACCATTTTTAGTTTGTTATTTATTTTTGAATATCCCTCTCTAGTTATACCACTTTAGCCATCATAACAAAGTAGCTGTGCTGTGCATAGAACTACTACACCGAAAAAAATCCGTTACGCCAATGGTTCCATACCTCCTACAACTATTATTGTTCGCGAGGTTAAAACTACAGCGGTCTAAAATATGTGACGCACATTATTAGATAGGTATAGTAACAGAGTAGTTCACTGTAAATACTGCAATAGTTCGAGCGCTGAACGTTGGCTGTTGGGGGTAAATGAAATACGATCCGTCAAAACACACGAACGCGCGTGATTCCAGACTCGAATGACATTAGCGTCGATGAGGCTTTAGTAAAACCTCATCGACGCTATATCATTTGAGTCTGGAATCACGCGCGTTCGTGTGTTTTGACGGATCGTATTTCATTTACCCCCAACAGCCAACGTTCAGCGCTCGAACTATTGCAGTATTTACAGTGAACTACTCTGTTACTATACCTATCTAATAATGTGCGTCACATATTTTAGACCGCTGTAGTTTTAACCTCGCGAACAATAATAGTTATAGGAGGTATGGAACCATTGGCGTAACGGATTTTTTTCGGTGTAGCTACTAGCACATTGAATAGTCGGGGAGTGGGGGCTGATGTAAGTGAGGGATGGGCAGTCTTACTCTCTTTTACTAACTAAATTCCCATGTGTCAATCATTTATTATATTTGGTTTCCAGGCGGTCTTACTGTATATGAGCAATGTCAATATTTTTCGTTAAATTTCGTTGAGGGGGAGGGAGGTCCTGGGAATTTAACCAAATTATAGTATGTTGTTGTGCCTTATGAAAAAACGTTATGGCGAAAATTTCAGCCCTCTAGTAGCCTAAGGGTCAGAGCTATGATTCCTTCAAAGTCAAAAAAGGTCCATTTTCCCCCTTTTTTGAGAGCTTATATCTTGACTCCCTGTTATAAGATTTTAATTTACCAATTTTAATTTTTTTTGTTATAATGTCTAGTATATTTTATCATTTTTTCATATTTTTGAATATTAATATCCATTTATGACAACCAAATTTCAACAAAAAAAATTTTTTTAAATTTGACCATCTTCAAATCGCTGCTAAAATCGAACAAATGAACGAAAACTCATTTTATAAGTCTTAATTTGAAGATATTTTCAAAACCTTTTGAATCAGCCCTGCTAAATTAAAATTGGCGCAAAGGAAGCCAATATATAATTATTTAAAATATAAGCATTTTGTAAAAATCGCGATATTTGTTATTTTTGAGGGTCTATAACTTTTTTATCTTAAATTTTCACAAAAATTTATCTGAAAGTAGTTATATGCCTGTACAACAATTGCCTTATAGAAAATTTCTTGGCCCGGACCTTCAACCCCCTCATCTAGATCATCGAAAATGCAGTATTCTTCATTTTAAATAAGTTAATACACTTATTTTTTCTGACCTAAACTAATCCAATTTGGTGATACAAAACCTTTCACATATTACAAAAAATTGAAATTAATATCGAAATCTTGAATTTAAGCCCAATTTAAAGTCTGCAGGTATCATAGAAGCAGATTTTTTTAATTTCTAAGTATCAAATCTGGAAAAGCATTTTTTTAATTTAACTTATATTCTTAAAACTACTATATTTCCAGTTTCATACCGTAAACATTATTGCAAGAATAAATAAATAAACCTTATTTTACATGTTGCGCTAATCTATTATAAGGAATTGCTTTTTATCATACAGTATTTTAATTTTTAAACTATTTATTTTTGCAAAAAATATAATTAGATATATATTGACTCTCGTGAACTAATTATTAAACGCCCAATCAGTCAAAATATTGAGTTATTAACAATGTCTCCTGTGCTCACAAGTTAGAGGATTTCACGCGATTCCATAATCTTTCATACATACCGCTTTTTCAGTTGTTGGGCCCTTATTAAGTCGTTTATTCATTGAAAGTAACTAAAATTTCAATTAATGGGAACATTATTACGTTCCAATCCTCTGTCCGTAGTTTAGGTATTTGGCTTGATAGTAAGCTGAACTGGAAAGAGCAAGTTGCAGATGTATGTAAAAAGTCCTTTTTTGACCCTTAGGGCGCAAAATTCAATTTACCGCAAAAGCCAATTTTGCGCCCTAGGGCGGGAATGTACTATTTTTCGTCCGCTTGACAAACATAGAAAATCAAATTTTTCATCCGTTGCATGTGTACCACGGGCGCAAAATAGGGGATTCACGGCCCTCTTGCGAATTTAGTTCCCTTGGTACACAATGTACTACTCTTTACTTTACAGGCTCAATTTCTTTAGGAAAAGCACTACTCTGGCTCTCCGTAAGCATCTAATTCAGACACTGCTGTTTCCCCTCCTGGTCTACTGTTGTTTTGTCTATTCTGACCTTTCTACTGAGCTTAACCTCAGGCTGCAGAGAGTCATCAACTCTGGTGTGCGTCACATCTTTAGAGTAGGTATGCACAAGTGCATCTCTGCTTATGGATCCTCTCTTGAATGGTTGTCCACTGTAGGTAGAAAACGTTATTTTTCCGCTATTTTCTTATTTAAAATGTTTTGTTTGTGCTTACAGCCTTATTTATATACTGTTGAGGGGCAATGTGAAGCCTTTGACTATACCTTTTGCTGTCATAGAATATTATGATGGATCGTTTCTGGTAACGTCCTTGCGTTCATCGGACGATCTTCCTGCGATACTAAGAGTCTCACCTTAACTATCTCATTTTAAATCATCTACTTTTTCATATTTCCTGTCCCTTGAGAATGGACCTACTCTCAGTTTAAGTCTTTTGTTGTTTCGCTGCCACTTACTTACTAGTTACAATATATATATATATAAATATATATATATATATATATATATATATATATATATATATTGTAATGCGGCTTTTTCCCTTTATTAAAATAGGTGTTGTTTATATGTACGTCTTTCCTCTCACTCTGACATTTTTTTTCTGTCTTTTTCTAACCCGTTTAAGAAACGAGATAATAATAAAAAAAACGATTACCTTACTCCACATTTAAAGCGCAGCACAGACATACACCAGGACCACGCAACAATACACCAGAGTACTAATCCACCTGGTTATTGGTTGTATAATTCTCGGTAATATTGCGAAGGTACATTAATTTAATAATTAAATAACAAATTCCTATAAAATTTTTTTTTCTTTTTGAAATTAGACTTTTTTTTGTGTGTATACAATTTTACAAGAAAAAGAATTAAAAATAGAGTTGTTGATAAATGAAATAGTGTTAGATCGAAAGAATAGTGCTCGCGGTAAAATAAAACCTCTTTCTCTTTACTGAAAAGGAAAATTAATTGGATTTGAATTAGAATTGATAGCGAAATTAGCGGAGGTCCACGGTAAGCTATATGTACAGCCACGTGGATACATAACCTAAAATTCGTTTTTTTATTCATTCAAAGAAGTTTTTTTGGCGTTAAACTATGTAATATAGATTCATAGGGATTTTGTAAGTAAAGTGAACAAAGTGAAGTTTAATCAGTGAATTTTTCTACTACCTAACCTAAAAACACGTAGTTTAGAAGAAAAAATTGGTGATTTAGTTATTGATTTCCTTTTATATCGATTAATAATTGAAATCGTGTTTCTCTGGTTGGAAAGTTTTTTTTTTTATATTTCACTACATTTTACTGGAGTGAATCTTAACTATCTACAATTTAAAATAAAACATAGTTGTTTATTTTAGATAATTTTTTTTTTAAGTTTTCTTTCCTTTTTCGTGTTTGTTGAGTTTATAAAATTAATTATTTTGAGAGTCATTTAGATCATATAACTTCCAAGCATTTTAATTAAACGGAAAAGTTATTAAGTTAGATAGCGGTGAAAAACCTCATGAAATTTATCTTATATATTAAAAATACTATTGGAACGAGATAGCTAGTGAGGAGTCACTCTGAGGAGAAATACGACGCTAGCGCCACCAACTGGAGGATTGCGTAATCTGAGATACGCAATAATGTTCGAGCCCCCACCCTTACATAACCTAAAATATATTGAGCACGTCTTACACCCGTTACTTAATTTTTTCATTATTGAGTTTTAGTTAAATTATTAGTATTGCTTAATAGATTAAAATTAATAGTTTTCTTTTGTAACTTAACATATTATAATTTAATTCAATAGTTTTTTTTCTTAACTTAACCTATAATTACCCAAAGAACTTACTTTATAGAGAAACTTGCATAGGGTTTAAGCCCAAATTCTCTTACTTAAGTTATTTAAAATTTGTTTAGTGGATTTTACCCTCTACATTTATACGTTTGTCAATTTATTTCTTGAATTGATCTTGTAATTAGTTGTTATATTAGAATTAGAATATTCAATTCTAAATTTGGGGGGAAAATGGACCTTTTTTGTCTTTGAAGGAATCATAGCTCTGGCCCTAAGGCTACTAGAGAGCTGAAATTTTCGCCATAACGTTTTTCCATAAGGCACAACAAGATACTATAATTTGGTGAAATTCCCAGGATCTTCGCCCCCCCTCCTAAAGAAATTTGGCGAAAAGTATTGACATTACTCATATATATATATATATATATATATATATATATATATATATATATATACAGTACCGCTCAAAAGTTCGTAAAATTTTTTTTTTTTTTTAACTCAACTTCAAACTGCGATATTTCGGAAACGGCTCGATGAATTTGAAAAATCCGGACGGCGTTTGAAAGATCAGACAAAATACTATCTTTTTGTGTCCTGCCAAATATTTTTATCTCTTTTTTTAACTCTATTTCTAATGATAGAAAAATTTTTTATTTTTACGAATTTTTAAATTTCAATCAATCAAATGTAACTTGTTGAGAAATTGATAAAATTAAAAAATTCGAACGCGACTGAAAAGTAGAGTGAATTTCCTAAATCTTTATGTTTAATGATTTTTTTGTATCTATTTCCTGCGTGTAGCTAAAAATGCGCAAAAATGGAAAGTACAAGAAAATCAGTTTTAGATATGATGATATTTTCCAATATCGCGGGTCTATTTTTGTTTACATTTCAGCATGTGTTCAAATCTGTAGTTCGTATATACATATGAAGCATCAAATTTGTAAATAACTTTAATTTATTCAAAAAAAAGACACTATCATTTATAATAATTGTGATAAAATTTGTGATAATTTTGTTAAAAGTATACAATACCGTTCATTAGTTCGTAAAAAAATTTTTTTTTAGAAACTCAACTTCAAACAGCGATATTTCGGAAATGACTCGATAAATTTGAAAAATCTGGATGGCGTTTAAAAGATTAGACAAAATACTATCTTTTTGTATCTTGCTAATGTAAACCAAAATTTACAAATATTATCAAATCTAAAACTGATTTTCTTGTACTTTCCATTTTTGCGCATTTTTAGCTACACGCAGGAAACAGATACAAAAAAATCATTAAACATAAAGATTTAGGAAATTCACTCTACTTTTCAGTGGCGTTCGAATTTTTTAATTTTATCAATTTCTCAAAAAGTTACATTTGATTGATTGAAATTTAAAAATTCGTAAAAATAAAAAATTTTTCTATCATTAGAAACAGAGTTAAAAAAAGAGATAAAAATATTTGGCAGGACACAAAAAGATAGTATTTTGTCTGATCTTTCAAACGCCGTCCGAATTTTTCAAATTCATCGAGCCGTTTCCGAAATATGGCAGTTTGAAGTTGAGTTAAAAAAAAAAAAATTTTTTACGAACTTTTGAGCGGTACTGTATATATATATATTTATGTTGCAGTAGGTCGTATTCGGTCGAATATCTATATAGAATGCTAAATTTGTTTATGCATCACATACGTTTATGCTCACATCTCGACAATATTCAAATTAACATCATACTTCACACTTTTAAACTTCCATGAGAAATATTAAGAGCCTTATACTTTTTAAGAGAGTATTGAATTTGATATTTATATAATGAATATTGCTTAAGATCTCCGTATAACGCGATCGACATCGATTTGATAAGTGAAAACAAAAGTATGTGATTAGATATGTCAATGCTTATATAAATGTATGTTCATCAAATGTCTAAAGTATTAATCCAATTGTTTTTTTAAATTGTGAGAATAATATTATTCTAAATTTGCATTTAATAACATAAATTTTTATATAATATTTTTGCAATTTTTTATACGGCCTACGGGGACTTTAAATTATCTACGTAACTTGGGCATACCAAGGATTTTGAATCGAGCCTCGACTATGTGTTTGTAGCTTGAGCGGCCGACAATCTTAGGCACGCTTCGCGAGCTCTCCATCAACTGCTACACAAACGACAAACATTAGTCTCGCCTGTATTTATCCTTCGTACGCCCAAGTTACGAATATGAATAATAAATATTATTTAGTTATATTGAAAGATTAAACTTCAGACAAGCCACCTTCCATTTACTTCGCATCTACTTCTGATCATCTCCCATTCAGTTATGATTCAATGATTGTGTAAATATTATTAATATTGCGTAAAATTTATTTTCGAATATTCAAGTAAAATCATTTCTAAATTTTAGTAAAAAATTTGTATTTATCTTACAAAATGTAAAAATAAATCAAAACGATATCAAACAGGAATTATATTAAAATAATCCTATAAATCCTAAAAGACATTTGGCGCGCGAAGCACACCCTCGACCGATTACTACTCAATTGGCAAATATCAGCCTCATCCATATTCATCCTTGGAATGCCCAAGTTACGTATATAATTAATATAAAATACGTATCGAAAATGCATTAAGTTATTTTAAATTAAAAATCTCACCAGTAATGATGACAATGTTATCACCGCTGCAGCTTTTTGATGCATTATCTTTTTGTAGTGTTGATGTGATAGAAACGTTAATAGCTGATCCACCAAGAGCTTCACCCCATCGACGTGTTTTGTTTATAGTATCTTCTTTTTTAGCATCCTGGAAGACTCTCTTATCATTTATTAGCATTCGATTTATCTCTTTATCTAACAAATTCTCAAGTGAATAATTACGCAAAAAATTTGCCCCACGAGTTCTTATTTCTTCATATGCTATTTCTTGACTTGAACGCCTTATATCATTTGTCGTAGCTACTTTAATATCACCTGTTGAACAACTTGACTTTAATATATTATAAGTGGGTTGAGAAGACTGAATATTATGCGATATTTGTTTCTTAAGAAGATTTTGCTTTTCAGTGTCGCGTGATAGTTGTTTTTCGAAAACAGCATTGAGTTTATCTTCGATAGTTTTACGCTTACATTCAAGACTGCGCCGACTATGATTATTATTCTCGCTAAAAGTATACTGTTGCTCTTGCAATTTGTGGTATGAATTTTCACGTTTTAATGCTGTGTCCAATGAAGATTTTCTCCCATTCCTGTAATATCAAATTTTAAAGTATTAAACATATAAATTAATTTTTTGCATTCTCTAAACCATAGTATTAAAACCTTAATAAAATTTAAAAAAAGTTTATTTCAGCATGAATATCAGGATATCTCTACAATTTTTAATCTTTTTATGATGTTTTTGAAAATTCATTTTACAGGCGTTACTGGGTTACCCAATGATGCACACTATTCAAACTAGGTTCATACCTTTTGTACAATCTGGAAACTCTATTTTTTATGTATCCAGTAAATGTGCCACCAAGGGTATAGTAGATATTTCTATAGAACATAAATTTTTATATGGATAAAATTTCCGAAATTTTATCTATGTAAAAATTTACGTTTTATAGAAATATCTACTATACCGTTGATGGCACATTCACTGAATACATAAAAAATAGTTTCCAGATTGTACAAAAGATATGAACCTAGTTTAAATAAGTGTGCATCATTGGGTAACCCAGTAATAGCTGTAAAATGATATATCACATAAAGATTAAAAATTGTAGAGATATTATCATATAACATACAGATAACCAGAGATTAAAAGCAGGTGAAATCATCTGTCTTTGTTCAATAGTATTTTTATCATATACATCTTAGAGGATTTACTCCTAAAGGCACTAAGTTAAATAAGAAGAGCGTGATTAGTTTTTGAAGAATATGGAAGGGGGAAAAAAGTAAAGCATACTATTCTTGATTCTCTCACACTAACTAGTGATTGGCTTAGTGCGAGAGAGACGGGAATGGTAGATCTAATCAACTTTTTATCTCGTACTAAACGAAAGACGATTACGACTTTTTAACATGACATGCTCCCTTCAGAAATGTATGCTCTAAGATTTATATAAACTACGCTCTTTTGGCACACGCTTGATGCTTATTAGTTAAATATTTAAAAAAAGAATACAATATCAACAAATATAATACAGAAGGCAATCATAATAGTGGCCGACAAAATGTATGTATCTGCATGATCCCTTTGGACTAAGAGAGGACGTCCAACGTCATGAGGTACCTACTAGCGACGCTACAGTTGAATTTTCGCTTGCATTTAAATTTGTTATACAGTGTTTCGTATAAATATAAATTGGTGTAGTAATGTGAGTGAAAGTGAATTATATTTCCGAGTAAGTGAGAGGGAGGAAGAAAGAGAGAGAGAAAGAGAGAGAGACATAGAGATAGGCATAAATTTATTTATTTATGGGATAAACCCCGTATGAATCAAAAAGATATTACAATAAATGTTAAACAAATATAAAACAATATGTTTGACTTAGGTAACAATAATGCAAAATTTAACTGATATATCCTAGTAAATTATAAAGTATAATATAACAGCTTAAACGTAGCAGTAGGCAAATAAGCTTAATATAATGTTCATAAGAAATTAGAATTTGCAATAAAATATACTATACGCATCAACACTGTATCGTCGGTATATGGGTAAATCCACTGTAATTTTAACTTTGCATGTGATTTTTTTAAAGCAATTTTTAAATAATTACTATTCTGTTACATTAAAACGCACATAGCCGTATTTGGCTTTAAATTGTCCGTTCTGAATCTAAAAAATATACTCCACTTTTTCGCAAAGGTAAATTGAACAGTACCTTCAAAATTTTCTTAAAAGTATCAAATTTTTTACAAAAAATCACGGTTTTTGCATAAATAGTATAAAAAGAAGTAAAATTTTTGAAGTCTTGGTGAATTTTAGATCATGCCGTTTGAATAATATTCAAAAAAACTGTGAGACTACTTTCTCAACTCAAAAACAAAAAATTTAAACCTAACTAGGAGAGTATCAGACCTCCGGATCACGGATTTTTCTCAAACTTTGGGATAAGTTTTCAGATATCAAAATATGAAAGGGAACAGAATTTTAGATCCCAACGCTCAATATTTCCCTAGTTACAGGCAATTAGAGAAAATTACTAAAAAAGTTACTAGATTTTCAAACGCATATAGTTCCTTAGCATTGATAGCTAAGAGCTTAAAACTTTTTTTAAATGAAAGCTGAGCTCAAATTCTTTCGAAATACTAGTTATAGCATGTCAAAATATTATTTTTTCCCAAAGTTATAGCGTAATAAACATTAAACCCAATTTCAGCTTTTGTTATTAATTAATGTTTTAATAAGAAAAATCAGGTCCAATGTTTATCACGCTATAACTTTGGGAAAAAATAATATTTTGACATGCTATAACTACTATTTCGAAAGAATTTGAGCTCAGCTTTCATTTAAAAAAAGTTTCAAGCTCCTAGCTATCAATGCTAAGGAACTATATGCGTTTGAAAATCTAGTAACTTTTTTAGTGATTTTCTTTAATTGCCTGTTACTAGGGAAATATTGAGCGTTGGGATCTAAAGCGTTGGGTTTCCTTTCATATTTTGACATCTGAAAACTTATCCCAAAGTTTGAGCAAAATCCGTGATCCGGAGGTCTGATACTCTCCTAGTAAGTAGAGTCACGTGCAACTTCAAATAGATTTGATAATAGCGATTTTCATTTCAAGACAACATACATATTTTTAATTGTATTTACTGAGTTCTTCGATGTTGCACATGACTCTACTTAGGTTTAGATTTTTCGTTTTTTAATTAGAAAAATAGTTCTATAGTTTTTTTAAAGATTACTTGAACGGCATGATCTAAAATTCATCAAGACTTCAAAAATTTTACTTCTTTTTATACTATTTATGCAAAAACCGTGATTTTTCGTTAAAAATTTGATATTTTTTAGAAAATTTTGACGGTGCCGTTCAATGTAGCTTTGCGAAAAAGTGGAGTATATTTCTTAGATTCGAAACGGACAATTTAAAACCAAATACAGTCATGTGCGTTTTAACGTAACAGAATAGTAATTATTTAAAAATTGCTTAAAAAAAGTCACATGCAAAGTTAAAACTACGGTGGATTTACCCATATATGAACAAAGACGCGGCTTTGAAAAATGTCAGTAAAAAATGGCGTGCTATGATTTTGATGGCGAAAAACGACTTATTATAAGAGTTAAGAGAAGGTCACGCATCTCTGTCTTTTTCTAATCGAAGAATTAATTTTTTGCAAAAACTAATAACTTCAGCAAAAAATAAGAGAAACCCGCATCTCGTATCAAAAAAAGCAAATTTTCCTTTGATGAAAAAAAATTAATTCTATTGCTTCGTTTTCAAAAAAAACCTTAAAAAACTGAACTGTTTACCCTAAATTTTATGTTTTAAGCTTTACAAAGTTTTCTTGAAAACGAAGCGATAAAATCGATTCTTCCTCATCAATGAAAATATTCCTTCTTTTTTGTACAAGATGCGGCCTTCTCTTTATTTTTTGCTAAAATTATCAGTTTTTGTAAAAAAAATCAATCCTTTGATTAGAAAAGGACAGAGATACTCGACCTCTTCTTAAGAGAAGACCGCATAGCTCTGTCCTTGTCTAATCTAAATTTTCGTTATTATTAATAAATTAAATATTGTTATACAAAAGTAAGGGTATAGCTCAATAGATTTCAGGACGAGCAAACGATCCTATTCTATGAAAAAATATAAAATTTTCATTAGTTTTCAAGTGAGGTCTAAAACGGAAAAACAATTGAATTTGAAAACTGTTTTTCCGTTTCAGACCTCACTTGAAAATTAATGGAAATTTTATATTTTTTCATTGAATAGGATCGTTTGCTCGTCCTGAAATTTATTGGGCTACACCCTTACTTTTATATAACAATATTTAATTTATTAATAATAACGAAAATTTAGATTAGACAAGGTCAGAGCTATACGGTATTTTCTTAATGACGAAAAAAGGCGTGCTAAGATATTGATGAAGAAAAAGGGCCCATCACAAGAATTGATTGCTTAAAAGAAATTAAGCATTTGGAATGACGCTAATTGTTGATCACCAGTTGCATTAACAGTTTGAAGATATTGAACCGCAAAAGGTCCACAAATAATAATAGTACGCAGTGCATTAAATAAAATACTACATTCTGCTCAAGCACGCAACATACGATGCTACTCTGTACGCTCGTCAATTAGTTATTTCTCAAATAACCATGATTTAACGTAATGAATCAGCTCTGAATCAAAATCTGAAAATACAGGGTGATTGGATAACATCGATATATATTTGTATTGTTAGATTCAGCGCGATGAGCTGACCCTGAAAAAAATTAATACTTTTCAATTAAACCAATCTATTAACAATATATTGGCGATATTAAAATAACACATTGCTAATATATTGTTAATATATTGGTAAAATCGAAAAAAAAAAATTATATTTTTTTTGGGATTAGCTCATTGTTCTGAATCCAACGATATAAATATATAACGATGTTATCCAATCTCACGGTATATCAGTATTGTTATTAATAAATTTGGACGCTAGTAGATAGGCTATAGACATACTGGCACACCCGGATTCTCGCACACCCCCTCTCCTTTTCCAAGTGTGTTAGAATCCGTGTCATTTAAAATACATGTGAATTCCTCCCCCCTGTTTAAAAATGAAAAAGGATAAAACACTTGTCTCCCTCCACTAAGTGTGTTACAATCCGGTCCATTTAAAATACCTATGAGTCTCCCCTTCCTTAAAAAATGTATTGGATACTTATTTTGGGATAGAGAGAAAGGGATCCCTTCTTATTTTTAAAGAAAGGATAGAGCGCCGCCCACAATATGTTCTATTTTGGAGAGCGCAGGAAAATTTTTCCACGCTTAGAAAAGAGGGATAGGGCAGACCTTTTTCACTGCGCTGCCCACTGTGCGTTTTCTTTAACGTTGCATGAAAATTTACCTGCTTTTAGAAGAGAAGGAAAGAGATGTCCTTTATCTCAATGCAGTACACTACGTGTGTGTTCTCTTTTGAGTCGCAGATGCATGAAAATAATGGATCATGTAACCTGTATAATAAATGAGCAAACTATAAATTTGCCTTCTATTATATATATATAAATATATTTATTTTTTGTAAGTCACTTTGTCATGCCCCGTCTTTTCTTTTTTTTAAAGAAAATCTTTTTTTTTTTTGAGAAGAAGATTTATTGAAAGGGTCAGCTGCCTGTTCTCTTGTTTTTTTGAGATAAACAGATATTTATTAAGAGGGTCAGTCGTATTCTTTTTTCATGTTTTAAAAAAAGGAACAAATGCTCGAAAAATATATACGAGACCCCACCTTTGTAAAAAAGAAAATCTTTTTCTATTGAAAAATAATTTTTTGTCTGAGGTGTGTGTCAGTTTCCTTAAGGAAAAACAGCTTTTTGCAGGTGGTCGGAAATTTGAAGAACGAAATTTTTTTTTTTGAGAGAAAAGTTATTTATTGAAAGAGTCTTTTCTTTAAAAACTATTTTTTCATAACAAGTGTGTGTGTGTGTGTGTGAGAAAAAAGTTATCTTGCAGGTGCATTTATTATAAGATTTACGAGAACCTTTTTTGTAAAAAGGAGAATTCCTTTTCTTTAACCTTCAGACCGCCGGGATTTGGAAAAATGAAAAGTCGATTTTCCCTATAGAAAAGTGCTTTAGGCCTACTAGGTTAAAAAATTATTTTTTCTCATATCAAGTGTGTGTGTGGGAAAAAAAGTTATCTTGCAGGTGCATTTATTATAAGATTTGCGAGAACCTTTTTTGTAAAAAGGAGAATTCCTTTTCTTTAACCTTCAGACCGCCGGGATTTGGAAAAATGAAAAGTCAATTTTCCCTATAGAAAAGTGTTTTAGGCCTACTAGGTTAAAAATTATTTTTTCTCATATCAAGTGTGTGTGTGGGAAAAAAGTTATCTTGCAGGTGCATTTATTTTTTCTTTGAATTTACTAAGAAAAAAATTAAGAAAGCTTGATCTATCTCAGGTTTTTAAAAGTATTCTTAAGAAAAAGATATTTATTGAAGGGATCAATTATTTTCAAAGAAGGATTGCTTATTTCAGAAAATATATACATGACTTCGCTCTTAAAAATGCTCCCTCTTTTTTTAAATTTGTTAGTCACAGGTATATGTATGTTTTTGAGAAAAAACGATATTTATTGCAAGGGTCAGTTCCACGACGATAAAAATTAAAATCTTAGGCGTGTACAAAACTAATGAAGGATGGACTAAATTTTCTCTAAGGGAGGTGACAAATTTTTTAAAAGGAAATTTTCACCAATCGTAGGATTTTCATGAAAAACATTGTAAAATAAGTATCCTAATTTTCTGTATAAATACCTCGTTCTAAGCTACATTTCGTCAGTTCGAGGATCATCTTCAACTTTTCCTAACTACAGAAAAAGATTTCGAAGATCAACTTAAAAGAAAATAGAAAAATGGCTCAAGACAAAATTGGAAATATTAAAGCAGTTCAAGATCGCATTAGATGGTTAATAGCAAATGGACCAACATTGCTTATGATGTTGGAACATGTGTCATGGGCGATGCATGCAGTGGATTCCCGTAAGTATGAAATAAAATATAAAAATATTAAAATGATTTTTTTTACATTAATTTTTTATTTTTCAGTGCCATCACTGCCTCCGATGGCTGCTATGCAGCAGCTATATAATCATCATACACCAGGAACTTCATCAGAGAGTTCCGCTGAAAATAATCAGCAGTCGACACAGCAGTCGACATTACAAATAAATCGGCGGTCGAGGAATCGCAGCTCAAGCTCGAGTTCATCCTCAAGCTCTAGCTCGAGTTCATCCTCGAGCTCTAGCTCGAGTTCATCCTCATCAAGCAGAGGAGCAAAACAGAGCAACAAGGGACAAAAAAGATCAATTAATGATCTTGGACCGATCCCCATGAAGAAAAAGACGCTAAGTAAGTTTATTTTTTTTAATGATTTTTTTTTTAAATTTTACATATAATTTTATTTCTAATATTATTTTCTTATTTTTGTTTACAGATGATTCTGAAAACAGACATCATCATGAAGAGAAATCGGTTCCCTCTACCTCTTCAGGATATAGAGCAACGGAACCAATACCATCAACCTCCTCGGCGGGCCAAGAATTTAAGCAACAAACACCGTCTACTTCAAAAGGTAATTTATTCAAAATAAATAAATAAATTAATAAAATAATCATGTTATTTAATTTTTCAATTTTACTTTATAGGAAGCAAAAAAGTTCAGCAAGAAAAAAAACCAACTTCAGCACGGGAGTGGATGAAAAAAGTTGGCCGACAGCTTGCTGAAAAAAATAAGAGTTCGGCTACTACCAGCGCGTCATCATCAGCAGACCGACATTCGGCTACAGCGTGCACGCCATCAGCAGCAGGCCGACATTCGACTACAGCGTGCACACCATCAGCAGCAGATCGACATTCGGCTACAGCGTGCATGCCATCAGCAGCAGGCCGACATTCGGCTACAGCGAGCACACCATCAACAGCATACCGACATTCAGCTACAGCGTGCACACCATCAGCAGCAGTCCGACCTCGTATGCGCGAGGATATAATTATACGCGAGGATATAACTATAATAGAATAGTTATATTTAAAACTTTATATTTTAGTATTTTGTTGTAATACATATATTTATATATTTTTAATGAATATCTATTAGGATTTAAAAAAAAAAAAAATAAATAGAAATAATTTGATTCTTCTTTTTTTTCCTTTATACTCATATTCCTCCTTTCCAATTCCTTTACAATAAGTAACTTACAACTCTTAATTTTATAGATAATTAAATACAATAATATCATTAATATGAAAACTAAACAGTCAAGTTAATAAAATAAAATAAAGTGTAAATAATACATACAAATTTAGTTAGTACATTAAAATTATGTAACGAAAAATTTATTATTATTGATTTGAATATTTATATCTTTAAGATTACTAACATTAGTTTACAAAGATCATGTAAATTATCTTGTTCGTATTTAATATTAATTAATTTTTTTTTTTTTTTTTTTTTTTTTTAATGAGGATCATAAGAAGGGTTGAGAAAAAACCAGAATTCTGTTTTTTATTTAATTTAATTTATTTCCAATATAACTTTATACATTCATCATTATTAGAAATTTTATCGACTTCATCTTTGGAAAATTTCGCATCTAGGTAATCATGTAACCATGTGCGCATCGAAATAGCATTAATAACAGCGCACATAGGTTTTCGCCTTAAACAGAGGTCGTGGTTGAAACATGTATATCGTGTACAATTCATTATTCTTTCTAATGATGGGCATCCGAAGTCTTCAATGTTGCTGATTGTCCTGAAAATAAAGAGGAGAAGGTAATGTAACTTAAAGTATATACAACACGAAAAATAAAGTATTAATATGGTTAAATACAGTATGTTGAAGTATTAAAATAATTAAAAAAGTATAAAAAAGTATCAAACAAGTATGGAAAAGTATAAAAAGTATGAAACAAGTATGAAAAAGTATTAAAACAGCAAGAAAAGTATGAAAGTTGAAACATAAATGTATTACTTACACATTTGGTAAAAGATCAGCTAACCATTGCGCTTTCTGCTCACCCTTGACAAATACTTTCTTGACTCCTTGCGAACAAATTTCAAAAATTTTTTGAAGACGATGGTAAGGTATATCTCCAGAGTTCCATTGTATTCCATGGTGATACTTTTCCAGCCATTGCGATGTACTTTTTTCTTCTTGACTCAATTCTCTCCATGTCATCGGAGGTTTAAAGAGATACGCAGTTGGAAAAGCAGTTTTTCTAAAATTCAGAAAACTGACTTCTTTAAAAATAAAAGAATCCCCAGACATGCCTTGAAATCCTTGTATGTTACAAATATAAACGTTCTCTTCAGAAAATTCTAATATTGCATTTTTAATCATTGCACCATAGTCACGGGTTCTAGCCATCGTACAACTCTGAATTTCTTTCAGCGAGAAGTGATTTGAGAGACTGAATAGGAAAATTCTTACAGTTTTTGGATAGTTTAAAAGAACAATTTATCCCTTCCTAAAAACTTTTCCCTTCTTTATTTTCCAAATTTTTCTTTTTTACCATTGGTCAAATCTCGAAATTTGTATCCCTTCTTAAATTTTCTTTTTTACTATTGGTAGAATCTTGAAATTTGTATCCCTTCTTAAATTTTCTTTTTTACTATTGGTAGAAT
Organism: Anastatus disparis; assembly: GCA_017163975.1. Taxonomy (NCBI): domain Eukaryota; kingdom Metazoa; phylum Arthropoda; class Insecta; order Hymenoptera; family Eupelmidae; genus Anastatus; species Anastatus disparis. The sequence goes on from JAFFSR010000014.1 coordinate 526,933, forward strand.
CTTGAAATTTGTATCCCTTCTTAAATTTTCTTTTTTACTATTGGTCGAATATCGAGATTTGTATTCCTTCTTAAATTTTCTTCTTTACTATTGGACGAATTTTCAAATTTTCACTAACTTTTCCTTTTACTATTGGATGAAATTTAAAATTTGTATCCCTTCTTACATTGTTTTTACCTATAAAAAGCGAAGATATTTCTTGGATGACTACACTTCGTATATAACAATCAGTGAGATTTATTCTTGAATATTGTGTGAGTTGAAACTGTTGCTCTAGTCATCTTTTAGTTAAAAAAGTAAAAATGACTTCAATCGATTTTTTTGAACGTCTTGTCCAATTACTTCGTGATACTTTACGAAGTATAAACGAATTGAGCAATGAAGATATTCATTATTGGTTAGATATGTGTAATTCTGCTGTCATTAAATTAAATGAAAAAATCGTTCGACCTAACCTCACAAGAGGGGAGAAACAGAAATGTCAAACTTGTATGACACATCTTTCGTGCATACAAGTTCAGTTGGAACAAAATCTTCATCAAGGAGGCAATCTACAATCTGAAGAAACAGAAGCTAGAGTCGAGTGGCGAGACGTAGAGTCAGCTTTCCAAAATCGAATCAGAACTGGTGTAGTGGTAAATATTAAACATGTGGACATTCTGAGTTTTTTAAGTGATGCACAAAAACTTTTTAAAGTTAAGGTTCAGGCTTGCTTAGAAGAATATAATGCGTTAAAAATAAATTCTGATTTCATCTCTGAATTTTCTGTGCAGAAAAATACTGAGGAATTAAATGATACTAAATATTTTACAAGTGAAAGTAATACAGTATACATGTCAACTGATTTAGAGGAATGGTTCAAAGATAATATCAAAGAGCCTATTCTTACTCAAATAGAGGAATTTCAAGAAAAGGATTCAGGGTGGACTTTGAAGAGTATAATAAGTTTGTGTATAAATATGAAAAAATATTCTCCTTTGGAGGGTAGTTCTTATATACCTCTTCCGAAGTTTATAGAAAATAAGAAAGCGTGTGTTAATGTTCGCAATAATGACAATCAGTGTTTCAAATATGCTGTACTTTCCGCATTATATCCTAGTAACCGTAATCCTCAAAGAGTGGATCATTATCTACCGCATAATAATAAGCTGAGGTTTGATAAAATTGAATTTCCTGTAAAAATTAAAGATATTCCAAAATTCGAAAAATTAAATAATAATATTTCAATAAACTTATACATGTTGAAAAAGTATGGTCCGAAGTTTGAAGTAACGCCGTGTCATATTACATCAGAAAAAAAGGTACAACATGTCAATTTGCTCATTATTCAAGATTTCTACATAGATGAGTATGAAGAAAATAATGATGCTGATGATGGAGACATGCCTCAATATCATTATGTTTGGATTAAAAACTTGTCTCGACTTCTGGCTTCTCAAGTGTCTAAAAGCCATATAAAATCTTACCATTGTGAGAGGTGTTTACAAATTTTTTATAGTGAAGAAAGATTTGTAATTCATGAAAATAATTGTAAAAATTTAAATAAATGTAGAATTAATTTGCCCGACTCAAAAAATAATATTCTCAAATTCGAAGATTACAGCAAGAGTGAAAAAAGTTCCTTTTGTTATTTATGCAGATTTTGAATGTTTATTGAAACCTACAGACAGTGAGAAGGCTTTTCAACTTCATGAAGCATACAGTATTGGATACTACATGAAATGCAGTTTTGATGATAAATTATCTTATTATAAATCATACAGAAGGATTAACGAATGTGAAGAGACACCTGCAGAATGGTTTGTAAGAGAATTGAAATCAATCAGTGAGAAAATTGATGAACTCTACATAAATCCGAAACCAATGAAACTTACAGATTTAGAAGAATTGTCTTTCCAGAGGTCAACTAATTGTCATATATGTAGAAAACCAATCCGTGCCGAAGAACTTGCAGTACGAGACCATTGTCATCTCACAGGACGGTAAGTTGTTCAATTGGTTATAATTAAATAAAGAAAATTAATCTGGTTATTTTACGTTTATTTCTTTTTAGTTTCAGAGGTGCAGCTCATAATTCATGTAATTTGAATTATAAGATTTCAAGATTCATTCCTGTTATTTTTCATAATCTCAATTATGACACTCATTTTATTCTGAAAGAAATCGGGACTTCTACATTGATGAAGGGACGAATGACTCTAATACCTCATAATAAAGAGAAATACATTTCTTTCACAAAATATATAGATAATAGTGACATCAATTTTAGATTTATAGATTCTTGGCGTTTTCTACCATCATCATTGGAGAAGCTTGCATCGTACCTCGAAAACGTGCCAATAGCAGTGAGAGAATTTCAAACAGATGGATTTACAGATGATAAGATAAATCTTCTTAGACGGAAAGGTGTATTCCCGTACGATTTTGTGGATGGATTCGATAAATTGATGTCTACAAAGCTGCCAGAAAAAAAGGACTTCTACAATAAACTAACGGATTCTCATATAGCTGAAGAAAATTATAAGCACGCTGTTCAAGTTTGGAATGATTTCAATATAAAAACTTTAGGAGAGTACTCGGATTTATACTTAAAAACCGATGTTTTGCTATTGGCTGACGTCTTCGAAAGTTTCGAGAGACCTCTCTTAAAGCCTACGATTTATGTCCTGCTCATTTCTACACAACTCCAGGCTTAACGTTTTCAGCAGCTCTTAAAATGACGAAGGTAGAATTGGAACTTTTGACAGACATTGACATGCTAATGTTTATCGAAGCAGGTATCCGTGGAGGAATAAGCCAGTGCTGTAACCGGTATGCAAAGGCAAACAATCCATACATGGGTCCTTCATATGACGAAAATCAGAAAAAGAAGACCCTTCTATATTTTGATATTAATAATCTTTATGGTTGGGCGATGATACAACATTTACCGATAGGAAAATTTAAATGGATTGATTATGAAACAATTCCAGATTTCTTCAATACATCGCCAGATTCGGATATAGGATATATTGCTGAAGTGGATTTAGAATATCCTGTGGAAATCCATGATGAACATCGGGATTTACCTTTTTGCGCAGAACATCGTCCACCACCAGGCTCGAAGCAAAAAAAACTGCTTACTACTTTGGACAACAAGGAAAGGTATGTCATACATTATCGGACGCTTAAACAAGCGTTAGATAATGGACTTGGATTAAAAAAAGTACATAGAATTTTAAGTTTTGAACAAAAGGCTTGGCTCAAACCTTATGTTGAATTAAATACTGAGAAGAGGAAGCAAGCGAAGAATGAGTTTGAAAAACTCTTCTATAAATTGCTTATTAACTCTGTATATGGAAAGTGCATCGAACGAGAGCGGTCACGTGTTGATGTGCGATTAATAAATAAATTCACAGGTAGATATGGAGCAGAAGCACGCATAGCTCAACCAAATTTTCACAGTTGTGCAATTTTCGATGAAAATTTGGTAGCTATTCAGCTGAAGAGAACGAGTATCACAATAAAAAAACCTATATACGTTGGTTTTTCCATCCTTGATTTATCAAAAACACTGCTATATGAGTTTCATTACTCATATATGAAACAGCGACTAGGACAAAAATGTAAACTTCTATATACAGATACGGATAGTTTAATATATGAAGTTGAAGACATTGATATGTATCAAACAATGAAGGAAGACATTCACAGATTTGATACTTCTGATTATGCTGAAAATAATCAGTTTAATATTCCACGTGTCAATAAGAAAGTTCCTGGATTAATGAAAGATGAATGCTGTGGCAAGATTATGTCTGAATTCATAGGTTTGCGGAGTAAAATGTACAGTATTTTGGTTGATGGAGGAGACACAGTGAAAAAAAGCTAAAGGTATCAAATCTAACGTCGTGAAGAAAACAATCACTTTCGAGGATTACCGAAGTTGTCTTCAGGATCTTGTCATTATACACCGTGAACAGTGCAATATTCGATCAAAATTACACACAGTGCATACTGAAAAGCAAAGAAAAATTGCACTAAGTCCACACGATGATAAGAGATTTTTATTGCCTGATAGTACAGACACTTTACCATGGGGTCATTTTAGAATTGAAGAGATACAGATGGCGCAAGCTGCACTTGAAGTAGAGAGGGAATATGCAAGAAAAATGGCTGCTGAAAAAGAGCAGGAGGTGGAAAAGAAGAGGGGACACAAAGTATCCAATAAAAATAGAGTAACGCGAGTGGGGATGGATGTTACAGAGCATAGCAGAGAGGGGGAAATTGAGAGAGGGGATGAACCATCCAATGAAAATAGTGCAGCACGAGTGGGGGTGACACTTCATGGCAACCAAGGTGAGCAAATCATTATTGAGTATGACGTATTAGAGGAGTTCATGCATGACTGGGATCCATCAATAGAGGGGATAAGTTCCGAAGAAGGTGAGAGAAGGGATTTATTGCAAGTGGCGATGGAAAGGGCAGAAATCGAGGTGGGGTATGGGCTATATCAAGGGACGGAGCACGATGAGGAGCACATTCAAGTAATCGAAGAGCTTGAGAACGATCAACCTCCTACAAAGAAACCAAGAGTCAACTAACTAATCATGTAAGTTTACAGTATAATTTTTTTTTTTTTTTTCTAATAAAATATCATCTTTAACAGAAATTTTAATTTTTACTTTTTTATTTTTGATTCCAGAATGGATTTATCAACACTTAATAAGATTGCTGGAAGCGACTTCTTGACAAGGAAAAAAGTTACAGACTTGGAAAAAGATCACCAGTACATGGTGACAGCACTTAAAGAGGTGAAGACACGATATGGTGTCAAGATTGTAGCAGAATTCGAGCAAAGTTTTCAAGTATTTCTACCAGAGAAGATTTCATCAGCAATTCTAAAAGATGAAGAATTTTTTTACAAACTCTGCGATGAAGCAAACAAACTACGTTTGGTTGCAATGTATTTGGGAGGAACTTCTTTCAAATTCGATCGGGTATAAAATATATATCTACGAAATGATTTTTAAAACTATTTATTGTAACTTGTACATAATAATACATAAATAAATAAAAATATATTAACATTATACATTTGTTTTTTTATTTATCATCACCACCTATAGTTATAATTATATTACAATATTTTATTTAAATATATCTAAATAATATAACAAAATACAATTAAATTTTTTTTATTTATTAGATTATTATATTTAAAAATACATTTTAATTTTTTCAAACAATCTCATTTTTATCTATCCAACTATTATGCTTGTTACTTAGACCTAACCACTTAACATATACACGTTTACCACTTTTCTTTAAAACTTTTTCTACTAAATAAATTTCTGGATACATAGTCTTTTGAATTTCCGTTTCATAAAAGCCTCCGGAGACTGGTTCATCATAATAATCTTTGACGTGGTAAGTTATGGGATTGGTTTTTACAACTCTTGTTATTGTGAAAATTTCAGTGGACCAATTTGGTGTATAGCCTTTTTCAAAAACTTGTTTTATCTTACTTATTCGCACTTTATCTCCTACTTTGAATTTTGGTTTTTTTACAGGTCTTTTTTCAGTTGGGTAATTTTTCTTGACTTCTTTTTCATTTATCTTCGTAACGTTTTCAGGCTCGATTCCTATTGTCCGATGTTTTCTTGAATTGTATGCTTTCACTAACTCAGGCAGAATATCCAACCATTTATAACTTCCTTGTTTGCTGAATTCTAACCACATTGCATTTTTTAAAGTTCTATTAAAGCGCTCACATATGCTTGCATGAAGATTACTATGTGAAGAGTAGTGATTTATCTTGTACTTTTTCATAAGATTCTGAAAGTTTGAATTGTAGAATTCTTTTCCTTGGTCAGTTTGTAAATTCGATGGCACCCGTCCTTGTTTTAATATTGACTTCATAGCTAGAGTAACATCATTGCCACTCTTCGATTTGACTGGTACAGCCCATGCATACTTTGAAAATATATCTATGACAGTTAGTAAGTAGCGAAAACCTTTGTTTTCCTTAAAATAAGGTATCATTTCTACAAGGTCAGCTTGCCAAGTCTCATCTAATCCACGTATGTCATATTTTCTTCGCTTGTACCTTCGACGTGCTGGCTTGTGTAGCTCTTCAACTACTCTTTGACGTTCCATCTTAAACTTCAACTTTAGCAATATCCGATCGTCTATTCATTTCTTTAATTATATATTCAATACTTGCAAAATTTCGTTGAGTCATATCATAGACATAAGTTAATTTTTTCGTCTATTTCTGCTTTATATATTTCAACTTTGTTCTCATATTCTTGTATAGCTTTAGCAACTTCTATAATTTTAGAAGATAAGTAATCAACTTCTTTCTGTAGGATATTATTTAGTGAATTCAAACTAATGGCATCATTTGAATCATTAGCCTCTCCAATATTGCAAAGCCGCTTATTTTCTAAATCAAAATGACCATCTGATGTAACATTGAATCCAATACCTCGAGGACCACGACTCACTTGCGAGCCCTCAAGTTTTCTTCCAAACACATCGAGACTCATGTTACTACTGTTGATTTGAAAATTGTGTACGTCAATATATATGCCCAGCTTCACGTAGTTCCTCTATGATTGATTGGATTTCATTGTTGTGATTATTATTTCCAGCAGATCGTTCGGCTATTAATAATCGCAGTCTTTCGACAAGCTCATTCGGATCATCCCAGTAGACTAGATCTATGGAAGTATTCTTTTTGCTATTTTATATTTAGGTATGAGACCCCCTCCGCTGGTAGATATTCTACTGCGATCACTGCGGAACATTGGTGCTATGATTTTTGAATATTTTCTACTCTTCGAAGAGCGTATATTCTCACTTTTGCTATGTCTTTTTCTATGGGCATTTGTTGCTTCCAGGATAATGCGATAGTTCTTGCGATCTGTTGTACTTAAAAGATTATCATCTGGTTCTTTTTTGAAAAGCAATTCCATTAGACCACTGCTTTTAGGAAAACTTAAATCTTTCACTTTTATTAGTTTATCATCAAATTGAATTTGTGAATCACCCATCATGTATACCCCACTGACTTTTCTCACTCCGTATATGTTATCGATTTTGCTGCGGCTTCCATTTAGCATTGATAAAAAGTCTGTCGGTTCAGTTTCTTTATGCGCAGGTACAAATGGTGAATATATAGATTTGAATGATGAATTTGCAGAATTGAATGATGAATTCATCATTGTGCTATTTATCGGAGAAAAATCATCGCCATTAGAAGCATTATTATCAAACGCAGAACCCGAGTCATTAATATCGTTTAAAATATAACTTGATTCGTCGAATCTCAATCTTTTTTTGCCGATTTTCTGTTACTGTCTATAGCTGAAATGTGATTAGAACGTGACACACTTTCAGTTGTCGAATCGACAAGCTTTTCAAGTGGTGTAATAACTGGTTTTAAAGTATCACCAATAACCTTTTCAAAATCATCTCTCTCCTTTTTTAATAAAGAGTATTTTTTTTTAATAGCCTCACGTGCTCGTAAGAGCTCGCTAAGAACATTTTTTTCTTTCTTAAAGTCAGGCATGCTGACAAGATGCTGTCTACAATCGAACTGCAAAGATTAAGATTTATACTTCCTTTTTAATGGCAAAACAGTCAAATCCTTTTCTATATCTACCATCATTCATTGCTCTATCTTTGTCAATAACAACAAATCCATACTTGTCATTCTTCCAGCATTCAGTACAAAGATTTCGAAATTCATTTAAAGTTAAGTCAGTATTCACATGGTCTTCATAGATATGTTTAAGATTAACATCATCTTGACGATAAATTACCATCAAATTAATATTGTCCCTGATGAGATGTTTCGGTATATGAGCATATGACTGACATAGATAAAAGCTATCTACACTTTTGTGTCTCCCCATACAGAAAAAAGCTCTGACGTTATCCTGCTTCTCACAAGCCACATCGTCAAAAATTATAATTGAATTTGGTAGGGCTTCATCTGGAGACACTACAGATGCATGTTCACTGAACGGTAGATATGATATACCTTCAATTGGCTCTAAAACTTTTTAAAGAAATTGATATTTCGGTTGATTGAAGGATTTAGAGTATACATACAAATTTTCAAATCTAAGACCATTAGGGTGTGTAATTAGAGCCAATAAACTATTAGTTTTTCCACAGTTTGATGGGCCACAGAATACTGCTCGTATATTATCTGGAAGTAACTCCCCATGTCGCTTTTTTCTTTTCGTTTTCTCAAAATCAAAGTTGGCGACGGGAAGTTTGACGTTCTGCTCAGTAAAATCCATGTTTACGTAACAAAGTCAAATCTAAGATTGACCTTTTCAAAATATAAACGCTTGTTTTATATTTTGATCATCAGTTGTAAATCAGCACTCGAAGAGAGATGCTCGTACACAAATCACAGAAGCACCCTAAGGGTAAAGGGTTACTTGATAAAGTAATCAATAACTTACCTATTGAAATGCATATTCCTGGATATCAATATTGTGGTCCCGGAACAAAACTGAAAAAGCGTCTAAAAAGAGGTGATGCAGGTATCAATCCACTTGATCAAGCATGTAAAGAACATGACATATCTTATTCTGATAAAAATGCTAATCGAAAAGTAGCTGACATGAAGCTCGCTGATAAAGCTTGGCAGCGTGTTAGAGCCAAAAATGCAAGTCTTAGCGAAAAAGCAACTGCTTTTGTTGTTGCAAATGCTATGAAATTAAAAGGAAAGACAGGAATGGGTGTAAAATTGAGTAAATTAGTAACTGCAAGTAAAAAATCATTAAAACCAAGTAAACATTCTCGCAAAGTTATACAGTCCGCTTTAAAAGGTGCACGTGAAGCTCTCAAGATTGTTGGCGGTAAAAAAAATTATCATTCCACGTATTCTACCTGTTCCATCAAAAATAGGTGGCGCTCTGCCTTTTCTCATACCATTGTTCGCAGCACTAAGTGCAACTGGTGCTCTGGCTGGAGGAGCTGCTGGAATAGCTAAAGCAGTAAATGAGGCTAAAGCTGCACAGAAAAATTATGAAGAAAGTAAGAGACATAATAAAACTATGGAAGCTATTGCTCTAGGAAAAGGTCTCTATCTTAAACCATATAAAACTGGAATGGGATTATTTATGAAACCTCATATCGGTAATGGTCAAGTTAAAAAAAAAAAACTTCGATTTAACTTTGCCAAATCGTGCACTGACTGACTATGATCTTATAAAGTATGCTCGTATGATGAAAATCCCATATTTTCGAGATGTTTTCATGAGAAATAATCTACCTTCTGATGGCCCATGGCATAACGAATCTGCTATAGTTAACTTAGATGATTTTCAAAACAAAGGCACTCACTGGGTATGTTATCGAAAACGAGGTTCTGAAGTGATTTATTTTGATAGTTTTGGTGATCTTAAACCCCCTATAGATCTCATGTTATATTTTAACGTGAAAGAAGTGAAATACAACTATAAAAGATATCAAAATTTTGACTCATTTATTTGTGGACATCTTTGTCTTCAATTCTTGTGTGAAAGACTATAAAATAAGAGTTTTCAGACAAGCAGGATCATTCTTTTTCAAACAGTCATGGAAGATAGTTTCACTTTGAGTCTTTCAGGCAAATTTTCTATCTTAGAAGCGCAATATTTTCCTTCAATAGAACTACCACAGCATAAGAATTTTGTTTTGGGTTTAGTTGAACTTTTAACATTCAACTCGATTCCCAATGTTGACGATTCGAATAATAAACTTCATATAAACGGAGAGAAGATTATTATTATTCCTACTGGCAGTTATGAAATTGATGCTATTAATCAATTTTTGCAAAAAGATTTGAAATCTAAAGGAATCGAATTTTCCTTAAAAGCTAACAACAATACTCTCAGAAGTGAAATTTATTGCAGCCATGAGATAAATCTTAGACCTCGGGATTCAATAGGCAGTCTTCTCGGTTTCACTCGTCGCGTTCTTCATGAAGACACTCATCACAGCTCTGATTTACCTGTGAAGATATTGAAAATAAACGCACTCAGAGTAGAGTGTAATATTACTACAGGTGCTTACATCAACGACAAAAAAGTTCACACGATCCATGAGTTTTTCCCAAAAGTTCCTCCAGGATATAAAATCATAGAAGTTCCATCGCATGTCATATATTTACCACTCAATGTTAAAAGTATAGATCATCTTCAAATCCGAATTGTTGATCAAGACGGAAATTTAGTGAATTTCCGAGGAGAGGAAATTACTGTTAGACTTCACATAAAATCTGTATAATGGGAATCGTTTATAATTCAAGTGTGCATATAAGTCAGCCATCATGTCAACCCACCATCAGTCGTCCAAAGGTACTCAAACCGTTAACACGGAAGAGCATCCAGTTTCTCAAAAGCATAGGTCTCAAAGTACGTGGAAAAAGATAAATTGTATCATTCTCTGCTGCTTTCAGAAAAATGGACGAAATTCTAAGCATTCAATCAGGTGTCGCATTCGATGAGTCTATTGCTCATTATGAGGTTCACGCACATCAACCATACTCCACATTAAGTTTCAATAACAGTGATGAAATCCGTATTTCTATTCAGCATCAAGATTTATGCCTCTTACCATCATGTAGTTACATCCATGTATGTGGAAAATTACAAAAACCAGATGGACAAGCACTAACTAAAACTAATTTCGTTAACAATGGCATTTGTCATCTGTTTGATGAAATTCGATATGAACTTAATGCTGTAGAGATAGATAAAAGTAAAAATGTTGGTCTGAGTAGTCTCATGAAGGGATGCACTTCATTTAATCCAAATCAGACTCTAACATTAGAAAATGCAGGCTGGCTTGGTGTTGAAGAAGCAAACAAAACAATTGTAGATGATCATGGAAATTTTGACGTTTCTATCCCTCTAAGTATGATTTTAGGCTTCGCAGAAGATTACAAGAAAATTGTTGTTAATATGAAGCATGAACTCATTCTCACAAGATCAAGAAATGATCTAAATGCCATAATACAGGAAGGTACTGTAGCCAACAATGTAACCACATATGAAACTTATCAAATAAAAATATCAAAGATAGAGTGGTTAATGCCATATGTTATTGCATCAGATAAACAAAAAATCCAGCTGTTAAGTTTCATTGGCAAAGATAATCCTATTTCTATGAGTTTTCGTTCTTGGGAGTTATTTGAATATCCTCTTCTTTCAACAACAAATAAACACGTCTGGACGGTAAAAACTTCAAATCAATTAGAGAAACCACGTTTCGTGATTCTTGGATTACAATCGGGAAAAAAAGGATCAAAAACTAAAAATGCCAGTCGCTTTGACCACTGTAATATTAGTAATGTGAGACTTTTCTTGAATTCGCAATATTATCCGTACAACAATCTCAATCTTGACATATCTAAGAATCAGTTTGCTATTCTCTATGATATGTATGCTAATTTTCAGAAAAGCTATTACGGAAGAGATTCACAGCCATTGTTGACGAAGTCTCAGTTTATCAACTTTGAACCACTCATAGTTATTGACTGTTCACGACAAAACGAATCTCTAAAGAGCGCTCCTGTCGATGTACGTCTAGAATTTGAGTCTCAAACTGACTTTCCAGCTAATACTTCAGCTTATTGCATGATCTTACACGATCGCATCGTTCAGTACAATCCTATTAGTGGAGATGTTCGGAAGCTTGTCTGAATTATCTTCACTTTTACGTAAAAAAATTAATATTTCGAAATGGAATATGCGGTAGATATGATTGGTTTTAAGCAAATGGGTGGTGAATATGTTCTAAAGGAAATAGCAATCATTTCTCTCAACGACAGTGGTGATCCCATCGTTCATCTATTCAAAAAACCTTTTTCATGGAAAAGGCTCTCTGACAAATTGCAAGAAGAAAACATTCGACTCAAACATAATCATGGAATAGCTTGGAACACTGATGGACTAGATTACTCTCAAATTGCAAACTTACTCCGTGAACATTTACATGATGCTACAAAAATTTTTGTTATTAATGAATTCAAACGAAAATGGTTGCTAAGATTCAAATTTCCCGTTTATAACATCAATGAATACGGATACCCATTAAATCCATCTTTCAAATGCGTTACTGTGTGTACAAACCATAATCCAATTCATAAGACTGTCTGTGCACTACACAATGTCAAACTCATGAAATTATTCTATCTCTCACAAAACCATTTATAAGAAGAAAAAAAAAAAAGTAGAAAAAGTAGAAAACGCTATAGGCATACTAGTTCACATTCGGATTCTAAAACACTTGGGCTGTGCTAGAATCCGTACGGGTTCTAACACACCATGGGCTGAGCTAGAGTCCGTACGGGTTCTAGCACACCATGGGCTGTGCTAGAATCCGGGTGTGCCAGTATGCCTATAGCCTATCTACTGACGCTGCGAGTAAAAGTTGCACAGTGTCCAAATTTATTGTGTTGAAGAGTGCAGCAGTGCGCAAGTTGGGGCAAATAAGTAGGTGCTGTGGTAGTCGAGATAACAACCTACTAGCTGCATCAATATTCGCACGACTAAATTTAGTTATTAAGTATGGCTAAAGGTTATCAGGTCCAAAGGATGATGACTGTAAAGAGATTTCACAGTAAGCGTGTTCATATCAGTGAAACTGAAAACAAAAATATCATCAAGCAAGAGTGAAAGTAAAACCTTGTTGATCACTTTATCTGATAAGGCAGGTGTAGAGGAAGAAATAGAGGTATAGTGAGACAACAGGGTGCAAGATGAGAAATACTGAAGTGGTGATGGCAGTACTCGAATTGATGAGCCAATCTTATGAAGGATGGATCATTTATTTGAGTAACTAGCATAATTTTCTAAACGCTTAGAGATAAGCTCATTTTTTTCAGAGTGCAGCGAGTTAGAAAAATCACTTCGCTATCTCCTATAGTGAGCAATATTGGCGATTGAATCAGAAAGAACTGCACGTCTGTATGCTTTGTCACGCTCACGCGTCAAAGCACGAATGGTACGAGTCACTCAGGGCTTCCTCTTCACGAAGAAATAATCGTATTTGAAAGGGGCAACACGATTGAAAGATGACACAACCATAGAAAAAAAAACTATTTACAGCTAAATCAATAGGGTCAGTGTTTGACCCAGATGAGAGAAGGCTCTTATGCATGCAAGACTCGAAATCTAAGGATATTAAATAATTTAAACTATTCAGTTAATATTTTTGAGATCACAAGAAAAGAACTTTCTTTTATAAGAAAGTAGTTTCCAAGATTTATAAACAATCGTTATTAATTCATGACCAGCAATGAATAGGGCTAAGGATTTGCGATAAAACAGTCACGAACTCTCACCATTAATAATAAATAAAACGATTTACATGTGGGTAGAATGTTCAGTAGTAAGACAAAGGTGGGTTGGACCAGATGGAACTAAAAACAAAGCATAAGAAGAGATGAGAGAACGCAATGTGTCAGAGAATAATTATTGGTTAACAAATTAATATTAAAGTCCCCAGTAATGATTACAATTTTATAATTTGACAAAAAAATTAAAAGATTAGTGAAAAATTTATCTGGAGAAATCGTTTTGGGGCGTACATAAATGTCTGCAAAAATCAGCTTCTCTGAGCCACATGGAATTTCTGCAATCATATACGTAGCAGTATTATCGTAGACCTGACTACAGTGAAAAAGGATCTTAACCTTAAGATTATCAAGTGCGTAAAATCCTACACCATCACTAATTCTGTCCATTTAATCAAGTCTATATAAATTGAAATGGTATCGATGGTAATAATTGCATTATCATTAAGTTTAGTTAGAAAAGGTTTAAGTTACTCTGAATATATCAGTTCTATTTAAGAGGATATTGTAATTATCCCCTCCTAATAATATTTTTATTTAAAGTTCATGAGTAAACGGTGCGTTAAATCATATTCGTTTACTACAGAAAGAAAATTTATAAGATTAATCCTGAGTGCGCACAACTCAAGAAATTTATTAAAATATTACACATAAAAAGTTATGAACAAACTTTCAATGTATAGTATTTTGAGGTTAGGTTTATCGAGCTTAATATCTAATTTTCATTCAAAGTTCATGAAAAAATAACAAGTCTAAAAGATTTTTTTTTTAACAAAAATGATTGAATTAATGTAGCGCGGACAAGTCATTATATTTGTCTAAATAGTCAATCTAAAGAGATATCAATCAGATAAAAAAAGCAAAAATCGATTCTAACAACTCCGACATGCCGATAACGTGCAGTAATGTTCGATAACAGAAAAATAAGTTTTGATACGATTTACATTGGCATGAGAAATGATTAAGTTATGGAATAATTCAGAAGGAATTATTTTATTATTTAAAAAATCAAAAGAATGAGAATTAGAATTCGAACAAGAATTAATAGAGTCTAATACTGATGAATGCTCAAAATCATAGCAAGTGTTCGGCACAAGAGGGCAAAGTAGACTTCATTTATTTTTGTTAGGAAGTAGTGAGATTAAGTCCGCTTCAGAATGAATTAGAATGAGGTCTGCTTGCTTAGATGGTCGCATGCAAATAAATTCTTAACAATAGGATTAAGATAATTAAGTTCTTTTGCCTTTTGCCTAGCTTTTTCCAACATCTGGTAAACGGGTTAAGGCTAAATAGACCGAGCAAAGATCTTGTTATTACTACTTGTACCAAAGAGCTTCTTAGAAGTGGTCTGACGAAGTTTAAGTGAAACTTTTGGCGAGCTATCTTGTATAGCATAAGATATGAACTTACCAATGAAAGAGCGAACTTTATTAGACTGAAAAGTTTCACCCTGATCAATCTTCATGGACGGAGTAAGAAGCTATGAACGTATTCCAATTATATGCTGCTTACTGTACTTAAGATCTAAGCTATTTAAAATAAAATTAAGTCTTTATTACTTAGAACAACAGTACTGAGAACCCCGGTAAAAAGAATCTTATACTAATCTTTAGGTAATGAGTATTTAGTACAAAACATTGAGTAATATGTTGATTGAGAGAGTCAGAAAGCTCGTCATAACGTCTGTTATGTCAACAGCCTGTTTAACGTCACTCACCTCAGTACGCAATGTATTCACCTCAGCAATGAGTTTCTCGCACGAATCAAGAGCTAAATTTGAAACTTCTAAGTCCTTATTAAGTTTATTATTGAGATCGCTTATCAGTCGTTCCTGCTTCTGATTAAAAGCTTCCAAAAACTCAGTGAACTACGGTGGCCTATACATATTGTGGGAATAAGGCAAAGTAGACAAAAAATTAGTCAAGGAACTATCACACGAATAAACCAATCGAGAATAACTAGAGACAATTACTGATGAAAAGACAACACCCGCTATAGTGAAGCTATCGATAGAGGAGGAGGGGTTTGAATCAAATACGCAGCGTTGCTTAGGCGACAGCTCAAGTGGATGGACCGAAGCTACCTCATCTCTCTCTCGTGAACGCTAATTAAATGGTGTTACCGCTGCAGGCTGCAAAGAAACTTGAACGATATCGTTCGTATCGACTGAGTGATTATAATCAAACGCACATTTTTTCTTGCGTGATTGTTTTTTGGTATAGCAAACAATTAATTTATCTCTTGTGAACCAATTTGGCAAATAACACACAGTGGACAAGGTAAGGAAAAAAGTGATACAAAGGCTGATTCAATTTTTGAATCGATGAAAATTTTTCGTAAAAAGTGAATCTTACAGATGGCTGATTTTATTTAGATTTATGCAGGCCGTCACAAATCAAATTTTTTTTTGGCTGAAAACTATGTGAATGTGTATTAATACTCAAGAGAAGATATCCAGATCCCGAAATACGGCTTAAATAGTAGATTTTCTTACAAGGAGATAAAATGAAATTTTCGCACGTACGTGTTATGACGGTCGAGGCGTCAGTCTAGAAAAAACAATTTTTTTTAAATGTAATTTTTCGGAAACTATATATTTCCAATAAACTATATATGCAAATATATTTGCATGCCTTGCATCGCAAAGCGATGCAAAACCCGAGGGCATTTCAGAGCTGAGCGAAGCGAAGCTCTGAAAGGACCGAGGTGCGAGCCACAGCGGCCCTTTGAATATATATGTATATATATATTTTTTTAATTTTCATATGTTTTTATACGTAAAAAATGCTAACTTTTGAGATAGGTGAAAATATGATATTTTGCCTTTTTTTTTTTAAACAGGTTTTCGAACGTCTTTTTTATATTTTCTATTTCAAAGCATTGATACTATGGCACATCATGCTATTTTTCCAACTACTACATCTTTTAACGATTCGTTTATGCTTTTATTTATTGATGTAATAAATATATTAGCAAAAATTTTCGAAATAAACCCCCAATAAAGTTTTTGGATCATTTAGAACCGAAGTTATGACGACTTTATTATAAAAATAGATGAATTTTTCAAATTTTATTCTATTTTTTTCCATTATAGAATATTAAGACCATGTACTCTTCCAATAATTATGCTCTTTCACTATTCGTTCACTGTTTTATTTATAAGTATATTGTTAGTGTTTGCAAAAATCTTCAGAATGAGCTATTGATCAACTTTTTTGATCAATCAGAACAAAAGTTATAGCAATTTTAATTTTAAAAATGTGTTCAAAGATGAATAATCATTTATTTAGTTTGAATGTCGCGCCTGCAAACGGAATTCAGTTTGAAAGTAGTTGATGCATGCCACCGCTAGCTAGCAAAGTCGCGTTCCAAGCGTATTTATCAGCAATGTAGCGCATCAAAGTAGATAAGAAGAGATCAAATTGAAAAACAAATCGTCTAGCTTTTATAATCTTTTTTTTCGCTTGATTAAAAGATTTTGAGTTAATTTCAATGGCATCATCACTGGCCAAGATAAAGTAAAAGGACTTTAAAAAAAGGCACACGGAAGCTATGTACCATTTTTCTAAAAATCCATTCAGAGAATTGGGCAATATAACGGAGTTTTTGCAGCGCTTTTATCTAAAGAATTTGATATTTAGAGAAGATAAAGTTCATGCTGCATGTTATAAATTATTCTTAGAAGAAGTGAAGAATGCTACACTCTCTTCATCTAATTGTAGCAGTCATCTTCAGAAGAAATTAATGACCGCGAGATTGTAGTGCATGAGCTTAACGAAACCGCAAATAATTTGAATTTGAAGATTTCACCTATCAAGATGTCTAAAACTCTTAATGTAAAGATGCGAAAATCGTATGCTATTCGAAAAAGAAAGCAAATGAATGATGCATTCGAATCTCAAGTAGCTAATAAGATGATGAAATTTTATGATATAACGGATTTGTCTAAATTAAATGAAAGCATCGGATGTAAAACATGTGATAAATGTTTGGAAAATATTAAAAGGACCTTAAAAATTGTTCAAGTATTTCCAAAAAAGTGCGGCTATTAACCCTCATACCAACTGATTTTTCTAAAGAATATTTATTATCAGCTCTGCCAGGCGTAACTACGTACATGATTAATCAAGCACGCTCACTGGTGAACAATGGAGATGTCTGTAAAAAGCTTGAGAATCATAGTGGCTATTTTTTAGATAGAAAAGTTGTTTTAAATGTCGAAAAGTATTATTTAAACGATAATTATAATTGCTCTCGACAAAGTGCAAATAAAAATGATAAAATATCTGTAAAAGAAAAGGGTATCAAAACTAAAAAAGTTAAGCGCTTTCTTACGCGAAACATGAAACAAATGTTGTAATTACTTAAAGAAGAAAATAGAAAAGAAAATTGGCTTATCAATATTCTATACCTTGAGATCAAAGTGGGTTATACCCCATCCACCCAATGATACGTGTCTTTGTATTCATTGCGAAAATTTAGAACTTATGTTAATAGCTTAAAAAAATTATAAAACAAACAATAAATATGACATTTCAACAATTAAATTGAATATTTTTTTTTTTTTTTATTTACAATTGAACTTGATAACTGTTTTTCCGTTTCAGACCTCACTCGAAAACTAATGAAAGTTTTATATTTTTTCATAGAATAAGATCGTTTGCTTGTCCTAAAATCTATTGGGCCCTACTCTTACTTTTGTATAACAATATTTGATTTATTATTAATAATGAAAATTTAGATGATACAAGGATAGAGCTATACGGTATTTTCTTCACTGTCTCTCTCCCTTTCTTCGTATTCTCTCTCGTGTATGTATCTAACTGCTTCTAAATTCTTTCAGCGATCTGGAGCTCGATGTTCTTGCTGTAAAAGCAAGAACAGGCTGGATCAGTGCGAAAGAATAAAGAAAAGGGCGCCACTAAAATTTAATGATTGGCGCAACTGCACACACTTGTTACTCGAAAACGCATGAATATACCAAAAGATTCGCGGCTTCAGAAATAAATGACCTTTCTTTTCTCTTTTCGTAAAACTTATAAAACCCAGAGAAAGCTAATTTTTCACGTGATTTAATAGGCACCAATAATACGAATTATTACTCTTTCTACACGCAAAAAAATAAGACGCCATGAATATTCCTATGAATTAAATTAAAATAAGAAAACTCTAAAGAAAACTTGTAAAAACAAGAAAACTCTCTCTGTTAAATACGCTACTTTTTTCTCACACGAAGACTCTTTTGTTTTAACTTCGCTCGTACGACACACGTCCTCTCTAGATCACACTCTCTCTGCACTGTCTTTAGGCCCATTGTTTATTGAACTTAATCGCGCGAGAAAATTCGGTAGACCAAGCACGACACTCGTTATAGCTATACATTAACATTTCCGGGCGCGAATTAATATTCATTTATATAATTAGTTATTAAATATCGCCAAAAATAATAGAAGAAATCATGGAATTATTCTTCACAGATTTGAGTCATAAAAGAAGTTGAAAACCTCTGTTTTCACATAGATCACGCACGTGCTTAGCCATTACGGGCTCACTACATGTCGTCTCACTCATTCTCTATCTCTTTGTACCACGTTAACAATTTTTATACTTTTCAGCGCTCACAACTTACAATATACTCGCTCATACTAAAAATCACGCACAATTTTTAAAAATAAATTACAATTTTCACACACATAATTAAAGTTTATAATTAGAAAATAAATAATTCTTTTCTTCAATAATCTTTTCTTTCTTTGTTCTTTGGATGGCGCTATTAAAATTCTTCTCTCTTTATAATTCCTTCTGAAGTCTCTCTGAGCGAAAGGATTTTATAATTCAAAATTTTTTCCAATTCAAATTCACATAAAAAATTAAAAAAAAAGGATATTTTCACATTTAAACTAGCTCGCCACAGCGGCCCATTTGGCCGCTGTGGCTCGCATCTCGGTCCTTTCAGAGCTGAGCGAAGCGAAGCTCTGAAATGCCCTCGGGTTTTGCATCGCTTCGCGATGCAAGGCATGCAAAAAGCAGAGCTTTTTGCATATAAGGCACGACCGAAAACGCTTGCGCTTCGCGCTCGCTAATTGATATTTAAGAAATATTGAAACAAATCATTTACAAACGCAAAAGCATTAAAAGTTAATCTTATTTCTTTTTTTCATCGTATTTTTGACCGCATCTTTTAACAGGAGGTTTGGATTTATTGTATTTATTTGAAAGAACAAATTTATAATTATTTAAATTTTTCTTGTGAATTAAATTGATTGATTTCGAAAAAATTTATGTTATTTGAAAGACATATTTTCATTAATTTATACTTTTTAAAGTTTTGGATAGGATAATCTATCAAAAGTTATAAGAAAAAAAAAATTATTTTATAGTTCAGTAGCTTCAAAGTAAAGTTTTGCATGAAGTTTTCATTTTATCTGAATCATTCCGACGGGGGATGATTTAAAACAATAATACAAATAAATGTTGGCAGTTAAAAAAAAAATCGTTATCCCTTTAGACGTTGAAGAAATGATTTTTTGGTAATAACTTGAAAAAAACGAATTTTGAAGAAAAGTATATAATATAAAATTTATAGAAAAAAATAAGATACATCTTTTTAATATTATATATATTTTGTTAAAAATAATATTTATCAAATTATCATTAAAAAGCCTTCAATTTCAAAATTTTTTATGAATAATTTGAAAAATATTAACTTTAGAGAAAAATGTATAATATAAAAAAGATTTATTTTTTTATATTCTATAACTTTTATTCTGTATACTTTCAAAAAAAAATCGTATTTTTCAAGTTATTACTAAAAATCCATTTTTTTGACCATTTAAAAACGCTTCTAACGATTTTTTTCAAAATAGGAACGTTTACTTGTGTTATCATTTAAAATAATTCGCCGTTTGAATTATTCAGATCGGATAAAAACTCGTCGAGAAAATTCATAAACTTGATTTCTCACACACATACATCCATACATACATTTTAAGGAAGCCTCGTAATAATTAATTTTGCTACAAAAATAAGTTTTTTATCATAAAATAACATATTTTAAAGGGTTACATTTTTCGAGATGTCGAAAATATAAGGCACTTCCGTATAGCGGTCGTGCCTAAAAACTAAAAACAATCATAATTAAATTCTCTCTTGTAGCACTATCAGATCTTTTAAATGAAAAAAAAAAATAATATTGAATAATGTAATAAAATAAATTAACTCACGAAAAAAATTTACTCTTGTTAGAACGCAAAAATCACGTCACAATTTATATTAATTAATGTTTAAGGTGGGGGTGGAGGGGATATTAATATATTTTAGGTATAAATAGGGGTTACATAGTGAATTTTATTCAGTCTCTGAGGATCAGCAGTAACGTGCTCAAAACGTCGGACAGTTTTTAGAAGAGTGGAGGTTACAATGGAATCAAGGATTTTTGGTGGTGGGGACAGTTAGATTGTGCTTTACTAATTTTATTTATTTTCAGATTTCGATGCAGTTAATTTTTAGATATTATTTTAGATTATTCTTTGAGGGTGATTATAAACAAGGGTATTCTCACTGTCCATTTTTGTTTTATTATTATTACTAAGACCGAACTTCGTTCGGTCGTTGAGTTCTTAAACAAAAATTATTTTATTTTCGTTGGGAACCAGTCTACCGTCCCAGGATTTACCTTGTCACTTTATTTATTAAATATTTCTATTATATACCTATACCCATACCCATATACATATACACATTTATGAAAATTAATGTAATACGAATTTTTATATGTGCATGTAATTAATTAAATCACATTAAATTAAATTTAATAATTTGTTTAAATAATTAATAGAAATTAATAATTACTTTGATTTATTCACGTTCGCTCTGTTACACTTGTTCGCTCTATAACATTCGTTCGCTATGCTAAATTCGTTCGCTCTATAGCTATGACGTGTAAACGCTATAGCTGCGTCACATATGACCGTTCGCTTGTTCGCTCTGTCACGCTCGTTCTCTCTGGTACATACGTTCGCTCCGTCCCACTTGTTCGCATGTAGTCATTCACTCTATTATATTCGTTCGTTCTGATATGTTCGCGCGCTTTGTCACGCTCGTTCTTTCTGTTACACTCGTTCGCATGAGTCATTCTTTCTATTACATTCGTTCGCTTTGATATGTTCGCGCGCTCTGTCTCGCTCGTTCGCTCCGTTACATTCATTCGTTTTGTTATATATTTAATTTAATTATGTATATGCATCTATATGTATGTACTTATATATAATTTACTTATATTTATTTTATGAATGTTATATATATATATATATATATATATATATATGCATATATTTATTTATTGGTTAAATTTTTAATATAAATAAAATTTTAATCAACTCCAATAATTAATTCTTTTCTTTATTTTTATTATTCTTAAATATTTCCCTTTTCCTTTTTTAAAATTTGATTAACAATTAAATACACAATTTTTAATTAATGTAAATCATACATTTGTATGATTAATGTAAGATTTTAATCGATTATTTATATGATATTATTTTCATAACTGAAATACTTCTATATGTAATAATCGGAGAATTAATGTAAATCTCTAGTAATTATTCGTATAGCATTATTATTATTTTTTTTTCTTTATATACATAATTGTTTCTTAATAAATAATTTTTCTTACAATTAAATTCAACTCACTATTCCAAGAGAGAGGGAGAAGGAAGATGATTTTTGAAGTTCTTTGTCCTGTTCGTCTCGACTTAGATTACTCAATTTTACACGGCTTAAGAATCCGTGGCAAGATTTGTCAAACTATACTCCTCTCGATCACCAAAGCGGTCAGTTAATGGCTCAGCTCTTTACACACTTACACTATTGTTATAAACATTAACTCTCGAAATCTCTTCACTTCATTATTAGATTATATTTATATATAGAGATATGTAAATATATATATATATATATTTCACTAAAATATAATTTTTACTTATTCTCTTTTTATTTAATCGAAGAAGCAGGATTCTAATCTACTCACTGTTATAATCTTAATTAAACAGTATTTTATATATACGTAGACTTATATAGAGCACTGATTTCTTTTTCAGCGGACCAGCAGAGCCGATGCTATCTTGTTATGACAAAAGGCATGCGTGCGAGGAAGAGGGCCGTTTTTATAACTTTGCGCCCTGGCGAGCGAGAGACGGAAAGCCCAATCAAAACTCGACACGCAGTCGAAATTTCCAGAACGGAAAATCGTTCGATTATAAAGAGTTCATTAGTCTGCTTACTAATGAATTCTTTTCTATCTTCTCCGTCTCTCTTTTACACTTAAATACAATTGACGATTGAGTTTTCGCAATGAGTTGGTATTCGGAAAACGCTGATTCAGGACATCGCATGGAACTCATTTTGAGTCGTTAACCTTTAAAATAAAATTAAAATTAAGATTTATAATTTTTAAAGTTAAGAATGTTTTTTTTATCATATTATATTGATTTCAAGAGCATAGTTCCATGGGATGTCACATTATTATTATTATATATTTTTATTTGACTAACAAGGAGGTTTTTACTGATTGCATTTTAAACTTAAGATTAAAATCTTTCAATTGGTAAAAAATATGTCTAAAAAGCTCAAGTTGTTAAAAAGTTATGAGGGAATAAAAATAGTGCAAATATTCAGCTGAAAATATGCATAGAAAATAAAAGCAACATTTTAGTCAGAAATTCATTTCAATTTTCATCCAAGATTTTAATTTCAAGTTTAATATGCGATCAGTAAAAACCTTATAGAATAAGTAGTTTGAAAACTGTAAAATTATAAAGAAAAAATCGAGGTTTAGACCAAATGGGCGCAGCTTTTGTCATGATTTCATGTGAAAAAAAGATTCCAAAGCTAAACAAAAATCAGAGACCTAAATGCAATTTACTCTCCTTGTAAGACCGATAGAAATATTCTTCAACTTATTTATTCTTCAGTCGACATAAGTATTGTGATGCATTAATTGCATCTCAATGATAAATTCATTCGAGAAAATAAGAAAAAGGGATGAGCCGAGATGCACTCACGAAACCGATTATTAATAAAAATATTTCAATCAATTAATCATTTGTATTCTTATTGTTTGTTTTGAGGAACACGCGAATTGGTAAGAGCAGACGACTTACTAGTGGAGAGAGACAGAGCTAAAGGGCAACTTAAACTCAAATAAGAACACGCGGTGAAGGAGAAACCACACTCACCATCAGTTTTTCATGGTGTACTAGGAGTTAAGCTATGATGAAGGCTGCAACTTTATAACACTAGTGCACACAACATATAAAAAGAAGAAAACACACATGTAAACATAACCTGTAACAGTGCTCTTGTGCGTTGCTATCTTATGTTCTTGATGACGACGTGCACGCCGCGGCACTGTCAGATACACACTTACACTGACACACGCACCCGGTGTATAGATACATACACACAAAACACTCACGGTACGCAATGACAAGCGAAACCGGGAAACGACGCGAAATATTAGAAACACGTGCTCGAGAGTAAAGAGGAGGCGTCGGTAAGGATGAAAGTGACCGACTCACGACGGAAATTCCCGACCGATGTTGGAATCGATATAAGGAGGCAACGGTAAAAAGAAAGAGAAAGGAAATCGAATGATGCGTGAATAGTGTAAAGGATCAGCGAAAAAGGGGAGCCAGCTATAGTTTATATATCAGGCTCATATATACATGGGTTAATGTAGAAATAGCAGTAGCATAAATATCCTACATGGGTAATTGTAAAAATACCGAGCAGTATAAGTCTTATATATGAAAATACGTAGAATCCAGAGCGAGAGTGATAGAAGATAGAAGGATCCAGCGCTAAAGAGAGATGGTGATGAAGTTGCATGCAGAATAATCAAAATTAAATACATGGGGCATTCTAAATGTAAATTTAAATGGAGCGCGTAAGAGGGCGCTAACATCAAAGAAGCCGCCAAAAGGAAAGGTGTTGATTGGTTATAAGTCAATAACTTTTGTAATTGACAAATAACTATTACGGAAAGGATTAATAACCAATCAACCATCATTCTATTTATGACGTAATTGATTAAAGAAGGGATGAAGAGGAAGGAGCTCGAGAAAAGACACACGCTCCGTCGACACACTTCTCTATTGGATTTGGATAGCTTTACTTGGCTGATTATTTTTCTGATTGCTGCTCGCTGAGCCATATACTTTTGAGTCTTGACTCCACTATTGTAGGTTAAAATCTAATATAGTTTCTTACGCTGCTATTTTTCCTAATTATTATAAGAGAGAGATTTTTTTATCATTTTCGAGAGAGCTGAGGGGTTTCTTTAAAACGAGCAAATGAGATTTCGGGGTGAAGATTTATTGTTGGAGATTTTTGTATTTAGAGAGTAACATTTCTGATTATTAAGGTGAGTCCTCCATCTTACGTTTTATCAAGTAAAAACTTAGAGCCAGTGCGCGTCGCTGTTTTGCTCGTCATATTTAGCGTAGGTTTCACCGCCATTATTAGTATTAATATCAACTTCACGTGTTCAATTTGATTTTTGTTAATTATAATTGATGGAAAAGTTTTATTGAGTCGAGTCAGAGCTTTTATTACACAGTTCTATTACACTTCACATAATTTCGAGAAATTGTGGGGTGATTAAGCTGTTAACTTTATTTGAATAAATTAAGAGTAAAAATTACTCCTTTTTGTATTTTACTTGACAGTGTTACTTAAATGTTCATTAACATTGTGTTGTTCTAAAATATCTTAATTGTTCATTACTGGTATACATCGGTAGTTTCGTCATTGTTCCATGCGAAGACCCGATTAGAATCCACCCGAGAGAGTTGATTGCTAATTTATTAATAGTTTGTATTCAGATTAAAGTTAGAGAAAATAATATTTAAATTAATAGTGATTCAGGAGTTAAATTATAGAGTTGAGAATTTAGTAACTGTGGGAGAGGGAACAAATTCCCACATTACAAATGACATTAGAAATTTTTAAAGTGTTTATTAAGTATGAAATAACCGTTAAAGAGAAATTTTGTGTTTTTCGAAATAGCGGCGTGGCGTGAGTTTTTGAGTCTAATTTGAGAAAAATGGCAAGCGTAATTAATTAGACACTAAGTGTTTTAAAAATTAGATAAATGTAAATTGTGTCAAGTTTAAGATTTTTAATTCAGAGAGTGTTTATCTCCACATACACGAATACATTGATATATTTAAGGTTTTTTATACATATGGGTGATTCTATTCGAACGGGTCAAATTCAAATGTGGAAATAATAGAAAAAAAGGTGTTTATTTTAAAAATTTTACTCAGATTTTTTTATGGTTATATCTAATAGAACAATATCCCAAAGTAGCCAAGCTGTCCATAGGTTATTCCCAGAAAAACTGATAGATAAAAAATATACTGATACAGAGGAATTACTTTTATTCCAGGGGAATTACTTTTTTTATTACCATCACTTATATATATCGAACAAAGATTTTAAACTACCTGAATTACTTTAGAATTAGCTATTACCATATATGGATGAATTTTTAAAAATAAAAAACGACGAGTTACAGCAAAAATATGTATTTTTAAACATTATCAGAAGAAAATTAAAGAACAAATATATCCATACTTGAGAAAGTTTGCTTTTTCAAAATATATAATAACATTATTTTTGTGTTTGGGAATGGAGTTAAGTGTACTTGATGATAAAGGATTAGTAGGAAGTTCGCCACGTCCACGTGTAAAAACGATTTTATTACCAATACAATCTAAAATAATATATTATCAATTTATAGATTTTCCAATTCAGATTTTTCAAAGACTTTCATTTAAATTCAAATAATTACACAGGCCTACAAATATTGGGGTCATGGAAGTTGTTGGAAAATGGAGGGTCATTTCCGAAGTAATTTTTTCCGTAGAATCCGAATCCGGGGTCCGAATTGCTCTATCACGTCAGGATTTTGAGATATTTGAGGTTATTTACCCAAAAAATGGCGTTTTTGGCTACTTTTGAGGTTATGTACAGAAGAGACAAAATTTTTTGGGAGTTTTTTTTTAGTTGCATCTTATAGCACTACTCTTCCTCTTTAATTTAAGAGTCGCAGAGTTCAATTACGATTTTTCTACACCAAGTTACGCCAATTTGAAATTACGAGATATGTCCTATCAATTGCATGACCATTTGCATTGAATACGTTGAGGCAGACATTTGTCTACTGGGTATTTTTTCTTCAAAATTTTTACTTGGGGATTTTTGGGGTTACTGATTACGAATATGAAGTTGAGATATTAAAATTTTCAAATTCAAGATGGCGGATTCAAAATGGCGTATAAAAATTTTCAAAAAACATTGCAAATATGAAACATATTTTCATTTTCTGCTATCTAATAACTTTTGTTGTTACGATAAACATAATACATTATAGTAATTTATATTTACACAGGTATCGTGATATTGAATTTGACCTTCAGCGTGATCTTCAAGTGCATTTCAAGTTAAACTTTTTTTACATTTAGCATTACCCAGGAACAACGACGTGGACGTAGTAAAATCTGTTCCCTTTGGGGTGCTGGATTTACGTGAGTCCCCTCGCCTCTCACGATCGGGGTGCTTAATTTACGTGAGTCCCCTCGCCTCTCACGATCGGGGTGCTTAATTTACGTGAGTCCCCTCGCCTCTCACGATCGGGGTGCTTAATTTACGTGAGTCCCCTCGCCTCTCACGATTAGAAACTATTTCAGTTTAACTTATGAAATCTTTTTTTTTGATCTAGTAAAGATCTTGACCCAGACCGTCTTTTATGACGAACATTTAGCTCATCTCGTTGAAGACACCAGCAATAGTCCGCTAACATTGTTGGAGACCATTTACCCTGATAACGTCTTTCCATTTCTTTGAGGTCCTGATGAGATCGCTCACCTTGCTCTTCGCTTACGGCACCTAGATTTTCTGGAAACCATTCTAAATGAGAGTGTAAATAATGTAATTTTACGCTCATATTGCAACCTAAATTCTGAAATTTTTCAATCATATCGTCAACTATTTCTTTGTAATCACTAACTTTATTATTACCCAAAAATCCTTTAACAACTTTTTTAAAGCTAATCCAGGCTTCTTTTTTCTACATTTGTCATAACCTGTTCAACCTCTGTTGTTTTCATTAATTCTCTTATTTGTGGTCCAACAAATATTCCTTCTTTATCTTCGCCTCACTTAAATAAGGGAATTTATCTCTAAGATATTGAAATAATGCACCATCGGTATCAAGAGCCTTTACAAATTGCTCCATTAATCCTAATTTTATATGAAGCGGAGGCAACAAAACTTTTTTAGAGTCAATTAACGGTTGTTGAATAATGTTGGGATCTCCAGGTTTTAAAGTTTTACGAAGAGGCCAATCCTTTGTAACGTAATGCTTAACTCTATCTCTGCTATCCCACAAACATATAAAGCACGGATATTTTGTATAGCCCAATTGTTGTCCAAGCAGCATTGAAACCATTTTTAAGTCTCCGCATACTTCCCATTTATGCTGTTCATATTTTATTGCTTTAAGAATAGTTTCTACATTTTCATATGATTCCTTTAGGTGTACAGAATGAGCAATAGGTATTGACGCATATTTATTTGAGTTATGCAATAAAACTGCTTTCAAACTTGTTTTTGAGGAATCAATAAACAATCTCCATTAATCAGTATCATAAGGAAGTTCTAATTTTTCAATTAAGCCTTTAACATCATTACAAAAAACATATTCATCACATGCAGAATAATACTCAACTAATTCCTTCTCTCGATTACGATACCAACTAAAAGTAGTTCCTGGAGCAAGAAGGTGTTTCTCTTGAAGTCTTGATCCTAACAACTCAGATTTTTCTTTCGACAAGCCTAAATCTCTGACTAAATCATTTAAAGAAGCCTGATCAAATAAAATAGGAGCATCAGAGGTTGATTCGATGTCTTCAAAATCCTGATTTTCAATATCGTCACAGACTGTATGGTCTTCAACATTTATTCTTACAAATGGAGGGCTTGGAGGAACATCACCAGATGCAAAAGGAATAGGCTTCGTTACGCTTGCTACATTCGGATATTTTATATTACAAGCATTTTTAATATTATATCCAAATGTTTTGGTTAAACAGAAATAACATTCATTGTGGCTAACAGGTTCACACCAAATTGCAGGAGTTTTGAAAGGCATTGGTGTTACTTCTTTATGGGCATTATACCAACGTCTTAATGTTTCAACACATGATTTACAAGCCGTATGTGGAACCCAAGACTTATCCTGATTAGTTATCGAAATATTGAAGTAATTAAGATAAAATATTTTTATCGTTTCATTGATTTTCATCGCATTTTTTGCGAACACGAAGCGACTACAAATGTAGCAAAAGCTGTCAGGATTATTTAAACACTTACGCGAGGTCATTATTGAAATGATCAATAGTTAGAATATTTAATTTAATACTTTATACCTCCAGCGAGTTGTTAACCAACAGATCAAATACAAATATTCACAAAATTTTTTCCAAAAAATAAGGCACCATGAACGAACAATTAAGAGCTATCTAGTAAATTGTTGCTTAAAATGTTATTAAAAAAAATGATTTATTTGCGATTACAATAAATACAGAATCAATACAAATGGTCTTTTTTGTACAAATAATAAAAAATTGTATATCAATGAGACGGGGCAAAATTATACTAAATGATTCACACTAAAGAAATGTATGCTTAAAGGAATTCCAAAGTGAGACGGGGCAAAATTAAAAAGAAAACATGTTTTAATATTGGCGAAGGGACTCCCGCTCGTAATTTCAAATTGGCGTAACTTAGTGTAGAAAAATCGTAATTGAACTCTGCGACTCTTACATTAAAGAGGAAGAGTAGTGCTATAAGATGCAACTAAAAAAAAACTCCCAAAAAATTTTGTCTCTTCTGTACATAACCTCAAAAGTAGCCAAAAACGCCATTTTTTGGGTAAAAAACCTCAAATATCTCAAAATCCTGACGTGATAGAGCAATTCGGACCCCGGATTCGGATTCTATGCAAAAAATTACTTCGGAAATGACCCTCCACTTTTTGACAACAAAACCATGTTGGCCTGTGTTATATACTTACTTTGATATCAACGACAAACTCTATATCAAGGCTAATGACAAACAAAAGTTTTTATTTTCTGAATACTACGATGTAACCTTTGATTTCGCTTTATTTATTTGTAGTATATACGTAGTATATAGTGTAGTATGTCAATATGACTACAGTGATTGTTTACAAAAAGATTTGAGAATGTGCTTACTTGGAAATTCTCCACAAATATATGTATATTTAATTTTAAATATATAAAAAATTATAAGCAGTATAATATGTATTAAATTTCAAGTGTACAAATAATTTAACACTTCATGGTATGAAATTCATGAATAAAATTGTTAAAATTATGATTTAATTAGAATTTTGTGAGTGTATCTCAAAAAAGGCAGGGGAATTATATGCCAGGGGAGATTATCTGATAATTTGAATGAAATTTTTACCGAGTAAACGGTCTCCAACATTCACTGCTACACAAACTTTTTTAGTTGTACATTACTACTCTCTTAAACGTCTATTACGTATTTGAATATGCGCTTATAGCATCTGCGATAGTTAAATGTTTAGAGCCAGGGAAATCATCATAGAAAAGGTAACTTAGCTTTCATAAGTGAAATGATGTTTATACGTAAACAAAAATGTATTCTATGATCAACAAAGCAATTTTTTAGCGAAATAAACATATAATAACAATATTTCCATGTGATAGGAATAGCTTATATTTTTATAAGATTCAAATATAAGATTTTTTATTATTATTGCTTTTTATCTATGAAAAAATATACAATTTTTTTATAATAACAGAGGGTCAAAGAAAATATTTTTTTTCAATCATTCTGCTGAAATGTATGTACGGATGGAAATAGTACATTACGATACGAGTGCGCAACGTAGGTCGTTCCCCACGGGATGACCCACGTGCGCACGAGTATCGTATACTATTTTTCCTACTAAGCTGCGCAAAGTTCGACACAACACGAAAGAGAGTATTAGGTTTGGGGCGAAAGAACGGGGGGGTTCGGGGGGGGCGGAGCCCCCCCCTTTAAAAAATTTAATGAAAAATCAACCAAAAGATTGAATTATATGGACAAAATATTAATAAAAAATATTTTTTTTTAAATTATTAGAAAATATTTAAGAGAAAGGAAAAAAAATTGTTACTTAAAGTCTACATACAAAACATTAAAATAATTAAATGAAAAATCAATTAAAGAATCAAATTGTATACACAAAATATTTAAAAAAAAATCATGTATCTAAAAATGATTGCGAAAAAAATTTTCGAATTAAAAAAGTGCTATAATATGTATAAAAGAAAAGAAAAGAATGCGTGTTATATATGAAAATTTAAAATGTCCGTGCAAGCATTGTATAAGGACATTTTCATAAACAAAGAGAAAAGAAAAGGACGCGTTTACTCAATAAGCGATATTATTAAACGAGATTCTGTTCATTTATCTATCTCTCTCTTATTTTTACACAAAATATACGCGCTCATAGCTACAGTTTCTCACGCGCGGTATATGTAAACGTAGAAAGTGCGCGCGCACAATCTCATTTCCCGTGTTAGCTCTATTCCCGCACGTCAGCTGAGCGTACAAGAATAAAAGACTTTGTGAACACAGGCGCAGGCGCAAACTCGAATTTTGCGCACGATAGTAGTAAAAAATATTTGTTGATCTTTCAGAAGAATTAATTCATCTATCCTGTATCTCTATAACGTTTAAAAAAAATTTCATATACGATTACAGACATAGGAGATTACTTTTTATACTTTCTAAGGGTTCCTACAAAAGCTACATTGAAATTAGCGATTAAAAAGTTAACGGATCATAAAGTTACAAACTGAAAGTATATGAAAAATTTGTGGTTAATAATATTTGAACCTTGTATTGATAGTTTATTAAACGATTACATGTGATTACCCGTTAGAATAGAATCACCCATATATATTAATTTATTCCCAAAATATTTTATCTGATTAACCCCACTTATAAAGAGCCAGACCAAGAGAAGAGGTCTTTGAATATTTTATTGAGAAGAAAAGAATATATATTTTATTTTTAATTGAGAGAAAAAGTTTCTAGTCAAGAATAGTATATGCATCGAAATGACGTATTTTTAAACCCACAATCTTATAATGAAACAAAAAATCCATTCTTTACATTCCCTAACATTAAGAAAAATTCAACAAAAAAAATAATTTTTGTATATTTTCATAATTAACTCCGATAAAATTAGATATTGGGGGTAACCAGGCCAAATCAGAAATATAATATATTTTTATCTTATCACTAAGATTTTAATATTGTTACATCAAATTACTTTCATTGCTAAAGCTTTTTATAGTTATTTTAATCTTTTAATATTCACCACTATTCATATACAGTGGTGCCGGTCCGATTTGCGCCAAGGGTCCAATTTGCTCCGGTTACCCCTACAAAAAAAATATTTATTTCTCATGCAAAATTCAACGTCAGAACGTATGAATTTCCGTAGATTACATAGCTGTGCGCATGCGCCTTGAATTACTACTCAAGAACGTGTCCAGATTCTTACAATGTTTTGCTACAATAATATCTATTGTTGGTGTGGATAAGGACTGGTGGCGCCAAAAATTCGGGCTCTCTATACACATGAATATATCTATATTTATATGTACTAATAGCACAGCGCCCGAGAAACTAAGGGAGAATCCAGATGACGGAACTTTTCAAGGGGTCGTGGTGTTCCGTGCTGTGTCCGTACCGTTCTATGATAGAATGTTTCATCTAGACTATCTCGTGTTCCCTGAAAAATTCGATAGTAAACGTACGACGCCTTTCTATTAACATTAATGCTTGTAGCTTAGGTTTCACACCGCCATTCTCTTTTGCTCTGAGATCGAGTTTTATGAGTAATCTTAATGAATAAATAACTGTTACTGAACTTACTGTACTAAAGATTACTCATAAAACCAGATTTCAAAGTGAAAGAGAATGAAGATATGAAAGCGGAGCTACAAGCATTAATGTTAAATTTAATAGAAGGCGTCTTACGTTTACTATCGAATTGCTTTCTCATAGAGAAAGCATTGTATCAATAAAAAAATTTTTTTTTTATTTTTTCATTAATTTGTACATATTTAGACTCAGGGAGTCGAAAAAAGTGTTTTCCAGAAAATGTGTATGTGTGTGTCTGTGTGTGTGTGCGTGCGTGCGTGTTTGTGAGCGTGTGTGTGTGCGTGTTTGTGCGTGTGTGTATGTGTGTATGTGTGCGTGTGCGTGTTTGTGTGCGTGTTTGTGTGCGTGTGTGTGTGTGTGTGTGTGTGTGTGTGTGTGTGTGTGTGTGTGTGCGTGTGTGTGTGTGTGTGTGTGTGTATGTGTGCGCGATTTCAGTACGCCAATAATATCTCGAGAACCACTCGATGGATTCGCTTCAAATTTTGCATGCATTTTAGTTTTTTGTCTAACTTGGGGGGGAAGCTATTGAAAATTGATCTTCTCAGATGTTTTTTTTTAGAGCCATTTTAAGAATTTTAAAAAATTTTTGATTTTTCATTTTTTTGGTATTTTACCTAACCTACTGAAAAAATTTGCTTGAAAATTTCTATGGACATTATTTGTAAATGTTAGAAAAAGAAAAACTTTTACCAACTGATTTTCTTAACGCACTTCTAATTATAGAGCATTTTAAAAATTTAAAATAAAAATTATTTTTTTCATTTATTTTTTATTTTACGACAACCATTCGATAGATTTACTCCTAAATTTGTATGCAAGTTATTCGCTATTGTCTAAAGAAGACAAGCTTTGGAACACTAATTTTCTTAGCGTAGTTTTAATTTTAAAGCATTTCGAAAATTTTATAAAAAATCTCTATTTTTCATTTTTTTTTCTATTACACAAAAACCATTCGATAGATTTGCTCGAAAATTTTTATGGAAATCATTTGCAATGGCATATATAAAACAAGCTTTAAAAAACTTATTCTCTCAGTGTAGTTTTAATTTTAGAGCATTTTGAAAATTTTGAATAAAATTTTTCTCATTTTTTTTATATTTTACGTAAAATACTCGATGAAGGAGCTTCAAATTATGTACGGGAATTATTTATGATTGTCAAAAGAAAATGAACTTTTGAAAACTTATTTTCTTCAATTTCCTTAGCGCACATTTAATTTTAGAGCATTTTTAAAATTTTGAAAAAAATTTTTATTTTTAATTTCTTTTCTATTACACAAAAATCATTCGATAAACTTGCTCAAAAATTGTTATGCAAATTATTCACTATTATCTGAATAAATCAAGCTTTGAAAAACTTATTTTCTTAGCGCAGTTTTAATTTTAGAGCATTTTGAAAATTTTGGAAAAAATGTTCATGTTTCATTTTTTTTCTATTACACAAAAGCCATTCGATAGATTTGCTCAAAAATTTTCATACAAATCATTTGTTATTGCCTAATTAAAGCAAGCTTGGAAAAACTTGTTTTCTTAGCGCAGTTTTAATTTTAGAGCATTTTGTAAATTTTAAATAGAATTTTACTTATTTTTTGGTATTTTACGTAAACTACTCGATGAAGTAACTTAAAATTATGTATAGAAATTATTTACGATTGCCTAAATAAAATGAACTTTTGAAAACTGGTTTTCTTAGCGTAGTTGTAACGTTAAAGCGTTTTAAAAATTTTAAAACAATGTTTATTTTTCAATTATTTGGTATTTTTTGTAAACTATTCGATGAAAATGTTCAAAAATTTGTATGCAAGTTATTGGTTATAGTGTTAAGAAGACAAGCTTGGGAAAATTAATTTTATAAACGCATATTTAATTATAGAGCATCATAAAATCACATTATGCAAATGGCAAAAGTAAAAAAGAATAAAATTCATATAGTTTTCGTAGGTATTAAGACAGCCTTCAATACAGAGGATAGGGACATTTATATTAAAATCGTATTTAAAAAAATAAAATCAAATTACTCTAACTCAATGTGCTCTATGAGAAAGCATTGCGCCAAAGCACTTGGCAGCGTTTTTTTCTTTAATTGCCTGTTATGAGTGAGATAATTTTTTTTTATTATTATTATAAGGAAAGAGTTTATCGAGCCATCCTTTTTGCCCTACGGAACGTGTACCTTCGCTAATTACACCTCTATTTGAAGTTTTTAGAGGTTGTTAGTTTATTTTGCTCTAAATTTATTTAGTTTCTGCTCATTCTTGTTTCCCTTTTCAAGAACTTTCTAACAAATAATAAAATAGATATTCAAGAAAAGTCAAGATTGTCGAGATTTGAGTAGGGAGAAGTGTAAGATATAAAAGGTTATCATTAACTGACTGTATGGAAAATTATTCAGAGTAGTTGAGGCGACTGGTTAGTAGTTCTGAGATTTTAAGAAATTTATACGAGGATATCAGAGACTGGCCTATCGAAAGAATAAATGAGAAATTGAACGAGTTTGATCTCTATACTCAAGGATCAGAGAAAACTCTTCGAGAATGATTATATAGAGCAGAGTTACGAAAAGTTGGGGTATATCGAGTTCCGTGATTTCCTGATGTTGACGAATGTGGTTTACTATTAAAGTTTTCGCTTCCAAATATGAGTAATTCAGGCATATACACACAGATGGAGCTTTAAATAGTAACAGCTTCGGTACAAGACTCTGGAGAATCAGAGGGGGCTAGAGGTGACGACACTAGGAGGTCTATAATTCCAAGTGAAGAAGATAGGAGGTTATCTTTGTTGCACAACGTTACGACGACATCTTCCTCATCACAGGCATCAGGGGTGACCACTGTAGCATTAACGACTACAACAGTAACAAGTACGCTTGCTATAAGTGGCACTGATTTGGATTCAACCTATTCGTTACCCAAGATGACATCTACTATATATGGACATAATGCTGTAATGGAATTGAGCGCTAAAACCACTCTGGCTGGAAAAAAGGCATTCATTCCATTATCTATAAGTGACTATATCATCTTGGGTTGGATTAGTAAATATAGTGATCAAACAAGGTTGTCATATGATGCAAATGTGACGAGAAGAAGATATAATAAAAATGATAATACTCAACCTAGTGGAAATGAGTCGATAAGCGAGTTAAGTAGGAAAGTTGAAGAGCGTAGTCAAGACCAACAGCGAACAGACAAAAGATCCAACAAGTTGCTGTCATAAATGTCAAAAATTTGACAAAGATAATTCTCTATCCTCAGAAAAGAGTAAGAGAAGTCAGGTATCTACCAACCAATCTTCAAGGTTAAGATCGACTCATTGTGGTATTCAAGAAATATCAAGTGGTAAGAGATATAAAAGTCATATCAGTAGATTTCATAATCATTCTAAAAATAAGCCAAGAGATCTGAGCAGCATCAGTAGTAGTAGTAGTAGTAGCAATAGTTCAACAAGTGGCAGTGAGTCTGACTATCCTATTCGAGCCAAGAAAAAGACTCGAAGGAAAAAGAGAGACAAAGATAACTTTAAATTAGTGAAAATTCTGGAATCTTGGCATCTGAAATTTTCGGGTCGAGAGAATGCAGAAGATTTTTTGAACGTTTAGAGAAGTGCAAGAAGAGTGCTGATAATTTAGATAAAGATTGGTTAAAAGTACTACACTGCATATTTTTGGAAGACGCAAGTCGCTGCTATAAAACAGCTGAGAGGAGAATTCGAGATTGGAGAGGATTCAAGAAGACCTTTAAACGACAATTTATTCTAGTTATGGACGAGGACAATATCTTAGATGAGTTAAAAGCCAGAACTCAAGGAAAAGGAGAGAAGATAGCCAATTACCTATCTAATTTTGAGTATATTGTCGGCCATTTTAAGTATCCTCCATCAATTAAGAGACAACTCGAGATCGCATACCGGAATCTATCGACGGTATATGGCAACTAATAAGATATATGATTTCGATGATTTAGAGAAGTATGGGCAACGGTGAAAGAAACAAAAGGAGTTAGACCAAAAATATGTTCCACCTCTCACGTAAGAGAATTCAGAAATTCCGGGTGCTGCGTATCATCGAGAGACTAAGAGTGCAAAAATAGCCGCTAGCAGAGTCGAGAGTAGAGATGATATAGAAGAGAAAGAGACAGACAATTCACAAAAAGGGAATCCGAAACCACCAAAGCCAGCACCTCGGAAAAATAAGAATAACAAGAAGAAATCGCCTGCTTCATCAAATCAGCAAGTCCAGATTGAAATAGATCTGAACGCAGATAATAACTCTCAGTCCACGCAAGTAACTGAGAATAATGAGATAAGGTCTAATAATAATGGGACCAGGCCCAAAGAAACTAATAACCAATGGCAGTCGAGAATAGAAAGACGCACCATAAATCAAGGTCAAAGGAGAAATGGACCTTCTAATAAAGTAGATTCATCGGTTTTTTTATGGTGAATGTCATGTGTGCTATACTGTTGGACATAGCGTTTCACAGTGTGCAAAACTCACATGTGATTCGTGTTCTCAAATAGGTCATTCTTCATTCGAATGTCCAAATAGAACATCAAATAATCGAGAGGGGAGTCAAAATGCCAATAGAACACCATCAAATTTTAGCTGCCAAGGGGGTGGAGCCAGATATGTAACCCTGCATACATGCAAGAACTGTGCTCACATTTGTAGGTTTTTGGAAAACGGCTAAACAGAAACGTAGGATCGCCCTCTATGCTCCTAAATGGTCGAGAACGAGCGAACAATATAAAAGAGAAAACACAAGAGAGAGAAATCAATGAGAACACAGAGAGTCAAGATACAGAGAATATTAATATAGAGAATCAAAATACAGAGAATATTAATATAGAGCATCAAGATACTGAGAATATTAATATAGAGAATCAAGACACAGAGAATATTAAAAAGAGAATATCAATTTAGAGCAAAGAGAAACAGAAACGGAAATAAGAGATACAAGAGAAACAGAGACAGAATAAAGAGATACAAGAGAAACAACACTAGAAATAGGGAGAGAGAGACAACCTGATGGAGAACCTGTTCAGGGCATAAATCAAGATCATGAGATACCTCAGAATGATGAAGGAAATCCAACATCTGAAGAGCATATAAGAGAAGCTGTGAGAGAGTTAGTGCAACAGATGAATTTCTCGAGCCCAGCTGAGAACAGTATTCCAGTTCCTGAGGTAGTTCCTGATCGATCTGTTGAAGATGATATTTCACCTTCAACAGTCCAGGAGGGGGAAAAAGTCGTACCAAGTACGACAGAGAAGAGAAATTCTGAAAATATACAGAAAAAAGTTGCAGGATCAGAGAATCGAAATTTCTTACAAATCGAGTTAGGGGGAGAGAAATACCTAGACAGATTAAAACCTAACAACTTATCAATTAAGACAGTAACTGGAGCCATATCAAAACTGTTGGGTGTACTAGAGGTCGTATTAGACGTTGATGGAGTAGTACAACCCATGGAGCTCAAGGTTGCAAGAAAAATGGAACACGATATGGTTCTTGGTATGGATTTCCATAGAAAATGGGACTTAGAAGTGAAACTAGGTCAAGATTTATGGAGAATTCCAAATGGAGAGTGGAGAAAATTTTCAAATCATCGTTCTAAGGTTAAGGCAGTCATTTTTGGATAGTGTGCTGGAATAGTTGAGATCACAGAAGATCAAGAGAAAACAGTAAAAGATCTAGATAAGAAAATCTTACCGCCACCATCAAAAGTATCAGGAATCACTATATTAATAGAGCATCATATAGAGACCGAGCCTAGAGTTAGTCCGATTAAACAACGCCCAAGACGCATGTCACTATACAAACTTCAAGTAACACAAGAGGAGGTCAAGAGAATGCTAGAGCAGTATATTATTGAGAAATCAGCGAGTGAATGGAGTAGTGAGCTGATGATTGTCAGGAAACCTAATGGAAAGTATAGGTTTTGTGTGGATTTTCGAGATGTGAATAAAGTATGGATTCTATTTTAGACAAATTGAGAAAAGCAAGATATATTACTAAAATAGATCTAGAGCAAGCGTATTTCCAGGTAATGTTGAGCCAAGAGAGTCGTAAATACACAGCCTCTGCAGTGTCTGGATTAGGACTATTCCAATTTAAATGTCCCCTATTTGGCCTAACTAATGCACCAATGACCTTTCAAAGGCTTTTCGACGCCTTATTTGGTCCGGAATTCGAGCCACATGTCTTTGGTTATCTGGATGATATCATTATCGTAACAGAAACGTTCAAAGAAAATTTAAAGTGGGTCGAGATTGTGTTTAAGAGATTAGTGAGTGCAGGTCTAGTTGTGAATAATGAAAAATGTGAATTCTGTTGTTTAAGTGTAACTTACTTGGGATACAAACTAGATAGAGATGGGTTGGGACCAGATTCAGAGAGAATTTAACCAGTGCTGAATTATTCTGTTCCTAAAACTATTAAACAATTGAGACGTTTCTTGGGGATGGTGGGTTGGTATTCGAGATTCATAGAGAACGAGTCAGAGATAAAGATTCCGTTGGTAAAGCTACTTCATAAAGGTCAAACCTGGATCCAAGGTGAGGATCAAGAGCAAGCTTTAGAGAACCTGAAAAGAGCACTTACTCAAGCACCAGTGTCAGCAAGACCAGATTTCAGTAAGCCATTTTCGGTACATTGTGATGCTAGCTATTATGCCATACTCCTATGCTAACACAAGAAAGTGAAGACGGAGATCACCCTATAGTGTATATCAGTCGAGTCTTGAGTAAAGCAGAGAAAAATTATTCAGTGACAGGGAAAGAGGGCCTTGCATTACTATGGGCAATGAAGAAGTTGAGATCTTATTTAGATGGGTATTACTTCACAGTATACACCGACCATAGCGCTCTCAAATGACTCAGAAATCTTAAAGATCCAACTGGTAGGCTAACTCGTTGGGTTTTAGAGGTACAGCAGTGGGATTTCGAGATTATACACACAAAAGGTGCTCTTAATCATGTCCCAGATGCTTTATCGAGAGGTTTTGAGTTAGGAAATGAAGGGATAGCTGGTTTTACCACTATTGAAGATCCATGGTATATATCGAGAGTAGAATAAGTAAAACATTTTCCTAAAAAGTTTCCAAATTGGAAATTGGAAGATGATTTGTTATATTACTTTGAAAGAGATAGGTTGCTAGATCCAGTGACTTTTCGAGAAGAGGGCTGGAGATTAGTTGTGCCAACAGAGATTCAAGAGAGAGTGATAAGTGATGCCCATAGAGAAGCCTCATGAGGACATTCTGGCATAAAGAAAACTTATGATCGAATGATTAGAGAATATTATTGTCCAGGAGCGTGGTATGATATAAATTTATATATTCAGCAGTGTTCAGAGTGTCAGAGATATAAAGTGATGCAAATAGGTGCTCAAGGTTTAATGGGAAAGAGAATTGTCGAGAAACCATGGGCTGTAGTAGCAGCTGATTGCATGAAATTTCCTAAGAGTAAGAACCAGTATAAATACGTACTAGTGTTCCAAGATTTGTTCACTCGCTGGATAGAGCTAAAACCATTGAGAAGAGATTCGAGAGAAGAGAGAAGAGAAATATCGAGAGGAGCGTAGCATCTAGAGACGATAAATCGAGTCAAGAGATTTCATAGATATGCAGTGAGTTGCTTGAAATTTTCTTTTAATTTTTTTTTATTATTCCTTAAATCCTTATTTAACACCCATTTAAACATTTAACTATGTGTGTATGAGCGAATGAGTAGAGCGAGATAAGAATGAGATAATAAAGAGTATTAGTAGTTATTATGGTTAGGTTTATTATAAATAGGATATAAGAGATATTAATGGTTTATGTGAGTGAAATTCGGCGACGTGATTTTTCTTTCTTTGATTTGTTTTAAAGGCAAATAGCTCAAGTTAATTGAGTAGAGTCTTGAATTATTTTCGTGTTTCAATAAGATGGACGGCCCACTTGTAACGTGTTCCGGTCATGAAGGAGGAAATTTGTGATGCATTTATTGCATCTCAATAATCAATTCATTAGAGAGAATAAGAAAAAGGAATAAACTGAGATGCACTCACGAAACCAATTGTTAATTAAAATAATTAAATCAATTAATCATTTGTATTCTTATTGTTTGTTTTAAGAAACGCGCAAATTAGTAAGAGCATACGACTTACCGGTAAAGAGAGACAGAGCTAAAGGGGAACTTAGCCTCAAATCAGAACACGGGGTAAAGAAGAAACCACACTCACCATCAGTTTTTCATAGTGCACTAAGAGTTAAGCTACGATGAAGGCTGCAACTTTATAACACTAGTGCACACAAGTAGTATAGGTACCACTATGGAGCGTCACAACAAACCTCCACTCCTGACCCTCCGCAGAGGTGAATGACCTCCGAGCGACATCAGGAGCGGGATGACCCACTATGACACCGTAATATACATATATATATATATATATATGTATATTACGGTGTCATAGTGGGTCATCCCGCTCCTGATGTCGCTCGGAGGTCATTCACCTCTGCGGAGGGTCAGGAGTGGAGGTTTGTTGTATATATATATATATATATATATATATATTATTATGATGTCATGTGCGGAAGGGTCGGAGGAGTTTGTTATGACACTCCATAGTGGTACCCTGATTTTAAAACACACACGCACACACACACACACACACACACATATTTTAAAAATTTATAAATTAAAAAAAAAGGTACTTACCATTTTTTTATCAGCATCAACAGTTTTTTTTGGACGCCTTGCACTTCCATGAGTTTTTGCACTATATTAGTATTTTAAAACACACTTTTACAGTTTTTCACTTTTTTAAAACACTTTTTTATTTTTTAACCACTGTTTTTTTTTTGAGTTTCACAGTTTTTCACTTTACACAAATACACACAAATTTAATATTCAAACCGTCGACGGCGAAGTCGCACGGCCACTTCATACCGACAACAAAACATCCTCGCCCAGTGTGTTGCTGTCAAGAATATTTCTTGAAACACCGGGTCCGAGGTAACGGCGGTGTTCAGCGCGACGTTAATGAATGGTCGTGGACGCCACTCCAGTGAGCTTGGCTCACGGCTTTGCCGCCGACAAAAATCGTCCAACACCACCGGGTGTTCATAGGAATAAAAACGCCAGTGGTCCTCCCATAATAGGACGACCACCAGCGTATTATCGCCGAAACCGGAGAAGTCAAAATTGCGGAATTGCGGGTACATCCGCATCCGTCAGATCATCACAAGATGCACGTATCCGATCGGTTCCGGCGGTACAGTTGCCGGCTCTAGCGCGGGGAGAGGATTAGGGTCCTCTCCATCACCCTCGCGAGGCTCTTTATCGTCCGGCAACATCTTGAACACTAAAATCATTGTCTTGATCTTAGTGTCATCCTCCTATCTTAATCATATACCGATGATCTAATAACATCAAAATTTGACGTGTGAAAGAAAGTTTCTTTCACACGTGTAGTTTTCTGCTAAAAATCAAAACAAAAATACACAGCTGCAATAGGCCGTCATGATTCTATAAAACATCTACATCAGCACTAATAAGTCTGCATTTTGGTATCATCTTCAAGGATAGGAATATGTATCAAAAATCACCTTGATATTTTTATTAGATCAATAGATAATCGATCATGTATCGATTCTTGATCTATTGATCCTAGAAAGCTGATTTTTTTGAACATATAATAATCTGAACATAAGAAATCAAATGGCATCCTAAGAAATCAATTATATTAAAAATTGATCGATTTTAAAAATTGTAATTACGGTATTAGTCATCATACACTGTACTAAAAGCACACGAACATCCTTATCTTATCTGATGATTCATACACAAATTACAAATTTTAAAATTCACGAACTATGGAAAAATAAAAAATTTTACGATGCCATTCGATTTTTTCCTATTCAAATAACATATGTACCAAAAATCACCTTGATATTTTTATTAGATCAATAGATAATCGATCATGTATCGATTATTGATTTATTGATCCTAGAAAGCTGATTTTTTGAACAAATACTAATCTGAACATAAGAAATCAAATAGCATCATAAGAAATCAATTATATTAAAAATTGATCGATTTTAAAAATTGTAATTACGGTATTAGTCATCATACACTGTACTAAAAGCACACGAACATCCTTATCTTATCTGATGATTCATACACAAATTACAAATTTTAAAATTCACGAATTTTGGAAAATTAAAAAATTTTATGATGCCATTCGATTTTTTGCTGTTCAAATAACATATGTACCAAAAATCATCTTGATCTCTTTATTAGATCAATAGATAATCGATCATGTATCGATTCTTGATCTATTGATCCTAGAAAGCTGATTTTTTGAACATATACTAATCTGAACATAATAAATCAAACGGCATCATAAGAAACCATTTATATTAAAAATTGGTCGATTTTAAAAATTGTAATTACGGTATTAGTCATCATACACTGTACTAAAAACATACGAACATCCTTATCTTATCTGATGATTCATACACAAATTACAAATTTTAAAATTCACGAATTTTGGAAAAATAAAAAATTTTATGACGCCATTCGATTTTTTGCTATTCAAATAACATATGTACCAAAAATCATCTTGATATCTTTATTAGATTAATAGATAACCGATCATGTATCGATTCTTGATCTATTGATTCTAGTAAGCTGATTTTTTGAACATATACTAATCTGAACATAATAAATCAAATGGCATCATAAGAAATCATTTATATTAAAAATTGATCGATTTCAAAAATTGTAATTACGGTATTAGTCATCATACACTGTACTAAAAGCATACGAACATCCTTATCTTATCTGATGATTCATACACAAATTACAAATTTTATAATTCACGAATTTTGGAAAATTAAAAAATTTTATGAAGCCATTCGATTTTTTGCTATTTAAATAACATATGTACCAAAAATCACCTTGATATCTTTATTAGATCGATAAATAATTGATCATGTATCGATTCTTGATCTATTGATCCTAGAAAGCTGATTTTTAGAATTTATACTAATTTTAATATAAGAAATGCAATTGCATCATTAAAATTGTAATTACAGGTTTGTTATATTACCCGCATCATTTACTCTTAAAGATTTTATTTTTTATTTTAATACTGCTTAATTAGAAAATGATTTAAAAGAAAGTACCATGTGTAGCTTGCAATTTTCAGAATTCTTACTATTGATATTTTATAGTTTCTTGGTATAACACGTGTGCTTGCAATTCTCAGAATGCTTAC
This sequence comes from Anastatus disparis, assembly GCA_017163975.1. Lineage (NCBI taxonomy): Eukaryota > Metazoa > Arthropoda > Insecta > Hymenoptera > Eupelmidae > Anastatus > Anastatus disparis. The sequence goes on from JAFFSR010000014.1 coordinate 570,596, forward strand.
TATTACTCTTTCATTGTTTCTTAGTATAACACGTGTTCATCACATATCATCATCGCACGTGTGCTTGCAATTTTCAGAATGCTTACTATTGCTATTTATTGTTTCTTGGTATAACACGTGTTCATCATCACACGTGTGCCTATATTTTTTAGAATGCTTACTATTAGTATTTTATAGTTTCTTAGTATAACTCGTGTTCGCCGCATATCATCATCACACGTGTGCTTGCAATTTTCAGAATACTTACTATTGCTATTTTATTTTTTCTTGTTATGACACGTGTTCATCACATATCATCATCACACGTGTGCTTGCAATTTTTAGAATGCTCACTATTGGTATCTCATTGTTTCTTGGTATATAAAATTGTATTGTCTCTTTATTTGCGCCACAGCTGCTCCTCATTTCTTTATTCTGACAGCTATAAAATGCGCTCGAAACAGTGCTTGCTCCATAGTTGTACTTGAAGGCTTGATAGATAATCATAGAAAACGTATCTAGATTTCACGCTTTTAGTGTGCTCAATTGTGTGCTACGTTTCGCTATTGCATACGAACCGATGATACGCACAATTTGTCAAAATATACAGCGTGGTAATTTAAGAAATTTACCGACAGAAGCGTTATTAAGTAGATTACGTTTTATTCTATTACATTGCACCGTACGAACAATAAATTATTCACAACGACGAGGATTATTTTCCAATAGATTTATACTTGATATAGTGAACAGTGTCATACGACAAAGAAATCTTTCAGATCCAGATTCGAACGAGGTGCTGCGACAAAATGGTAATTGATTAATTTAAATGCTTTAATCTATATCTACACATAATTAATATATTAATCATTTTAGCACTACGGCGGATGGCAGACGATATTGAAGGTGACGAGGTTATCGCTGGTTGTGAATACGTGTTTGGTGAGTGAGAGAGATTTTTAAAAGCTAGAAGTTTTTTACAGAACAATATTTTTTAACTTTTTATAATTTATTTTTCTCGTATTTCTAGAACCTACAAGTGCAAGTGTTGTGGAAGAAGAAGATGATGATAACCCCGTCATTCCATCATCATCATCAAGAAGAGTGTCATCCAGAAGGTTATCATCATCATCATCATCGTCATCATCGTCATCTTCATCTTCATCGTCATCATCATCTACTCATAACTCTTTATCGTCTTCCAATGATGTTGAAATGGAGCGTAAGTATAATCGATATATATTATTACTTCTATGTTTTTAGTAATACATATAGATATATATTAAGATTAAAAGAAAAATATAGTTGATCTGTTACAGAGCGGTGAAGGTATGGAGCGAGAAGTGGAGGAACCACAAGAAAGACCAATATTCTTAATTGAAAACCAAACTTCCCGATTTTACCAAAGGTTTAATGCAGAAGGTGTAGAGATTTCGGGAAGAATATCATCACCACCAGCAGGAGCAAACATTTTTGAGTGGTTAAATGGATCTTTAGATGATCTGCGTAATCAATTAGTGAATGGGCGTAGTCCTTCCGATTTTATAGGTGTAACGATACTATCTGATCATTTTGTTCATGGACCATTATGGCTATCTTTCAGACCTATTAGAAATTTCACTACTCAAGATTTGTGGGAAATGATATTTAGTGTCGCACAGAGTTCTCAAGACTTTGACATAGATGAAAACTCTGTGATCAAGTGTGTTATAGTGCCGGACATGAGGGGAAACGGACGTGTTCGATTAAGTGATGATCACGTGTACAAAAAATCAATTTTAACTATACGCAACGACGATAATCTTTGCTTTCCGAGATCATTAGTTACGGCACTCGCCTATGCTGTAAGAGGACAAATTCGCTCTGGTACACTACACGATTACTAGAATAGTATTAGACAGCACAATAGTAGGGAGAAAAAAAGAGCAGCTCTTGATCTCATTGATCAAGCACAGGTTACTATACCATCAACAGGGTGTGGTTTACAAGAAATTCAGCAGTTTCAAATTTTTCTTGCCACAAAAAGCACAGCTACTGTGGTTTACTCTTTCCGGAATTTTGGGCGTGGGGATATACCTCTTTATGATGGTACAAAAGTTGTAATTGATGCATACCAAAACGTATCTTATACACTACGTATAATGTATTATGAAAACCAAGGGCATTATCAACCTATTCTAAACTTGACTGGTGCAGCCGGTAGTAGAGGATATTGCATACCATGTAATAAAAGTTACAAGTTCGCTATGGATCATAGATGTTCTAATAGATGTTTTAAGTGCATGCAATCACCAGTTTGTGACAACAGTGCGGATATAAAAAAGTGCTTAAATTGCTTTAGAGAGTTTTTTGGTAATACATGTTTCGAGAACCATTTGAAATCAGGATCGTTTAAAAGAAACGCAAGTGTTTGTTAAGCGGTGAAAATTTGTCAAATTTGTTGTAAAACTATCCGTGTAAAAAACCTCGGTGAAAAACATGAATGCGGAGTTGTATTTTGTGATATTTGTAACAAACGGCTACCGACCAACCACTTTTGCTATATTCAGCCTATAGAGCAAGGTAAGGAAAGATCTAAAATATTATATTTATTTTATGATTTTGAAACACAACAAACTCATTCTGTGTTAGGTGATGAAAATAAAAAAATACATGTACCTAACCTGTGTGTTGTACAACAAGTTTGTAGTTTTTGTCTAGAGGATACTAATATATCAAATATGTGTGAATAGTGTGGTATTCGTGAATTTGTATTTCAAAAAGATCCAGTAAAACAATTTGTCGGATTAGCTCTATCACGACGTGAAAAGTTTAAAAAAGTTATTTGTATAGCACACAATTCGCAAGGGTTTGATTGTCAATTTGTATTCAAGTATATCGTAGAAAACCATTGTTCACGGGAGAAACCAACGGTGATTTTAAACGGTTCCAAAATAATTCTGATGCAAATTTCAAGCGTTAAATTTATCGATAGTCTAAATTATTTTCATATGCCACTATGTGATTTACCGAAAACTTACGGGTTGTCAGATATAGAAAAAGGAACTTTCCCACATTTATTTAACACAGAAGAAAACCAATTATATATCCGTCCTTTACCGAGCCTAGATATGTACGGTGTCGATGGTATGAACAGTAAAGAAAGAGAAAAATTTATAGAATGGTATACTCGACAGACAGATACAGGATACATATTTAATTTCCAAGAAGAAATCGTAAAATATTGTAAACAAGATGTTAAAATACTGAGAGAGGCCTGTTTAGAATTTCGAAAAAATTTCATGAAGTTTAATGTAGACCCATTCGAAGAGTGCACAACCATAGCTTCATCGTGTATGCGTGTTTACAGGAAAAAGTTTTAAAAAAAAAATCAAATAGGTGTTATGCCTGTGAGAGGGTACAGAATGGCTGATAATCAATACATTAAAGCTATACAATGGCTTTATTGGATGGAACAAAAGGTTCTACAGTGTCGAATCGAGCATGCAGGGCATGGACGCGAGAGGAGACTTATTGAAGGTATTCTTGTTGATGGATACGCTCTACCACGGACAGATGAGGATCATAATGGTACAGTTCTTCAATTTTACGGGTGCTACTAGCATGGATGTCCACGATGCTACAGAATAAATAGAAATGAAACATTATCATCAGGCGAATCGCTTAACGACAGATATGAAAGAACATGTGCTATATCCTTAAAAATTAAAACAGGCAATTATACACTCATTGAAATATGGGGTTGCGAATTTGAGCGGGAAATTTCACGTAACCAGGAATTGAGAGAATATATAGATGCGAATATCGATATTGTTTATCGTAAACCGCTGGACCCCCGTGATGCATTTTTCGGTGGTAGAACTGGTAACACGATAAAATTATACGAGTGTGAGGGTGATGAAAAAATTAAATACGTTGATGTATGTTCATTATATCCATACATTTGTAAACGAGGTAAATATCCTGTGGGTCATCCAACGTTATATGTGGGTAATGAAACTCAAACTCTCATAGGGGTTAACAACGACATCAGTAACGTTGAAGGTCTTATCATGTGTGATGTACTCCCGCCCAGAAATTTGTATCACCCTGTTTTACCAGTTAAAATGCATGGAAAATTAATTTCTCCTTTTTGCCGTACGTGCTGTAAACAAATGATTCAAATGGATTGTATGCACGATAATACGATAGATCGGGTATTACACGGAACATGGGTGTCGGAAGAGCTTAAAAAAGCTGTAGAAATAGGATACGTGATTCAAAACGTTTACGAAATATGGCAATATGAGATGGTACAATATAATCCTGTCACCCGAACAGGTGGTATTTTTACCGAGTACATCGATGAATTCTTTAAACAAAAAACCGAGGCTTCTGGTTACCCATCAGAGTGTATTACCGAAGATCATAAGGACCGATATATAGAGAACTTTGAACGTGAAGAGGGTATTCGTCTAAGTAAAACTGATATAAATTTTAATGCGGGTTTGAGATCGGTTGCTAAACTATGTTTAAACTCGTTATGGGGGAAGCTCGCGCAACGGGAGAATATGGCTAAAACAGAGGTTGTTACAGAGCCAGCAAGATTGACAGAACTACTTACCAATGCTGAAGTGGTTGTAAACAGTATCATCCCAGTCAACGATCAGGTATTGTACGTGAACTGGCAGTATCAGGATGAAGCTCTCTTGTAGTCACGCACGACAAGTGTTGTAATTGCAGCTTTCACAACAGCACAAGCCCGGCATAAACTTTTTGATTATTTGAACAAACTAGGATCGCGTGCACTGTACTACGACACAGACTCCGTTTTCTATGTCAGTAAGAACGACGAACACGATTTGCCGATCGGTACACTGCTTGGTGAACTTACTGATGAATTAGCGGAGAAAGGTGTTGGTACATACATATCATCTTTTGCCTATGGTTCTAGATTCTATAATTGATTTAATGCCTTTTGAGATGCACGTACCAGGATACAAATTTTGCGGACCCGGAACAAAACTGGCTGATCGTCTTAAACGTGGTGATGTTGGAATTAACCCGCTTGATGAAGCGTGTTGTGAACATGACATAGCCTATGCCAATAAGAAGTCGACAGATCGTCGTCGAGCTGACCAAATACTAGCAGAGAAAGCTTTTTCTCGGATGCTTGGTAGTGAAACCCCACCCGATGAACGTACAGTTGCAATGATGACTGCTTGTTGTATGGTTAGTAAAATTACTTTAAAAAAATTTTTTTCGCGTATTAAGAAGGCTATAAAATGCAGGGATAAGAAAATAAAGAAGACAAAAACGTGTATGATTCTGACGAAGAAGCAAGCAAAAGGAAAAAAACAAGAATAATGCAGAAACAATTAAGTAAGCTTTATTTTGGTCCACCAAGACCAAAAGCATATGCGGGGGCTAATAAAATTATAACCTCTGTACGAAATAAATACCCAGCTCGAAAAGTAATCGACTGGCTCGAGAGTCAGGATGTTTACAATCTGCACAGACCTGTACGACACAAGTTTCCTAGACGCCATTACAATGTTCGAAATCGTGATGACGTCTGGGAGGCAGATTTGATGGATATGAGAGCGGTCAAAACTTATAACGATAATTACACTTATATCCTCGTTGTCATCGACGTTTTGAGTAAATACGCATGGGCTTTACCACTCATGGATAAAACTTCAAAAAGTGTTGCCAAAGCATTTAAAAACATTTTGAAAAACAGTGCTAATCGAAAACCTGTGATTTTTCAAACGGACAAGGGGAAAGAATTTCTAGGAAAGGAACTGCAAGAAGTGTTGAAGAAAAATGAAATTTCATTTAGAATAGTGCGAAGTCCTGATATTAAAGCAGCTGTAGCCGAAAGGTTTATAAGAACTATAAAGGAACGGATGTGGCGATATTTTACGCATAAAAACACTCGTCGATACGTTGATATTCTAGAAAAAATATTAGAGTCTTACAATCATAGCAAACACTCATCCATCAAGATGGAGCCAGCATCTGTTACGATTTACAACGCCCACAAAGCTCGAAAAAATTTAGAATCTCGATATGGTTGCTCCAAGTACCGAAAACCTAAATACACCATCGGTGACCTAGTACGGGTCAGTCGAGCAAGAAACGTGTTTGCGAAAGGATACGAGGGTGGATGGACATTGGAACTGTTTAAAATTACACGTATTTCAGTAGCGCACCCGCCACCGGTATACTTTCTAAAAGATTTAGCTGATGAGGATATTGAAGGGTGTTTCTACGAGCACGAGTTGAGTAGAGTAAAAAAGGATTTAAATAACGCGAGTTTCGAAGTTGAAAAAATTTTAAAAAGTACTGGAAGTGGCCGGAATAAAAAATATTTTGTTAAATGGAAAGGTTACCCCGATAAATTTAATTCCTGGGTTGCAGCCAGCCAAATCGAAAAAACATCATGAAGGATCAATTTTACATTATACTACCTAGTAATAGTAGTATGCATTATTTCCCTGACAATACTACAACACGGTTCGTCACTCATCTACCACAACAAATACGACTGCAAGGATATTGGAGTGTTGCACTTTCGGAGATCCAAATTCCTATGACATTTCAACATGTTCCACCAAACGAGGACGAAAGATTTGTCTGTGTAAAAAATATACCACCATCGTCGCTGGGGGCTAATAAAATTGCACCGGTCGTTTCATCCATTAATTTTATACGTCCAGGTGTTTACAAACATTTAGAAAGTCTCGTGGAGGAGGTGAACAATCTGAGCTGTGTAAAAGACCATCTACGTTTCCAGATAGAGCGTGGTGGATACGCATCAATCAGACGCGTTTGTTTAACAGAGGAATGTACGCCAATTGATCACTTTTTAGAATTGTCAAGGAATTTGAGAAATATTCTCGGGTTTGAAACTGGAAAAAATGAAGCTATCAAGGTCGATAAAGAAGAACCCACTTTAGCTAATTACCCTGCTAATCTTTCTAATGGGTTACCAACAACTCTAATGGTGTACAGTGACATCTGTGAACCTTATGTAATTGGAGATGTGCAAGGTAAATTATTAAGAGCGGTTTCCTTAAATACTGAGGATTGCAAATATGGTGGTGTAAAAATAAAAAACTTTTCACCATCTATGTACATACCGCTATTGTTTAACTCTTTTCAAACTATTGAAATAGATATAAGAGATCAACAAGGTCAGCCAATACCATTTGATTTTGGCACCTTGACAGTGACGTTGCACTTTCATCGTATTGATTAATAAGAAAAAAGATGAATTATTACGAGGCATACTTTGACATGCAGATCGGTGGTGGTGGTAAAAATGGTAGGGGTATCGGACGTATTTACGTTGGAGCCCCCTATCAAAGAGGGCATGGTGGTGTAGGAAGTTTTCTAGCTGGGTTGTTTCGTCGTGTACTACCGCTACTCACCCGTGGTGCTAAAGCTGTGGGAAAGGAGGCATTACGTACCGGTGTGAACGTTTTATCTGACGTTGCAACACAGAATACTCCAATCAAAGAATCTCTACGAAATCGTATAAAAGAGTCTGGCACAAATCTTAAAAGAAAGGCTGAAGAGAAACTGGATAAATTGATGGAAGGATCTGGATATAAGAAACAGCGTTATCCGTCTGCTTTGCAGTTGGATGACGGCCGTGTCAGTGTTAAGAGCACTCGAAGAAAGATTAAACGGCACAGCACAAAAAATAAAAGGAATAAAGTGGTAAAGAAGAAAATAAATAGAACCATAAAAAAAAGAAAAATTCTCGAAAAAGTAAAAAAGTACGAACGACAAGAGATATTTTCGATTAAAAATGGCGTTTTTACACACACAGTCCTGTGAGTGCATGAAATCGGAATTGCTCCTATTCGACATTCCTTCGACACAGACTACTATCGAGAGCTCTCATTGGGTCCAGTATAAGCCTATCTCCTCGTTGACTGATGACGCACCTATAGAATTTGTAATATCTGGAAATAGTGAAGATTATTTAAATTTAGCACATACTATGCTTAGCTTGCGCGTTAGCTTATACACCACTGTCGATGAGTATCCTGGAAATGTGACTGCAGAACTACTCAATAGAGTGGCACCAGTGAATAATTTTATGCACTCACTATTCAGCCAATTAGATGTACTATTTAACCAGAAACCTGTGACAGCTCCAAATAATGCTTACGCGTACAGAGCATACATCGAGACACTGCTCAACTATGGCCCTGCTGCTAAAAATTCTCATTTATCAACCGTTTTGTGGTGTGACAATACAGCTGGGAAAATGGACGATGTGGGTAGTGACAACCAAGGACTTGTTAAGCGGCGTGAATATTTGGGCGCAAGAAAAACTGTAGATCTTGTCGGGCATTTACATGCCGATGTGTTTAATCAAGAAAAGTTATTACTAAACGGCGTTGAAGTAAGAGTTCATTTAGTGCGCTCTCGAGATGGATTTTGCCTCATGGATCCTTCAGGATACTTTGCCGTACATATAGAAGAAGCTAATCTTTTAGTTAGACGGGTAAAAATTAACCCAGGTGTGCTATTAGCACACGCAAAAGCACTTTCTAAAGCTACAGCTAAATACCCTCTCACAAGAGTTAAAGTCAAAGCTGTAACAATGCATAGCGGTATACATGGTGAAACTCTGGATAATATTATTTTAGGACAGTTACCTAAAAGAATAATCATAGGGTTTGTTCAAAACAAGGCGTTTAACGGAGACCGAAAGCTCAATCCGTTCAATTTTGATCATTTTAACATCAATTTTCTATGTTTGTTTGTTGATGGTGTTCAAATACCTTCAAAACCATTACAACCTGATTTCAAAGTAAAAAAGTTATACGTTGATGCATATCATACTTTATTCAGCGGTACAGGTGTCCATTTTCTCAATGGGGGAAATAAAATTACTCGTGAGTCGTACCCAAACGGTTTCTGTCTGTTTGCGTTTGATATATCACCCGATTTATCGGCAAATGAATGTACTCATTGGAATTTAATAAAACATGGAAGTGTTAGACTCGATGTCAGATTTAGCGAACCTCTGACAGACACCGTCAATTGTATAATTTATGCAGAATACGATAACATTTTAGAGATTGACGCATCGCAACAAACAATTGTAGATTTTAATGGGTAAAGCTATCAATAGATGGCGCTTACAAATTTTATCGGATGAAAAGACATTACCGTTACTCCTCAGTATAGCTTTAATCGTTGCATTGGTCAGACAAAAAGTTAAATCATGGATGTAGTCGTGGATATTCAGTGCTTAAAAGATAGCAATAACAGAGTTGTTCCAAAAGAAGTCGCCATCGTAGCTTTGAACGATGATTTTAGCGGTCATTGGATTATCGCATCGAAAAATCGTATAAACGCTTTTAGCAGAGGCATAAGAAGAGAAAATAATTGGCTTGCAGAACATCATCATGGTCTTGACTATTTTGACGGTGATGTCACGGAGAAAGCTCTCTACCAAACGTTGCGCGATCTTACTCGGAAAGTTAGAAAAATTTACGTGAGAGGTAAACAAAAGTGGTCAATTTTATACGGTATTACAGCGCGAGAAATTATAAATTTAGAATCAAATAAAGATTGCCCGTCATTTAATCAGCTACCCTGGTTAAATAAGTATTGTCTCAATCACGCTGTAAAGATACCTCATCTAAAATATACGTGCGCTTTAAACAATGCGTACCGTTTAAAAAAATGGTTATCTTTACGAGATTTGGAGCGTGATTCTGAATGTGTGTTTCAACCACCGACACTTCTTTGCGATGAACAGCCTGGAGATAATAGAAATTTTGAAGGTTATACCGTCCCACTCTGTAGGAGTGTACCCAGCAGATCGAATTCCGAAGGTGTGGACGAAACCGACAGCAATTGTAGTGAACACTGATGGCCATACAAAACCCGGAACGCATTGAGTGTGTATGTATGAACCGTAGTGGTACAGCTTGGTATTTTGATAGTTATGGAATGCCACCTTTGATACCAGATTATATTAACCGTCTACGTCGTAATTGTAATAGATTCCGTTGGAATACGGTGCAATTACAGAGTGAAACATCTGATGTGTGCGGCCAATTTTGTATTATGTTCTTGGATTACATGACATCTGGATTGGGTTTCGAGAAATTTCTTAAAAATTTTTCTACTGATTTAGTAAAAAACGATGCTGCAGCCAGAAATTATGTACCGTTCAAACATGCTGACGACAACTTTTCTGGAAATGGTTGTTGTATGATAAGATGTTTTCAAAAATGTTGTGGTAAGTTGTCGTTATTGTAACCTGATACTTTCTTGTCACAAAGTCATGTTCGTTACCAAGAATATAGTGAGATCAGTGTTCGTGGAAATTAATAATTCTATTGTTGGTTTCTTAGAAAACAATACTGCAGCTGCAAGCCACGTGTCGATCAGACATGTTGATGATAACTTTTCTAGGAATGATTGTTACTTTCTTCTCGTAAAGTAACGCTCACCAAAGAAATAATGAGGTCAGAGTTCGAGGAATTCAATAACAATTTTTTTTGCTGATTCGGTAGAAAATAATACTGCAGCTGCAAGACACGTGCTCATTAATAATGCTGACGATAGCTTTTCTGGGGATCATTGTTACTTTCTTGCCGTAAAAGCACGTTCGTTACAAAGAAGTAGCGAGAGTGTATTTTCTTAGTCATCACCTTATCCCCTCCACTGTCTCTTGTGTTAAGCCTTTATATAACGAGATTATATTCATCAAGATGACAGTCATTCAGTCGACGTTCGTATCGTAGAAAGCTATTAGGAAAAAAAGAAAAAAATGGCGCATCAGAAGAAGAACTTTACACAGCCCATCTTTAATTCTTTCTACGGTTTGAACAAGTCATTTACGAAAAAAATTTTAGTTGGTCTTGAATATAATAAACTACGAGATGGCGAATTTTATCCAATGGTACGTTTACTCTCACACGATTTTCAAGGAATAGCTTTCACTACAGCTACGTGGAACGAGTTTAAGCTTACGTTTGGTGATACTGAAAAATATTTTGATGGTGATGCTGATGATTTGATGGAGCAAAAAGTGTACGGAACTGGTTGGATTCTGAAGTATACTAGAAGCCATACTGATAGAGCCATTGAGATTGAAGAAAACTTCACCCCTACTTCTGGTCTGGTCAAAAGGTATCGACAAAGCATTGTTATGAAAAAGGTGACTTTCGAGTATTTACAAGGCGTTGCATCCTGCGTAGATGATAGGATTAAATATTTAACCACGCTTGTTAAAGGTGTTAGTGTGTGTGCAGGAGAGATTGTTGATCTTGTAGAAAAATTGTGCGGTGTTCGATATGGATCTCAAATAGATGAATATTGTGCGGGCTTTGTGAAACGAGCTGTACTAGAGTGTGATGATGATTTAATTGCGTCGTTAATTACAAGTGTGGAAAATAAAATAAAAGAACCTGAAAATCGTATTTTTAAAACCGAAATTATTCGTGTATTTCACGAAATCACAGCGCTTCATGTTGACTCAATTGTAGCTGCGTTAAATTATCTTGTAGTTGTAAAATAATTATAAGCGTATATTCACTATATTTATAAAATAATATTTTACACTATACTTATAAAATAAGTTTTGTTCACTATACATATACTATAATTGTATCCACTATATATTTTATAAAAAACCAATAAACGAAAAAATCTAAAGTATACTCACCATCTTCTTCTTTCTTGACCAATATTGCACCTCATCCTAATAAAGTCGTTTTTTTTTAAATTTGCAAAATATTTTATTGTTCAATTAAATTAATTCTAATTCTTTCTTGATTAATTTGAATAGTTTAATAAAATTTTATTAATAAATTTTTTATAAATATTATTGAAAAAGTTTGTCATCTCTAGATTAAATTATATGTATATATATCCACGTGACGTCATAATGACTCACTCAACTCCTGATACCAATCAGAGGTCATTCACGTCCGGGGAGGGTGGGGAGTGGGGGTTTGTTGTGACGCTCCATAGTGGTACCTATACTACTCACACAACATATAAAAAGAAGAAAATACACATGTGAACATAACCTGTAACAGTGCTCTTGTGCGTCGCCATCTTATGTTCTTGATGACGACGTGCACGCCGCGGCACTGTCAGAGGTACACTTACACTCACACACGCACCCGGCGTATATAGGTACATACACACACTAAACTCGCGGTACGCGATGACGAGCGAAACCGAGAAACGACGCGAAACATTAGAAACACGTGCTCAAAAGTAAAGAGGAAACATAGGTAAGGATGAAAGTGACCGACTTGAGACGGAAATTCCCGATCGATGACGGAATCGATATAAGGAGGCAACGGTAGAAAGAAAGAGAAAGGAAATCGAGTGATGCGTAAATAGTGTAAAGGATCAGCGAAAAAGGGGAGCCAGCTATAGTTTATATATCAGGCTCATACTCTGAAAAAAAAAATAGGGATGTAGGTTATACTGAAATCGAGACCCTCGGAATCTTTGTAACTCTGGGTAACGTTTGTCACTTTTAAAGACTTAGAATGTTTATGTGCACTCGAAATTTATCCAGTCAGCGTTGACGGACAATGAGTGTCTTGAAGCAAAGAGTAGACGTATTCTGAAATGCTAGCTATTATAATACGGATCGAATAAAGTATACCATGCTTTTTAATGAAATTATTATTAAATTTTAGTTAGTGATTAATTTACATACAACCATCTCATAATTAAATATTTATGGATTTTTTCATAGATTTTTCTAATGAATGCATTCAGGTAGGAAAATACTAACAATTATGCTGTATTTCCCTAATATAGTTGTGATTAGGAATCTAACAACATGTAAATAAACATGTTTTCGTAATTAAATTGCAAAAAAAATATATACTGAAATATAAAAATATAATGTTTGAAACTCATTAGTATAATTAGATCAATTGACATAAAAAAGAATTGAAAATAAGCTTCTTATAAAAAATACAATCGTCTAAAGTTTAAGCCTTTAAGTTTGACCAAATTGAATAAGTATCAATATAAATGCTCAAACGTTATAAAATATTTGGTTGCTATGCAAAACAAACGGTGTACCGAAAGCATAAGTCAAACGTTATCTGTCTCACGAACACTGAGTATCTTGATTTGGTTTAATCAGAGTCTATAGTTAAAAATGAACCTTGCCACTTTTGAAAATGAATGGTTTAGATAACCAGTGTCCTTAATTTTTTCAGTGTATATACATGGATTAATGTAGAAATAGAAGTAGCATAAATATCCTACATGGGTGATTGTAAAAATATCGAGCAGTATAAGTCTCATATATGGAAATACGTAGAATCAAGAGCAAGAGTGATAGAAGATAAAAGGATCGAACGCTAAAGAGAGATGGTGATGAAGTTGCATGCAGAATAATCAAAATTAAATATATGGAGCATTTTAAATATAAATTTAAATAAAGCGCGCGAGAAATAGAGAGCGCTAACATCAAAGAAGCCGCCAAAAGGAAAGGTGTTGATTGGTTATAAGTCAATATCCTTTGTAATTGACAAATAACAATTACGGAAAGGATTAATAACCAGTCAACCATTATTCTATTTGTGACGTAATCGATTAAAGAAGGGATGAAGAGGAAGGAGCTCGAGAAAAGACATACGCTCCATCGACACACTTCTCTATTGGATTTGGATAGCTTCACTTGGCTGATTATTTTTCTGTTTGCTGCTCGCTGAGCCATATACTTTTGAGTCTTGACTCCACTACAGTAGGTTGAAATCTAATAGAGTTTCTTATGCTGCCATTTTTCCTAATTAAAATAAGAGAGAGATTTTTCTATAATTTTCAAGAGAGCTGAGGAGTTTCTTTAAAACGAGCAAAGGAGATTTCGAGGTGGAGATTTATTGTTGCAGATTTTTGTATTCGGAGAGTAACATTTCTGATTATTAAGGTGGGTCTTCCATCTTACGTTTTATCAAGTGAAAACTTGGAGTCAGTGCGCGTCGCCGTTTTACTTGTCATATTTAGCGTCGGTTTTACCGCCATTATTAATATTAATATTAACTTCACGTGTTCAATTTGATTTTTGTTAATTATAATTGATAGAAAAGTTTTATTGAGTTGAGTCAGAGCTTTTATTACACAGTTTTATTACACTTCACATAATTTCGAGAAATTGTGGGGTGATTAAGCTGTTAACTTGAATTTAATAAATTGAGAGTGAAAATCACTCCTTTTTTTTATTTTACTTAACAGTGTTACTTAAATGTTTATTAACATTGTGTTGTTCTAAAATATCTTAATTGTTCATTACTGGTATACATAGATGGTTTCGTCATTGTTTCTTGCGAAGACCCGATTAAATGATATTTAAATTAATAGTGATTCAGGGATTATATTATAGAGTTAAGAATTTATTATCTGTGGGAGAGGGAACAAATTCCCACATTACAGTATTGTTTTTATTTTATCAAAAATGTAGCTAGTAATTATGTCTTTACTTTATTAGCAAATTCATTATAATAGAAGTAAAGAACAAATGAATCAACCGACAGGTATATATATTAAGACACCGATACCTTGTTGAGCCAATTGCGTACAGGCAAATGTTGTGCGTATTATCTATATGTAAGGGACTAGGGTAATCAGGCTTGTGATATTGTTTTTAAATACAAACATAATTATCTGTTACAAATTTATTGTACTTGATGTTCGATTAATAAGTTCAGTAGCAAGGCTTCATACTTAATCTTTATCGTTGCATTACAGATCGAACTGCAACGAAAAAAACAGGTAACGGCTCGTAAATTACAGACTCCAAAGATATGCAGAGGAGAAAAAGAAGAATAAAATTATGGAAGCCACAATCCAACATGAAGGAAAATCTGTTCAGGAAGCTGGAAACATGATTTGAAGGATTATTCTAGTGATATCTACGGTGACAGTAACAACAAAAATATTAGTTTTAATATATGAATGACAGGTAAAAGAGATATACTAATATAATTAAGTCACATTGAAATTAAAGAAGTTTATACGATCGATAAGATGGTATGAAATTCTGCATTAAGAGTGTTGAAGTAAGAACAGTATGAGTGTGGAAGCAGCAACGTAAAAGAGAGTTTATTTAACAAAGATAAATCAAAACTTATGGTGTCTTAAGTTTCAAATAACGAGTGTTATGCAGAAATTATACGATATAACAACATTTTTAGGGATATAAAGAAGTTGTGTGAAACTACGACAAAGTTTACAAAACAATTCGCAGCATCCATAACAGATTTCAAGGACACGCTTGTGAAAGCATTAAATCAACAAAAGATAAACTGAAGGCAATAAAACATAAATTATGGGAGTAACATGATCAGACAACGAGTGTTCTTGAAGAGATTAAGATCAATTTTGACACAACTTGGATAAGATACTTGTAATATGTCCATCCATCGTTGATGGTATTTTTCCGAATCTTTTTAAATTCTCCAACGGAAACAAAGAAAACAACGGAATCGTCCAATAAAAGTTCATAGTTTCAAAAGATTCGGAAAAATATTAACGGTGGGTGTACACGAAGTTATTAAAGAAAATTATGAAAATTTAACAGAATTGCAGACTGAAAATGGAGTTCAGGACGTAAAAGAATTTCACGACAGTGGCACAAGTATTGATTAAAAATAATCAAGTATCTCAGTATTAAGTATCTTATTATTCAAAATGCAACGAGTCTATTCAATCACATTTATCGCAAATATTGAAAATAATTAGAAAAAAATTTGAAAGATTGAAAGATACAAGTTCAACGAACAATTGGATGTCTTCAATCAACTGGAAATAACGACAAAAGGCACACAATACAAGCCCAATGGTTATTTGAATATTTTATGACTATTTAAAATCAGAATGAAGACCATACGATTGATTTTATGTTATAGAGAAAGCAACGTTAACAACTGTCAAGGATAAAAGCAAGCCATAAAAACAAGGGTGCAGTTAAAATGTGCGATATAATCATGAATCAGATAAATCAAAATTATCATGCTATGATTCTAAACATCAATAATCTAAATTTAATAATTAATAAACTACAAGAATTATAAAGATTTAAGAAAAAATTAAATCGAAGATTACAACGATGTGAGCAAGAATCAAAACAATGTGAGAGACAATGTAACAGGTGCAATTAGATAGCAGCCATACAGAGGACAGGCTTCCTACGAAGGAAAAACATTCACTACACTGCCTAAAGTTCAGGTGGTAAAGTTTGTGATTAAAAATATAATGGGAAAAACTTCAGTTAGAATCAGCTATATTATGTGACCTGAAGTCTAAACATGTAATAAAGATAATGGCTCTCTGTAGTTAGCTCTCTCGAGAAGGCTTTGACTTCAACAATACAAAATATAATGATTGTAAATATTGAGAACATTATGAAAGGAGTTGTCTAATAAAGAGTGAAATAAAAATGTTATAGCTGCAATAACTTTGCTATTAAGCAACATTACCACATTGTTTCGTATTGATTAAAAGAAAGATAAACTGGTAGGTTTAAGACGAAAATGAGTAATTTAAATTGGACGAAAAGAAGAATTTCCATGAATAAAACGAATAGATAACAAAATTATACTTGTAGCAACTATCGTTGCCGGCGCTAATCGAAGAGTCGTCAGGTAAAATTTTTGAAAATTTCAATTGATAATTGGATTGTAATCCACATTTCAAATACTTGGTCTATTATCGTACTTTTTCACCTTCTGTTATAATTATAACATGGATAAATTGTAAAATAAATCAATAATAAATACATATAAATCATATAAATGCAATGAAACTAAACTTTTGTCATGATTATAACACAATAGTCTTATAACACAATTCTATATAAAATATGTACATAAGTTATTAGCATTCCCCGTTGCGGCTACGCAAGCACTATAGCTGAGCAGAACTCGGTAGGCATACAAACAGATTTTCAGAAACTATTATTTATTAAATGTTGCTTCTATGAATGTAGTACTATGATAAGGAATAAGTGCAATAAAAATTTGCCGATAAGTTATACACAATAACCTTGCGTTATAAGTACCTCTATCAGATCCATCAATGATTCCTAGAATCCCTTGATGATTATTTCTCACCCTTTGTTTCTTTTAATTTTTTGCCCAATCATGTTATATCTCAAATACCCAATTGAACTTTTTGATAATACAAGTTGCCCCGAAGGGCTTTCTATAAGGATTTTCGTGGTCTCCGGGTTCTATTTCCCGTAAAAAAATTCAGAATAATTTTTTCCGAATTTCCCCGATGAATCAAACTCTGGTCCACTAGAGCACAAGCCAAGAGCCTGCGCTACCGCCCTCCTCTAATATACTAAAGTAAGCGATAAAACCGGTCGCCACCTATTGAACAGTCAATGGAGTGTCAATTTATAATAAAAAATCGTCAGTTATTCAATAGCTGATTATCACTGGCCTGATTTATTTAGATTGCTATTGCCCAACGTGCCGTATAAACAATTAACATCGGAAAAGAAAAGAAAATCAATGCACGAGAATCCTTCAACAGTTACCTATTTTTTCTAAGAACGAGTTAATTTGTTTTTTAATAAAATATTAATACCGATTTCCAATGTAATAGACTATGGTATAGATTTGACTGGCAAATTTGAAGCAGTCCACATATTCATAGTTTGATCACACATAGTTTAACTACATGGTTTTACCACGTATTTTTTTTAAACAGGGATCGATGCCGTTATTTTGTCCGGTGCATATTACATTATTAAAGGGTTATTTTGGTAAACTTTGTTTTGAAATAAATCCCGTAGGAATAAATATAGAATTATATAAACATCTTTGAGAACGAAAATTTTCTCATATTTCTTCTACAGTATATGATAAAGATTAGTATTCTTTAATCAATGCTTCTTAACGACATACAAAATACGAAAAACATTGTTTAAGATTTAAAAATGGGACATTAAAATATAGGTGTGATTCAAATCTTTGAATAGTGAGGTGTTGCGTAATTTTCAATTGAAAAATAAGAATTTGAAAATTATCATTATAGATGAAAATTTGTTTAGCGATTATAAACAATTGCCGCCAGTAAAAGATAACGCTTTATTCAATGCCTCGTACAAGAATTCAATAACCATGAATGGCATGGTCGTATTTAATTCGTTTCAATCATATTTTAAATTAACGATTTGTTATCGCCAAAATACGGATTATACTTTTTCTGCGTTATTAGATCGACTAGCAAACGGAAATATATCGGCCGAAGACTATCATTTATCATCAACATGAAGGAAAAGTATTTTAAATCAAGAATTTCAAATTTAGTTAACAAACACCATACATTTATTACCAGCCAACGAAAAGATCAGAATAAAGAATGAAAATCGTCTATGCAATCTTCAACAACCGATAGACAGTCCTGATCTACATAATCATCATGACGAATTTTCAGGTTTATCAGAAACCCTGTATTTGACCATAGGTTGTAGAGTAATGCATTGTTAAAATACGTGGACAAGAAGAGGATCGGTGAACGGCTCATTAGGATTCATACACCTCCTAACTTTCCTAAGTACACTGTAAATCATTTTCATATAAAAGATCATTGATTCTTAATCATGCTATAATTGTATGATTAATTACATTGATCACAACTGAATTTGATGATTCAATGATGAAGCTTATGATAGTTTTAATTCATCACCCCAAAAAGAGGTGATATCGACGTAAAATCATTCTCTCATTCATTGAACACAAGCACCCAAATAACATACGATGCTGTTCGACGTCTATGATTACGATTACAAAAATAACTAAGGTGAATCATTTTACATGTTACTGAATTTTTATTTTTACATTGAGAAAAACCTTGAAAGTGACTTACAGTGTATATCATGGTCGAATTTAATTCGTATGATAGACCTTATGTACAAGAATAGTAGTTTATGTAACAAGTGCGTGAAGTGACATTTCACGCACGAGTAGGGAACGCATGCGCACTAGTGCTCCTGCGTTCCCACGAGTGGGAGAAGGGCAAGCACGAGTTGCATATAATATTTTATGCAATGAGTGCGTGAAGTTAGTGCGTGAAACGCTTTTCTCCGTGCGTGATGTACTACTTCACGCACTACTGTCCACTTCGCGCACAGCTTCGCTGTGTGCGTGAAGTGGTACATTACGCACGGAAAAAAGCGTTTCACGCACTAACTTCACGCACCGAATTGCATAAAAAGTATTTTTAATAAAACCGATTATACAGTCATGGGAAAAAATAGTATTAACTATTTCCTTTTTTCTATCAAGGAATCAGTTCCCTATTGGCATACACTATCACTCTCCATAAGACACAAGATTAACCCTGTTGCGGTCAGTTATCGACATAAGATCCAAAGAATTTCCATCGAGTTCAACATACGTAGTTATGAGTATATTGAAAGATATTAACTTTATTCTATAGCAGCGTACAAAAAAAAAGATTAAAAAGTAGTTTTTCAGTAGATTAAAAAGTTTGGGCAATATGTTTTCTAAATTTTACGATAAAAAGAGATTTGATGCAATCACCAAACCGATGTGATTGCATGAGTATGTGTATATATTTACATGTGTATTTAAGTATGTGTGTATGTGTATCTGTGTATGCATATGTGTATATGTGTATGTAGGTATGTGTGTGTATGTGTATCTGTGTATGCATATGTGTATATGTGTATGTAGGTATGTGTGTATATGGTGTAAAAAATTAAAACAAAAAAATATATTCAGGGTGAGGAAAAAGTATGAAAACCCCTGGAAATTTTGCGACTTTTATAGTAAAACAAAACAAACAAAAGGCATATCCTAGGTAATTTTGAACAAGGAATCCGATGGTGACCTTGGTTTTGACCTTGAACCTCATTTTCAAGGTTATTTCAAGATCGGCCTCATTTTTAAAAATGGGAACCCCTACTTTTTATACTGTAATCGAAGAGAGCGGAGAACTTTACGTCCGGATATGTGTTTAGGTATGAGGTCAACGTAACCTTTACGAGCCAAATAGAGGTCAAAGTATGACTTCTTAAAAATCTCTCTAGTTTAGCAGTAGAACAAAATAAACAGAGGGCATACCCTAGGTAACTTTGAACAAGAAATCCAATGGTGACCTTGGATTTGACCTTAAAACTTATTTCCACGGTTATTTCAAAGATGACCTCATTTTTAAAAATGGGAACCGCTACTTTTTATACCGTAATCGAAAAGAGCGGAAAATTTTGCATCCGGATATCTGTTTAGGTATGAGATTAACGTAACCTTTGCAGGTCAAATAGAAGTCAAAGTGTGACTTCTTAGAAAGCTCTTTAGTCTAGTGGTAAAACAAAACAAACAAGGGGCATACCCAAGGTAACTTTGAACAAACGTCAATTCCAAGGTTATTTCAAGGTCGACCTCATTTTAAAAAATGGGAACCTCTACCTTTTATACCGTAATCGAAAAGAGCGGAAAATTGTACGTGTATGCACAATTCAAGTCCGAAGATAGCATGATTCCTAATCCTTCTTTTAGCGCTACCCAGGAACAACGACGTGGACGTAGAAGGAATCTGTTCCTTTCAGGGTGCTTTTTTACAGTGAGTTACCCTTGCCTCTCACTCTGGGGTGCTTTTTACAGTGAGTTCCCCTTGCCTTTCACTCCGGGGTGCTTTTTTACCGTGAGTTCCCCTTGCCCCTCACTCCGGGGTGTTTCTTTACAGTGAGTTCCCCTTGCCTCTCACTCCGGTGTGCTTTTTTTGCAGTGAGTTTCCCTTGCCTCTTACGTAAATGAATTTACAACAGATAATCAAATTGTTCTCCATTTGCTTCCTGACAGTAACCAATCCTATTGTAAAATGATTCAATTGCATCTTGGATCATCTGTCGTGAAATAGCATTAATTTCTTGAACTATTCTACGTCTTAATTCTTTAAGGTGTTTTGGATTTTTTCTGTATACTCGATTTTTTAAATACCCCCACAAAAAATAGTCCGAAGGTGTTAAGTCTGGAGATCTTGGAGCCCACTCTACTATACCTCTTCTACCTATTCATCTTTAGAAAAATGTGTCATTCAGGTATTGTCTGACATCGACACCGTAATGAGCTGGAGTGCCATGTTGCTGAAACCATGTTTTTTCAAAATCATTTCCTCTTAAGGCCTGGATAGCTGGAACAATCTGATTTCGCAAAAGTTGTTCATAACTTTCAGCATTCAAATTTCCTTCGATGAAAAAGGGACCTATTAATGTATCACCTGCCATTCCTGCCTACACGTTTAATTTTTGAGGATATTGTGTGTGACTTTCTCTCATCCAATGAGGATTTGTATCGGACCAATATCTAACGTTATTACGATTGACTTCGCCATTTAATTGAAATGTCGCTTTGTCTAAAAAAAAATATTTTGTAAAAATATTGGATTTCCAGTAATCATTCCCATCACCGTCTTAAAAAATTCAATCCGGTGATCAGGATCATCCTTATTCAATTCTTGCAAAAGTTTCATTTTGTAAGGATGAAATTCGTTTACCTTTAAAATTTTAAGAACAGATTTTTGATCGATGTCCTGTTGCAAAGCTACTGATCGAGATGATTCATGTGGATTTTCTACAAAAGACAGAAAGACATCCAAAGATTTTTGTTTAGTTGTTGCTGTTCGTAATCTTCCAGTAACAGCACGATTTTTAATAGACCCCGTTTCTTCAAAACGTCTTAAGATCTTTGAAACTAAAGATTTAGACAAAGGAGTGTCGTCATCACCGTTTCGAAATGTTGCATTAAATAGATTAACAACATTAGTATACGACCTTTGCAGATCACCCCAACCCCTCATCATTAGAAGAGCTATTCGCTCTCTTTTGGACAAACGAAACATTTTAAAAGTTTTGAAAAAAAATGTAATGTAGCTATTGTAACCAAGAAGAAAAGGAAGAATTAAGAAATATTTGACGAATTTCTCGAATTAGTTCAACCACAAAACACTATTTGTTCTTTTTTATTAGTCAAGTAATCTTTTATTTGTAGAGTCTGTTTAATAAAAAAACTGTGACAACAAAAAAATATGGTTTCAACTTACAATTGGTACAAATCAAGAGCAAATAAAAGGATACCCTCCGTTAAGATGGTCGAAAATGCCTAAACTCCGAAAATGATTCTATCTTTAACTGCTATATTTCTAATATTGTAAAAAGAGTTTTCATCATATTTTGACTCCCCACCCCCCTCCCCATACCTTGAAAAAATCGTTTTTTCGCATTTAATTTTTTTTCTTGGATTCTAGTCGGTCAATCTACCTGAAAAAAATCATGGAAGTCGTAAATTAATTTAAAAATCATGTGATTTTTTTTTAATGATGGTTATTCGCGACCAAGTCAGCAAAAAAAATATTTTTTCTTTAAAATCCTTCTTATTTTTTCCAGAGGGGGCTGCAAGGCTGAATTTCATAAATTTCGTGCATTTTATTGAAAGATATTATATTCTGAAAAAATTCAGGTAAGTGTCTTTCAATAAAATGCACAAAATTTATGAAATTCAGCCTTACAGCCCCCTCTGGAAAAAATAAGAAAGATTTTAAAGAAAAAATATTTTTTTTTGGCTGACTTGGTATCTAATAACCATCATTGAAAAAAAACACATAATTTGTAAATTAATTTACGACATCCATGATTTTTTTCAAGTCAATTGACCGACTAGAATCCAAGAAAAAAAATTAAATGCGAAAAAACGATTTTTTCTAGGTATGGGGAGGGGGGAGGGAGGTCAAAATATGATGAAAACTCTATTTTTAATATTAGAAATATATCAGTTAAAGATAGAATCATTTTCGAAGTTTAGGCATTTTTGACCATCTTAACGGAGGATATCCTTTTAAAATCCAAATGATAAAAATTTTTTATTAAAAAATACATTTGTACAAGCACTTCTATTTAATTTCTAAATTCACACTTCTTTCAGATGCCTTTCAAAAAATTTCGAATTTTTAATAAACAATTAGCTTTACAGCCCATGAAAGGGGAGAAAACGTGATTTTTAAGAATTGCCCCCTTTAAAAAAATTTTTTTTTTCTTTCAAAAATGAAATAAATTAATGACAGATCTTCAAATTGCTTTTTATTCGTTTTGTAACAAAAATTTACCTTGCTTTTGTATTTTTAAAAATACTTTTTTGAAATTTTTGAACATTTATTACTCAGAAATAAATTTAAATTTTCCATTAGCAGGCCAGGAAAACTACCCCAAAAATAGTCGTTTGAAATAACACGCTTGATATTGAAATAACCTTGGAAATGAGGTTTGAGGTCAAATCCAAGGTCATCATCGGATTCCTTGTTCAAAATAACCTTGGGTGTGCCCTTGTTTGTTTTGTTTTATCACTAAACTAGAGAGAGTTCTAAGAAGTCATAATTTGATCTCTATTTGACCTGTAAAGGTTACGTTAACTTCATATCTAAACACATATCCGGACGTAAAATTTTCCGCTCTTTTCTATTACGGTATTAAAAGTAGGGATTCCTATTTTAAAAAATGAGGTTGACCTTGAAATGACTTTGGAATTGACGTTTAAGGTCAAATCCAAGGTCACCATTGGATTCCTTGTTCAAAGTTACCTACGGCGTGCCCCTTGTTTGTTTTGTTTTACCACTAAACTAGAGAGATTTCTAAGAAGTCATAATTTGACCTCTATTTGACCTGTAAAGGTTACGTTAACTTCATACATAAACACATATCCGGACGTAAAATTTACCGCTCTTTTCGATTACGGTATAAAAAGTAGGGATTCCTATTTAAAAAAATGAGATTGACTTTGAAATAACCATGGAAATAAGGTTTAAGGTCAAATCCAAGGTCACCATCGGATTTCTTGTTCAAAGTTACCTGGGTTATGCTCTTTGTTTATTTTGTTTTACTATAAAAGTCGCAAGATTTCCAGGGGTTCCCATACTTTTTCCTCACCCCGTATATATAAATATATGAATAATTATGAATATATATACTACAAAATGCAATTATAATTCAAAAAGGTACAAAAAAAATTTTTTTTTTATTCGGACAATATTTGGAAACCATTATGACTATTGGCACCAAAAAGAATAGGGTTCTTTCTCGATCTACTTGACAACATTTTTGACTCGATTTGACCAGATATATAGGATGGGTGTTACGCAATCGAAAACGAAAGAAAGGAGAAAAAATCAGCGAAATAGACCTAGAGACGACTTCGCTGCGCTCAGCGTAATAATTATAAATCCAAATACAACAATGCAAAGGAGGCAAACTTCAACATATATATGGAAAATCTTAAAGTTTAAAGTAATAGATACACTAAAAATAAAGTATATAAAACTTATATCATAAAATCAAGCTTAAGAAGAGGCCCAACTATCTGTCTTTGTCCAATAGTGTTTTTCATCATTTATTTAAACACAATTGGCTGTAGCACGAAAAAAATAGCAGGCTCCGCTAATACTAGTATAATGGTTAAACTTTATAATAAGAACAAAATAATTTAATCATGTAGTTTTTAAATAATATGAGACCTACCAAAAAATAGGTTATATTTTAGATTTTCAGTAGGTCTCATATTATTTAAAAACCACGTGCTAAAATTATTTTGTACTTATTATAAAATTTATCTATTATACTAACAAGGAGAGTGTTTCACCTTCGGATCACCGTTTTTGCTCAAATTTTGGGAATATTTTCTAGATGCAGAAATATGAAAAAAGCTAAAATTTTAGAGGCCAACGCTCAATATTTCCCTAGTTACAGGCCATTGAAGAAAATTACTAAAAAAGTTACTATATTTTCAAACGCTTATAGTTCCTCAGCATTATTAGCTAGAAGCTTAAACCTTTTTTTAAATAGAAGCTGAGCTCAAATCCTTTCGAAATAGCACCTATACCATCTCAAAATATTATTTTTTCCCAAAGCTAGAGCATAATAAAGATTGGACCTGAATTTTTTGTTTACAACATTAATTAATAATGAAAGCTGAAATTGGGTTCAATTTTTATTATGCTATAACTTTAGGAAAAAATAATATTTCGATATGCTATAACTACTCTTTTGAAAGGATTTGAGTTCAGCTTTCATTTAAAAAAGGTTTAAGCTTCTAGCTAATAATTCTGAGGAACTATAAGCATTTGAAAATCTAGTAACTTTTTTAGTGATTTTCTTCGATGGCCTGTAACTAGGGAAATATTGAGCGTTGGCCTCTAAAATTTTGGCTTTCTTCATATTTCTGCATCTACAAAATATTCCCAAAATTTGAGCAAAAACGGTGACCCGAAGATGAAACACTCTCCTTGTAAGATCTAGCGGGGGCTTTCAGCCAATGGTGTTTATATAAATGATGAAAAATACTATTGAGCAAGGTCAGATAGTTTGGCTTGCTCTTAAAGGCAGTAAAAATTTAAGTAAATGACAAAAGTAGAAAAACAAAATTAAAAATGGGCTTTGTGCTGAAGATTTGATATAAAATTTTTCTCTTTTTAGAAAATTTATTGAAGAAGAACTTGAAATATATTTAGATAATAAAATAATGGATATTTTTGATCCTGCGTTAAATAAATCATTGATAATACAAGTTTAAGAAGTGTCTTATCATGAAACAGAACTAAAAAAATTCAAGAGTGAAAATAATATAAAAATAAAAAAATAAAAATTTTAAAGAAACTTTTTCAAAACCTTTATGCAAATATAGCCAGTGTTATTGATTCAAAAGAATTAATAATAAATAAATATTTCACCAGAAATGCAATCTCAAAGAAAATCGACGTCTACAATTCCAGTTGATTCATCTGATACCTCTATATAAAGTAATTAAGGTGAAGAGAGTGGACCAGAAAAGGAAAAAACAACGTAAATGATAAATAAGAAAAGTTTTAAAAAGAATTGAACAAAATGAAACCATAATTAAAGATGTTATCAAATTTAATAATATATTCTACTATCGATATGAACCAAATTTAATGACTATGATCAACACTAATTGATGAATGAGCCAAAATTTAATTATTAGAGAGAGAGAAGTAAAGTTTTATTCAAATAAATGAAAAGATTCAATATTAAACAAAGCTATGCTATGTTATGTAAAATCAGATTGCGCGTCACTACTTTATTTAAAGTATTTAGAAAAAAGTAACTTTATCTAACGGACATGAAAAGTGCTGTTTTTCATTGACATTTAGACTGCCGGGAAGCCAAAATATCGGTTAGACCTGTGATATAAACTTTGTCTATAGTTGATTCGTGATACGAGACATCATTTTAGACACTCTTAGAGGGCGATTTCATTTCTAAAATCCCGGTAGTCTAAGGATAATAAATAAAACAATAATTCCTAATCCATACAAGAATGCAAAGTTCACACAATGGCAAAATAAATTCAAGAACTTATACAATGAAAGAATAGCAGATTATACATGCTGATATTGCGAAATCAATCAGTTCAACAACTTACCATAAAGGCTATCGTGACACAACGATATTCATACTCTGTGAAGATACAAAGATGTGTTTTTAAGTACCTATCAAAATATGAAATTTGCCAAAGTAATAATTATTAAAGTTTTGAATTAACAGTAGTTTAACTTTAGCTAAATTTCCCAGATACTTCTAGTCCGGTCGCTGACAACATATGAGTATAAAGTTTTAGGCCACCTCAGTAAATTTGCATTTTTTAGTAGTTTTTCATAAGTAAAATTAAAATTTCTTGCTTACCGAGCTCAACTAGAGGTCGTTTTTTTGTTATGAACAATTTAATTGTTTATAACGCTATAAAACATTAACAATTGTAAATACAGAGATATTTTTAAAAGCAAAATTGTTTCCTATTTTTCTTTTTAATTATCTACGAAGCAAGTTCCATTTATTAGCCTTTGTTAAAATTTTTAAAGTGGTATGTAGGGCCCACTAAGCACACATTAAATTTTTGACATTTTTTCCTGTGGTGTCAGACCACGCACTCTTTACTGACGTATTATTTAACGTGGTGTCAACTCACGGCAGAGACAGCGAAAAAGCGACCAGACGGGTAATCAATTCTGCGCCAACGGGAATACGAGCCACGCGCCTTAGCTATTCCACTGAACTCTACATTATGAACTCTTATTAACATAAAAATCTGCTCGATTTCGAATTTTTATATCTTATTTGTAAATTGAGATATAGTAATTATAGGATTTTGTTATAACAAAATACGCTCCAGTCATGCTCAGCATTTACTAAACGGAAAAAATTTTATTGGGTTTGGGAATTTGCTTGCCAGCGCCACCACGTGGCCCTTTGGTAAGCTGTGAGAGAAGGATTATATTGCGTACCCTATTTAATCTTGTGTATTTGTAAAAATTTTTTATGAAGTAAATAAATAAAAATGTAATTATTTGATTATGTTAAACATAACTTTATGACATATCGTTTTAAGGTAAATATATGTCCAGTGCATAATGTATTCGAAATGATTCACAAAATATGATTGTTTTGGTGTTCATTTTTCGATAGGTTATAGCTTCAGATACTGCTTTAGAATGGTTAAAAATGTAAACATTGTCAGCTAGAAAAAGCCGTCAAAATTTTTATAAACTCGACTGTTTCATTTATGTACACTATAACATGCGCGATTTTTTCTACAAAATTTCTTCATGTTTCCTTCATCCTATGCGAACTAATTTTTTTATCTTTTTTTATACTATTTAATTAAAAAATTACAAAATACTACAATTTTCGTATGCAACCAATGTAATTCTCGAGCAGTATCCTTCTCTCACAGCTTATCAATTGGCCACGCGATGGCGCTGACAAGCAAATTTCCAAACCCAATAGTAATGGTTACTTTTTCAGGTTAGAAATAAACAGAAGCCGTTGTTTAATACGATTTGGCACTAAGTGCCAAGCGAAAGAAACTGAAGCCAAAAAAATAAGCAACCAATGCTTTCTGCTTGTTTATTGCACTCACAAGGAGAGTATTTGACCTCCGGGAAACGGATTTGGCTGAAACTGCAGGATATGATTTTTGATGAAAAAAAATTAATCTGTGTTTTTTCTTTTGTGTTAATAGGCCCTATAGACGGAGATATAGACATTTCTTCGAAAATGTAGTGAAAAAAAGTCTTTATAAGAACTTGAATAAGTGAACAATTAAAACTTTTACAGAAAACAGTATAAAAAATAAAAGGAAGTACAGGTTAAAAACTTTAATTTAAGCCTTATTGCATTACAAAATCTCATATGATTCAAAACTTATGGAGATTAAAATATACTAATGAAATAGTGTAAAAATTTGATCGTATGTTACTCTAAAAATATCAATAAATATAAATTAATTTTCAATTAAGAATAACTTTTGAACTACAAAAGGTTTTTTAATGCAATAAGGCTTAAATTAAAGCTTTTAACTTGTACTTTCTTTTATTTTTATACATTTTTCTGTATAAACTTTAGTTGATTAACTATTCAAGTACTTATAATCGCTTTTTTTCTTTATATTTCAAAAGAAATGTCTATAGGGCTTATTAGCACAAAAGAAAAAACACAGGTTCATTTTTTTTCATCAAAGAATCATATTCTGCAGTTCCATCCAAATCCGTTTCCCGGAAGTCAAATACTCTTCTTCTCAGTGCCAAATAACGAAAGAATTATTACTAAAAGGTACAATGGTGCCATGCCAGTCAGTTTTAGTATTAACTTCTTCAAACTTTTAATTATATTTTTAATTACATTTAAATTTTTTAAAAGGGATCGCCGTTTTGCATCACTCTGAAATTTGTAGGCCATATTAATACATATATTACCTACTTCGATGATTTTCTTGGAGATGGGATCATAGATCGAAACCTTAAAAAGTGGTATTTCAATGCTTTAAATGACTTTAGCTTAGCGAATGGCTACATCAGCACTTTTAAATTAATTTTTTCTCAAAATTAAAAATATTCTGAAGAAAAAAGTTTTAGAGTAAGAAATTCCTAAAACGCAACCCTACTTAGTAATTTAATCTTAAAATTAGTCAAAAATGTCAAAAATATGGTTTTAGTCTAGCTTTGAAGCTTTGTAGCTCTAAAAATATGTACTGAAAGAAACTAAAAAAATTTTGAGTAGTTCATAATATGAAAAAGAACTATTTCACCAATATTCGGCAGAAAAAAATTTTTCGTCCTTCGATTTGACAGAGAACGGGTGATATATATGACTGATTCCATTCAGATTCATGCAAGCCGTCACTGATCGAATTTTTTTTTCTCTTTTAAGTCATAAAAATACCTTCCAGTTAAAAATAAAGATAAAATTTACCTCGTAGAATGCTCGAAGATATGTTTTTTCCTCGCTCTAGCGTATTTAGTTTTGGGTGTGAAAATGAAAATTAAAAAATTTAAAATGAACCTCAATTTTCAAATTGCTGTAGCTCCGTCAATTTTCGACCTTTTTAGACGTTCTTTCGATGAAAATGTGTGAAATTTAATCTTGTTTTAAATGCCGTTTTGATTTTGCGATAAGAGTTGATCTTTCTGAGACATTTATGAAAAACCGAAAAAAGCGATTTTTTTTCAAACGCAATTTTCTCAAAAACTATATTTTTTTTTTAATTTTATATATGTTTGATACATAAAAAATACTACCTTTTAGAATAGGTGAAAATATGCGATTTTGCCTTATTTTTTTTTAACAGATTTTGAAATGTTTTTTTTTATATTTTCCATTTTCAAGCATTGATACCATGGCGCATCATGCCATTTTTCCAACTATTACGTCTTTTTACAATTCGTTTATGCTTTTATTTATTAATTTATCAAAAATATTAATAAAAATCTTTAAAATAAACCCTCGATTAAATTTTTTTATCAATTAAAACCGAAGTCATAATAATTTAAAGTTTATAGAAATTTTTTTTTGTTAATGAATAAAATTTTTTATTCAGTTTTAATTTTGCGCCCACGATTTAAATTTACTCTGTAGGGAGTGACATATGCCACCGCTGGATAAAGACGATTCGCTTTTTGCATTCTCATTAACGACTTGACGCATTCAAGCATATAAGACAAGTAAGATCAAAAATGAAATTGTCTAATAAAGCTACTTCTCTATATAAATCTTCTTCTGTCAAATAAAACACTTTTAAATCAATACTATCTCCAATTGGGCATTCTTCACATTAACTTAGTACGAATTTCATATCATCTTTTGAACAAAAAAGCGAAGAATATATTTTTAATTCCAAATCCGCAAAATCATGTTTATTCTCTTTTTTATATTTATTCAAAGCAATACTGTCTCCAATTGGGCATTTTTTACATTCTCTTAGTACCAAATTTCATATCATCTTTTGAAAAAAAAAGTGAAGAATATATTTGCAATTCCAAATCCGCAATGTCATGTTTATTCTTTTTTTATATTTATTCAAAGCATCCAGCATAAGTTTGAGATTCTCGCAATAAACGCAAAGACACGAATCGTTTGGGCGATCGGGTATAAACCACTTTAGTCTAACGCATAGAATATTGATTCACCGATTTATGTTTTAATTTCAGGATTTTTTTCTATAAATAATTTATATATTCCTTTTATGCTTCACGTAAGAAAGCGTTTAATATTTTTAGTTTTTGAACTATTTTCTTTAACAGATATTGTGTCACTTTTATTTGCACTTTGACAAAAACAATTAAAATCATCGTTCAGATAATAATTATTTACTTTCGTTATGATTTCACTATCCAAAGAATGGCCACAATAGTTCTCAGGCTTTTTGTAAATATCTTTACTATCTACCCATAATCTTGTTTGATTAATCATATAAACAGTTACATTTGATAAAACTGATAATAAATAATTTTTGGAAATGTTGCTTGGTATAAGAGTTAATAACCGCATTTTCTCAAGAAAATTTGAACAAGTATCTAAAGCAATTTCAATATTTTCGAGCCATTTATCAAATTTTTTACATTCGTTATTTTCATTCAATGTGGGCAAATCCGTTATATCGTAGACTTTCATAATTTTACTTGCTATTTGTGAATTAAATGCATCGTTTATTTGTTTTCTCTTTCGAAGAGCATAAGATTTTCGCATTTTTATATTGATACTCTGAGGCATTTCGATTAATGAAATTTTTAATTTCAAATTACTTAAAGTCTGATTGAACTAATCAACCACAGCCTCACTATGAAAAACTTCTTCCGAAGATTGTTGACTGTTAGAGGTAGATAAAATAGGTGTATTTTTACTTCATCTAAAAATATTTTGTAACATGAAGGACATGCTTTATCCTCTCTAGAAAAAGAAATATTCGGATACAAGCGCTTCAAAGACTCCGTTAGATCACCTCATTCTCTAAACAGATTTTTGGAGCAATCGTAAATAACTTTTTTGTGCCTTTCTTTCTAACCCTTGCACTTAGTCTTAAAAACTAGTGATGCCATTATCATTAATTAATTCTTCGACAAAGCAAAAAAAAATTTTGTCAGACAGTTTAATTTTTTATCTTACCTGTCTTATATGCTTGAATGCGTCAAGTCGTTAATGAGAATGCAAAAAGCGAATCGTCTTTATCCAGCGGTGGCATATGTCACTCCCTACAGAGTAAATTTAAATCGTGGGCGGAAAATTAAAACTGAATAAAAAATTTTATTCATTAACAAAAAAAAATTTCTATTTTTATAAACTTTAAATTATTATGACTTCGGTTTTAATTGATAAAAAAATTTAATCGAGGGATTATTTTAAAGATTTTTATTAATATTTTTGATAAATTAATAAATAAAAGCATAAACGAATTGTAAAAAAACGCAATAGTTGGAAAAATGGCATGATAAGCCATGGTATCAATGCTTGAAAATGGAAAATATAAAAAAAACATTTTCAAATCTGTTAAAAAAAAAAGGCAAATCGCATATTCTCACCTATCCTAAAAGGTAGTATTTGTTATGTATAAAAACATAAAAATTTCAAAAAAAAAAATATCGGTTTTGAAAAAATTGCGTTTGAAAAAATCGCTTTTTTCGGTTTTTCATAAATAACTCAGAGAGATCAACTCTTATCGCAAAATCGAAAAGGCATTTAAAACTAGACTAAATTTCGCACATTTTCGTTAAAACAATGTCTAAAGAGGTCAAAAATTGACGGAGCTACGGCAATTTGAAAATTGAGGTTCATTTTCAATTTTTTAATTTTCATTTTTACACCCGCTGTAGCGAAGAAAAAACATATTTTCGAGCATTCTATGAGGTAAATTTCATCTCCATATACATACTGGAAGGTATTTTCATCACTTAAAATCAGTGATGGATTTCGAAGATGCTTATATGATATCCAACAGCCAACTTCAGAGTATATACTACAGAATAATATATTCTGCTTATACTCTAATTCTACGGTATACTCTGAAGTTGGCTAAAGGATATCCTAATATATAGATATACATAAATGTATAAAGCATCCTCGAAATCCATCACTGCTTAAAATAGAAAAAAAAATTCGATCAGTGACGGCCTGCATGAATCTGAATGGAATCAGTCATATGTAATATAAGGCATCTTGGTTTCCCCTCTTATCCTTGTCGCCAAACTTGACCTAAGTTGCCCTTTTGTTTTAGCTTTAGTTTTTAGAATTGTTATACATCGGTGTATATCCATATCTTGAATTCATAGTTAATCGTTACCATTCCAAATATTTGTGAAATCATTATAAATATTAGAAATTATTTAATACCTGCAGTTTTCTGTAAGCGAGCTTTGTTTGTTGCCCGATGATTTTTTCCATCCTTCAATATC
Organism: Anastatus disparis; assembly: GCA_017163975.1. Taxonomy (NCBI): domain Eukaryota; kingdom Metazoa; phylum Arthropoda; class Insecta; order Hymenoptera; family Eupelmidae; genus Anastatus; species Anastatus disparis. Next base: position 603,329 of record JAFFSR010000014.1, read on the forward strand.
ATCAACAGGTATAACAGGAGCTGATTCTCTCTTTTCTTCTTCACTGAGTTGTCTAGCTTTCCCAAGTGTACTAATTTTACTTCCTACACTTTTAGACTTTGATTGGTCTTGACTCTTGGTATTCGATTTTTCAAGCATGACTGATTTTTCTGTACTAGGGGTACAGCGTTTCCTATTTTCACCATTTACTGTTGCTTTTGTTGCTTCAGAACCTTTTGCAGATAGAAGTTTCTGTTCATATCTCATTTGCGAATCACTCAAATCTATGGCACTCAACTTCCCCTCATTCTTGATGGACATTTTAATCTCCTCAGATTTGTTCTCTTGACAAGTTATTGTAGGTGGTGGAGGTGCTGGTCCTTTTTCACGCGATGATCGGCGCTCGCTATTAAACTCGTTTGCTGCTAAAGTTACGACGGCTGGTGGTTTTGGAGCCTACAAAATATGTTAATTTTCATTAGTTAAAATATTTATTTGTTGGAGAGTTTCAAATCAATTTTGTTGAAGTGATATTAACAATATGTTATTCAAGATATAATTAAATAGCATTAAATAAAACTGGAAACATACTAGTTTCTTTTCTACACATATGGTTTCTTTAGATTCTGCTTTTCGCAACTTTTTACTATATTCTTCCTCATTATCATCTCTATTGATTTCACGTTTGTTATTCTCTTCCTTCTTTCCTACGGTCACTGATGTTGTACGGTTTATGTCTTTTTCTGCAACTGAAAAGTATCAAATATCGATATCAATTATTTGTAGAGGATAATAAATATTCCGAAGTTTTTTTAGTTAAAAAATTGTCAGAAATGAATTTCGTAAAATCGATGACTTGGAGGAACTGTATCCTGGTGAAAGAAATGCAAATAATGATTGTTCAAATGACTGTAATATATCATTTACTCATTAACACGGCGAAAATATAGTCATTTTTTCTAGCTATATTTATAAAAAATTATTTCAAATGGTTCAAGCGACAAAATTATACAAAATATCATAAAGTGAAAAATGTTGACTTGACATGTATTGCATGGAAACAATCATCGTACATATCGATCTAAGATGCGTATATCAGTTATGTGCGATACATATTAAGTCGGTATTTTTTGCTTCATGACAACATTTTATCTATTTTTGTCGCTACAACTATTTAAAATTATTCCCTATAAACATGGTTAGAGAAAATTAATATATTTTTGGCGCATTAATAAGTAAATGAATTATTAAAAGCATTTGAATAATCATTATTTGAATTTTTCCCACATAACCACAGCACCACCGACAATTTCTCAATACATAATTTTCTATAAACATTGTCTAATTTAAGGTTTGAGAGTATGTAGTATGTGTATTCAAAAACATTTATAAAATTAAATGAAAAATAGTTATAAAAGTTTCTGAATTCGAGAAAACTAGAATAAAAAGTATAAAATATTCTTTAAAAAAAGATTAAATTAATTTTTTTACAATAGTTGGATTAAAATATTAATCAAACAAAAAATCACTATTTGAATATTACACCTATCAATGTTCAATTATTTTGTCTCACTCATCAATTTACTCAAAACATTAGATACAAAGCAAGAGAATAAATGACACACCCAGATAAATTAAAATATGAAATGGAAATGGACGCAAAAGCATATTTTTTATATACCCAAATAATAGATGTATAATAAACCACTTTATGTAGTGGTTCATTTAAATATTAAATAAACAAGAACTCAGCTAAAAATGAAAAGTACACTAAAAATCTTTCGTATAATAAGACTATAATGGAAACAAAAGAGAGTTTTAGCTCGAATGTATTAAAACTCTACCCTCCAAATATACGTAGTTATTCAGCACGAAGCTCCCAGTGCATCAGCTGTAGAAAACGGTAAAAGAAAAAACCCCCTGACGCTTGAAGTTAATCCCCCTGCGCCGAATGACGAGATAACTCGTCCAGTTCCACATTTAAATACATGCTTTTCAATTTGGTGCCGGTCGCAGAGGGGTTAAGAGCTATGAATTTCGTAGTATATAACGTTGGTACTAATGTTATATGTGTATATGTTGAATATTGTCATAGCTTAGTATTTGGAGGTCCGTAATGAAACAGCACGAAGGTTCAAAGTCGGTTTCTGTCTCTGCCTCTGGTGCTCAGCTGGGAGAAGAAAAAGCGTAGTGGAGAGATTGTCGCCAATTGCGAAATAAAGATATATACAAGAGCGTGTTCACCTCTAGATGAAGTCAAAATCAGATGCAGTTAAACAGATTCTTGTATATACACGGAGAAAAAACTCATGCTAATAGAGCATGCGAACTGCCATCTACGCGAGTATATAAAATATTAATACAAATATGACAGGCATGAGAGCTCTATCAGTATTGGATTACTTTATGCTAAAAAAGATGGTATGAAAAGTAAATAAAGCATGAACACGCGAGTCATCATTTACCGATGACTCGCGTGGTATACTTCGATTACTGCCCACTCTCAAATCCTTTGTTAACTCGCGCCGTATTCTCTCTTTACTCGAGTCACCTCCACTTTTGGATGGCGATGCAAGCAAACATGGCTGGTCTATATCCAAAATCATGTCGCAAATTTCGCTAACGTATTTTTGTTGCGTAAATCTTTTTTTTCTTTTCTTTTCTTTTTTTTTATGAGGGAAGAGACATTATAAATATAATCTGTTAAACTATTAATAATTAATTTTGAACTTAAAATTTAATTATTTTAAACAGTTGGGGGTAGATAAGCATGTACGATTTTACACCAAAGATTTTTCGAAATAGCGTTGATCTAGTGCGTAACGTTCGCGCTTTTCTTTTTGAGTACGCATGTTCAACTCTCGGCTAGGGTCACTTTTTCTGAATTTTTTTTTTATATTGTTTTAATATTTTTTATTCCTATTTATATTTATTTTTTTTTAGATTGTGTATTTTTTTAATAATTTTAAAATCTAATTTTTCACAATTATGCTCGTTTTTTTAATGAAAATTTTTAAAAAATAAATTATTCTTAATGGTTAGTAATTACAAATATTGATAAATGAATAATAGTGGTGTTTATTTTATAATGCTATAGTTTAATTTATTTATAATTTAGTTTATAAATTTTACAATAAATTACAATAAATAAATGAAACTAAAGTATTTATTTATGTTATAATTTATATTATATATTGATATATGTTTATAAAGACAAAATTGAACTATAGTATTGTAAACATCACTATTATTTATTTATTTATATTTTTAATTATTTCGTATATATAATAATTTATTTAAAAATATTAATTAAAAAAACGAGCATACTTAATATACTTGTGAAAAAATAAATTTTAAAATTAATAAAAAATAAATAATATAAAAAATATAAATAAAAAAAGTACTAAAAACTATTGAAATAATGAAAAAAAAGTTAAAAAAAAGTGGTTCTCATCGATAGTTGAACTTGCGCACTAAAAAGGAAAAGCGCGAACGTTACGCAATAGACCAACGTTACTTCGAGACATCTTTGGCGTAAAATCGTACATACTTATCTGTCCCCCAGCTGTTTAAAATAATTAAATTTTAAGTTTAAAATTAATTATTATTAGTTAAAGAGATTATATTTATAATGTCTCTTCCTTCATGAAAAAAGAAAAGAAAAAAAAAGATTCACGCAACGAAAATACGTTGACAAAATATGCTACATGATTTTGGATATAGACCAGCCGTGTTTGCTCGCGTCGCCACTCAAAAAAGGAGGTGACTTAAGTGATGGAAGAATGTCATAGTTAGCAGTAAAGAAAGAATAGTGAACAAGCCACGTTTACTCCTGTCACGTCCCATGATAGGATACAGCGCCAGCTATCGAATGAAATTAGAGTGGGGAATTACCAAAACATGTAAGTAAACCGTTTTTGGATAGCATGAACCTCGTAAGAGTATATGGCGCTGTTATGAAAGCATAGGATATTACTTACCAACTTTGGATACGTAAACTAAATGCTCTATTAGCATGGATTTTCTCTTCGTGTATATTTGTTCCGCGGCAATCTCCCCACAACCCTTTTTTCCTTTTTTCACCTTCCCGCCGAGTACCGAAGGCAGAGACAGAAATCGGCTTTAAACTTTTGTGCTGTTTTATTACGAACCTTAGAGCATGTATACCTGGAAGGAGCATGCAAAGCCAAAAAGTGTAAAAAATAAAAAAGAGCGTAAGGTAGCTTAGGGTGAAGTGCCTTCTTTCTCACCCTGATTCTTATTGGCTGTTGCTTTCCCTCTTAAGGCATATACTAAATATGAGGGTCAAGTATGAGATAGCCACGCTGAGAGGAAGCAACAGCCAATGAGAATCCACGCGAGAGAGAAAACACTTCACCCTAAGCTACCTTTCTCTCTTTTTTTTCTTACACTTTTTGGCTTTGCATGCTCCCTCCAACTATATATGCTCTAAGTTACGAATTTTTAAATGCTAAGCTATGAGATTCAATGTATACACATATAATATTAATACCAACTTTATATATTACGAAATTCGTAATTCTTAACTTTGAGCGTAAGAGGGTTTTCCTTGTACCGTTTTCTACAGCTGATGCACTACGAGCTACGTGCTGAATAACTACAAACATTCGAAGTATAGAATTTTAATACTTTCGTGCTAAACACTTCTTTGTTTTTATCAGAAATTAAATTATTTTAAATTAAATTCTTGAATTCCTCATATTTAAAATTTTAAACAAAAATTCAAACAATCTTATTTGTTTTTTAGTTGTTTTTGAACTTATCCTATTAATTTTTCGTGAAATCATACTGACTGAGTTATAATAGGAAAAGTTATAAAAAATAATCAGTTTTAAAGTGTGAAAAACATTGTGAAAATTTGTAAAAAAAGATACATCTACATGTAAGAAAATATTTTTTTTTTAATGCTACTAATAATTTTTAAACTAATTATGGCACTATTCAAATATTTTAATTTATATATAATTTAATATTTTAATTAATATTATAATTCCAATCGTATATTGTAAGTATCTCCGATACTTATTGTAGTCACGCGACTTCCGAATCTTCACGTGATTTCTGATAATCCCGAAAATAGTAAATTAATGAATTTACTCTTTTGTGGAATATCGTAAAAGTAAATATTGATCAAATTACTCTTTTTAACTATTAAAGTATTATTTTACTCTTTACAAATTTATAAATGTGCCTTTTACTCTTTGTCAAAAGAGTAAACGCATCAATTACTTTCAGTAAAAGAGTAAATTGCGTGAATTTATCTTTATAAACTATAAACTCATCAATTTAATCTTTACTAATGGTAAAATCTTAGATTTACTCTTTTATAAATGAAAAAACTATACTTTTTTACTTATTATTTCCAATTTTTACTTTTTTGAGTTTAGGGTGCACTATTTCATTCACCGAAATTTCACTGAACTGTAGTGAGGCGATTTTAACTCACCCATTCAGTGAAAATTTCACTAGACTTCATTGGGATTCCACTGAATTATATTTAGAGAGTAGGTATACTAGATCTCAAATTCTGGTTATAATTCAAAAATTAAATTAACCTATTTATCGATTGAGGATTCTCTGCACATAAAAACCCGAATGCGTCCGCCTGGGATGAAAAACATAGTATTTAGGTGTACTAGATAGATTCAATTTTTGAATTATAACCAGAATTTAAGATCCAGTATACCTACTCTCTAAATATGATTCAGTGGAATTTCAATAAAGTCCAGTGAAATTTTCACTGAATGGGTGAGTTAAAATCGCTTCACTACAGTTCAGTGAAATTTCTGTGAATGAAATAGTGGAATGTTCACTATTTGAATTTCAATGAGAATATCGCTGTAATTTCAGAAATGATTACACGATAAAAGAATGGTAGACAAAAGAAAAATAAGTTTCTTCTTTTTAAGTAAAATACAGTATTTTAATAATACTTAATAATACTTACACATTGGGTGGGTGGGTGCGTGCATGTGTGTGTGTATTAGGTAAGCAAATTGGATCTCGAAAACTACTCGATTGATTTGCTTAAAATTTCGCTTACAATTTATTTTTTTGTCCAACTGGAGCAAAAGTTATAAAAAATTGTTTTTCTTAGCGTAGTTCTAATTTTAAAATCATTAAAAAAATTTTTTTTAAAGTTATAATTCAAGTAATTACTCAAGTAATTACTCAAGTAATTACTCAAGTAATTACTCAAGTATTTACTCAAATATTTACTCAAGTATTTACTCAAGTATTTACTCAAGTAGTTACTCAAGTAATTACTCAAGTATTTACTCAAGTATTTACTTGAGTATTCACTCAAATAATTATTCAAGTAATTACTCAAGTAATTACTCAAGTAAATACTCAAGTACTAAAGTATTATATCATATCTCCTTTCTAACCTCTTATGTTTATAACCTGTAAAATATATATATGTAAAATGTCAATAATTTTTCAGAATCGTTTCTCCATGCAAACCCGCCTTAAATCGCTTTTGGCGAAAGTTCCTTTGGGCGAAAAGTCCGCGACCCCTCATCTATCCCTCTACTTTCCTTACGCTTTCTCCCCCTCTTTCAAAAAAACCTAATTATGTGCCATATTGAAAAAAAATTTTAATTATGTTGATAAATTATATAAATGTTATAATTTTATAATAAAAATAGATATATAGTTAACGTTTATTATAGGATTATGAGAATGCAGTTTGAAAATTATAAATAATATTGTATATTATTTTTTTAATGCTAATCAGAAAAAGATTAGAGAAAGAACTAGAAAAAAAAATGTTCTTCCGGAAGGGCAGGCTGGATTCAGAAAAAAAGGTCAACAATGGATAACATATTCATTCTTGACTATATTAGTAAAAAAGCTAAAAAAGATGGGAAAAAGCTACAAGCTATGTTTGTAAATCTAAAGGCCGCCTTTGATACGGTTAATAGAGAAAGTTTATGGGAAATTCTAGAAGATATAGGTATAAGCAAATATTTAATTCGAAAAATAAAAGAAATATATGAGGAAACAAAGGTAAGAGTAAAAATAGGCGAGGAAACGACAGAAGAATTCTGGACTACCAAGGGATTGAGACAGCGCTGCGTGCTTAGTCCCATATTATTTTGTATCTATATAACTACTTTAGAAAGAGAGTTTGCAAAAAGAAACGTGGGAGGAATTGATATCGGTAAAACTAGAATATGGTCATTAGCTTATGTAGATGATTTAATGATTCTAGCGTGGAATAGAGTGGCAATGCTAGATATGGTGGATACAATGAGGATATACTTAAAGGAAAGAAATCTAATTTTAAGTGCTGAGAAAACAAAAATATTCATTTTTAACAGCCAATTAAATGCGAAAAAAGAGAAGTGGTTATGGGCAGGGAAAGAACTTGAAGAAGTTAAATCTTTTAAATATTTAGGTTTTGTTTTTTAACTGCAAAGGAAATTTTAAAGACCATATAACGGAGTTAAAAAGGAAAGGAATCATTGCCGCAAAAGCTTCATGGGGTTTGGGCGAAAGAAAATATAAGAACGATTTTAGTAGGAGAAGGATGTTGTTTGAGTATCTTGTCAAAAGCGTTATGATGTACAAATCTGAAATATGGGAGTGGGAGGAGTGGCAAGAACTAGAAAGGATACAATTAAAATATTTTAAATGGGCACTCAAATTGGATATGACTACACTTAACTACATAGTGTATAAGGAACTAGGAATAAACCAAATTCAGCGAGTTAGTATTAAAAATGCTTTTAATTTTGAGAAAAAAATTGCAAGTTTACCAGATAACAGGCTAAAAGATACAAGTCTACAGAAAAAAGGAACTCTTTAACAAATTAGGTTTGAGAAGCAAATGCGTATTACAACAATTAATGGAAAATAGAGCCATAGAGAGGGAAATACTATTAAGATACAAAGACATAGAAAACCAAAAGATAAACAGTTTAATAAACAAATCTAGATATAATCCAAGATACAAAGAAATCATAGTAAATTCAGTGCCAAATTATCTTGTAAGCTATAAAAAAGGTATAAACATTAGGATAGTGGCAAAGATAAGATGTGGTGACTTTGATAAAGGTAACTGGTCCTGGTTGGAAGATAAAGAAAAACTATGTGTATTATGTAAAAAAGAAATTTCTTCAGTAGATCATATAGTAAAAAATTGTTTAGAGGATAAGAGTGAGGACAATTAGGAGAAAGAAGTAAAAGCAAAGACTTTTAAGGAGATAGCTAGGGAAACAGGAAATTTTATGGTAATTAAAAAAATTATAGGGTATATAGAAAAAAGTAGCATATTAGGGAAGAAAAACGATAAGGAAAGTATTATAATAGAATAGTTCTAAATATGAATGAGTGTATGGATGTTTGCGAGTTAAAGTAAAAATAATAAAGAGTTCTATTTAAACAACATAAGCTGTAGCAAAAAAGATAAGAAGTGTCTAAGGTGAATACAAAGAAAAATGCATAATAAAAGACTTATAACAAAGTTTATAGTTTAGAAAAATTCAGAAAGAAAATTAAAATACTGGAAAGTATAATGAACATTGTGATATCTTAAAAAAAAAATATGTATAAAGTATTGTATTGCATAGCCTGTAAATCAAATATAAATAAAATAGTGAAAATATAAAAATCTAATATAGAAATAGAAAAGATGGAAAAGTATAAATGTTGTTATAGTATGAATGGATACAAAAATGTAACTAAGAATAAATGATGGGTTATAGCATAGGAGTATCTAAAATTTCTCAAAAGTAAGAATAAAGAATAGGAAAATGTATGGATGTACAAATAAGGGAAAAGGATTAAATAAGATTAAAAATTGTTATGACGTACAAACGTAGATATATAGCATAGGTACAATAAGAAAAAAAAATCAATAATGTTCAATACTGTAATAAAATATTATTTATGTATAGTACAATATAATCTACGTATTAAATTTACTTGCATCTATTATTTGACGGAATATATAAAGCAAGCGAAAATGTTAATGCAAATCTGTTATGTAATATTGTTTGTAATTAAGTCCATTTCTGGGTCTTACGGCTGAAATAAAATAAATAATATTTTTTTAATAATACATATTTTTAAACAGGTTTTTTCACCACCTTATAATGTTATTCTTGATATAATAGTGTTATTTATATTAACTAAATTATTCATTATTGTATATTATAATATTTTATTAGTATTCTACAACAACTTATACTTTATACCATTTAATTTTAATTAAAGTTCAATATTTCATGCTTCTATCATAGTCCGGAAGTCCAGTATGATTTTTAAAAAATAATAAGCACCAAGCTAATTTTTTGTATGTGGCTTCGTTACACGAAGACGCACAAATTGTTTATTTATGAAAATGTTGTTAAACAGTAGCTTTAGCTTACAGCGGCCTTTAGACATGTCGAATTGGTGAGTGCTAAAAATTCACAAACATTAACTTGTTTTCTAGTTAAATTTCAAGATAAATTAGTGAAAAGTACAGAAGTATGATTGTCCTACAAATTCAATGGTATTCAAATTACTTGCAAGGCTGAGATCGATGGGGTTTTCTAGAGTTGCACTCGAGTGGATTAGCTCCTATTTATCAGGTAGGGAACAAATGATTTCCACGCATTTATAAGAGGAATCGAATTGGCTAACAACCAATTTAGGAGTTCCGCAGGGTTCAGTGCTGAGGCCTCTGTTATTTTGCCTTTACATTAATAACATACGTGACACCCTCGACCCCGGTTGTGTCGAGCACCTATTATATGCAGATGACCTGCAAATTTATACGCATGTCTCTTATGAGGATGTGAATCAAGTGTGAATAAAGGTATTCGTATTCTACAGAGGGCGGCCAAGGCCGTGTCGGAGTGGGCTGTTGATGCTTCTCTCACACTAAATGCAAACAAAACTAAGGCGATCGTTTTTGGCAATGGTCGATTTATTAATGACTTTTATGCTGGTGAGCCAAGGATGATTGAGCTTGAGGATGGTGTCGGCATATCTTTCTCTGATACCGTTACGAGCCTTGGTGTTGTGCTTGACTCTAAGCTATCATGGGAGCCACATACTAATATGCTGACTAAGAAGTTTAATAGAACTATGTATGGCTTACGGTTTTTTCGTCGGTATACCACTGAGGCTCTGCGCAAACAACTCGCAACCGCCCTGCTGTTTCCACATCTCGATTTCTGCTCAGTAGTTCTGCTCGATGCCTCACAGGAGTTGAAAAGACAATTACAAAGACTACAAAATTCATGTGTGAGATATGTATTAGGCGTGAGAATGAGCGATCATATCTCTCCTAATAGAGCTGCGCTGGGTTGGCTGCGTACTGATGCGAGGAGACAGTATTTTATGGCTGTACTTATGTACAAAATCGTGCGCATGAATACTCCCAAATATCTAGTGGGTCTCTTCACTAGATATGTACCTAGGGTAGCCACTAGAGGAGAGATTAAGGATTTCGCGTTGCCTTTCATGCGTACTGAGACTGGAAGGAATTCCTTTTAAGTTCAGGGTGCGCATTTTTGGAACTCCCTGCCTGCTGATATAAAGAATCTTCCATCGCTCAGCAGGTTCAAGTCGGCTCTGAGGGGGTACTTGCTCGACCTCCAATAAACTAAATTTTATTTTTTATTTATATGTTAATTTATTATAATGTGACGTCCCGTATATATACTCTTTTGCTTAAGGTGTGATTGTATTTATTGGCTGAATAGTTAGTGAGTGAATGCTTTACTTGTTTTTATTATTTTGACTGCGTTTTTGTGCTACTGCATACGCTTTATTATTTTAGTGCATTATTTATCATTTTTCATTTTGTATTTTAAATAAAAATTTTTATATACTATGACTGATAGATATTGTATGACTGACTTTTAATTTATAGGATTGTTGCGTGTATTTTACTATTTTTTTGTATCTGTGATATCACTTCTTTTGTTGTGACTTACTTATTCAGTATTATTAGGTTTAGTAACTGACTGTGATATCAATTGCAATATTTTGTATTTATATATACATTGTTTCATGTGCAATATTTTATATTTATACATTGTTTTATGTGCAATATTTTTATATTTATACGTTATTTATGTGCAATATTTATTATTATATTTATGAATTGAATTACACACCCTTTGTATAATGATATGATATACAATAAATAGTATCTATCTATCTGTCTATCTATTACGAGTCCCGCAACCCCAACATGTTATAGTTAATTAGACATGGGTATTGATAAGCATCAATTTTTATACCATTGTTCAGTAAAATTATATTAAATTTAAAGGTAACCTTGTTCTACAAATAGTGTGGAAGGTTCTCCCAGTCCCCCTTCTAAAATTGTCATATAGACGTCTACCCTGGAACGATAAGCTTAAGTAGGACAAGGGTAACTCTTGGTGCGAGAGTGTATTCTTTAATCAAAAAATGATGTGTCATCCAAAATGTTAGAAAGTTTTTTTAGACCTACAAAAAATATTATGCAATATCATTATACCTTAGCATCTCTTGTATATGAAGCATATATTTTTCAATCTTGTTGTCTAAATTAGAATAGTAGAAAATCTAATTAATGTAGACTTGATTTGATGAAAATTTGATATTAACTACTACTGAATATCATTTTATGTCAAAGATATAGAATAAATAAATTCATAAGCATGCAAGCGTAACATACGCCTACTATATACTCTCCCTTCTTTTTCATCTAAGGAAAAATTCTTTTTATTTAAAAAATTTATGTTATTAAATATAAAAAAGGAAGTTTAAATATTGAATAATCTTAAGGAGATGTAAAACAGACACTACACCTGTACCTATAGATATTAGCTTCCTTTCCATTTTATTGCTGTATTTCCAGAAAAGAAATGCATTAGCTTGTAGTATGTACCATAATGATTATTTAGATAAATTTCCAAATGAATTCATTCATTAGCTTTTAAGATATTTGGATTCCCGTACAAAATTGAAAAATTTTAATAAATAATTTTGGAACCCAAAATTCTCAATAACTAATGAATGAATTTATTTAAAAATTTAACCGAATAATCTTCACGGTACATATTACAAGCTAATGCATTATTTTATTGGAAATTTTGCAATAAAATGTAAAGATAGTGAATATTTATGAGTACAGGTGTAGTGTCCATTTTACATCCCCTTAAAAAAATTAATTAAATTTTAATAAAGCTAAATATAAAACAAATCATGTATAATAAAAAATTCATACATTAAGAGGTTTAGCGGTCTCCCGTTTCCCGTTTACCGTGTCCCGTCAACTTTTCGGTGTAACCTTAATTAATATTTTGCATCTAGTGCATGTAAGTGCATCTGGTGCATATAAGTGCATCTGGTGCATATAAGTGCATCTGGTGCATATAAGTGCATCTGGTGCATATAAGTGCATCTGGTGCATATAAGTGCATCTGGTGCATATAAGTGCATCTGGTGCATATAAGTGCATCTGGTGCATATAAGTGCATCTGGTGCATATAAGTGCATCTGGTGCATAAAATCGCATCTGGTGCATAAAAGCGCATCTAGTACATAAAAGTGCATTTGGTGCATAAAAGTGCACTTGTATATCTGGGCCTCATACATGTTTGGGCCTTATATTTTCTGCATCATTTTTTTAGCCTTGTATTTTTATTGCTTATTTTTGCTAGGCCTTATTTTTGGTCCTTATTTTTGACTCACAGATTAACTGATTCACTGACATACTGACACACTGACATACTAACACACTGACATACTGACACACTAACATATTAACACACTGACATACTAACACACTGACATAAAAATGCACTGTTACAGAGATAAACTTATACATAGACACACCAACACACTGACACACAGATACACTTATACATAGACATACCAACACACTGACACACAGATACACTTATACATAGACACGCCAACACACTGACACACCAATACTCAGACTCATAGACAAAAGAGGTTAAATTCTAATATTAAGTTATTAAGCCGCCTCCTGTTCACCTTTTGGTGTCACCCTTTTAAATAATGAGTTCCTGATTTGGTCTTAAATTCTGGGGTCTTATCTTTTTGGCCCTTATATTGTTGATCTCATATTTTTTTATGATGATAATTATGAGGGTGATAACAATGACGATGATAACTATGAAGATAATTCTGCTTAAGAAACTATGAAATAATTTATTAATATAAACTTTTAAAATATTTATATATTAACTAACTTTGTCATCTCGCGTCTATAGTTTTCTTTTTGGTGTCACATTTCTTATAATATTAACCTTATTTTTTAGATTTTTTCATCTAATGAGTAAACAATAATTACAACCTTAATTTTAAAATTAACGTTTCGTCCCAGATCTGTCCACTGGACTCATCAGTAAAACTTTTTCAAACTGACATATGCTGCTTTAGACGTTTTTACTTTATTCTTGTGTAAGTTTTATTTTGACAGCGCTTATAGTAGCTGCGTTTACTTTATGCCACAGCGCTTATTGCAGTCTTGTTTACTTTATCTACAGCTTATATAGCTGCCGCATTTTTTCTATCACTGCGTTTATGACAGTCATATTTACTTTTTTTCACATCATAAAGCAGCCATGTTCATTTTATTTCTTTAATTTTATATTGGTTATAAGTGTTGCGTTTATGATGGTTTACATATTAAATTATCATAGTTATCAAAATTATTTTAATATTTTTGCATTTGATACAATGTGAATATCAAATCCAAACAATGTACATTAGTTATAACTTTGATCTATCAATTGAAAGAATTACGCAATTTCATAAATAATTTAGCACATCAGAAAATTTGAACTACTTAGACTATAGAACCATCAGATAAAAAGGAAAAAAAAAGACCTATAATAGCAAAATAAGTAATAAAAAAATTAGTAATTTTAAAGCAAACTACGAATTTTAAAATCATCACATCTTTTTAGTTCAAACTCTCTTCTACAAAACGAACCTTTATGAAAAAACGTTGAAATCTTTTTACTTTGCTTAAAAATTGTATTGGAATAGGGAATTTTCTAATCTACAAACCTAATATATATTCTAAATATCATTTTTAAAATATCCAAAATATATCATTTTCATTGTACAAAACAACTTATACAATATAAATTTCGACAATTTGGTGATTCGGTTCATTTTTAATACTCTTACGCTGATTGTCGGGACGACAATTGACTCAAGAGGGAAGGTTTGACATCCGATGGAATCACGTAATTTAAATACATCATAATGAATTATAAACAGTTACAACTATTTTGTATTATAAACTCTTTTGTGAAAATTTAAGTGTTCCGTGAGGAACGAAAGAGATAGAGAACAAAAAAAAAATTGACTAGTAAGCCGACTAATCAACCCGGTATTTCAAAATCCTAAGTAGTCCTTCTGAAAATTTAGGCTCTGCGTCAACTATATCGAATTTCTTTTCAATTCTCGATTGTTCACGAAGAGACTATGAAGTTCTTGAGTTGCTCCACTTATTGCCTTTTGTCTAATTGAGAATGCAACTATAGTCGGTTGCGGGGACCACTGTAAATCAGTGCAAACTTACAAATAATATTGTAATTAAAATAAAAAAAGAATTTATTAATAATTAAAAATAAAGTTGAGTGCAAATAACTTAATTTATTATAAATACATTTATAAAAACACAATTAATTATTTTTGTTGAGATGATAGTGAAATTTTATAAAGATCCTTGAGGGACAATTAGTGGTGTGGTAATAACGAGTAAATTACGATCTAAGAGACTATCAATATTATCATTTGTTGGTTAAGCTGACGCAGAGACTAAATTGTTAGAACGGACGAAAAGGTAAGGATCACATAGAAAAAAAAAGGAAATCACAGCCGTCACAATATTCTTCTCTTTCCCTCTTTCTTCTAATATTGTAAGTCAATTTATAAATTGTAATTTTAAATTAATTGTATTAAATAAAAGAAAAGAAACATAAATAAAATATCTAATCCCTATAATTAATATTTTGATTATTTTCTTATTATATATATATATATATATATATATATATATATATATATATATATATATATATATATATATATAAATATTAATAAAAAAATATTAACTTGTTGAAGGTAAGTTTCGGGACTGAATTAGACTGGTTCAACGCGAAAATAAATGATTATTTTTAAAACCCCACGGCCATATCATATATATTGCTCATTTTTTTATAGTCAAAAATCAACCAATTATCTGTTTTACAAATTTTATATTTAATATTTTATATTTATGATAGTGTTACAATTTAACAAAATTTACATACATTTCTTCAATGATTTATTCTAAACGATGTATTAAAATTTCTCTTACATTATTCCAGAATAAAAATTGTGTTAAATTTCATAATTATTACGTTTATTCTAATATGTACGTGATATACAATGTTAATCTTTAAGTAAATAAGACATCAAATAAAAATCGTGATTTTCTTTGTCTATAATTTAACGTGTCTTTTAAAATTTATACTTTAACAATAAATTATATTACAAATTGATCCGTTTTTTAATAAATTTTATCGATATTTCAACTCTAATTAATATTTTTTAATGAACATACAAATATCCCTGGTAAAAAAATCAGGTACAATATAAAAATTATTGAGCTGAGGTTATTCTTATTTACTTGAGGGGTATCCTCATACCGGCATAGAGTTCTACCTTATCTACATTCGAATTATGCATTTTACAAAAAATTTAACTATTTGTGGCTAAAATTCATAATAGAGGCATATTCTTAACATTCTCAAGAATTTATTGGAATGCTAAAAGTCAATATAAGATTAAATATAAAGACAAAAATTGCATAATACAACTATCTATGACTACATTGGATGGCTAATCGTATTAAGAGTAGGCCGAACTATCTGTCCTTGCCTAATAGTGTTTTTCATTATTTATATAAACACCATTAGCTGTAACACGAAAAAAATGGCAGCTCCCGCTAGATATTAGTATAATAGATAAATTTTATAATAAGAACAAAATAATTTTATCACGTGGTTTTTGAATAATATGAGACCTACTAAAAATCTAAAATATAACCTATCTTTTTTTGTAGATCTCATATTATTCGGAAACTACATGATTCAATTATTTTGTTCTTATCATAAAATTTAACTATTATACTAATATCTAGCGGGGGCTGCCATTTTTTTTGTGTTACAGCCAATGGTGTTTATATAAATGATGAAAAACACTATAAGACAAAGACAGATAGTTCAGCCTTTTCTTAAGCACTTTTCATCTTTATTTTTACCCTTAGATTGTCTTTCAACATTGCAACGAATTCTTGGAATGTCAAACATGTGCCTCTGCTACGAGTGTTAGTCATAAATAGTTTAATATTTATTAAATTATAATAAAGTGCATGATTCAGATGTAGATAACGTAAAACTCCATGTCGGTATGAGGATTCCCCTTGAAATTAGTCATTTATACATAATAATATAATGTATGAAAAATTCAACCAAGCGATGTTAGGAGCGAGGTATTTTAGGGTAGTTTTAATTATTTTAGTAACTTATTTCAATACAATGTGTACTTTATGAAAGGTTGCAAACGTGATGAAAGCATATTATTCAAATAAAGTTTTATGAATAAAAAATTGTTAATACAATATTAGTAAACTTTATTTTTTTTTAGAAGAAATGAAAGAATTATAAATGTATTCAAATTACGTTGAAAACATCGTGAAAGCATTTTGAATACAGAATTTTCACTTAATTAAAAAAAAAAATCTCTATGAAACGTTAATTAATCTATTTTTAATGAAAACATAAATATATCAATAAATATATTTATATCAGACATATAGTTTTTTAAGTAATTTCAAAAAACAGAATATTAAAAAAATTTTCAGTTTACTTTATAAAAAAAACAAGAAAAAATATTAATAAATTTAATCTCAAGTAAAGGATTTGATAGAATCAATAAATGTACTTAAATAAGATACTTTCATTTTTAAATGATTGTAAATGTCATAAAAGAAAATCAGTATAATAAATTTTTATCATTGAAAAAACTAAATTTTAGCTG
Source organism: Anastatus disparis (assembly GCA_017163975.1). Taxonomy (NCBI): domain Eukaryota; kingdom Metazoa; phylum Arthropoda; class Insecta; order Hymenoptera; family Eupelmidae; genus Anastatus; species Anastatus disparis. The sequence continues at coordinate 620,387 of JAFFSR010000014.1, forward strand.
TAAATTTTATTGTATTCCAAAGTATTCTAAAATTTTATAAATGTATATAAAAAAGTTCCTAATTTTTTAATCAATTCAGAAATTATGAAAGCACAAAAGTCAATAATGTATATTAAATTTTAGTAATAAAATGTTAAATAAAGTTATTTATAATGTATAAAATATTAACTAAATATATTTGATTGAGGTATGAGTAAATCTTCCATACTTTTAAAATTCATGTTACTGCGTCATTACTCGTAAATATGAGATAGCATATCTTCTTAGCAAATATTTACTGATTTTTTGAGATATCAGAAAGTAATTTTGCTATAGTTCGGATTATTATTAGACATGTCATTTTATGGCGAATGGGAAAAAGAGGTTTTTTTCTTGAATTTTAAATGTTACCAGGTCATGTAAAATGATAAATTATCGCTATAAAAAAAAGATTATTGTTCTTTTGATCTGAAATTTACACTAAAGCTGTATCTATGTACGTATTTTTGGGAAATCAAGACCATGGGCGTGTGCCTTTTAACAAAAGTACTTTTTGTATAGTCATTGAAATGTTACCAAAAATTTATATTATTTACTTTTTTGTGGCAAATATAATGCTGTAAAGAAGACTATTTAGCAATGACGTTTTAAACTATATCAAAAGGTAATATTGAGAAGCACAAACAGAAATTTCTTTATTGGAAACGTGTGCCTAGTGTAGATGAAGTTCTGTGTTACTTTGAAATTATAATTAAACTACGTAATTCACATTTGAAAATATGTTTTTATCTTCTAATATGAGAACCAGAGCTTTCATGCACCTTTTCTCTGTTGTGAACTTTGTAATTTACTATTTTATAGTACTTAATGGAATTTTTAAGTTAGTTTTGAAGTATTATTTCAAGTATTCTGAAAATCATTGAATATTTTCCGGCTATTAAATTTTCTAGATTTACACTGATTACCTAGTTTTCTAGATGTACACTCGACGGACACTGATTCGCGACCCCCTTTTTGAATATCTGCAACGTTATCCGTTGAGTTTTTGAAATATAGGTTAGCTTGCGCGATCATGTTTCGAAAATAAGTTTCCATCTAAATAAATATAATTCATGCTAACTATAAGATAAGGGAAGATAAATAAAGAAATGGCGGTAAAATTTAAATGAGCAATTATTTAATACTGAAGTAATGAAAAAGCTATGATTTCTTATGATTGTCATCGCATATGGTTACATAATATATGTAAAGAATGCTTTATAAAAATATGCTTACTTTAACATTTATTTATTGTTTTATCATTTATCATTTTTTATATTCGAATTAATGCCCATTTGAATTTTACCGCCATTTCTTCATTTATGTTCCCTTGTCTTATAGTTAGCATGAATTATATTTATCTAGATGGAAACTTATTTTTGAAGCATGGTCGCGCAACCATCCTAAACTCAATGGATAACGTTTAAAGGCGCGAAAATGGGGTCGCGAATCAGTGTCCGTCGAGTGTACCTTAAAAAGACTACCCTCAAAAGTGAGTAACACGGTTTTTTTCTTTCATTAAAATACGTCAAAATTTAGAACAAATTCATTTTATACGTGTGTCTGTAACTTTTTTTTTCTAATTTATTGAAGATGAAATTTTAACACTATGGAGGATTTACTCATATATACTTATTAAAATTATTAAATATGTGTTGTAAATTGTTAGCGAACCAATTTTCTTTTATTATAGTATTAATATGCTTTTTCTAGAAAAAGAACAGAATGAAAAAAAATAAATATCTTAATCTTTTTGATGTTTCAAATAAAAAAATGCGTACACAAAAAAATATATATCCATATTAGATTACATTTTTTCATCAGAATTATTTATGGATGATGTTTCTTCATCACTGCTATTGTTGCCATTTTGATTCAATCTTAGATCTTTAAAACCGAACGAATTCTACTTTATCGGCAGATGTTCACTTACTTTTAGCGAAAATTTTAATATTATAAGAAGTAAAGATAGCTTCGTTACTCAACCCATTAACGACCAAGACTCCGAATTTTAAACATATTTTTCAAGGCTTTTTTTAACTGAAGAAAGGTTTGAAAAAATTTGAAAAAGATCATATCCAACGTATTTTGAGCTGTTCTTTTGAATGGTGATACCAACTTATTGCTAAAATATCCCTGAAAAATAATATGGCGTGTTTTTCACGAAAAAAAAATATAAAACTGTAGAAATATTTAACTTTTGAATTTTTTTCATAATGAAAACGCAATGGCAATAATTCAAATCACTACTTAAAATTGCAATTGGTATGCAAACATCACGGAAAAAATTTTGAGGTGACCTATGTAACAGCTAAGTATAAATGTGTGTTTTATTTTACTCTTAGCATGAAATAGAGACAATGACGTAGACGTGGTAAAATTATGTCTCTTTTGGAAAGATTGAGTATAGTGAATCCCCTTACCTCTCACTGTTCAAGGCGCTTGATTATAGTGAACCCCCTCACCTCTCACTGTCCGGGATGCTTAATTATAGTGAATCCTCTCGCTTCTCATTGACACTTTGTAATTTAGTACCTATTTTTCATACACGATTGACAAAGAGATATATTACAAGATTGACAAAACAAAAACGTTCTTCGTCCACAAACAAAACTTTATTTTTTATTTAATTTTATTGTTTCATGTTTTGTTTTTTTCATCTAACTCTTTTGTATGTAACTTTTAGCTAGTGACACCACAAATTCTATAGTTCCAATTTTTTTTGTACCATCTTAACATGCATTGAAAATAACTACTAAATTCACGATAGCAGTTTGAATCAATTGAATAAAAACCACCCGAGTCCATTGTTTTGCATGTATGCTCGGCATAACATTATTACAGTGCCCATCATGCAAATCTACTCCACCTATGGAATGTTGTAAAAATGGAATGCTTGCGGGAATCGTATGTCTATTTTTGTTTTTACATCAGCACAACAAGATCTAAATTGGGTAAAAAATTGTCTAAATAAAGATGATATAGAGGAATTTTTCCGGCGTCTGTCTTTGCAAAAAACAGCTCAAGTAAATTGAGCACTACGCGAGAACCCAATGCACACTTACCTAATTTATCACCAGCTGGTTTTTTCCCACAATATGGGTCGAAATTCAGTAAGTATCCATCAGCTGTGCAAAGTTCCCAAAATTTGAGCCCAAAGCGTACTAGCTCCACCCGGATAAACTGCTTCAATGATGTTCTTGCATAAGATTTAGCTATCATCTCGTCCATTGACCAAGCAGTTTGCTAAATGCCAAAAGTTAAAATATTTTTCTGAAATATTTTCATGATTCGACGAACACGCCATGCTTTATCAGTCGAATCATTATTTATGCAGATTTTAAATTTTTATTGAAACCTACAGACAGTGAAAAGGCTTTTCAACTTCATGAAGCATACAGTATTGGATACTACATGAAATGCAGTTTTGATGATAAATTATCTTATTATAAATCATACAGAAGGATTAACGAATGTGAAGAGACACCTGCAGAATGGTTTGTTAGATAATTGAAATCAATCAGTGAGAAAATTGATGAACTCTACAAAAATCCGAAACTAATGAAACTTACAGATTTAGAAGAATTGTCTTTCCAGAGGTCAACTAATTGTCATATATGTAGAAAACCAATCCGTGCCGAAGAACTTGCAGTACGAGACCATTGTCATCTCACAGGACGGTGAGTTGTCCAATTAGTTATAATTGAATAAAGAAAATTAATTTGGTTATTTTACATTTATTTTTTTTAGTTTTAGAGGTGCAGCTCATAATTCATGTAATTTGAATTATGAGATTTCAAGATTCATTCCTGTTATTTTTCATAATCTCAATTATGACACTCATTTTATTCTGAAAGAGATCGGCACTTCTACATTGATGAAGGGACGAATGACTCTAATACCTCATGATAAGGAAAAATACATTTCTTTTACAAAATATATGGATAACAGCAACATCAGTTTTAGATTTATAGATTCTTGACGTTTTCTACCATCATCATTGGAGAAGCTTGCATCGTATCTTGAAAACGTGCCAATAGCAGTGAGAAAATTTTAAACAGATGGATTTGCAGATGCTAAGATAAATCTTCTTAGACGGAAAGGTGTATTCCCGTACGATTTTGTGGATGGATCAGATAAATTGATATCTACGAAGCTGCCAGAAAAAAAGGACTTCTACAATAAACTAACGGATTCTCACATAGCTGAAGAAGATTATAAGCACGCTGTTCAAGTTTGGAATGAATTCAATATAAAAACTTTAGAAGAGTACTCGGATTTATACTTAAAAACCGATGTTTTGCTATTGGCTAACGTCTTCATAAGTTTCCGAGAGACCTCTCTTAAAGCCTACGATTTATGTCCTGCTCATTTCTACACAACTCCAGGCTTAACGTTTTCAGGAGCTCTCAAAATGACGAAGGTAGAATTGGAATTTTCGACAGACATTGACATGCTAATGTTTATCGAAGTAGGTATCCGTGAAGGAATAAGCCAGTGCTGTAACCGGTATGCAAAGGCAAACAATCCATACATGGATCCTTCATATGACGAATATCAGAAAAAGAAGACCCTTGTATATTTTTATATTAATAATCTTTATGGTTGGGCGATGATACAAATTTCACCGATAGAAAAATTTAAATGGATTGATTATGAAACAATGCCAGATTTCTTCAATACACCGCCAGATTCGGATATAGGCTATATTGCTGTAGTGGATTCAGAATATCCCGTGGAAATCCATGATGAGCATCGGGATTTACCTTTTTGCGCAGAAAATCGTCCACCACTAGGCTCGAAGCAAAAAAAAACTACTTACTACTTTGGACCATAAGGAAAGGTATGTCATTCATTATCGGACGCTTAAACAAGCGTTAGATAATGGACTTCGATTAAAGAAAGTACATAGAATTTAAAGTTTTGAACAGGAGGCTTGGCTTAAACCTTATGTTGAATTAAATACCAAGAAGAGAAAACAAGCGAAGAATGAGTTTGAAAAACTCTTCTATGAATTTCTTATTAACTCTGTATACGGAAAGTGCATTGGACGAGAGCGGTCACGTGTTGATGCGCGATTAATAAATAAATTCACTGGCAGATATGGAGCGGAAGCACGCATAGCTCAACCAAATTTACAGAGTTGTGCAATTTTTTATGAAAATTTGGTAATTATTCAACTGAAGAGAACGAGTATCACGATAAAAAAACCTATATACTTTGGTTTTTCCATCCTTGATTTATTAAAAACACTGCTATAAGAGTTTCATTACTCGTATATGTAACAGCGACTAGGACAAAAATGTAAACTTCTATAAACAGATACGGATAGTTTAATATATGAAGTTGAAGACATTGATATGTATCAAACAATGGAGGAAGACATTCACAGATTTGATACTTCTGATTATGCTGAAAATAATCAGTTTAATATTACACGTGTCAATACGAAAGTTCCTGGATTAATGAAAGATGAATGCTGTGGCAAGATTATGTCTGAATTCATAGATTTGCGGAGTAAAATATACAGTATTTTGGTTAATGGAGGAGACACAGTTAAGAAAGCTAAAGGTATCAAATCTAACGTCCTGGAGAAAACAGTTACTTCCGAGGATTACCGAAGCTGTCTTTAGGATCTTGTCATTATACACCATGAACAGTGCAATATTCGATCAAAATTACACACAATGCATACTGAAGAGCAAAGAAAAATTGCACTAAGTCCACACGATGATAAGAGATTTTTATTGCCTGATAGTACAGACACTTTACCATGGGGCCATTTTAGAATTGAAGAGATACAGATAGCGCAAGCCGCACTTTAAGTAAAAAGAGAATATGCAAGAAAAATGGCTGCTAAAAAAGAGCAGGGGGTGGAAAAGAAGAGGGGACACGAAGTATCCAATGGAAATAGAGTAACGCGAGTGGGGATGGATGTTACAGAGCATAGAAGAGAGGAGGAAAACGAGAGGGGGGATAAATCTAATGAAAATGGAGTAACACAAGTTGGGATGAATGCTACAGTCCATGAGAGAGAGGGGGAAATTGAGCGAGGTGATGAACCATCCAATGAAAATAGTAGACCGCGAGTGGGTATGAGACATCATGTCAACCAAGGTGAGCAAATCATTATTGAGTATGACGTAATAGAGGAGTTCATGCATGACTGGAATCCATAAATAGAGGGGATAAGTTCTGAAGAAGGTGATAGAAGGGATTTATTACAAGTGGCGATGGAAAGGGCAGAAACCGAGGTGGGGGATGGGCTATATCAAGAAACGGAGCACGATGAGAAGCACATTTAAGGAATCGAAGAGCTTGAGAACGATCAACCTCTTACAAAGAAGCCGAGAGTCAAATAACTAATCTTGTAAGTTTACAGTACAATTTTTTTCCTAATAAAATATTATCTTTAAAAAAAATTTTTATTTCTACTTTTTCTTTTTGATTTTAGAATGGATTTATAAACACTTAATAAGATTGCTGAAAGCGACTTCTTGCCAAGAAAAAAAGTTACAGACTTGAAAAAAAATCACCAGTACATGGTGATAGTACTTGAAGAGGTGAAGACACGATATGGTGTCAAGATTGAAGCAGAATTCGAGCAAAGTTTTCAAGTATTCCAACCAGAGAAGATTTTATTATCAGCAATTCTAAAAGATGAAAAATTTTTTTACAATCTTTGCGATGAATCAAACAAACTACGTTTGTTTGCAATGTATTAGGGAGGAACTTCTTTCAAATTCCATCGATTATAAAAATATATCTACAAAATGATTTTTAAAACTATTTATTGTCACTTGTACATAATAATACATAAATAAATAAAAATATGTTAACATTATACATTTGTTTTTTTATTTATCACCACCACCTATAATTATAATTATATTGAATTACCATAATAAAATATATTACAATATTCTATTTAAATATATGGGGATATCGATGGAACTTTTAAATGTTGAGAGGTCGACTTCACAACAATTCAAAAGTCTATAATACAAGTTTCTGGAGTGGCACACACTTCAATAAGGGCTGAAATTACTTGTTTCTGTGAGTAGAATATGTGATTAAATTTTGGTATTGATTGAAAAATCGATCATCACGGTACATAATTTTATACGCCATAAATGATACTTTTTTTAATATTTTTCTACGTGTGTTTCTTGAGCTATAAAAAAATGACCATGCTTTCGATCATTCTCAAATTTTCTGAGCATAATGAATATAGTAAAAACAACAGTTTAAGCCTACTCTGATACATGTGCCCCTTTTTAGGAAACTCTTTGACTATTCTTAATGTAGGTGAGATTTTCACCTAAAAATCTCACCTACATTAAGAATAGTCAAAGAGCTTCCTAAAAAGGGGCACATGTATCAGAGTAGGCTTAAACTGTTGTTTTTACTATATTCATTATACTCAGAAAATTTGAGAATGATCGAAAGCACAGTCATTTTATATATATATATATATATATATATATATATATATATATATATATATATATATTGTGACGTTTTCATTTTATTCAATAGTATATTATTTACCTAGGGTGTATAAACAAAAAATGTCTTTAATCGTGTGTGTATATATATATATATATGATCGTGTACCTATAACGACTTTTTGCGAAAGCGATGTTGCCCAATTGTGAAATTACATGTAAATTTTTTATATATATATATATATATATATATATATATATATATATATATATATATATATATATATATATATATATATATATGAAGAAAAATGTTTTTTCTTGTTTTTCATACATAAGATATAGCACTATTGCTATTTTTTTATTCTCAATTATCTATTCATATAGCGAGTTCATGAACCAAGTCTTCCGTAAGGCCTGAATTCATAGTCGTGTCTTGAGTATTAAGTGTGACTTAAAACTTAAGTATCGTTACTTGAGTATCAGTTGTTACTTCAATCAACCTCTTCGTGTAGCTTTAGTATAATAAATATTTAGTAACAGCTGATACTCAAGTAACGATACTTAAGTTTTAAATCATATTTAATACTCAAGACACGACTATGAATTCGGGCCTCAGTGTGTCCAGCCTTATGTTTTTTATGTGGATAGAGCCTAGCAGAATACACTGCAAATCAATCCAAACAAGCAGTAGAAAATATTGCAGATTGACTTCTATAACCAAAAAATTAAAAAAAGTTCTATCTTGTATCTATAAAAGTTCAATAATATTTACTTGATATAATAATTTAATATTAAATCAATTCCATGTTGATGAATTTTAACGTTCTTTTAACTATTCTTAATAATTGTAATATTCAATAATTTATAATTAATTTTTATAAAGAAAATGTATATAAAGAAAGTATTCTATTATATTTGTCATTTGGCACAAATAATTTGGTTAAGCGATTCAAGTTTAACCTTTTTATAATGAAAAATTGTTTTATTAACAAAAATTATTATGTATTCACCAAATATTACAGTAAGTTTGAAAAAAAATTATTTAATCTACAGTTTTTCAACATTTAAAAATTTTTAATAAAAGTGATATATCAAAATATAAATGTAATTTAAATGTTTCAAATTACTTTAATATTTTACTCATTTTATTTCTGGCTAACTTAAAGAATGATTATATATTCTAGTCATACTTAAAATTAAAATTCTATTAAATAGGCAAGGTTATTTTTATTCTTACGTATTTGTTTTATACGTTGTTTTACTCTAAATTATCGATAACTTATAATAAACAGTGAGTTTTTAAAGCTATATCATCACTAAAACATTTCTTTTCAAATACAAAATATTGTAAGAATAGATTTAAGTATAATAATTATAATATGAAACTTCAGAATAATCTAAATAATTTTGGAATGAAAATTCAAATTGGCAGTTAACATTGAACATTTTTTGGTTATAGAAGTCAATCTGCAATATTTTCTACTGCTTGTTTGGATTGATTTGCAGTGTATTCTGCTAGGCTCTATCCACATAAAAAACATAAGGCTGGACACACTGAGGCCCGAATTCATAGTCGTGTCTTGAGTATTAAATATGATTTAAAACTTAAGTATCGTTACTTGAGTATCAGCTGTTACTAAATATTTATTATACTAAAGCTACACGAAGAGGTTGATTGGAGTAACAACTGATACTCAAGTAACGATACTTAAGTTTTAAGTCACACTTAATACTCAAGACACGACTATGAATTCAGGCCTTACGGAAGACTTGGTTCATGAACTCGCTATATGAATAGATAATTGAGAATAAAAAAATAGCAATAGTGCTATATCTTATGTATGAAAAACAAGAAAAAACATTTTTCTTCTATATATATATATATATATATATATATATATATATATATATATATAGAATTTACATGTAATTTCACAATTGGGCAACATCGCTTTTGCAAAAAGTCGTTATAGGTACACGATCATATATATATATATATATATATATATATATATATATATATATATATATATATATATATATATATATATATACACACGATTAAAGACATTTTTTGTTTATACACCCTAGGTAAATAATGTACTATTGAATAAAATGAAAACGTCACAATATATATATATATATATATATATATATATATATATATATATATATATATATATATTGTGACGTTTAATTTTATTTAAATATTATTTTTTAATAATTAAATAACAAAAATTATTTATCCTCCTTTTGCCGAACGCTTCAGGTGTTATACCTACTGAAAAATACTTATTTTAAGCTGTTTACTTGGCTCTGGTGTCTTACCAAAGACAGTTATTAGTCCAGTAGAATTAGCTCGAAAAACCTTAAAATTTGACTTAATTAGTAACAGGCAACTGAAGTGAAAAATGAGTTCATTAGGTCAAAAGATATTAAAATTTAGAAAGACCCTCAAAATTTGGGCTGGCATATTTTTTTAAACAACGTTTTTATATAAAAAATTGTGAAAAATCGATGTTTTTTGGATCTAGCTCTTTTCGTTTTTTAATAGGATATATGAAATTTATAATACTTATAAGGGTCTTCAAGACGAATAGTTTAAGCCCTATTACATTAAATTTCGTCAATAATTTATTTAAATAATCGCAAAAATATATTCAAAAATCGTTAAATGTTGAATAATTTTTTATTCCATAAAAAAAAGAGCTACATGCTTGTAACTTTGTAAAAAGTTGCCTTCTATCATCCTTAAGTTCCCATAATTTTTTCAGCAAAAAATATTAATTTGTTTATGAGATATTCAATTTGTTCACTAAAAAGAGGTAAAATGTAGGCCTTAAATGGACCCTATTGCGGTCACTTTAGAAAGAAATGACCATTGTCATTTATGCTCTTTGACACTTATATTTAGTGAAAATAAAAAGTTCGATTGATAGTTTTATTATTTTCGCTGTTTAAATGGCGATCGAAAAAAAAAATTTTTTTTTCTTAATTGTTTTTTAAATTTATATATGAAAAAATGAAAATATTCAAATGCAACTTTTTTATTCTTGTTGCTTAAATTTTAACGCTTATTTAAAAAAAAAAAACGTTATTCTGCGATAATTAGGAGCTGAGATAATTTTTTTTTTTTTTAAATTCGCCATTTGTTTATTTACAAAGATTAAGGAATGAAATTTTAATGACAGATCCTTTAATACTTGAATTTTGATATAAGATCATTTCTGATATTAAAATCAGTTTTTTAAAACCTTAAAAGATTGTTTTTAAGTATGTATAGTTTCAATTCTTTTTGAAGAGGGGAGGAACGCGTCATCTTTCGCAAGTACAGAAAAAAATTTTTGATTACTTCAAATTTGTCTTGTGAAAAAATTTTCTATATCTCAGTGAAATATTAACCGATTTTGATGTTTCTTTTTTAATCTGGGGTAGCGCGAGATAATATTAACAGCCGTTATACTTGTTTAATGATATAAATAAATTAATTTGTTATAAACAATAACAAAAAATATATGCATATTTTTTTTTCATTTTTTATATACTTGTAATGTTTATTTTTATAATCTAATAAATAAGTTTCATTCCTTTTATGAAAAAATTAGATTATTATCTTTTTTACAGGCTAATAATTAATACAAACATTGCTCTTATCATAAAAATCTTGACATTATTAAAAATAATGTGAAGGCTTTTATGATAAGAGATAAGTTTTTATTAATAATATTGTTTAAAAGAGAAAATAATCAAATTTTTTAGAGAAAAAGATATTATGTTTCATAAAATTATTAATACGAACGTTCTATTAACGTAAAATATGAAGTAAATTATTTTTTCCATATATATTGTTTATAATAAATTAATTTGATTTGCTAAATAAAACAAAAATGACGGTACTTAACATTATCTCGCACAACCCTAGTTCAAAAAAAGAAACGTTAAATTCATTGAATATTCAAGGTCAGAAGCTTTTTTTTAATAATGTCAGGATTTTTATGATAAGAGCAATGTTTGTAATAATTATTAGCCTGTAAAAAAAATAATAATCTAATTTTTTCATGAAAGAAATGAAACTTATTTATTAGATTATAAAAATAAACATTACAAGTATATAAAAAATGAAAGAAAAATATGCATATATTTTTTGTTATTGTTTATAACAAATTAATTTATTTATATCATTAAACAAGTATAACTGCTGTTAATATTATCTCGCGCTACCCCAGATTAAAAAAAGAAACATCAAAATCGGTTAATATTTCACTGAGATATAGAAAATTTTTTCACAAGACAAATTTGAAGTAATCAAAAGTTTTTTTCTGTACTTGCGAAAGATGACGCGTTCCTCCCCTCTTCAAAAAGAATTGAAACTATACATACTTAAAAACAATCTTTTAAGGTTTTAAAAAACTGATTTTAATATCAGAAATGATCTTATATCAAAATTCAAGTATTAAAGGATCTGTCATTAAAATTTCATTCCTTAATCTTTGTAAATAAACAAATGGCGAATTTAAAAAAAAAAAAAATTATCTCAGCTCCTAATTATCGCAGAATAACGTTTTTTTTTTTAAATAAGCGTTAAAATTTAAGCAACAAGAATAAAAAAGTTGCATTTGAATATTTTCATTTTTTCATATATAAATTTAAAAAACAATTAAGAAAAAAAAATTTTTTTTTTCGATCGCCATTTAAACAGCGAAAATAATAAAACTATCAATCGAACTTTTTATTTTCACTAAATATAAGTGTCAAAGAGCATAAATGACAATGGTCATTTCTTTCTAAAGTGACCGCAATAGGGTCCATTTAAGGCCTACATTTTACCTCTTTTTAGTGAACAAATTGAATATCTCATAAACAAATTAATATTTTTTGCTGAAAAAATTATGGGAACTTAAGGATGATAGAAGGCAACTTTTTACAAAGTTACAAGCATGTAGCTCTTTTTTTTATGGAATAAAAAATTATTCAACATTTAACGATTTTTGACTATATTTTTGCGATTATTTAAATAAATTACTGACGAAATTTAATGTAATAGGGCTTAAACTATTCGTCTTGAAGACCCTTATAAGTATTATAAATTTCATATATCCTATTAAAAAACGAAAAGAGCTAGATCCAAAAAACATCGATTTTTCACAATTTTTTATATAAAAACGTTGTTTAAAAAAATATGCCAGCCCAAATTTTGAGGGTCTTTCTAAATTTTAATATCTTTTGACCTAATGAACTCATTTTTCACTTCAGTTGCCTGTTACTAATTAAGTCATGCAAAAAGTCTAATTCTATTGGACTATATAGAAAAAATAGCTACACCACCATTTTCTTCGTCAAAAAATATGTGAAAATACATATAATAATTGTTGCTAATACTCTTAAGTAACTTTTCACGAATCCCAAAGAAAAAGTGAGTTGCCCTAACATACTCATAGCAGCCTCTTTTCCATTTTCGTTTTCTAGCTAGTGATCAAAAAATATTAGAACGAAGTTTTACACATATTTTTTATGTATTTTTTGGCTTAGAATCTGATGGTGCCATCAGTTTTGTTGTTATTATTTCTGGCAAGGTGAAAAAAGCCAAAAATGGATAAAAAATGTCTAAAAAACAGGTTTTTTGGACTTTTAAATATGGCGCACCACTCCAATGAGTCTAAAAAAAAGTACAGATTAAGGACACAAATTCTCAACTTCTTACCAATTTTAGAGCGGCACCCTCTTTTTACAAGTTTTGAGAGCAATTTTAAGAATATTTTGTGTTTTTTAGGTTAGTTCTTGAGGCCAAAAAAACGCTGCCAAGTGCTTTGGCGGAATGCTTTCTCATAGAGCTCTTTGAGTTTCATTAATTTTTTTATATTTATTTGAATGTGATTTTAATATAAAAAAATTGTCTAACATTAATATTTATTTATAAATTTGTACTTCAAAAGAACGATGACGACGAAATTTCTAATCGTAACCACGCTAAGAAAGAAGATGAATGAAAAATAAAAATTTGTATGAAAATTTTCAAAATTCTCTTAAATTAAAACTGCACTGAGAAAATTAGTTTTCCAAGACTTGTTTTCTTCAGACAGTAGCAAATAACTTGCATACAAATTTTGGAGCAAATCTATCGAATGGTTTCCGTGAAATAGAAAAATAATAAAATTAATAGTATGCCAAAAAAATCAGTTTTCAAATGTTTTTATTATTTTAACAGTATCAAATAATTTCTATACACATTTTTAAGCAAATTCTTAGAGTAGTTTACGTAAGATCCAAAAAAAATGAAAAATTTAAAATAAATTTTTTTAAAAATTTTCAAAATGTTCTAAAATTATAACTGTGCTAAGAAAATAAGTTTTCCAAAGCTTTTTTCATTAAGGCAATAACGAATAATTTTCATGATAATTTTATACCAAATCTATCGAATGGTTTTAGTGTAATATAAAAAAAATGATAGATAAACATTTTTTCAAAATTTTCAAAATTCTCTTAAATTAAAACTGCGCTAAGAAAATAAGTTTTCCAAAGCTTATTTTCTTTAGACAATAGCGAATAAATTGCTTACAAATTTTGGAGCAAATCTATTGAATGGTTTTCGTAAAATAGAAATATAATAAAAAATAACAACTTTTTTAAAAATTTTCAAAATGCTCTAAAATTAATAGTATGCCAAGAAAATCAGTTTTCAAATGTTTTTATTATTTCAACAGTATCAAATAATTACTATACAAATTTTTAAACAAATTCTTAGAGTAGTTTATGTAAAACCCAAAAAAAATTAAAAATTTTTTTAAAAAATTTTCAAAATTTTCTTAAATTAAAACTGCACTAAGAAAATAAGTTTTCTAAAGCTTGTTCTATTAAGGCAATAACGAATAATTTGCATAATGATTTTAAAGCAAATCTAACGAATGGTTTTTGTGTAATAAAAAAAAATGAAAAATAAACATTTTTTCAAAAATTTTGTAAATGCTCTAAAATTAAAACTGCGCTAAAGAAATGAGTTTTCCAAAGCTAATTTGCCTCAGACAATAGCGAATAACTTGCATACAAATTTTGGAGCAAATCTATCGAATGGTTTTCATAAAATAAAAAAAAAAATACAGAAAAAAATTTTTTTTTTAATTTTTAAATTGCTCTAAAATTAAAAGTGCACTAAGAAAATCAGTTAGTAAAAGTTTTTCTTCTTTTGGCAGTCGCAAATAATGTCCATACAAATTTTCAAGAAAATTCTTTGAGTAGTTTACGTAAAATACCAAAAAAAAATGAAAAATCAAAATTTTTTTTAAATTATTAAAATGGCTCTAAAAAAAACTGAACTAAGGAAATCAATTTTTAATAGCTTTCCCCCCAGTTAGACAAAAGAATAAATCGCATGAAAAATTTGAAGCAAATCCATCGGGTAGTTCTCGAGATATTTTTGGCGTACTGAAATCATACACACACACACACACACACACACACACATACAGACATTTTCTGGAAACCACTTTTTTCGACTCCGTGAGTCTAAATATGTACAAATTAATGAAAAAATAAAAGAAATTTTTTTTATCGATACAATGCTTTCTCTATGAGAAAGCAATAGCTAAAAAAATTACCTTAAATGCGTATTTTTATATAGAATATGTTCAAATTTTTTCAAATCTCCTATTCGTTAATATGGTGCCAAAAATAATTTTCAAAAAACACATTTTTTGAGGTTAGGAGTAGTGGAGGGGGAGGGGGTAGCAAGTCATAGCTTAAAATTTCATTTTTCAGCATGTATTAACTAATTTTGGACGAAAATTTGAATTTCGCGATGGGGGGATTTTACCTATCTTAATGGGGGGTACCCTTTAACTATTCATGACTAAAATTCGTAGGAGAGGCACATTCTTAACATGCCGAAGAATTTATTGCAACGTTAAAAGACAATATAAGGGTGAAAATAAAGGCGAAAACTGCTTAATACGATTAACTTTTCAATGTAGTTATGAATAATCGTATTATGCGGTTTTTGTCTTCATTTTCACTGTTATTCTGCCTTTTAACGTTGCAATAAATTCTTTATAATGTTAAGAATGTGCCCCTTCTATGAATTTTAGTCAAAAATAGTTAAATTTTTATTAAAATGGATAATTCAAATGTAGATAAGATAGATCTCTGTGCCGGTATGAGGACACCCCTTAAAGTCAGGCATGCTGACAAGATGCTGTCTACAATCGAACTGCAAAGATTAAGATTTATACTTCCTTTTTTATATCTACCATCATTCATTGCTCTATCTCTGTCAATTACAACAAATTTATACTTGGCATTCTTCTAGCATTCAGTACAAAGATTTCGAAATTTATTTAAAGTTAAGTCAGTATTCACGTGGTCTTCATAGATATGTTTAAGATTAACATCATTTTGACGATAAATTACCATTAAATTAATATTGTCCCTGATGAGATGTTTCGGTATATAAGCATATGTCTGACATAGATAAAAGCTAGCTACACTTTTGTGTCTCCCTATACAGAAAAAGCTCTGACGTTATCCTGCTTCTCACAAGCCACATCATCAAAAATCATAATTGAATTAGGTAGGGCTTCATCTGGAGACATTACAGATTTATGTTCACTAAACGGTAGATATGATATACCTTCAATCGGTTCTAAAACTTTTTTAAGAAATTGGTATTTTAGTTGATTTAAAGATTTATAGTATACATACAAATTTTCAAACCGAAGACCATCAGGATGTGCAATTAGAGCCAATAAACTATTAGTTCTTCCACAGTTCGATAGGTCACAGAATACTGCTCGTATATTATCTGGAAGTAACTACCCGTGTCGCTTTTTTCTTTTCATTTTCTCAAAATCAAAGTTGGTGACGGGAAGTTTGACGTTCTGCTTAATAAAATCCATGTTTACGTAACAAAGTAAAATCTAAGATTGACCTTTTCAAAACATAAACGCTTGTTTTATATTTTGATCATCAGTTGTAAATCAGCACTCGAAGAGAGATGCTCGTACACAAATCACAGAAGCACCCTAAAGGTAAAGGGTTACTTGATAAAGTAATCAATAACTTATCTATTGAAATGCATATTCCTGGATATCAATATTGTGTTTCCGGAACAAAACTAAAAAAGCGTCTAAAAAGAGGTGATACGGGTATTAATCCACTTGATCAAGCGTACAAAGAACATGACATATCTTATTCTGATAAAAATGCTGATCGAATAGTAGCTGACATGAAGCTCGCTGATAAAGCTTAGCAGCGTGTTAGAGCCAAAAATGCAAGTCTTACCAAAAAAGCAACTGCTTTTGTTGTTGCAAATGCTATAAAATTAAAAGGAAAGACAGGAATAAGTGTAAAATTGAGTAAATTAGTAACTGCAAGTAAAAAATCATTAAAACTAAGTAAACATTCTAGTAAAGTTATTCAGTCTGCCTTAAAAGGTGCACGTGAAGCTCTTAAGATCGTTGGCGGTAAAAAAAATTATCATTCCACGTATTCTACCTGTTCCATCAAAAATAGGTGGCGCTCTGCCTTTTCTCATACCATTGTTCGCAGCACTAAGTGCAACTGGCGCTCTAGCTGGAGGAGCTGCTGGAATAGCTAAAGCAGTAAATGAGGCTAAAGCTGCACAGAAAAATTATGAAGAAACTAGGAGGCATAATGAAACTATGGTAGCTATTGCTCTAGGAAAAGGTCTCTATCTTAAACCATATAAAACTGGAATGGGATTATTTATGAAACCTCATATCGGCCATGATGAAGTTAAAAAAAAAAATTCGATTTAACCTTGCCAAATCGTGTACTGACTGACTATGATCTTATGAAGTATGCTCGTATGATGCAAATCCTATATTTTCGAAGTGTTTTCATGAGAAATAATCTACCTTTTGATGGTCCATGGCATAACGGATCTGCTATAGTTAACTTAGATGATTTCCGAAATGAAGGCCCTCACTGGGTATGTTATCGAAAACGAGGTTCTGAAGTGATTTATTTTGATAGTTTTGGTGATCTTGAACCCCCTATATATCTTATGTTATATTTTAACGTGGAAGAAGTGAAATATAACTATAAAATATATCAGAATTTTGACTCATTTATTTGTGGACATCTTTGTCTTCATTTCTTGTGTGAAAGATTATAAAAGAAGAGTTTGCAAACAAGCAGGATCATTCTTTTTCAAACTGTCATGGAAGATAGTTACACTTTGAGTTTTTCAGGCAAATCTTCTGTCTTAGAAGCGCAATATTTTCCTTCAATAAAACTACCACAGCATAAGAATTTTGTTTTGTGTTTAGTTGAACTTTTAATATTCAATTTGATTCCCAATGTTGACGATTCGGATAATAAACTTTATATAAACTGAGAGAAGATTATTACTATTCCTACTGGCAGTAATGGAATTGATGCTATTAATTAAATTTTGCAAAACGATTTGAAATCTAAAGGAATTAAGTTTTCCTTAAAAGCTAACAACCATACTCTCAGAAGTGAAATTTATTGCAGTCAACAAATAGATCATAGACCTCGCGATTCAATAGGCCGTCTTCTCGGTTTCGCTCGTCACGTTCTTAATGAAAACATTTATCACAGCTCTGATTTACCTGTCACGATATTGAAAATAAACGCACTCAGAGGAGAGTGTAATATTACTACAAGTGCTTACATCAACGACAAAAAAATTTACATGATCCATGAGTTTTTCCCAAAAGTTCCTCCAGGATATAAAATCATAGAAGTATCATTGCATGTTATATATTTACTACTCAATGTTAAGAGTATTGATAATCTTTAAATCCGAATCGTTGATCAAGACGGTAATTTAGTGAATTTTCGAGGAGAGGAAATCACAATTAGATGTCACATAAAATCTGTGTAATGGGAATCGTTTACAATTCAAATGTACATATAAGACAGCCATCATGTCAAACAGTCATCAGTCGTCCAAAGGTACTCAAACCGTTAACACGGGAGAGCATCTAGTTTCTCAAAAGCATAGGTCTCAAAGTACGTGGAAAAAGATAAATTGTATCATTCTCTGCTGCTTCCAGAAAAATGGACGAAATTCTAAGCATTCAATCAGGTGTCACATTCTATAAGTATATTGCTCATTATGAGGTTCACGCACATCAACCATACTCCACATTAAGTTTTAACAACAGTGATGGAATTCGTATTTCTATTCAGCATCAAGATTTATGCCTCTTACCATCATGTAGTTACATCCGTGTATGTAAAAAATTACAAAAACCAGATAGACAAGCACTGACTAAAACTAATTTTGTTAACAATGGCATTTGTTATCTGTTTGATGAAATTCGATATGAACTTGATGCTGTAGAGATGGATAAAAGTAAAAATGTTGGTTTGAGTAGTCTCATGAAGGGATGCACTCCATTTAATCCAAATCAGACTCTAAGATTAAAAAATGCAGGCTGGCTTGCTGTTGAAGAAGGAAACAAAACAATTGTAGATGATCATGGAAATTTTGACGTTTCTATCCCTCCAAGTATGATTTTAGGCTTCGCAGAAGATTGCAAGAAAATTGTTGTTAATACGAAGCATGAACTCATTCTCACAAGATCAAGAAATGACCTGAATGCTATAATACAGGAAGGTATTGTAGCCAACAATGTAACCACATATGAAAATTATCAAATAAAACTATCAAAGGTAGAGTGGTTAATGCCATATGTTATTGCATCAGATAAACAAAAAATCCAGCTGTTTAATTTCATTGGCAAACATAATCCTATCTTTATAAGTTTTCGTTCTTGGGAGTTATTTGAATATCCTCTTCTTCCAACAACAAATAAACACGTCTGGACGGTAGAAACTTCAAATCGATTGGAGAAACCACGTTTCGTGATTCTTGGATTACAATCGGGAAAAAAAAGTTCAAAAACTAAAAATGCCAGTCGCTTTGACCACTGTAATATTAGCAATATTAGACTTTTCTTGAATCCACAATATTATCCGTGCAACGATCTCAATCTTGACATATCTAGGAATCAGTTTGCTATTCTCTATGATATGTGTGCTAATTTTTAGAAAAGCTATTACGGAAGAGATCCACAGCCATTGTTGACAAAGTCTCATTTTATTAACTTTGAACCACTCATTGTTATTGACTGTTCACAACAAAACGAATCTCTAAAGAGCGCTCCTGTTGATGTACGTCTAGAATTTGAGTCTGAAACTGACTTTCCAGCTAATACTTCAACTTATTGCATGATCTTACACGATCGCATCGTTCAGTACAATCCTATTAGTGGAGATATTCGGAAGCTTGTCTGAATTATCTTCACTTTTACGTAAAAAAATTAATATTTCAAAATGGAATATGCGGTAGACATGATTGGTTTTAAAAAAATGGGTGTTAAATATGTTCTAAAGGAAACAGCAATCATTCCTCTCAACGACAGTGGTGATCCCATCGTTTATCTACTCAAAAAACTCTTTTCATGGAAAAGGCTCTCTGACGAATTGCAAGAAGAAAACGTTCAACTCAAACATAGTCATGGAATAGCCTGGAACACTGATGGACTAGATTACCCTCAAATTGCAAACTTACTCCGTGAACATTTAAATTAAGCTACAAAAATTTTCGTTATGAATGAATTCAAACGAAAATGGTTGCTAAGATTCAAATTTCCTGTTTATAACATCAATGAATATGGATATCCATTATCCCATCTTTCGAATGTGTTACTGTATGTACAAACCATAATCCAATTCATAAAACTGTCAGTGTACTACACAATATTAAACTGATGAAATTATTCTATCTCTCACAAAACTATTTGCAAAAAAAAAAGATAGAAAAAAAGTAGAAAACACTATAGGCATCCTAGATCACATTCGGATTCTAAAACACTTAGAGGAGGGAGGGCGGTGTGCTATAATCCGGGTGTGCTATAATGCCTATGGCATATCTACTCATTTAGAGCTTCAAATGATTGATTCTCAAAATTTTTCACTTCTTTTCTACAATTTGAGCAAAGAAAACTATTATCTAACATTTCAGGAAATATGATTTTTGTATCCTCGATAATTTTTCTCAGATCAGATGCAATTAAATTATCTATTATTATAAAAAAAGCTTCTTCACAATGTGACTTTTTTTATAGGTTAGGTATATTAAAAGTTCTTACAATTTGATTCATTGAATGGAATAAAATATTTCTTTTTATGGGAAGACATAATGACAGCAATTTTTTCACCAAACACTATTTAAAAATATATACATATACATGAAATTTAACAATCATGCTGATTAGAGATTTCTTTTGTAATATAACTTTAATTCAACTTAAGTAACTTCTATCAAGATTAAACGCGATGTATTAATGAAACGCATTACGCGATTGAGTATCAAATCAATGATACTGCAGCGCCAAAACCTCAGAGTAATTTCCATATAGTGGCAAAATTTATAACTCGCCTAAGCGTAGTTTTTATATATATATATGGGACGTTTCACGTCAACTCACCTAACAAAAAAATAGAATTCGTCGAAAATCTGTAAAAATGTTCTATTTGATACCCAAAATATACAAAAAAAATTTTAGAGGTCCAGGTCAAAGGGGTCAGGATTTAAACGTGATGGAATTTTTCGAATTTTCCAAATTTTTTGCTAGATAAATATTTTAATGAATTTTTTCCTCAAAAACTATCAATTTTTGTTAAAACTTAATAGAATACTTTTTCTTGGAAATTAGATGTAGAATTCACCTGAATTTTTGCAAATTATAATATACTGATTTTTATGCTTACTTGATCGATTTAAACATACTATTTAGTATATCTAAAAATCGAGCAGGTTAAATTGGCTTTTTAAAGTCTTATTTTTTTCGTTTTTTTATGAGGAAAAAATATCCGAAGCCTCTTGTTGGGCAGCCTTCTCAAAGTTACTTAATTGTGCAAAAAAGTCTGAATAAATCGTTATTTTGGATCAATGATGAGATTCGTGATTTTTTTTCTGAAAAAATATTGATTTTTGGGACAAATGTATGAAAATGTTTTTTATTGGAAATTGTATGTAAAATGTATGTAAATTTTTGTAAACCATTATTTGCTAAACATCACAAATTATAAATGAAATTTTGAAATTTTAAAATTTATTTTTCGTTAAATTTTTAGTATATATGGTTCATAATGTCTTGAATTACAATTTATAAAAATATGTTCATATTCTACACATGATTTCCAATAAAAAACATTTTCATACATATGTCCCAAAAATCAATACTTTTTCAGAAAAAAAATCACGAATCTCATCATTGATCCAAAATAACGATTTTTTCAGACATTTTTGCACAATTACGTAACTTTGAGAAGGCTGCCCAACTACAGGCTTCGTATATTTTTTCCTCATGAAAAAACGAAAAAAATAAGACTTTAAAAAGCCAATTTAACCTGCTCGATTTTTAGATATACTAAATAGTATGTTTAAATCGATCAAGTAAGCATAAAAATCAGTATATTATAATTTGCAAAAATTCAGGTGAATTCTACATCTAATTTCCAAGAAAAAGTATTCTATTAAGTTTTAACGAAAAATTGATAGTTTTTGAGGAAAAAATTCATTAAAATATTTATTTAGCAAAAAATTTGGAAAATTCGAAAAATTCCATCACGTTTAAATCCTGACCCCTTTGACCTGGACCTCTAAAATTTTTTTTGTATATTTTGGGTATCAGATAGAACATTTTCACAGATTTTCGACGAATTCTATTTTTTTGTTAGGTGAGTTGACGTGAAACGTCCAATATATATATAATACCTATATTATCTTAGACAGCTTCTACGTATGTCCGCCAGAATCGTAGCAGTATTGTTTAATCGCTAGTCTATAATCAGTCAAAGTACTGAAAATACGCGTTTTTTTTTAAACTAAAAAAATGTTAACCGAGCTCAACTTTTCCAGCATATTATAGATAAAAGAAAATAATTTCCCATAAAAAAAATATAGTTGAAAATAGACCCTTATAGAGAAATTAAAGTTATAATAACCAATTAGCTATTGTTCAAAAAATTGAAGATAAAAATTAATATTTCACCTAAAAAATGAGATTTTGTGGGCGCTCAACTTTTGAAAGTTAGTTATTTTATAGATGTCATTCCCAATCCAACCCCCTCTTTTTTAGTATTGTTTTTTTTGTAAAATTTTCCGTTCTTTTGGGTGGTGAACTCAGATTCTAATAAAAAAATGGGACACGCCTTCAAAAATGCAATTTCCTGAAAAAAAGTCAATTTTTTCGTAGTAGATATAAATTTGGGTTAAAATAAGTAGCACCGCTAGAAAGAGCAAAAAATTTTACGACGAATGATGAAAAATATATAATTAAAATCTGGAAAGAAATTACCGAAAATTTTTTTTTTCAAATTTCGCGTATCCAATAGCCTATAGCTATGTCTGTATTTAATATTTTGAGCTAAAAATTTATAAATTGACTAACAAAGAGAGCATCCTACTTCCGGGAAACGGATTCAGCTGAAACTGCAGGATATGATTTTTTGATGCAAAAAAATGAACCCGTATTTTTTCTTTTCGTCGAATAGGCCCCCTAGACAAGGACATAGATATTTTTTCAAAAATATGGTGAATAAAAGCCTTTATAAGAACTTAAATAACCAAAGAACTAAGACTCTTACAAAAAAATGCATAGCAGGTAAAATGAAGCACGAATTAAATGCTTTAATTTAAGCTTTGTTGCATTAAAAAAGCTTATCTTATTCGAAAGTTATTCTTAATTAAATTTTACCACGTATTACTTAATATTTTTAGCATATAAAATATGATCAATTTTTCACGTTATTTCATTAACATATTTTAATTGCCTGTAACTTTTGAACCACTAAAGATTTTTTAATGCAATAAAACTTAAGGGGTGTCCTCATACCGGCACAGAGATTTACCTTATCTATATTTGACAGAATTATAGTGAAAATGAAGACAAAAACTGCATAATACGATTATTTATAACTACATTGAAAAGTTAATCGTATTAAGTAGTTTTCGCCTTTATTTTTACCCTTATATTGTCTTTTAACGTTGCAATAAATTCTTTGGCATGTTAAGAATGTGCCTCTCCTACGAATTTCAGTCATGAATAGTTAAATTTTTATTAAAATTCATAATTTGAATGTAGATAAGGTAGAACTCTATGTCGGTATGAGGATTCCCCTTAAATTGAAGCATTCAATTCGTGCTTCATTTTATCTTTCCTGCAGTTTCAGCCAAATCCGTTTCCCGGAGGTGGGGTGCTCTCCTTGTAAGTATAAGGCACAGAATAAGTGATTGAATTTGGAGCCGATTCTAAGAGGTCGACTCAAATTCTCTCATGGAAACTTTTAAATTGACATATATATATATATTTTTATAATTATATATGGGTCAATTTAAATTTCAATAATTTCAATAATTCAAAAAAACTTTATCCGGTGGTTAATATTTTCTATTTTCGTCGATAATTCAATTTTGGCTAATTTTTTAGTTGCTGCGGAATTTTTCAGCCAATTGCAACGAATTGATTTTTAAATTTTCAGAGATCTTCAATTTATATATCACAAGTTATTCGTTTGCGTTTTCTAAAAAAATTATTTTAAAAAGTTTGATTTAAAAAAAGTTTAAAATATTGTAAAAAACTGTTTTTTTTTAAATATTTATATAAGTAATTTAGTTCAAAATTCACTACAACTTGTCTTATCAAAATTCCAATTCGATAAACTTGAAAAGATATATAAATTGGAAGATTTCTGGAAATTTTGAAGCTAATTTATAAAAATTGGCAGAGAAATCCTGCGGCAATTACAAAAATATGAAAAATCAAGTCATCCATAGAAGAAAATGATTTCAACTATCAATTAGATTTTCCGAAATTATTCATAGATTGAAATCTGATATTTTGTATATATTTAGGATAAAAAAAATTTCATTAATTAAAATTATAAGAAAAACTTTTCATCATTACATTTAAATTGGATTTTTTTTTAGACTTCAAATCAGGTCTGATACCTTGATTGATGTTTTTGATCATGGAAAGGATTTTTTTATAATGCTGCTCCAGGATTTCATAAATCTTAGTACCTTATAAATCTATCTCACAAGGATAGTGCATTGCATTTGGGTATAGGATTTTCTTCTAATTTAAAAATATTTTTTCTTTTATTAAATTATCAAAAAAGTTGCCTCCATTCGGTCCAACGCTCGATTTTCTCAGAGTTATGAGCAGTTTTGTCTGTTTTGTTAAAAAATTTGGATCTGCTTTATAGTTGTACAGTTTTCGAACTACTTATACTATGAGCTTTTACTTATTACATAGTAAAGTTGAGATTAAAACCTTTCGATTGAAAAGAAACGTGTTCGAAAAGTTCATTTGTTTAAAAGTTGAAAGTGTGGATAGAACATAAATGCTGGATTTAAGTCCAAGTTCCATTTTCAATTTCATTTGTTCATAACTTTTGAACAACTTGTGCTTTTTGAACACGTTTTTGAAGTTGTGCTCCTTATGCAAGATTAGGACTAAACAAACGAAAACCGAGCGTTACGATTCTGACCCCCCACTCTACTTCTCGTTTACTATAGATAGTACATGTATGAATTGCTACAGATATACACACAGTTATATTTTTTACTCTCTCTTTCTCTCTCAAATCCCACTCCGTTTAGGAATAAGTGCATATACCCTATGTGTGCATTGAATATATATTCTTTGCTCTCTCTCCCTCTTTTAAGATAAAGATAAAGAG
Organism: Anastatus disparis; assembly: GCA_017163975.1. NCBI lineage: Eukaryota > Metazoa > Arthropoda > Insecta > Hymenoptera > Eupelmidae > Anastatus > Anastatus disparis. The sequence continues at coordinate 645,592 of JAFFSR010000014.1, forward strand.
AAACAAGTTACCTACCCATGGATTTTTTAATTGAAATGTTTTCTGGATTCCCAAATGCATTCAAATCAAAGAAACTTAAATAATAATATATTTTGATTGCTAATATTTAGAAATTTCTGCAGTGACAGATTCATAAAATCCTCTACAAGATAAGAAACAACGTTTTATTGCATTAAAGATTTCAATGCTAACAAATGTCAAGAGTGACAGATTCTCAAATGCATTCAAATTAAAAAAATTGGAAAATAATATGTTCTGATTGCTAATATTTGAGAATCCAAAGAGCTTCGAATACCTAAAATCGTCAACAAGATAAGATACAATGTTTTATTGCGTTAAAAGTTTCAATAGTTACAAATATATAGAGCGACAACTTCTCAGATGCATTCAAATTAAAAAAACTTAAATTCCTGAAGCAACAAATTCCTAAATTTCTAAAAGTCTCTTTAAGATAAAAGACATTGATTTATAAGTTTAATGTCTCAATGGTTACAAATGTCAAAAGCAACAAAATCCTGGATGCATTTAAATTCAAAAAACTTAATAATGTGAGCACATTGCTAATATTTCTGAATTTCTGGAATATTGCACACTAATTGCAAAAATCCTCAATAAGTTAAAAAAAACATAATTTTATTGCGTGAAAAGTTTCAATAGTTACGAACATTAAGAACGACCAATTCTTCGATGCAATTAAATTCAAAGAACTGAAATAATAATGATATATACTGATTGCTAATATTTAGGAATGTCTGCTGCAACAAATTACTAAAATCCAAAATCAGGAAAAATTCATCGTTTTATTGCGTCAAAAGTTTCATAAGTTACAATTATCAAAAGCGGCATATTCCTAGGTTCATTCAAATTCCAAAAGCACTTATAAAAGTTTCAACGCTAAGCACGTCGTACAAAAGTGCCACGTAAAGTTCACGTACCTTATGTTATTTTATAGCACGTAAACCATAAATCCGCCAAACGAAATCTATGCGCATAGAAATCAATAACAAACTAGATCTATGCACTTCACGAATAATAATTCATAAAAAAAAACAAAAATTACGCACTCTCCGAAAACAGTTAACTCGAAATATCATTATATAAGTAATAAAACATTTTATGACAGGGACAAAAGATACAATATTGATGTATTAAACAAAGACAACAGCATACAGATTTTGGTTCATGAATAACACATTCGAAGACAGAAATATCTGCGTCTCTTTCTCTTTGTTAATATCTCTCACTTTAACCCGAAGAAAGATATATGTGTATCCCTTTCTCTTTGTTAACATCTCTCACGTTGGACACGCATGCGCGGCGCTTGTGTATACCTTGTACGTTTCAAAACATGATGCGCCGCATTTGTATATATTTGAAACGTTTCTAAATTATTCGTATTTTCTAACTTACACTGCAGTCCACGTACTTTTGCCCACCCTAGACTAAAATTATGAAAAATTAAAAGTTCTGTATCTCGATGAAAAATTATTGAACGAAGCTCTACAAGGTCTCATTTTGAAGGTTTTGTAGTAACCTTTAAAATGGAAAAGGTAACATTAACATTTTTCCATTTTTTATGGGTTTTACAATGTCATAATATGAAAAAAAATTTTCAATTTTTCTTCCAGAACTTTGATGCGATTTCTTTTTATGAGTGATTGTTGTATTAAAAAATTACAACCACCATTTGAAAGCTCTTTCAAAAACTACAAAATCCATGGTAGATAAATTTTTTCAAACATTCATTTTAAGAGCTATATGCGGTTTTACACAAAAATAATGGTTTTTGTAAAAGTAGTTGTAGCTCTGTAGGTTTTGAGTTAACAGAAAAATTGTAATCAGAAAAAATGTTGCATTTTATAAAAACAATCAATGTATCAGGTTCTAAAATGATATGAAAATAGTACATTATTGACCAAGGATGCATATTGATCATTGTCGGCGAGTGCGAACTTTTGGGGCCGAGCGTAGCGAGGCCTCGAAAGTTGTACGATCTAGGATGATCAATATGCATCCATGGTCTAATATACTATTTATTGTCCCGAGGCCAAGACATTTAAAGTTTTTCCGTAGGACGCAAAATGGTCATTTTGCGGCCTAGGGCAAAAAAAAAATTTTTTTCCTCATTTTTTATTATAAAAAAAAAACTTTTTTGTTATAACATATAAATATGATAAAACGTTTTTTCGTTCTTATTTTTACATTTTTTTTTATTTTGCCTAAATACATATTTGTTTTTTCTATGAATTAAAAAAATTTTTTATAATAAACAAATGAAAAATAAAATTTTCTTATTATAATTTAGAACTTGATACATTGATAGCTTTCACTAAATGCCACATTTTTTTTAATACAATTTTTCTGTGAACTCAAAACCTACAGAGCTACAACTACTTCTACAAAAACCATTATTTTTGTGTAAAACCGCATATAGCTCTTAAACTAAATGTTTGAAAAAATTTATCTACCATGGATTTTGTAGTTTTTTGAAAGAGCTTTCAAATGGTGGTTGTAGTTTTTTAATACAACAATCACTTATAAAAAGAAATCGCATCAAAGTTCAGAAAGAAAAATTGGAAAATTTTTTTTTTATTATGACGTCATAAAACCCATAAATGATGGAAAAATAGTAATGTTACCGCTTCCATTTTAAAGGTTTTTACAAAATCATCAAAACAAGACCTTGTAAAGCTGCATACTATAATTTTTTATCGAGATACAAAACTTTAAATTTTTCATAAATTTAGTCTAGGGTGGACGAAAGTACCTGGACTGCAGTGTATTTAGTGCTTTATTTGAGTGTTTATATGTGACTGATTCTATTCAGATTCATGCAGGCCGTCACTGATCGAATTTTTTTTTCTCCAAGTGATAAAAATAACTTCCAATATGTAGTATATGGAGATAAAATTTACCTCATAGAACGCTATCGAAAATATGTTTTTTCCTCGCTACAGCGTATTTAGTGTTGGCTGTAAAAATTAAAATTAAAAAATCGAGAATGAACCTCAATTTTCAAATTGCCGTAGCTCCGTCCATTTTTTACCTTTTTGGACGTTCTTAATGAAAACGTGCAAAATTTAGTCTAGTTTTGAATGCTGGTTTGATTTTTGCGATACGAGTTGATCTCTCTGAGTTATTCATGAAATCCCTGAAAAAAGCGATTTTTTTTAAACGCAATTTCCTCAAAAACTGTATATTTTTTTTTAAATTTTTATATGTTTTTATACATAAAAAATACTAACTATTAAGATAGATGAAAATATGCGATTTTGCCTTATTTTTTTAAAACAGATTTTTAAACGTTTTTTTTATATTTTCCATTTCCAAGCATTGATACCATGGTGCACCATGCCATTTTTCCAACTATTACGTCTTTTGCAGTTCGCTTATGCTTTTAAGTTTAAAGAAGTAGAAATTTTTTTTTGTTGATAATTAAAATTTTTTATTCAGTTTGAATTTTGCGCCTACTATTTAAATTTACTTTGGGGGGAGTGACATATGCCACTGCTAGATGGCGACGATTCACTTTTTCTATTCTCATTAACGACTTGACGCATTAAAGCATATAAGACAAGTAAAATCAAAAATAAAATTGTCTAACAAAATTTTTTTTTTCGCTCTGTCGAAGAACCAATTAATAATAATGGCATCACTGGTTGTTAAAACTAAGTGCAAGGATTTGAAAGAAAGGCAAAAAAAAGTTATTTGCGATTGCTCCGAAAATCCGTTTAGAGAATTGAGTGATCTAACGGAGTATTTGAAGCGCTTGTATCCAAATACTTCTTTTTCTAGAGAGGATAAAGTATGTCCTTCATGTTACAGAATATTTTCAGATAAAGTGAAAAATACACTTATTTCATCTACCTCAAGCAGTCAACAATCTTCAGAAGAAGTTTTTCTATAGTGAGGCTGTGAAAGAAAAGTTCAATCAGTCTTCAAGTAATTTGAAATTCTAAATTTCACCAATCAAAATATCTCAGAGTATCAATATATCTATCAATCTTTGGAGTTTAACCACCTACAGCCTATTTGGCCTAGTAACTGACACCTCGATCACCTTTGTGTTCCGGTGTTTTCGCGTTCGAAACCATACCTTAATTTTCCCTAACTTCGGTAGGTGGTGCTCGATCGTGTAGGCCTACTTAGGCGGGGAGCATCGCTCAACCCATCCTTTTTAGCGCATCGGGAGCTTAACACCTACTCGGCAGAACGGTCCGTCTCAACTATAATAGTGGAACAGTCGCGTTCTACCTAACTGGCCCTCAAGTAGCGGTGGGCGATATATATCGATATTACAAATATCGATTTTTTTAAGCACTCGATATCGATATTTTATCTGATATTTTAAAATCTGATATATCGTCAGATCGATATTTTTTTTACAAATATCGGACACCGATATCAACGTGAAAATTACTATTTTGAAATAAGATCTGCATTCGACTTATGAGCAGGGTTGGTTTCAGAAAAACTCTACGCTTATAGTTTATGACTGTAAGGGCGATTCTTCATTTAACCCGTACCCGTACCCGTACCCGCACGATTGTATAGGCGAGTACTTTATCTTCACTACTTTACCATCTATGATGAGTTCGATAGTAGATAGAAACTCATCATAGATGGTAAAGTAGTGAAGATAAAGTACTCGCCTATACAATCGTGCGGGTACGGGTACGGGTGCGGGTTATATGAAGAATCGCCGTAAGCGTATAGATTTCGCGATGTCACCGCTGTTTCGCTATTATAGCAATTATACAATAAGTCGTCGCAGCGCTGTAAGCGCGAAATCTCAACACTTACAGTCATGAACTGTGAGCGTAGAGTTTTTCTAAAACCAACTCTGCTTATGAGCGCTGTGAGACGATCGTGTATAGTGTCTTTGCTATAGGGACTACATTTTCTGCCGTCGACATTTTTAAGGTGACTTATAGTTAAGCCTATAGAGCTGAAGTGTGTATATACTCGTTCGCAAAACTGATAGTCGTTAGCGTAATGTTGAAGCACCAGTAGAATCGAGCAGTTTTCTAATTTAAAACATTGAACACAGTGTGAAATAAAAATGTAGACTCTGTTATGATTGTTTGATAATTATATTATTTTGTAAAACTTCGTTTTAATTTGACATAAAACAGTAAGTTTTTTAATCTGTTCTGTTATACAAGTACAAAAACCTTTACTATCTCCTATCATAATTCTCAACAAAGATTATGTTTTGAAACAAAAAAATTTTCTTTCTTTAATATAAATTGCATTCTAAAGTGTAAAATTTTTTTATCAATATATTGCATGAATAAAATTTAATTTAATAAGCTAAACTGTTTGAATTATGTATAATTTCCAAACTAAAATATTTGTTAATTTAGTGAATTTGGTAATTATACGTCATATAAGTAAACAAACATATATTATTTATGCAATGAATTCAGTCATAATAAGAAAACGATTTCTTTGTCATATGGAGGTTAAAGTAAACAACACACGCCATCAAGTTCGAGTATTTACATCATTCAGCGCGTTTCTTTTACATTTTATACTCAGGTAATGTTTTGCAATATATTATGTTATTTCTAATAGTAAAACAAATTATTAAAATTTATAATTTACTAATTATATTATTATTTAGTTGAATCCTATTTTTGATCCTTTTTTTTCAAGACGCTTTAAATATGCAACCGTATATTTTTTTAATACATTATATTTTTTATAATTTTGAGAGTAAATATCACAGTATAATAACGTACCATTCATATATTCAGCTATAGTGGCTAGATGATCTACTAGTTATTGTCCAACTACAACAGTACGCACTTCTTTATTACTTATCCTTTTTAAATGTATTAACGTAAAGTACAAAATTATATCCTATTTCCAATCATTAAAATAATTTATTTTTATCAATTACAAAATAATTTTCAATCTTAAATTATTGACGATTCTTACAGTGTCATCGCGTCATAAAAGTGAAGTCTGGAATTACATGAAAAAAACGTCTGAAGGGTGTAATTATGTGCTTGCTGTGCAATGCGGAAATCAAGTCATCTGGTAACACAACAAACTTACGCGCTCATCTAACAAAGCATCATCACACTGTTTAATTGAACCAGAAGGATTCTAGTACAAAAGCATCAAACCAAAAACAAAATATGGATGAACCAGTAATATATTATCAAATAATTTATGCGTAAAAATTTGAAAAAATAAAAAGTTGTTGAAGATATGTAAAATTTTAAAAATTGTTTGTTATAGCCTCATCAAAAAACTCTTGAATCCGATTGCAACCATTTAATTCCAAAAAGACTCAAATTTGATTCAAAAGAATCATCATTATCAGAAATGTTATCAACACCGAAAAGTTCTAAACAATTAAAAATAGACACTGTATTTGCGAGCCAAAAATCATTCCAAGGTATTTAAATTATTTATTTACTATTTGTTGAAAAGAACAAATAAAATTTCAAAATTTTATTATTTCTTAAAAAAAATAATAATTTGATTTTCAAATAAATATTTCTCTATATCGCTTTTTCAAATAAATATTCATCATATTCCAGATGGTGGTAGTAAAGCGAACGAGATAACTAACAGATTACTATTTATGATTGCTAGAGATAAATTACCATACTCAACTGTTAACAACGAAGGCTTTCGTATGTATACAAAATACCTAGCTCCATTATATAATATTCCAAGCAGAAAAACAATTACATGTTTAATGGAGGATAAGTATGAGGTCCTATCGAAGATGGTAAAAAAAGACTTATCAAACGTTTATCACGTTTCGTTGACAACAGATGTGTGGACAGATCCTTTAAATAATCGAAGTTACTTAGGAATAACTTGTCACTATATTGATAATTCTGAACTAAAATCTGTAAATCTAGGCGTGACAGAGTTATCAGAGAGTCATACATCTGAGTATCTGAAAAACTGGCTATTAAGTCTTATTGAATTCTGGAATATTGAAAAAAAAGTAATTGTAATTGTTTCTGATAATGCAGCTAATATCACAAAGGCTATTGTTGACGGTTTTAGTGCCGATAAGCATCTTCCATTTCTAGCTCATACATTAAATTTAGTTCCTAGCAAAATTTTTGATTCAGATGAAATTGTAGAACCAGTAATTACTAAAGTAAAAACCATCGTTAAATTTTTTAAACAATCGGTAAATGCAGCAGACCAACTTAGAAAAGTATCTGACTTAAAATTAATGCAAAGCGTCGATACCCGATGGAACTCAACGTTTGATATGCTTGAGAGATTTGTTATTCTTTCAGAAAAAATTGCACCAATTTTATTACAACTACCTAAATTACCTGAAATGTTGACCGCAGATGAACTTCAGACGGTAAAAGAATTAACATAGCTACTAAAGCCTTTTAAAACTGCTACTTTAATCATAAGTGGTGAAATTTATATGACTGGCAGCAAAGCCATTCCTGTAATTAAAATTCTAGAGCAGGAATTAAACTCAAGTATTGTCACAACAAATAAAGCTATCCATCTAAAAAGTCTTTTGAAAAAACAATTTTTATATCGTTTCGACAAAATTGAAAAGATGAATTTATTAGCAATCGCTACAATTTTGGATCCAAGATTCAAAAAATTACATTTTACAAACAAATTAGCATGTGCTGATGCTGTAAATAAAATAACGAAACTATTAAATGATGCCAACTCTAACACGACGTTATTGAACATTCATAATGAAAATCCAATCAATGAGGAATTTGAAGATAAAGATAATTTTTGATCGCACCACAAAAATTTATTGCAAGACTTTGAAATAGTTCAGTCCCAAAACAGAAATTCAACTGAAATGCCTGAAGAATTCCGTTATTATTTAACACAAAAACCTATTAACCAGGACCAGGATCCACTGTATTTTTGGAAACATCATCCAAGTTTAACATTAGTCAATTTAGCTAATCGTTACCTAACTGTGATCGCTACTTCTGTACCATCTGAACGTTTATTTTCAAGAGCTGGATTAATCTTAACTGACAATCAAAATCGCCTAGCACCAGAACATTTTCAACAATTATTATTTTTAAGTTCGTTATCTGCAAAAGATTGGCATTTGGCATGAAACTAATAAATTAATCATGTTTATTAATAATTTTTTCTTATCGATTATAATTTAAAAAAAATTTGACACAGTTTGGTCATAAAACATTTATGATTTATCTATATTTTGTTTGTCGATACGCACTATATTATTTGTAATACACTTTTTCTGTTTGTATACATTATTATATTAAATATATAATTACTCATTTTCTATGATAATATTTTTTTGTTATTATTGAATGTTTTTTTGTCAAAATGATATCGATATTCATAATATCGATATTTTTGTTCTCGATATTTATACTATATATATTTTTTATTACGATATTATCGATATGAAATATCGATATTTTTTATTCATATCGCCCATCGCTACCCTCAAGTGACTTTCGTCGGTTGCTATGCTCTTCAAAAAAGAAAACAAATAATCGATGCACTTGATTCACAAATAGCAAGTAAAATTATGAAAGCCTACGATATAACGGATTCGTCCACATTAAATGAAAATTACGAATGTAAAACATGTGATAAATGGCTCGAAAATTTTAAAATTGCTTTAGATAATTGTTCAAATTTTCTTGAGAAAGTGCGATTATTAAGTCTTATACTAAGCAAAATTACCAAAAATTATTTATTAGCAGTTTTATCAAATGTAACTGTTTATATGATTGATCAAGCAAGATCATTGGTAAATAATAAAGATATTTACAAAAAGCCTGAGAACTATTGTGGCCATTCTTTAGATAGTGAAATTATAACGAATTTCAAAAATTATTATTTGAACGATGATTTTAATTGTTCTCGTCAAATTACAAATAAAAGTGACACAATATCTGTTAAAGACAATGGTATAAAAACTAAAAAAAATAAACGCTTTCTTCCGCAAAGCATAAAAGAAATATATCAATTATTTATAGAAGAAAATCCTGAAATTAAATAAAAAATCGGTAAATCAATATTCCATGCCTCAAGACCAAAATGGGTTATATCCCATTCACCCAAAAATTATTTATTATCAGTTTTATCAAATGTAACTGTTTATATGATTAATCAAACAAGATTATTGGTAGATAGTAAAGATATTTACAAAAAGCCTGAGAACTATTGTGGCCATTCTTTGGATAGTGAAATCATAACGAAAGTAAATAATTATTATCTGAACGATGATTTTAATTGTTTTTGTCAAAGTGCAAATAAAAGTGACACAATATCTGTTAAAGAAAATAGTTCAAAAACTAAAAATATTAAACGCTTTCTTACGTGAAGCATAAAAAAAATATATAAATTATTTATAGAAAAAAATCCTGAAATTAAAACATAAATCGGTGAATCAATATTCTATGCGTTAGACTAAAGTGGTTTATACCCGATCGCCCAAACGATTCGTGTCTTTGCGGTTATTGCAAGATCCTGAAACTTATGTTAGAGGCTTTGAATAAATATAAAAAAAAGAATAAACATGACATTGCGGATTTGGAATTGAAAATATATTCTTTACTTTTTCATTCAAAAGATGATATGAAATGTGTACTAGGAAAATGTAAAGAATTCCCAATTGGAGAGAGTATTGATTTAAAAGTGATTTCTTCGACAGAAGAAAATTTATATGAAGAAATAACTTACGGTGTTTGGGATAAATCAGATTTACTGAGTAAAACTAGCACGATTGAAGATTTACTAATCGAGTTAAGAGAGCAAGCGCTCACTGTAAGTACTCATAAAATAGTTGAAGAAATTCAACGTGTTGCAATGCAAGAGGGTAAATTTTTAGCAAAAATAAGTCAATCCCAATTAGTTATTTATGTTGATTTTACAAAAAATTGGACAGTTTTACTTCAAAATAAAATTCAAAGCTACCATTGGAGTAAAAACCAATTATAAATATTCACATCAGTATGCTATTTTGGAAATAATAAAACAGTCAGTTATGTCATCGTCTCTGACAATATTAAACATGATTCGTCTCATCCCCTGATGATTATGAATCTTGTTATCAACAGCTTAAAAAAAACACATTTCACAAGAGCTTGATGAAATCATAACGATTTCTGATGGAGCTGCAAGTCATTTCAAAAACAGATATCAATTTTATGAACTTCAAAACTCAAAAATAAGCAGAAAATGGCTTTTTTCTGCAACAGGTCATGGTAAAGGTGCTTGTGACGACATTAGGGGCTTAGTCAAACATTATGCTACTACACATAATCTGTCCAATAAGAGTGCTGATTTTATTAGAAATGCTGGAGATTTCGCTACTTATTTGTCAAAGTATACTCAATCGATTAACATTCTTGTTATCCGCAAGCATGAACTAGAAGTTTTCCGATAAACAGAAAAAATGGAATGGTTAGAAAATGCAAAAGAAATGAAAGGTATCTAAAAATTCACTGTTGGAAGAGTGAACGAAACCAAACCTTCACTACTAGAACACAGAGACATAAGTGGCGAGAAGTAAATTAAAACGTTTCATTTAAATTTCGATTATTTTTGTTCAAATTGGTTGTAAATTCGTTAGTTTTTATTCGTTAATTTTTTTGTAAATTTGTTAGTTATTAAAAACGTTTCAATTAACAAATTTACCTTTTTATATATTAAAAAATTTAATAAATAACAAAAACAAAATTTTTATTATAACAAAATCCAAAAAATAAAGAATAACTCCTGTATTCTTTAATCTAGATATCAATAATTATTCAATTTTAACATTTTTATAAACCTAAAATTATCATAACTGAGGTTCAAATTGATAAAAAAATTTGATCAAGAATTTATTTTTAAGATTTTCGTTAATATATTTGATAAATTATTAAATAAAAGCATAATCGAATTAAAAAAGACGTTATAGTTAAAAAAATGGCATGATGCACCATGGTATCAATGCTTGAAAATGCAAAATATAAAAAAAACGTTTAAAAATCTGTTTTAAAAAAATAAGGCGAAATCGCATATTTTCATCTATCTTAATAGTTAGTATTTTTTATGTATAAAAACATATAAAAATTAAAAAAAAAATATACAGTTTTTGAGGAAATTGCGTTTGAAAAAAATCGCTTTTTTCAGGGATTTCATGAATAACTCAGAAAGATCAACTCGTATCGCAAATATCAAACCAGCATTTAAAACTAGACTGAATTTCTCACATTTTCATTAAAAAAACGTCCAAAAAGGTAAAAAATGGACGGAGCTACGGCAATTTGAAAATTGAGGTTCATTTTCGATTTTTTAATTTTAATTTTTACACCCAACACTAAATACGCTGTAGCAAGGAAAAAACATATTTTCGATAGCGTTCTATGAGGTAAAGAGTATGATAGGATAAGATAGGCGAAATAACACCCCTCGGGGATTTGGAATTTGGTTGCATGAATGATCGACATATATTGAATAATGAATATTAAGATTATCGACCCCCCCCCCCCCTTCCCCCACCTCCAAAAAACGTGTTTTTTCATTAATTTTGGTTTTTGACACCTTAATTATTATAACCCAGTCTGGAAAAATTTTTACATAATTTTTGCATAAATACCATAAAAAAATGCTTACCTTGAATTTTTAACTGGGCGACCTAACCTAAAAAAGTTTCTAAAATCATAGAATCGCTCTAAAAACTCGCCATTTGAAGGTGTAAAAAAGATATTTGGTGAAAAGTTTTAAAGAAATGATCTTGAAATGTAAGATTTTTTTCAGATTTGTCGAAGTGGTGCGCCATATCTCAAAGTCGAAAAAACTACTTTTTTAACGGTTTTTTAGTGTTTTTTTGCCACTTACGCCTCACTGAAGCTAATTTTAATAGATCTGATAACATTTTTAAATTCTACAGTAAAAAATACGTCGAAAATATGTACTATATTTGTTAAAAATATTTTTATACTATTTACTAGAGATCGAAAACGAAAAAGTAGTCTGCTTTAAGCATGTCAGAAGTACTATCTTTTCTTCTATGGTGTTTGAATAGCCATTTGTAATCTTCTTATCATTGAATCGAAAACGAAAAAGTAGTCTGCTTTAAGCATGTCAGAAGTACTATCTTTTCTTCTATGGTGTTTGAATAGCCATTTGTAATCTTCTTATCATTGAATTATACATATTTTCTGTGTATTTTTTCCTGTAGAATGTAGTGGTGCCATAAGTTTTACTTTAACTAGCTTATGGAAGGGTCCAAAAAGCAAAAGATAGTCTTTTCCGATTTTTTCAAAAGTTTTCACTGTATCCAATCTTCAAATGAACAGATAATATATTAGTTTTATATTTGAATTGATTATTTTACATAAACAATTATTTTTGTAAAGAAAGTATTAAGAATTTATATAGAACTTTTCGTTATTTTTATTCTGTAATTGTAGAAAATCAAATAAAAAAATATTTTATATAAAAGGAATGATATATATTTAAAAATCAATCAAGAATTAAAAAAGAGTTTTATATAAAAAAGTTATCACTTTTGATATTAAGGAAATCATTACGTTGCATGCATTGTAGAAGAATAATAAAAACAGTAAATAGAATACATAATTTTTTTTATTCATTATAACAATATTTATTTATATTTAGTCATTATTTGTGAATATTAATTCAGTCTTCATCTTCACTGTTTTCTTCTATTACGAGTTCGATTTGTTGTACATCGAAGAGTGTAGTTAAGACTTCAGCTGGTCTAAATATACGAGATAAGTATCTTGCGTAACTTAAATAAAAATAATAGCTGCTAGATGGGAGCAGCACCCAATTGTTCTGTCCCCGTTTGCACAATTGCAGCAATATCTCCTAATGCCATTGATGCCGACCGTTTTTGAGCAGTACTGTATATAACATTTATACTTTTTTCTTCTGACGTGCCTCAATTAAACCTCAAATCTTACAATATCTGGCTGTTCTTTTGAATAGCTTAACAATAATAAACCGTCATCTTCTAGAATTTCTGCCAAATAGGAAACTGATTGGTATAACTGATAAGTACCAGTAAAGAAAACTTGAAGATCTTTTAAGAGGCGGTCGGAACCAAATCGGTGACTTGTGGTATATATCAAGTCAGCATTTTTCGCTTTACGATAATATTTTGGATATTTTTATGGCTTAAACCATTTCAAATTATTCTTTATATACATGACTAGAGGAAATGACTATATTTTTACCATATGAATAAGTAAATAAATTATTATAAACATTTATTACAAATATCAAACTGACTTGACATATACTGCATGCAAAAAACTGTCGTGTCGATTGTTAGGTGGCATTTTTCGCTTTAAAACAATATTTTGTATATTTTTGTGGCTTTAACTATTTTAAATTATTCTTTATATACATGACTAGAGGAAATGACTATATTTTTATCATATTAATAAATGAATAAATTATTATAAGCATTTATTACAAGCACCGAACTAAGTCACCGATTTGGTTCCGACCGCCTCTTAACGTCATTTCGGGAAAGTCGAGTATTTCCTCCGATGATAACTGCTGAAAAGGTACGGTCTTTCGATTCCAATTGTTATCATGGACTTCAAGCGCCAAAGTATTTTGAACATTTTTCATGAAGTTGATTCTTTCGATAATTTTTACCAGATTTCCTGCATCGGAATTCAATCTCTTGCCAAACGTGTTTTGCAAAAAGCAAGCAATCTTACAGAATAATCCGGCTCTTGGAAGAAGACCATTGTGGAATTGATGGTGAAGTAGCTTATACTTTTGGCCGATTATTCCATGTATCACTTCAACCACCCATCTAGATTTAGTCACTAGACGAGACCCATTAGATTCTTCAGTGGTAAGTTGAGGTCTATTACCTTTTAAAGCGGGCATCAAGACAGTAAATTCCCATTCGTTCAAAAAATCCACTACATCTCGAAATCCTCAATCAAGAATAAAAATATCTTGTTTTTGAAGAATCTCATTTAATCCATTTGCTTTAATATAGTTTCCAATATTTTAGCATCGTTATAATTTGCAGTGTAAGGTCCAGCACAATCCACAATACAACCGTTTGTTGTGCAAATTGTAAATGGCTTGCATAGAGAAGTTTTTTTTTGTCCTGAATACGATTTCCGTTGGTAAGCATTGTTGCTGCTTTTTTGGTGGTGTAAATAGGTTCCATCCTAGATCAAGGTTAATTTATTGTCGACACTATACAGCATTTTCGCTACTTCAGCTATTTGGGTAAGGAGGAATTCCCGAGAATAAGCTTTGATCCCAAAATGTTTTGGCAACATTTCGTTTTAAAAACAGTTGAGTACGGAAGCGATGGAATTTTGAGCTATATATTTTTCAATGCCAAAAATTGCAGAGATACATTTATTGGAGTTACCAGATCTCATCTTAAATAAAAAAAGTACCAACGCTTGCGTTAAATTTCGTTTTTGAGTAGATCTCATGGTACTTATTTTATTGCGTAGCTGGAGAATATCATCCCACGTGTGGCCAGTGAGAGCTTTTACGCGTTCTTCCGAAACTTGAAAATTTCCAATTTGGTCATGAAGCTGTGGATTTATGTTATCTGATATTTTGTTCATAAATAGTGAAAGTTCTGAAACTTGAATAACGGATTCCTTTGAAAAAATATTTAGTTGTAAGACTTCATCTTGATAAAATCTATTTTTTATTAGATGAATCTTACAACGTTTATTTTTATTAGGTATAAAAATTTTTCTGGTAACAAACACTTAGATACGAGTTTCAATATGCACATTTTGAATATTGTTTACAGATTTACATATAAAACAGTATCTATGACTTATGCTTACTCTGGGAATGTACATATGAACATATTCAGTGTTTGGTTCAACAGATGGTTCATAAATTGAATAATCACTAGAGATTTGGCCGTCTGAGGAATCAGTAAACTCCTGACTAGTTGCTGGTGTTGTATTTTGAGAGAAACTATCACATGATAATCTAAATTACTAATCTCTATGGGCATTCAGAGCCCTTAAGTAATGTAAAGATAAAGGGTGGCCGACAACCTTAACTTATTCCACGATCTTAATAACTACGCGGCAGTCGGACGGAGTCCTTTAATTAACGTAATATGTCTTATGGGTGGACGACACCCTTAAGTTATTCTAGAGTCTACTATTTACACGCGGCCGGAGTCCTTTAAAATATGGAACAAGTAATGGGTAGACGACACCCTTAATATATTCTATAAGTCACGTAGTGGCGGACGCGACAGCTGTGGGTGGACGAGACCCTTAATTAAGCCAGTTGCAATATGTGAGATAGAATATAATATTTTGGGTGGATGTCACCCTTAAATTCAGCGGCGCAAGTTCGGCATTGCGGCGACGGCAAAAGATTGCGAGTGTGCTCTAGGCAGCATAGATTTACGCCTGTGTGCTCACTAGACGTAACTCTAGTACTGCCAGCATATGCACTGTAGTGTAGACCTGTGTGCGCACTTGGTCTACCCTTATGTGCAAGAGAGAGAAGCTCTGCCTAAGCTGTGGTGCTCCACAAGCCAAGGCAGCCAGCTACTACCTGTCTCATTCTCTCTTAGCCTTATGTGCTGACTTGGGTAAAGAGAGAGTGAAGACCGTAGTCTACACTGCTCTGCTCTGGTTAGCTTCTCGGCCTCTTATATTCTCCGGCCTCATTTTTCCTGATGCGCGTAACGACATTCGAGGTTGCCGCCTAGCGGCTGAGCTCAGAACTACTGTTCTATAGTAGCTTGGCTGTTAGGCGAGAGATTTAAAATTCGCGGGTATGTATACTCGTCACAATATATATATCATTGCATACACATTTTAATTTCATATAATTTTCTGCAATTGATCAAACTTTAAGATCTTATCTATAAAAAATTAATTAATAATTACAATTAATCTATTACCATTTCATTTCTGACTTTATTAAAAAAAAATTAGTTTATGTGTCATCTATTAATTCAATGTGTAGAGATTATTAACCATTTACTAAAAAAAAATCTTTTCATTTTAACATTAGATACAGCGAAAACTTTTGAAAAAATCGGAAAAGACTATCTTTTGCTCTTTGGACCCTATCATAAGCTAGTTAAAGTAAAACTTATGGCACCACTGCATTTTACAGAAAACAATACACAGAAAATATGTATAATTCAATGATAAGAAGATTACAAATGGCTATTCAAACACCATAGGAGAAAAGATAGTACTTCTGACATGCTTAAAGCAGACTACTTTTCCGTTTTCGATTTCTAGTAAATAGTATAAAAATATTTTTAACAAGTATAGTACATATTTTCGACGTATTTTTTACTGTAGAATTTAAAAATGCTATTAGATCTATTAAAATTAGCTTCAGTGAGGCGTAAGTCGCAAAAAAATACTAAAAAACCGTTAAAAAAGTAATTTTTTCGACTTTTAGATATGGCGCACTACTTCGACAAATCTGAAAAAAATCTTACATTTCAAGATCATTTTTTCAAAACTTTTTACCAAATATCTTTTTTACACCTTCAAATGGCGAGTTTTTAGAGCGATTTTAAGATTTTAGAAACTTTTTTAGGTTAGGTCGCCCAGTTAAAAATTCAAGGTAAGCATTTTTTTTATGGGTATTTATGCAAAAATTATGTAAAAAATTTTTTCAGACTGGGTAATAATAATTAAGGTGTCAAAAACCAAAATTGATGAAAAAATACGTTTTTTGGAGGTGGGGGGAAGGGGGGGGGTGGGGGGGGGTTGATAATCTTAAAATTCATTATTCGATATATGTCGACCAATCATGCAACCAAATTCTAAATCCTCGAGGGATGTCATTTCGCCTATCTTATCCTATCATACTCTTTTATCTCCATATACATATTGGAAGGTATTTTTATCACTTAGAGAAAAAAAAATTCGATCAGTGACGGCCTGCATGAATCTGAATGGAATCAGTCATGTATTGTTTAACATTTCACGTATTATTTCGCGTTAAAAAATGTTTGAAAGTATTTGTGTTATGTATTTCAATGTGAATACTTTTTTAAACAGTGTAAAAAAGTAAAAATTTCTTACATTTTTTGTACAGTCCAATAATAGTATATCTAGTGTTTGCTAGAGTGTCCAAAATACGTGAATTTAAGGTTCGCAATACTATAAATCAATAAATTAGCCTTTTTTTTCGGTGCAATAACAAAGGCGACACTGGATGTATAAAAAAATCATCATGTCAATCGAGGCAACAGAACCTTACGTAACAAGCAAAAAATCCCACCTAATAAAAGATATCTTACTTCAAAAAAATTCCTATGACTTTGTTTGTTGGACTAGCCTTTTTTCTCGATGCAATAAGAAAGGCAACAATAAAATGCGTGTAAAAAAAAAATCATCATGAGAATCGAGACTAGGAAACCTCATCTAACTTTAAAAAACTCCCATGTCTTTGTTTGATGGATTGGCCTTTTTTCATTGATGCAATAAGAAAGGTGATACTTAAATGCGCTTATAAAGTAATCATGTCATTAGAGACTGCAGAACCTAACCTATCCAGCAAAAAATGCAATCTAGTTGAAGACATCTTACTTTAAAAAGATCCCATGTCTTTGTTTGATGGATTAGCCTTTTTTATTGATGCAATAACAAAGGCGACACTAAAATGCATGTATAAAGAAAACATTATGTCAATCAAGACTACGGGATATAACTTAACCGGCAATAAATCCTAGCTAATTAAAGGTATCTTACTTCAGAAAATTCCCATGACTTTGTTTGATGTATTGTTTTTTTTTCTAGATGCGATAAGAAGGGCAACACTAAAATGTGTGTATGAAGAAATCATTATTTCAATCTAGACTATGGAACCAAACCCAACCAGCGAAAAATCTCATCTAACTTGAGATATTTTTCTTTCAAAAGTTCTCATATCTTTGTTTAATGATGCCTTTTTTTGTTGATGCAATAACAAAGGCGACACTAAAATGCATGTATATAAAAATCATCATGACATGATGACGTTTTTATACATGCATTTAAGTGTCGCCTTTTTTACCGCATCGTGATAAAAAGACTAATTCATTAAACAAAGTCATAGTGATTTTTTAAAGAGAGATATCTTTAACTGGATGGAATTTTTCGCCGGTTACGTTAGGTTCTGTAGTCCCTTTTGACATAATGATTTATTTATACATGCATTTTAGTGTCGTCTTTGTTATTGTAGCGATAAACAGAGGCTAATCTATTAAACAAATTCATGGGCATTTTTTAATGTAACCTATCTTCAATTAGTTGGCATTCTTCGTCCGTTACTTTAGGTTCCCTAGTCTTGATTGACATGATGATTTTTTACTACACGCATTTTTGTGTCGATTTTATTATTGCATCGAAGAAAAAGGCTTATCCATCAAACAAAGACATGGGAATTTTTTAAGGGGAGATCAGATGAAATCTTGTTTTTCAATAAAATGCTTGGTTTAGAGGTAAATGAGGCAGCAGTTACAATGCTACTAGTCCCAGTTTTTAATATTTCGTGCTGAAATTTTTTTTATAGATTCTTTAGATGGTTTTGAACAACATCACGCATAGATTATGTTGTAGGTGCTATGACTCAAAAATTAAAAATGAAAAACGTCATTTTTTATTGAAAAACAAGATTTCATCTTGTAGCCCCTTAAATAAGATATCTTTAATTAGATTGCATTTTTCGCCAGATAGGTTAGGTTCCATAGTCTCTAATGACATAGTGATTGCTTTATGAGCGCATGTTAGTCTCGCCTTTTTTATCGCATCGACTTATCTAGTTTAAACTTTCTTATTTTTAAGAAGGATATTATGAAACATGATAAAATTGATATGTTCGTGTCATAATAACAATAACATTATTATTTACACGAATTAGATTGGAAAATTATATTTCCTCATAAATAAACGACTGTATCCTTCGAAATCAACGTACAAATCAGTTTAAACTTTCACAGATGTTAAGAAGATGATTAAGAAACATGATAAGATTGGTTTAGCCGTGATATAATAACAATAACATTATTATTTATTATTTTAATCATTTTGAACTGTTAAAATTTGATTCTATTCGTACGTTCGTTCCAAAGAATACAGTCATTTATTAATAAAAATCTAATTTTGCAACTTAATTTGTTTAAATAATAATTTTATTGTTATTATTACACAACTGAACCAATCTCATGCATCATTTAAAAATTTGTGAAAGTTTTAACAAATTCGCACGTTGCGTTTGAAAGGTACAGAAACTTGTTGATAAAAAAGTCCAATTTTTTGGCTTAATTTTTTCGAATAATAATTTTATTGTTATTGTGACACGACTGGATCGATCGTATTATGTTTCTTAATCAGCTTTTAAAAACCTCTAAAAGTTTGACCTTATTTGTATGTTGCGTTCAGAGAATACAGTCATTTATTTATAAAAAAGTCTAATTTTGCAACTTAATTCGTTTGATGAATAATTTTGCTGCCATCTTAATTATTTCAAAGTATTACAACCTTTTTTTTTAATGTTTATTCATTTTAAAGTAAGTTTTAAAGTACTTAGATAAAAAAACAGACTGGATGCAAAAAATCAATTGAGTACTTTACGTCAATTAAAAAAAGAAGAATCTAAATTATATTAAAAATCTTTAAAATTGTCTAAAAACTTAACTGCTCTAAGAAAATTAGTTTTCAAAAGCTTGGTTTCTTTAGACAGTAGCGAGTTAATTGTATGCAAATTTTGGGACAAATCAATCAAATAATTTACCTGAAATAGCAGAAAAATGAAAATTTTTTTCAAAATTTTCAAAATACTCAAAAATTAAAATTTTGCCAAGAAAATTAGTTTTTTCAAAGTTTTCCTTCTTTTGGCAGTCGCAAATGATTTCCATACAAATTTTAGAGCAAATCCATCGAGTACTCAATGTAGAATACAAAAAAAATGAAAAATCAATTTTTTTCAATTTGTAATATTGCTCTTAAAAAAATTAAAAAAAAAACATTTTAAAAACACGCTTTTATAATGGAGAAAATCCACTAAAAAGTATTAAATAAATTAATTTATTCAATATTTTTTATTGTATTTTCTCCATTATAAAAGCATGTTTTTAAAATGTTTTTTTTTTAATTTTTATTTTCTACTTTTTAGTTAAAATTGAATTTCCTATGAGTAATTTTTTTTTTTGAAGCTTGTATTTAATTGTATCTTCTATACATTCCCCTATCCCCTATATATTCCCCTATCCCCTATATATTTCCCTATCCCCTATAAATTCGCCTATCCCCTATACGTTTCTATATACCCTATGCATTTTCTATAACTATCAACGCAACAACATTTTATCAACTCGCCACGACTCAAAGATGGCCTCTCTACTTAAACTTCCTCGGAGATGACTTTGCACACCCGTCATCGCCGACCTGACAACGGATTATTGCATTGTCATCGGATACTAAGGTCTGTGTAAACTTTCAGAAATTTCCATCGACAAAAAGTGCCTCAAATCGAGCGTGCAAGATTTGATTAGAGACAGACGGACGTAAAAGCAAGCTTGATAAAAGCGTGTAATAAAGAAAAATACAAGAGAGCTAATTTTCAATAGCTTCCCAAATAATTCGACAAAAAACAAATTGTATGCAAAATTTGAAGCAAATCGATTGAGCAGTTTTCGAGATTCCATTAGCTTAATGAATACATACATACGGGGTATGTATGTATTGTAAAAAGGTTTTTATTTTATCACGTGAGATCTCATGTGAGTTCTCATATGAGATCTCGTTTCATTTTCGATTGTGAGAATTTATGTGAGATCTCATGTCATTTTTTTCAGTAGGGAACTGCTGCTAACTTGGCAAAATCGAGAGTTGCACCTTAGGAATAAGGCTTTTTTCACAATTTTATATAAGAAAAAATATCTCAAAGTTAGGAGAAAATCCGAGATCCAAATTTCATGGACTCCTTGTTAGCAGGAATTAATATTCACAAACTAAAATTTACCTTGCATTTAAAGCATTTTTATTGTATAAAATAATAATAATGCTAATATATAATTATTCAAAGTATGAGATTATTTGAATAACTAAGTACACACATGTTTGTAAAAATAACAAACTCCGTGTGTTAATTCTACAAAAATTTTTGTGTTGATTTTGAAAATACACAGAAATTTTTAAATTACAAAAATTTTTATATTGATTTTACAAACATTATTGTAAAATTTTAACTCAAAAATTTCTGTAAAATTTTAACTCAAAAATTTCTGTAAAATTTTAACTCAAAAATTTCTGCACAAAAAAAAATTTAACGAATTACACAAAATTTTTTACTGTGTACTATTAGCGATTCGGTGATAAAATCATTAAAAATAATGTGGATGGGATTTAATGTATCGAAAGACAATTATTTTTTTGTAGAATTTGAAAATTTTAAATAGTCTTTTCATAATATTTATTTGAATTTTATAGAAAGTTAGTTTTTAATTCGTTTATTATCGAAACGCATGATTTCGAAAAAAATTATAATTGATTTAGAATTGTAAAAAGTATATAAAATACCATATAATGATAAAATATTTCGAATTTTCTATTTAGATTTTTGACCAGTATCAAAAGAAAATACTTTGGAAAACTATTAGAAATTTTAAAGTATCCCATGATTATATTATTGTCTGAATGCTTATTACAGTCCCAGATGCCAATTATAATTTATTTAAATGAATGCACAAACATGAATTAAAAACGAAATCTCTATACAATTTTTATGAATATTATAAGTATACTATTTGAAATTTTTAAGCTTAAATAACGAACTTTCGAAACATTGAACCTCACCCACATTATGTTCAATGATTTTATCATTGAATTGTTAATTGATGCCTAGGGTTATAACTTCAGTTTCATTTTAATTCACTTTTTTCCCGCATATGTCAGATTTCTGTCTTTACACATTTACAAGCAGTGCTGAGTTGCGTATGGTTCGACAACATGTAAACATAGAAATGCGGCGCGCGGACATCGCCTACCGACATCAAATTTTTTGGAACACATTGATCACTAATCTGATAATTAGTAGATGTTATGATGGATAGCTGTTATCTGTCATCTCCGTGTATGATGAACTTTCGGTACTATTGGACTAGCATATTTTATCACTTGTAACTTTTGAGCCACGTATACTTTATCAATGCGGCAAGGCTTACATTGAAGTATTTAATAAGTAATTTTTTTTATTTTTCATACACTTTCCTGAAAGAATTTTAGTGGTTTAGCTACACAAGCTCTTCTAAGCACTTCTTTTTTTATATTTTCAAAAAAATGTCTATATCTTCGTCTGTGGTGCCTGTTAAGCGGGAAGAAAGAACACGGATTTATTCTTGTTTATCGATAAATCATATCATCTAGTTTCAGTCTGTGAATGTGTCTTTCGAAAGTGAGATATTTTCCTTTTAAGTGAAAAATTTTGACCACAGCATGTAGTGATTCTACAAGCTGCAAATGGAACTTCTATTACTGCTCGCATCTTGATGGATTTTAGAACTGAGAAATGCTTTATATCAGGGTATTTCCTCAACTTCTTATCTCTGCTACTTACTGATATATCTGTCAAATGAGTTAGAATATTAATCAACGTCATTGTAAGAAGTTGCGTATTTCGTACTCTTTAATCAATTTGAGATTCCAACTTTTCATTTGGATTGTCAGTCTCAGTTCTAATGAAAGTGTTTAGTCTAATGTGAGCACAAAAGTGAGCCGAAAATACGTATTTATTATCCCTCAGGTTGAAAAATAATATATGCGCCAAGGACGTGATGGAGATTTAAGTCTCTCGTGTGAACTTGGCGCCTTCGCTTTGCTCAGCCGACAAACTCACACTCGGGCCGGAATCCCCTATTTCACTCTAAAAACCCTTGAGTGAATCTTTCATTCGAAGCTTGAGTAAATGTAAAATGTTTTCTCTTTCACTCTGTTCGAGTAATTCTATGATGCTTGTGAAACTTTAGAGTGAATTTATTTCACTTATTAACTTCTGATAAATTATTTCACTCAAAGCTGCAGCATTTATTCGAGTGAATCAAAAATATAATAATACACCTATTGTTTGAGTGAAATTCGAGTCATAACGGCCGAGTGCACTCTTATTCGAAGATAGAGTGCAAATTATTATTGAATAAAAATCTACATCATTTTTCTAAAGAAAAATAATTTATAAATTAGCTTACTCAAACAATTTAATTTTTTCATCAAAATTTTTAAAATGAATTCTGATACAATTAAAAAATTGGTTTATTAATGCGTGTTTCATGATATTAAGTTTTAAAATTCGAAAATATCCAGAAATTTTCATAATTGTTTTTGACGTTGTTATTGACGCGGTCGACATTGGGGTTTCGACAGTGGAAGAAATATGGCGCCAACGAATGTAGAATGTAATAGATCTGTACATTCATACAAGCCATATTTCTCTCACTATTTGTCCATTTGAAATCTCAATAGCCCTTTTAAAAACAAAGAGAAAATCAACAATTACAACGTTAGTTAGCCATCACACTTGTGCAAGTGCTTTTGTGCAGGATACATTAATACACCATCGGTTTCTATTGCTATCAAGACCTCAATAGAATTTAAAGTATTACTGTGCAATGGAGATTAAATATCTAAAAAATGTAAGTATGCTTCAATATTCTTACATAAATTTATTTTGAATTGCCATGTAGCAATTTCTATTTATTTTTCATTGTTCTTTTTTCTTTTTTCTAAAATTAACTATGATGTTTTGTACACATTTGATAGATATATGAAAGAGAAAGACAAGAAAGGGGGAGAAAGAGAGCGAGTAAGTGAGGGATAGATAGAGAGGGAGAGAGGGAGAGGGAGAGTGGCAAAAGAGTGTTAGAAAGAGTGAGAGAGAAGGACGAAAGAAAGTGTACATGTTATAAATATATGAGTTTGATGAATTATAATGTTTTTTTATTTTTATAATTTTATTGTTCAAATAATATAACAATTCTTTATTTTATAAAAAATGTTCTCAATTATCAGCTTATCTTTGTGCGTACCCTTAACGGAATGGAGTATCAAGAGTTAATTTTATTTATAAGTTTGAAGAAGCGAAGCCAGCTATGGTCGGATCCGATACAATGTTAAATCTGCCGTCCAAAGTAAGAAAACCTTAACTCCAATGAGATTCCAATGTAGTTAACCACTTTTACACTTTGGACGGATGAAATAATATTGTATTCAAATGAAGATAATACTTAAATGTAACAATGTATAAATGACATATTTTAACCCTTTCTAAATTTAATGAAATCAACCTTCAGGAGCGAAATTTCACTCTAATAGGTGTTTTCTAAGAAAAAAATATAAAATTAACTAAATCGAATCAAACAGAAAAATTATAAGTTCTGTTTACTTCGAGTGATTATAACAATCACTTTTAAGTCAAACATATTCATGTTAACGATTTTTAATTTCACTCAAGCTTTGAGTACTTGAATCACTCGAACTTAGTGTAATGTTTCACTCGAAACATAGGGGGTAAATACTATCCTTTACTTTGACTGAAAATTCACTCGCTTTGAGTGACGCCTCACTCAAATAATTTCAGGGTGTTCGCGTCCTTGGTACATAATATACTATTTTTCCTTTTTTCTTTTCAAATTTTTTCTATTTCTATGAGGAATATAAAAACTTAGGCTCCCAGTTTAAGATCGAAAATAGCTTACTTTAAGCTAATCGACGTGTTATTATTTTAAAAAATTTAGAATCATCTTCCACAATTTAAAAAAAAAAAGAAACCGAAAAACATCGATATCCATCCCAGTGGACACTGGGTCAGAAAAGGTTAAGTATTACGTCTTCTTGTCAGATTCAACTACTTCCTAAGCCTGCACTGCAAAAGCTAAACCTGGCTGATCCACACTTTTATCAAACTTCTAGAATCGATTGTATTCTTGATACTGGAATCTATGTCAAAGTGTGTACGTATGTACGTGTTAATGAGAACGCGGACTTGTTGGCTCTTGTATTGTTGCTATAAATATAGTCTTCGGCTGAGTCATCATAGTATGTGTTTGCCTCCGCTCTCCCGTCTTTGTCTTCTTATCTCCGTTTTTCATTTTTGTCTTTTCGTTTCCATTCCTCCATCTTTGTCTCTTTGGTTCCGTCTCTCTGTATCTGTCTCGCCGTCTCCGTCTCTCCGCCACTTCGTCTCCCTCTCCGTCTCTCCGTCTTGGTTTTTCCGTCTGCGTGTGTCTCCGTTTTTCTGTCTCCGTCTTTCCGTCCCCGTCTCTTCGTCTTCATTCTTTCGTCTTTGTCTATTTGTCTCTACTTCTCTGTCTTTGTCTCTTTGACTCTATTTATCTGTCTTTGTCTCTTTGTCTATGCCTCCATACCTCCGTCAACGTCTCTTCGTCTCCATTCTTCCGTTCTCTTCTCTCGGTCTCCGTTTGGTCGTCTTCGTTCCTTTGTTCTGTGTCTTATTTTTCCGTCTCTGTCATTTTGTCTGCGAGTCCGACTCCCAGTAAAGCTCTGTGAGAAAACACAATCTAAATTAATAGCCATTATTACAGTTTATTCTGATTTTTAAAAAAATTTCTAGATAAATATTTTCACTTCTGAACTTATATTTTTAATTTATTATGAGTATTTCAGAAAATCATCAACTAAAGCTTTTATTGAGAGCACATCAAGGCTCGATTCTATAATGAGCATTTTTAATTATATTTTCTTGTATTATTTGATTTATTCAGATTGTCTTCTTTATTATAACAGATTCTGCTTTAGACGTTACTTTGAATAATAATATCAGTTCTTTTTTCTTAGCACTAATATTAATATCCTTGTTCCTTTAATTACCCAGCGCTTACAATGGCAGTTATGTTATTTGAAAGTCGCGTTTTATCAATAACACCGTGATCACATTGGCGTTTGAGTTCCTTTAACTACACAGCGTTCAAAATAGCATCCGTGGATACTTAATTACACAGCTTTTACAATTGTAGCCTCGTATTTTTAACCACACAGCGCTCAAAATAGCAACTGTGAATTTATAATTACACAGCGCTTACAATAACAGCTACGTTTTTTTAATTACACAGCGCTCAAAATAGCAGCCGCTAATTTGTTATCACACAACGCTTACAATAGTTGTTGTGTTTTTCAAGTACACAGCATTTACAATGGCAGCCGCGTTTTTTTAACTACACAGCGCTTAAAATAGCTGCCACAAATTTTTAATTACACAGTGCTTACAATAGATGTTGCGTTTTTCATGTTTAGCTATTCAAATAGTAGTTGCGTTTTTCAAACTAGATAGTACTCTGAAAAGCAGTCACGAATTTCTAATTACACAGCGCTTACAGTAGTTTTAGCATTCTTCCCTATCACAGCACTTACAATAGCAACCATGTATTTTTTAACCACACAGCATTTGAAAAAGCAGTCGCGTTATTTCAATGGCACAGAATTAACAATAGCAGCCTTGATTTTTAGCCACACAGCGCTAAACTCCACTTCATGATTTTCAAATTTTTTATATTTAATGTTATATTAAAGTTCCAAATATGTTTGATTTTATTTTCTTATTCATTATATTTAATTTTTGTGTTGTGGTTTTATAATATTTCTTTGTAAACGATGTTTGTATAGACCATTTTATCTTTAACTTTTCTTGATTTTTCTGTTAATATTTTTAATTCTTTTTTATTATATGTCTTTGAAAGTGCCATGCATAAGTGCCCATGACTGAAAATTGGTGTTGGTAAATACACTCCTACTTTTTGCAATGATCGTTGTTGCTACTTATTAATAGTCATTGCATAAGCGAGTTTTACAGGACACTGTTTTATGGTCATCTCGAATGGCAGTTTATCATTTGCTGATAAGGTCATACGTCGTAAGAATTTAGTGCTCCTTTTTTTACTTTCTGTTAATATTTGCGCAATAATAGTCAATTGTTTTGATTTCGTTATTACTAATCGGGTTTCGTAACAAAGTCCTTCATTCAAATTAACATTTTTTACAAGCATTACTATAGCTCCTTTTTCTAATTATAATCTATGTGGAGGTGAATCGTTGGGCGTTATAGAAGTTCAAAATTCTGTTGGCAAAACTACGTCTAAACTTTCGACATTTATATCTCTTGCAGAGTCAATGCTCAAGTACTTTATTACTGGGGGCTTATTCAGTAATACCGTAACGTCTAACGGCAAGCTTAACCTTTAGAGGACGGGGATTTGGGTTTACTGTTTTCTCTAACTTTTCTATAGAAATCGAGTTTTTGTGATGTCTCACAAAAATAGGCCCCCGTATAGGGGCCATCCCGTCCTCTAAAGGTTAAGGCCGACGCGCGCATACGCTGTAATCATTTTTCAGCAAATACTATCGAATATCGCGAACGTTATCTGAGATCATGTTGACGTAACGACGTAAATCTTCTAAACTAAAGTGCTGAGTCGATTTTATCGACAAATTTTACAACCAATTTGAAACTTGATTGTAAATCGTACGTTAAACTGTAAAACGTTATATTATGCATAACATATGTGTATACATTGACAGAAAAGATTTCTAGAAGTAAAAGAATTACTCCGATTTGATGTGATCATTCAAATGGAAAAATAATTTCTTAGATATAGGTAACTAGATGTTTAAATTAATTTCTTGCTTCGCAGATTTTAAGTTATATCCAAGAGGATCGAGATATCTTTTTTGTCAGTGTATGTATGTCTATATATATATGTATATATGTCTATATCTGCCTATATTGGAAGTTTCCGGTATGAAATCTGGAATGTAATGAAAGTTTTCGGGATTTTCGTGTCTTTCCGGGCATGCCCGGAAAGCCTGTGTATGTAATGACAGTTTCCGGGCATATTTATATAGAAGGATGATTATTTCTTTAGTTAGCAAGCAGAAAACGAGTGCTAAAGGTCCTCTGAACCAATCAGAGACGCGGGTGATAGATAAAAATTAATTTACACAGGTTTGGGAACCAAAAATAAAACTTCCCCTCGTCTGATTGTACAAAACCTTTACAAATCCCGGAAAGTTTCGTTACATACAGATATATATATATATATATATATATATATATATATATATATATTATATATATATATTTATATATATATAATTTATATTATATTATAAGTTTTGTCACGGTATTCTACCGTGTTCGAATACAAGCGCGCAACTTAATCTGATTTCTCGATTTTATTCGAATTTTACTCGATTAATTCGCTGGTGTAGTGCCGTTCGTAATTTTGTGTGAGAAAAAGGAGATCTCCGATCGAAAGTCGCTCGTGCATCTTATCCAGGCTGCGTTCAACCTGTCTTGGCTGTCCACGAGGAGTCGCAGCGACCCGGAAATTGTTTCTATCGTTGGGCTGGATACACGAGCCGCAGCGTTCAGGCGAAATATATATCGTTGCTGTTGGTCAACGTCGGTCGTCTTTTGCTACACGAGATAAGAGGCCTCTTCGCGATATTGTAAGTTACTATTAAGATTTTGTTAACCAGGAGTTTCTTACCTCGAAGAAACTTCTGGAGTTGTAACAACTGTTGTGCGTTCGAGCGTACGCTGTATCTTAGCTCGCGTCGCGTCCCTCCCTATTGCTATCTCTTTCTAGAGAATATTTCTCCGTTTGATTTAAACACTTTTATATTGCTTACGTTTGCATATTAATTCATTCGCGTTCATATATTGTTTTTGTATCTTTACTTCATTGTTTTTAATAAATATATTTTAACCATAAAATTCTATTTTGTCTGCTATAAGTGCACGCTATAAAAAAGCCTATCCTGTTGCTTACCCCGACGCCTCCGCGGTCCTTATTTATTTTATCACAAAATATACATATATTTCCTACGTAAATGCATATAATAAGTTTAACTGGGAAAGTTAAATTCCATATAAATAAGGAGAACTGTGCTAGCGGCATCGCGTCTCTCGATCAGGTAAGAGAGGGAGAAAGAGAGACGCGCAGCAATGAGCTGACGGAAAAATACCCCGTCGCATATCAATCTAATATACTAACTAGCATTGCCGGAGTTGTTGCTAGTTTACCATACTTGAGATAAATTCTAGCAGCTCCGTGTTTTAATAAAACTATTTAGTCTTTATAAAAAGTAAATTGGAATTAATAAAAATCTAATTTTTTTTGTAACGCGTAGTAAATTACCGTTACAAAATGGCGCCCAATGAATAGTTGCGTCAGCGGGAACAGGCTTTCTCGCATTGTCGAATAAATCGAAAATTGCAAATGGCGTCGAGAGTGTAGTTACCATCGACGTAAACGGACTTCGCGTTTTCTTAAAAGTCTTTATAATAATGATGGCGTGTTGACTATAGCAAAAATTTAATATTTGAAGTAACACGTGGTAAAATTTTTTTTTTCTCTCTTTTAACAATAAAATTATTTTCGTTTGTTAAAATAAAAGTGAATTAAAAGTTTTTTTTTTTGGGAAAATAATTTCGACAAATTTTTTTTACGTAATAAAAAAAAAATTTAATAAAATTAAATAAAATTCATTTGTTGTTAAATACATAGCAGAAAATTTTTGTGAACAAAATTACATATCGAAATTTTCTTTTCGTTGTAATTTTCTGTTACAAGTTGCGTCCCCACGTGTCCCAGCGAAAATTTTTTTTTCTTGTCTCTTTCTTTGTAGGTAATGCGCAGGCGCTATTGACATAGCTTAGCGTAGATACAGAGATTAAAATATATAACTCTGTATGCTGTCGTTCGCTTTATGAGAAAAAGCGAACAGGAATTTAGAATTTATTTAAAATAGAGACGTGCATTATTATATATACCCCCCTTATCGATCAGGTCGTTAGTCATATTTCGTTGACTTATAAAGTGAGAGAGAATATTAGTTTCAGCTGGCGAGGAAGCTGAAATTAAATAAATTATTAATAATCCTTTAATGTAAAAATAATTTATTCTTAACAAGAGTAAAAATTTTTTTTTGTAATTTAATATTAAATTTAATAGAATAAAAATTAAAATAAATTTTTTTCTGAGTATACATTAAAGGATCAGGAAAATTTTTTTGGTTTATTAGAATTTAAACTACATAACATTATTTACATATAATAAAATATTTTTTTTTCATGATATTAAATTATCTCTCACAAAAAGATTGCCAGATCATAACGTGGCAATTGATCGGCGCAGTGTGTGTGGTTGAAGAATTTAGAAATTTCTCAAAGATTTCATTTTAATAAATTTTCACTTTTTTTACACTACACATTAAATACACGTGTATAATAAAAAAAAAAATTGTCCTCACACAGTTAGGTGTGCGCTTTTAACTAAAGTTTAAAAGCGCACAGGCTTTTGAATTGAGCCGCGTATTTTGAATATTTTAACGACAATTTCTAATGTTCTTGTTGTAATAAAAATTAAAATAACAGTGTTGAAAATTTTATTTTATGTCGGTCAATCACTAAAATATTATTAGTTATTGCGTTAAATAAATAAATCCAAAAACCAAAACATAAAAATATATATTTTTTTTTTCTTAATTATATATACATATATTTTTTTTTTTCACATCGTATGTGTGCGGCTTAGTTTCTAACCACACATATACGAACTGAAATATTATTTATTAAATATATAGCGAATATACACACACACTGCAAGCGTAGTAGCGTACTTGCGTGCGATCAGATTTAAACACAGATATAGTCAAGAAAGAAGAAAAATAAATTCAAGATGGCTAATGTACCGTTAAAAGCAAGTGCTGATGCAGCCGAAAAATGGGTAGGGTACATATCTGAGGAAGACTTAGAAATAACTCTACAGGAGTTAGGACTAAGAACAGACGGCTTTCATCATCAAAAAACCAATCGATTAATAAATTGGCTGATTGGGAATTATTCGGCTGAAGAATTTCAGCAAACGAATTCTAATGATGATGAATTGACAATACGTCAACAGCGTCTGAGAGTAAGAAAAGAATTTATAGAAAGAACAATATGTGAGAAGACAGGGTCAACTATCTTTGACCCTAATGTGCAACAAGATGAAGAACATGTTCTCAGTGTGCTCGATAAAGATCCTCAGATAAAGTTAAACCTACAGGAGACATTGAGAGAGGGAACGAACAAACCACGTTCTGGTGGACAGGCACAAACATCCACCAACCCTCCAAATCAAGTTACCGAACAGGAAACAACAGTGATGCAAACAACGGATGGAACACCGTTTGTAGTGCCAACTGAGATGATGCAATATCTTCATAATATGAATAAGCAAATAAAAACATTGGCAGAGTCAGTAGCTGCCTTAACACAAAGAAGAGAGGAAACTCCAAATCCAAGATCATCTAGTACACGGATAGATGAGCAGCAAAACAACCAGCAAGAAAGAGATAACAACCAGAGGCCGCCAACAAATACGAGAGTAAATTTCCAAGATACATTCAGAGTATATAATAATACTGGAAATGGCACTCTGGCTGACGAACAGGCAGGCTTACCTCCGAGTGAACTTCCAAGAGTAAGTACAGTCGGGGGGAGGGGGAATCCTATTACGTCAATCCCAATGCCGCAAATGAGCACAAATTTGCAAAATGATCGGCCTAACAACGCTAATAGAACGTTAGATATTGGTCACATAGTTCGCCGATGGAACGTAACATTTTCAGGCGAAAAAGGACAGAGCATAGACCTGTTCCTGACCAGGGTAGAAGAATGCAGAACATTAGCAAAAATGAGTGAGAGTGATCTGCTATCCTCTCTTTCAGAACTGTTATCAGGCGTAGCAGCCACGTGGTACAGAAACAATAAACATTCATGGAACACGTGGGCAGAATTTAAAGAAGCTGCTCTGCGTTGGTACGGACACAGTAGACGTTTCCAACAAAGACTGCGGTCTGAAGCGAACAGGCGTACGCAAGGCAAAGATGAACCTGTACGTGATTATATAACCTGTCTACAGGCGATCATATTAAAGCAAGTCCCATTACCAGATGTTGGACAACAACTCGACCTGTTACATCGCAATCTCTTACCTGAGATTCAGCGCATGGTAAGAAGGGACGAGATTGTTGACGTAGAGTCACTAGTAGAAAAAGCAGTTGAAGCTGAATTAAACATAGATGCAGAGAGAGCATATAGGCCTCCTCCCCTGCCAGAACATTCCTTATTGCCTGACGTAGCTTACCGTCCTGCGTCCAAGCGAAAAGAGAATAAACACCAGGTTGCCGCTATAGAAGAAAAAATGTTGGCATCTGAACAGTTTAACATAGCTAAAACGTTGATGCAGATAGTTTCTCAGTTAAATAAAATGTCCGAAAGGATGGACAGGCAACCGGCGGTTCCCAATATAAATCCGTCTGGACAAGCTTCGCCAAATACATCACGTAAAAATCAGCAGAGAAATCCACAGAATTTTAAGAGACCTCCTCGTAAACCTAATCAAGGGCAAGGTAGCTCTGAACAAGAAAATCAGAATCAGAAGGGAAATCAGACTGAAAACCCAAATAAAGATAAACCTAACGAGGAAAATAAAAAAGGTACGAGAAGTAGAAATCCTAACCTCAGTTGTTATCGCTGTGGGTTGCCTGGATACACGCAATGGTCCTGTCCTCAATGTACGGGAAAAGGACAAGGGAGCAAGTAGATGAGGTACCTGCTGCTCCCAGCAAAGATAACGAGACCTCAGAACTCTCTACTGAAAAAGTAATAGACAAAAGGTCACCTGAAATTCCAGTAGAAGAGCAGAGCGAGTCTCGAACTTGTCAGGCGGAGACAAGTGAACAGGAAGAGCAACTGCAGTCAGATATAGATGACGAAGCTCGATGGTGGCTCATGGTAGTGATTGGAGATTACCGTATAAGAGCATTATATGACCCAGGTGCGTCACATACAGTCATGAATTCTACAGGTTTACAGTTGGCTGCAGCCTGTAATGTGCCATTAATACCAGCTACGGACAGATTTGCCAAAGTAGCAGCTGGTAGGCAATGCTCGATAGTAGGTTATGTCGACTTACCTTTTACAGTAGGCGGAGTTACAAAGACGATCCGTTCTGCTATTATGCCTAGCTTAGATGAAGAATGTTATCTAGGTGGCAATTTTATACGAGCGTTTAAAGCTATTTTCGATCCTTGTGAAAATAAACTCTCTTTCAAAGGAACGAATGTGAAAGTGAATTTGGAAATCGCAGCGCTTAAGCAGTTACATGTTGCTAAGCTAGGATCAGTTGGTTTAGCTGACGTATCAGCAGCTGATCGGGCTCGTGTAAAAAGTTTAGTTACAGAAATATTAGGAGAAGATGATACTCCTATAGGCTGCACAAATTGGATCGAACATGAGATTGTTTCAGGTTTTGCGCGCCCTATTAAACAGAAATATTATCCTGTTTCTAAAAAAGTCGAAGAATGGATGCACGAGCAGGTTAATGAAATGCTAGCTGCAGATATAATTGAACCTTCGATGAGCGGCTGGTCAAGCCCGGTAGTTCGAGTTAAGAAACCAAACGGCAAATTCAGGTTCTGTATTGACTTTAGAAAAGTCAATGCAGTTACAAAACCTGATGCGTATCCATTGCCAAGAATGGATGATATCTTGCGTAAATTGCAGAAAGCAAGATACATCTCTACAATGGATTTGAGCAGTGCTTATCATCAAATTAGGATGAAAGAAGACTCACGTGCTCAAACGGCATTTACGGTACCTGGCATAGGTCTTTACCAGTTTAAACGGATGCCGTACAGCCTTAGCCACGCTGGCGCCACCTTTCAGCGATTAATCGATAAGGTTATAGGTCCAGAACTCGAACCATACGCATTTTCGTACTTAGATGACATCATCGTAGTAACTGAGACATTCGCTGAACATATAAAATGGTTAAAGAGGGTATTACTGCGCATAAAAGCAGCAGACCTTACGATCAGCCATGAAAAGAGTATATTCTGCCGAGAAGAGGTCGAATATCTCGGTGTTCTGGTAAACAGGGACGGATTTAAGCCTGACCCAGATAAGATAAGACCCATCGTTGAATACCCAGCTCCTAAAAATCTAAAGCAGCTGAGGCGTTTCATGGGCATGGCCTCGTGGTACAGGAAATTCTTGAAAAATTTCGCCACCTTAGCAGAGCCATTAACCAGACTCACTAGAAAAGACTGCAGATATGCATGGTCAAGCGATCAGGAAATCGCTTTTGACCAAATAAAAGCCTTAATCGCATCTGCTCCGTTATTGCATCGACCGCAGTTCGATTTGCAATTCATTATACAGACAGATGCTCGTGACACAGGCCTAGGAGCAGTACTTCTACAAGTAGTCAACGACGAAGAGCGAGTATTGGAATTCGCTAATCGTACCATGTCCAGTGCAGAGCGAAACTACAGCGTAACAGAAAGAGAATGTCTAGCTGTTATATGGGCTGTCAAAAAGTTTCGTTGTTACATTGAAGGTTATGACTTTAAGGTCATAACAGATCATAGTAGCTTACGTTGGTTATGTAATTTACATAATCCAACGGGCAGGCTAGCGCGTTGGGCGCTGGAGCTGCAAGGGTACTCTTACACTGTTGAGCACAGAAAAGGTGCATTAAACTATGTACCTGATGCGTTATCACGTATGCATGAAGACTCAGTAGAATGCGACACTCATTTAAGTGCACTAAGTTGGGCGTCGCAAACCAAGGATGCGTGGTATAAGTCGCTGCTTTAACGGGTTATGAGTAACCCTAATGACTATCCAAGATGGAAAATAGTTGGAGGTCAATTGTACCGTTATGTACCGGACAGGTTCACTGAGGAAACGATGGGAGACGATGACGCATGGAAACTCGTTGTTCCCAGCAAAAGTCGAGCAGAAGTACTGCATGAATGCCACGATGAGCCGACAGCTGGCCACTTAGGTTGTGATAAAACAGTGGCTCGCGTAAAACAATATTATTACTGGCCTTATCTAGAGAAAAAAGTATCACAGTATGTTAAGAGCTGTGAGATCTGTCAGCAGTGCAAGGTCGAACAAAAATTACCTGCAGGTTTGATGGGTAAAAGAGAAGTTTCAGGCCCATGGAAAGTTGTCGCCGGAGATGTAACAGGTCCATTTCCAAGAAGTAAACGTGGATATGAGTATGCTTTGATTTTCGAAGATCTATTCACCAAATGGGTGGAGTGCATACCTATTAGAAAAGCGAATGCCTCCACGATCTCAAAAGCATTAAGAGAAAGAATTGTTTTAAGGTTTGGTGCGCCTGAGATCTTCTTATCTGATAATGGATCAGAGTTTAGGAATCAAGTAGTAGATAAATATCTAAATGAAGCAGGTATTTGTCATAATACTACTCCTGCGTATCATCCACAGGCTAATCCGGTAGAAAGGATAAACCGGACGGTTAAAACCATGATTACTGCATTTATTGATGAAAATCACCGTTCTTGGGACGAAAAGTTACCTGAAATTATATTTGCATATAATACGGCGAAACAGAGTACAACTGGCACGAGCCCTGCGTTATTAAATTATGGTAGGCAGCCAGTACCTTCGAGCTCACTGAAAAGAAAAGAAGATGAAGCTGCTCAAAAAAATGAACGGTTACAAGAAGTAACGAACTGGCAAAATCGTGTAAGCAAATTACCTTTGCTACATGAACAGGTAGTCGATCGAGCGGAGTCTGCGCAACAGAAGCAAGCTGATGCATATGATCTTGGTCGAAGAAATAAAATACTCTCTTCGGCTGCCCAGGGTATTGCAAGCAAGCTTGCACCAAAATTTGTAGGCCCGTATGTGATTACAGCTAAATGTGGTTCCAACACGTACAGATTGATAGACCAAGATAGCAATGCTTACGGCCCTGTTCACGTAGAGCAACTAAAACCCTATACAGCACGAAAAGAAGACGAATCACCATCTCAACCACCGGTGGAATTAACACATGCGAATGAGACGATGAGCGACCCGTCTCTTGCGAGCGATGCGACTCCGTGTGCCGACGGAGACTCAGGCTCAGGTTGCGTGCGACCGCCTGCGAGCGGTGAGACTCCCCAACTCGAAAAACCGAATAGGAAACGAGGTCGTCCGCGTAAGGCCGCCATCGTAGTAACCCGTACCGTAAAGCGTATGCGTCAAACTGAGCCTGAGCAAATCAAACGTAAGCGTGGTAGGCCAAAAGGTTCTACAAATATACGGCGTAGCAAAAATGTAATCGAATATTCGCCGAGAAAAACTAGAATGTGAACCCGCGCGAGTAAAAAGTAACCACCTGAGAATACTAACAAACAATCCTTTCTTCCTACTAACAGATGGATCCTCAACGTCGTAAAGGGATGGAAGACCTTATCGCCTTCCTAATCTCCAACGCTGCGGATCTAAAGATTAGGGATTACCTGCTGCCATACGCCGAATTCCTGCGAGAGCAGTCAGAGACTGAAAGGATCCAGCGGGAGATAGATAAGGAGAAGGAGAGAGATAGCCTCCCGGTACTGATGATCGAGGAAATACCACGGGAGCCGTCGCCGATCAAGGTTAAACCAACGCCCAAGCGGCAAGTGGTCAAGGAAGCCTCAAGGCCCGGTGCGTCGCAGAGCCAACCGGCCGGCGACCCACGATCAGGCACAAAGCCTTCCGAGAAAGAGTCATCGATGGCAGAAGAATGGAAGGAACTCGAGACTGAGTTAAGGAGAGTGGCTCATCAGTCTTCAGTGGCGTTTGACGAGGAAGCTGAAGCTTTTGCTTGGTGGGACCACTTTGTCGAACAATATGGTTTGGAAGCGTCTGATCTAGTGAAAAATTGGCCGACCATCGTTAAAGATAGAAGGCAAGAGGTGGCAGCTTGGCTAAGAGCCAGGCGTGCTCGATTGGCCAAGATCGAGGAAGAAAGAAAGAGAAGAGAAAGAGAAAGAGTTAAAGTCCGCCAAGCAGAGGAAGAAGCCTCTCAAGCCCTAAAGAAGGCATATGAAGCCGCTGCCAAGGCAAAAGCGGCCCACGAACGGGCCAAAGCCGACAAAATGATGGCTGAACTGAGGCTGGAGAAAGAAGAAGAGGAGGCAAGGCGAAAAGCCCTTGCCAAAGACCAGCCAAGGTGCTACATTTGTAATCATCCAGGTGTAAAAAGATCGTACCAGTGTCCTCGTCGTGCTGAGCACCGAGAATATATGTAATATAATTTAATATTTCTTTTTGTAATTATTGACTACACCTTTTCCATTCCAAATCCTTCAGCGCGTTAACTGAGAGCAGCAGAATCAAGGTATGCTGCGTCTGGCGGAGGGGTGTCACGGTATTCTACCGTGTTCGAATCTCGCACGCTGCTGTAATTAATTTAACTCGGGGCGCTGTCACGAGCGTCGTCATATACTAGTGTTATAAGGCGTCAATCGACGCGCACGAGAAGGAAGAGAAGCCGCGGCGCTTCAGACTTGATTCAACGACCTACAAGCGCGCAACTTAATCTGATTTCTCGATTTTATTCGAATTTTACTCGATTAATTCGCTGGTGTAGTGCCGTTCGTAATTTTGTGTGAGAAAAAGGAGATCTCCGATCGAAAGTCGCTCGTGCATCTTATCCAGGCTGCGTTCAACCTGTCTTGGCTATCCACGAGGAGTCGCAGCGACCCGGAAATTGTTTCTATCGTTGGGCTGGATACACGAGCCGCAGCGTTCAGGCGAAATATATATCGTTGCTGTTGGTCAACGTCGGTCGTCTTTTGCTACACGAGATAAGAGGCCTCTTCGCGATATTGTAAGTTACTATTAAGATTTTGTTAACCAGGAGTTTCTTACCTCGAAGAAACTTCTGGAGTTGTAACAACTGTTGTGCGTTCGAGCGTACGCTGTATCTTAGCTCGCGTCGCGTCCCTCCCTATTGCTATCTCTTTCTAGAGAATATTTCTCCGTTTGATTTAAACACTTTTATATTGCTTACGTTTGCATATTAATTCATTCGCGTTCATATATTGTTTTTGTATCTTTACTTCATTGTTTTTAATAAATATATTTTAACCATAAAATTCTATTTTGTCTGCTATAAGTGCACGCTATAAAAAAGCCTATCCTGTTGCTTACCCCGACGCCTCCGCGGTCCTTATTTATTTTATCACAAAATATACATATATTTCCTACGTAAATGCATATAATAAGTTTAACTGGGAAAGTTAAATTCCATATAAATAAGGAGAACTGTGCTAGCGGCATCGCGTCTCTCGATCAGGTAAGAGAGGGAGAAAGAGAGACGCGCAGCAACGAGCTGACGGAAAAATACCCCGTCGCATATCAATCTAATATACTAACTAGCATTGCCGGAGTTGTTGCTAGTTTACCATACTTGAGATCAATTCTAGCAGCTTCGTGTTTTAATAAAACTATTTAGTCTTTATAAAAAGTAAATTGGAATTAATAAAAATCTAATTTCTTTTGTAACGCGTAGTAAATTACCGTTACAGTTTATTTAAAACAATATTAATAATATTTTTTTCTCTTTGTTTTCATTAAAGTACGTATAAGTCACTTTAAAACCCTCAGATCCAATTGAATTTTGAATTATACACAATTTATTATTTAATCGTGTATGATTACAAATAATTTTTATGATCACTAATATAAATAATAATAAAATAATGTTCCCTCTATATATAATAAACTTATCTTATCACCAACAAAAAACATTTTCTAATAAAATTATATATTAATCCAAATTTGCATTTCATATTCTATAGCAACAACTACAGTTTCTCGATTGAATTAAGTTTGCTGCAGAACTTAAAAATATTGATTTTCAAAATGATAATGTTGGCTTAGATAATGTAGAGTTAGAAGAATATATAATAGAAACATGAATACAGATATATTTCTAATATGAATGTTACGTGTTGTGTGTTTCAAGGCAAATACTGTTAAAATTCCTTTTTTCTCTGTATTGGGATTTAAAATGAATGGATCATGACATTTTTTCTAATTATTATTTTGGATATATAATTATTAGCAAATAAAATTAAACAAGTATTAAAATATTACTTAAGTTTTCATAATGTCCCAATCAACTGTCCATTTGAAATCCTGATACTGAATGTGTGGAGAATACAAGATCTAATATAAATTTACAAAAAAACTAGTAAAATTATAATTTATTTGCGTATAAATATGTCAAAAGCTTAAACAATTTTTTTTGTAATCATGTTAATTTTCATGTAATAATTATTTAAAATTATTCTAATTTTGAATATTTATGTTGTAAATGTCTGTTGTAAAAGATTTAATAATAAACTAAAACATTATTTCATATGTGTTTATCGATTAATTGAAAGACTAGAG
Organism: Anastatus disparis; assembly: GCA_017163975.1. Taxonomy (NCBI): domain Eukaryota; kingdom Metazoa; phylum Arthropoda; class Insecta; order Hymenoptera; family Eupelmidae; genus Anastatus; species Anastatus disparis. The sequence continues at coordinate 684,838 of JAFFSR010000014.1, forward strand.
TCCTTAACGCTTTTCGACGTCGAAACGTTAAGTCAATCGTTATCGTTAAAAAGTTAGTGAATAACCCCCCTAGTTCATTTATTTTTGATAAAATTTTTTCATTCATTTCTGTTACATCTACGTTTTTCGGTGCTAATATAATATTTTCGTAATAGTCACAATTTCGAATATTTATATTATGCCAGTAAATTTTATTAATTTAATTGACCTTTGACAATATTTCTTTTGGAATGTGTATAACTTTATTTCCGTTTTCATATTTTGAATGAAAATTACCGTTTTCTATATTAAGTAACCAATTTTTAAATTTATTATCTGATTCTGATAAACATTTATTTTCTTTTGAAGACGTTTTACTATTGGCAATGCTTATCTAAAATCACCTAATATGATAAATTTTTTCCCTCCAAACGGATAATTATTATCACATACATCTTTAAACATGCGATTGACGGCTTCAAAAGCGTAGTTTGATGTAATTGTGATTTCATTCCAAATAACAATTGATACATTTTTCATTTTTTTATCTATTTCGCTGTTTGCGCTAATATCACATATTGTGTCTTCAGATCTGTTCAACGGTAATTTAAATGCTGTATGTACTGTCACACCGTCTTGTAATAAATTGGCCGCTATATCTATCCATAATACGACTAAATAGTTGATTCTATAAATTTCTAGATAAGTTATAATTGTATTTAATAAGTAGCTTTTACCACTTTCACCTGGACTGTCTATGTATATATATATATATATATATATATATACTTTTAGTGCAGTCTGTATTCAATGAATTTATTACTGTATTAAAAGTAGCCACTTCAGCGTTTGTTAGAATATCAATGATTGACCTAATATTATTAACATTATTTACTGAACTATATTCAATTTCGTTATTTTCAATATAGTATTCTAAAGTAGGTAAATTAAAGTCACTTAATTGGAATCTATTATTAGTTAAAATATCATCAATTATGCATATTCTTCACCTTTTTTTCATTTATTTTTGGAGGATAAAAATAGATTTTATACTTCTCATATGATTCTCGAGCATCAATTGGATTGTGAAATATACAAATGTAACCAAATAATTGACAAAGAGCTTTTGGAAATCGAGATTTGCATGATTCTTCTAAACATTTATCCCATTCATCATCGATTTCAATTAAATTTCTTGCTTTTGCTGCTTCAGAGAATGTTGGGTATGTAATTTCATCAAAAGTTTCTGAGCTTGCAAAAGATGTTGCAGCTTTAACGTAAAGCAGAAGTAATCTTAAAAACAATCTTTTTCTTTGTTTTAGATTAACTCGGTACATTCTGGTTAGGGTAGGTTTCATAGTTTTTATTCTTTTCGTCCATGTTTTATATATTTGATTAAAACCATAATTTTGCGGTATATCAGAATACAAGTAATTATGTGCCTCTGGGTTACTTTTATTAAGTTCCAACCACGCTGTTAGTGTTGCATTTACATTTTTATTATCAATTTCGTGTTCGGATCCTTCTTTAAGATACACATATTGTTCATTTTTATTATGAACAACTAATCTATAAATTGTATGTAAAAGTTCACTAATATTATATTCCAATATGCGATGCATAGCTTCTGGTGGGCAAACGTATCTTGCGTATACATATTGTTTAATTTCGTAAGAAAACATATCTAAATCATTCATTCCATCCATTTCATCATTAGTATTACTTTCAGTATTTATTTAACTTGCTTTTATTTCGATAAATGCAAGATCATGTCGTTTGAAGCAGTATTTAAATAAGTATTTTATAACTTCTATTAATTCAATATTAATATTATAGTTAAACTTTAATAACAAATACAAGTTGTAAGAAACCACAAATCTATTGTCTGCCCACTTGTTTTTTGTGTATAATATCTCATTTTTATTATTTCTTCATCAATAAATAGGAAAACCATTTGTCATTGTTGTAGTTTCATTAAATCGTTTCGGAAAATTTTTCGAACACTTTCCTGATTCTTTATCCATACAAGATGAGTTTTTATCTTGATCTTCACAAGGGCCACGGATCAAAAATTGTTTAACTATTTTATATAATCTGGGATTCTCATTTTTATTCGGAATTTCAGCTACTATAAATTTATCAACATCATCACTATTGTAAATTTTATCATCTTTACTTAAAAATATTAGCATATAGGCATGCGGTAATCCTCTCTTCTGAATTTCTACTACGTATGAATATGCAATGCGTTTTTCCAAAATATGTTTTTTAGAAATTTGCTCTATTTATAGTTTTGATGATTGTCAATAATAATTATTTACTTTTATTGAAGCTTATTAATTCACAAAAAATTGAAAAATTTTTCATTCTAATGCAGTACAATATAATGATATGAATATATGAAAAAAAATTAAGTACATATTTTATATTGAACTACTATTGTCAATGAAATCAGCAAATTTATATATAATAATATAAAATATGAAAATGCCGCCGAGCGACGTCAGGAGCGAGGTAAATTTTGCTCGTATTATATTAAAGTGAAACCACATTTTTTCCGTTTCTCCGGTTCTTCGCATTTTTTAACCGTGTCTAATCTTTTGGTAATAAGAGTAGCAATTTTTTATTGGGTCCTATATAATTAGTACTCATTCGTCATAAGCTTGTTTTTGGGCCATATTTTTTTGGGCCCTATATTTTTATTCAATGCCCATTTTTTAGGTCCTTCGTTTTTTCATCCTTATATTTTCTTGGACTATTTATTTTTTTGAGTCCAATATTTTTTTGGTCTCTATGTTTTCTTGGGCTTTATATTTTTCAAGACAAATTTTTTCGGCCTAATATTTTTTTGAAATTTATATTTCCTTGGGTTCTATAATTTTTTTATGTCCTATATTTTTTTTAGCTTTATATTTTTCGGGCTCTACATTTTTCTGAGTCCTATTTTCTTTGGATCTCTTCTATTTGTGGGTCCTATATTTTTTTAGGCTATATACTTTTCTGGGCCTTATATTTTTCGGGCTCTACTTTTTTTCGAGTTCTATTCTCTTTGGGCCTCATATTTTTTTGGGTCTAATATATTTTTTAATCTTATAATTTCTTGGTCCCAATTTTTTTTTATTCTGATATTTTCTTGGGCTCTATATTTTTTGGGCCAAATATTTTTTGATTCTTATAATTTTCTTAGGCCTAATATTTTTTCGATTCTTAAATTTTCTTAGGATCAATATTTTTTTGGGCCCAATGTTTTTTAGATTCTCATATTTTCTTAGGCTCTATATTTTTTGGGCCCAATATTTTTTTGATTCTTATATTTTCTTGGGCTTTATATTTTTTTTGGCCCAATATTTTTTTGATTCTCATATTTTCTTGGGCTCTATATTTTTTTGGGCCCAATATTTTTTAATTCTTATATTTTCTTGGGCTTTATATCTTTTTTGGCCCAATATTTTTTTGATTCTCATATTTTCTTGGGCTCTATATTTTTTTGGGCCCAATATTTTTTAATTCTTATATTTTCTTGGGCTCTATATTTTTTTGGGCCCAATATTTTTTAATTCTCATATTTTCTTAGGCTTTATATTTTTTTTGGCCCAATATTTTTTTGATTCTCATATTTTCTTGGGCTCTATATTTTTTTGGGCTTAATATTTTTTTTATTTCTATATTTTTTTATTTTTATATTTCCTTGGGCTCTATATTTTTTTGGGCTCAATACTTTTTTGATTCTTATATTGATTGGGCCCAATATTTTTTTGATTTTTATGTTTTTTGTGCCCAATATTTTTTTGATTCTTATATTTTCTTGGGCTCTATATTTTTTTAGGCTCAATATTTTTTCGATTTCTATATTTTCTAGGGTTGTATATTTTTTTAGCTTTATATATTTTTGGGTCTTGCATCATTCTGTGTCCTATATTTCTCAACGTAGCGGTTTATCCAAGCCTGTATACTTTTACACTAGGTTCTTCTGTGGTGCGTATTTCTTATAATGTTTTATACAGGATCCGCTCCAGACGCTTAAATATTTTTTTATTTTGAATGCAATATGTTTGTGCGTCTTATCTTGGCATTAAACATTGCAAATCTAATAGCGTATCTTCATATGCAGCCGTTTCAACAGCGCATCCCCATATGCAGCCAATTTAACAGATTATTCCTAGCATGCTACCGATTGAACAGCGCATTCCTATATGCAGCCAATTAAACAGCGCATCCCAATATGCAGCCGTTTTAACAGTGCATCTCCATATGCCAACGATTAAACAGCGCATCCTCTTATGCAGCTAATTAAACATCATATCAAACTATTGATTTTGATAGCAATAGTTGATATATATTTGATTAAATATTTTATATGTTAGTAAATATATTTCTTATTATATATTCGAGTTCAACTATTACACAATCTAAAACATAAATATATACAATATCTCTTGACATATTCTTTACAATATCTCTTTATAAACAATGTTTTATTTACAAATTGTGATCTGTTCACTTTTATTTTCGCTGTTGACAAAAGCGTTGTCATCTAAAAATATTTTTAAATTATTGTTATGTTTTGTCCTTGAAAGAGCAACATATAATTGTTCATGACTGAAAACTGGTGACGGCAAATAAACACTTACTTTTTCTTGAAATTTAATGATAGTCATCGCAAAATCTAATATAATAGAAGACTGTTTTCGTTGTATATTAAAAGAAATTTCTTCCGTAAATGGAAATAAACTTGTTCTTGGAATGAAAACTAATTTACCTTTGTTTTGTCCAGTTGCTGATTCCGCTTGAATGGAATATTTAAACAATTTTGTTACTATCAACCTTGTTCTATTACAAAGTCCCTCATTGACATCTAAATTTCTCAAAAGTATTATGATAGCCCCTACTTCTAAATGTAATTCATGTAGTGGAAGTCCATTAGAAGTTAACTAATTTAAAAATTCTGTAGGTTACATAATATCTAAATTTTCTTTGTTATCATCTTCAGCTGTATCAATATTTGAATATTCAACATGGTTTCCTTCCATTAAATTCAAAACATTATTATTGATTTCAGTAACATCATTATTTTTAGGAGCCCAAATAACTTTCACCATTAGATTCGTATTGTTTATTTTTATTGCTTTTCCGAATATTTCTTCGACGAGATTTTCTTTTATAATAAAATTATCTGGTATAGCGCTTATTTCATTATCATCTTCGAAAACATTGCGGCATTTTCCTTCTCCGATATCTAATAACCATTGTTTAAAATTATCATCACTATCCGAAACTCGCAGATTTTCATTTTACTTCGTTTGCTTAAGGGCACAAAACACCTTTTTTTCGGTCCCACCATCGAATTTGGGTTTATTGCTTTTTTTATAGGAAATTTACTGTAGAATAAGCTCCAACAAGTTTTTTTACTCTATCTCATTTAGTTCCATTTTTATGAAAAAATTAGTAGAATAAACTTTTAATTGATTTTTTTGTTAATTTTGCTATTTTGAGATTTTTCTCAAATTTTTAGCTGATCTTATTAAAACACTATGAGAACTTATTTTTTTATTACTTGATTCAATAGTTCATAAATCATTAATTAATCTCCAAAAAGTTTTTTTAAGAGATTTAATTTTGTTTTTATTTATTAAGTCTATAATGATATAATTTTTACAAATTAAAAAAATGTTAAGAATTATTTTAAACAGAATTTTTTTAATTTTTATTGATTTTTTTTAGGTTTAATTGAAAAAAAAGAGTTTAATTTTTTAATTTTAACGAAATATCTATCTTGATTTAGGTTCTGAAAAGTTTTACATCCATATTTTATTCCGTTTTGATTTTGTAAGGAAACAAGTGGTACATAGTTATTCGTGTAATTTATTATCAATTTGAATTTCGCGCGTTCGCGCTTTCTGCTCGTATCATTTCGCTACATGACAGTCAGTCTCAGCTATTTGTTTGGTCAGTTTGCAGTGAGTTTGTTTACTTAAAGTGCATTTAAAAAATTATTAGTAGGTTTTGTGGTTTAATTTACGTAAATTATTAATTTTTAATAAATTACACGTTCGCGAGTTATTTCATATTTTTTTATGTGCGCCTGAAATTCTACTTTTATCTTAATAGAAAGTGTATTTTAAGTGTAAAAAGCTTAAATTGACATTAAGAATACGAACCTCAAAAATGTAAAATAATGAAAAAGATACCAGAGGCAGATTTCATAACCAACATCAAGATAGAAAACGATCTTTAGAAAGATCTAAAAAGAGGCCAAGGAAATTTCTTAGTAAAAGTAAAAAAAATTCTTCTGAAGCTAAGAGAAGTAGACCCTCTACTTTTTTTTTTAAACTGAAAAGAATACAATTTTCAAGTTTCAGGGCGAATAATAGAAATGTTGATACCAACGTTCTATCTTCTATGTTGGAAAAATTGTGTTGCAGTGTGTGCCATCATAAGATGAAATTTATTGAAACCTCTTTAAGAGGATAAGGATTCAAAATTAATATGATTTGTGATTTTTGTGATGAATAAGCATCTGTAAACTCTAACAAGAGAGAAAGTGCTATGGACAATACGTATAAAGTTAACAGATATAATGCTCTTGCTGTTCGTGTACTTGGCCATGGACTTGCAAGTTTGTCTGGTTTTTGTAGTTTAATAGATTTATCAAAGCCAGTTGCCCAGTCAGAGTTCAGTGCTATAAGTTGTTAAATAACAAAAGTATACGAACAAGTGGCAAAATGTTCTACATCTAAAGCTGTTAAAAAATAACTTGAATCGACTTCCCCAAATAGTGCTGATCTTGATATAACTTTCTCAAGATGTTGGAGAAATTGAACATCGAACTTGGAAACGTATCTGTCGAGTGGATCAGGACTTTGAATGATGGAAGATAATTCAATGTAGAGTGATCAAGTCAGTCTCATTCGAAAAAAGCACATACTCTGAAAAGAAAAGTACGAATAGGTATGATGGATTTCTATACACCGGGTGCATATTAAATTCTTGTAAGTGTATAATTCTAATTATTATTACATATTTAGATATAAATTCTATTTGTAAATATTAATATTAATCAAAATATAAATTTTAAATCTAGATTTCATTTCTTAATTTTGAATTTGAATTATAAAATATAAAATGATTACTCTATATTAAATATTATTTCTTAGTTTCCAGCTGGTTCAAGGTTAGTACGAGTGATTCTAACAACCATCAGAGTAACAAGTAACTATGTATTTGTTGATTCTTACAACAAATACATAGTTTCATTGGTGAATAACGGTGAGTACTGACAAAATATCTTATAAGAAAGATTATTTTTATTGATTATTTTAATAACATATCTTTTTGCATTTTAGCTTTATCCAGTCGATAACAAGGTTCTCTTGTCTGGTATCTCTTTTTTATATTGTTAGCTAATATAAATAAGAAATACCAGAAGAGAATTATTTTATGAAAGATAAGTATAGCATTGATAATTTTAAGATATAATAATTAAAAACTTTAAAGCTATTTTTCTTAAATATTCAATTTTTAAAATTTTAGGTTCTGTCCCGTAAGATTTGAGCAGAACCGCTGGATGGATTTGACTTTTCCAAACTGATTTAACTTCAGTATCAGCATCATTCTCGCGTAAATGGAGGGTTTTGGAATCGAATGACAAAAAGTTGTTAAAAAATCCAAAAATAAGGTAAAAAAATTAAAATTTATTTAATAAATTAATATTTTTTTTTAAAAGTAAAAAAATTTTTTGCGTTTCAGGAATTCCCTCATTCACGCGAGAATGATGCTAATACTAAAGTTAAATCAGTTTGGAAAAGTCAGATCCATCCAGCGGTTCATCTCAAATCTTACGGTGGAGCCATTATAAGAACAAGAATTCATCGAATGATTATGGGACTACAGCTAAAGCAAAATGAGCTTATAAAAGCTTAAAATAAAGATATTTTAGTCTACTTTCAAATATTATTTTCATTTACAAAGAATTTAATTAAATTTAATTAATACATATCTTTTTTTACTAGCAGAGGGAAAAGGTGTTGTGTGCTCTTAAAATTCTGCCATAATAAACTAAATTTAACTAAATTTTCAATAATGTTTATACGGCTTCTATGTCGAACAATTGGTAATGTTTGCTTGTAATCTCCTAATACAATTACAGTTTTACCAATGAAGGGTTGGTTTAAATCGCATAAATCTTGAAAAAAAACAATCAACTGCTTCAAAAGCAAATTTTGAAGTCATGAATATTTCATCCCAAATAATTATTTGTGTTTCCTTTATTTGTTTGCCTTCTGTAGAATTAGGCTTAATATTACAAATTGTACAATCAGTATATGTATCAACGGTAGTTTAAATGTTGTATGCACTGTCTTTCCATCGACTAATGAATTTGCTGCTATACCTGTCCCAGCTACACATAAATAATGTATAGTGTGATATTTAAAATAAGCTATTAAAACTTTAAGTAAATAACTTTTTCCACTTTCACCTGGTCAAACTATAAAAAAATATTTTTCTTTACTTTTTTTGTTTCAACTTTTTATAGTAGAGTTGAATATTTGCCTTTTTTATCATTTAAGGAATTTATTTACATTTCTTATTCATTAAGAATATTATTATTATGATTTAAAATTGTTTTATCATTATCTTCTTCTATAAATGTAGAGCTGCACAATAATCGGGCTGATTCCATTTCAAATCGAACAGTCAGTATACACTCAAGTCACCAATTACTGCGCTAATGGAGTATGTTATTCTACCCTAAAAATAAGGGTATACGTATTTTTTTATTTTGCTGAAATATCAAAATTGCATCAGATATGCACTTTTGAAAATTGCATACAAAAACTAAATGTTAAAACTGAAAATGTTGAGAATAACTTTAGAGAGCTATCGTTTTACCAATTTCTAATGAATTTTGATAAACCTTTTTTTATTTTATTTCGTTTTGAGCCCTCTTCAACTCCGTGCAAGGAATTTAAAAAAAAATAAAAAATGACTGAGATATATGCATTTTACCAAAAAATGCACTTTTTATGCACATGCATTTTTCTCGAAAAGGCCATTTTTTTTTTGCTGAAATTTTTTTTGCTGATAGAGGACCAAAATACCTATCTAATAGTACTTGTTTGATCCCGGGTTTTTTGGTTTAGAGCGAGAAAAAAATTCACAAATTTTGTTGGTGAAAAATGCTTGTATATACGTTCGGAAGTCTTAAGCAGTCTGCATTCAAACACTGTCGTATGCTTGGCTCATCATTTGTTTACATTTGTATGCATGTATATAGCATCAATAGTGATATATATATATATATATATATATATATATATATATATATATATATATATATATATATATATATATATATATATATATATATATGTGTGTGTAAATTCGTAATAGAAAAATAAATATTTAAACATGAAAAAAAAGAATTCTATTCGTGTATATCTATATTATGTATGTTTCGATGTACAAACAATAGGAGGCTAACTCATGGACAAATACATCGCGTAACCAAAACAGCATATTAGAACTGTTATATAGAAGCTAGTTATTTTTACGGCTGCTTTGAAAGGTGCTTCTCGGGCTTGTGAAAAATTCAAAAAAAATTGTGAAATAACAATGTCCGAAATTTACTCTTCTAAAAGAATTTCATGTCCTGATTTTTTTCAAATGCATAAAAAGGTAGTTTATATGAGCAGTAATTCACGTTTTAGACCGTTGGAAGATTTAGCCATTAATTTGGCACAGCTTCATCCAGATTTAAATATATTGCCATCTACTAATGTATGTAAAAATTGCCATAAACGCATATCAAAAATGATTTTAAGTGATCTTGAGTCTATATCTGAAAATGAAATCACTGAACTTTTTAGCGGAAGAGATGATGATTTTATTCCGAAGACACCCGAACGAATAGAAGAATTAAACGAGAGTATTAATTCAGTTTTACCTGAATGCATCTCACCCCTAAAAAGAAAAACTGCAATACCTGAAAATTTTAGAGGAAATTACGTATCTAAAAAGAAAAAATCCTTAATTTCAGCTTTTTCTGCTACTGTTGGAAGTAAATTAGAAGATGCGTATGGCATTTCAGTTGAATCAATAGAATCGGACGAAAATTCCACTGAAAACTATTGGAATGAATTTTTAGAAAATTTTAAATTGGCTTTAGAAAAATGCTCTTCTATTTCGGAGAAAATAAAACTTCTAACTCTACTACCTTCAAAATTAAGCAAAATAAAAGTTTGCTCACTATTCCCGAATATAAGCGAATATATGATAAATAAATCAAGAAATCTCGTGAAAAATAAAGGAGTTTATTCGGAGTCAGATTTATATACTGGTCATCCTATTTATGAAAGCACAAAAAATATCGTTATGGAATATTTTTTAAATGATGATTTTAATTGTAGTAGACAAAGTCCAAATAAATCTGATGTCGTAACTGTTAAAATTAATAACACAAAAACTAAAAAAGTCAAACGGTTTCTTACTCGAAGCTTAAAAGAAACATATAGTCAATTAAGAAAAGAAAATCCAAACTTACAAATAGGAAAATCGAAATTCTATAGTCTAAGACCAAGTTTCGTCTTAACTAGCCCTGTGAAGGAAGCTTGTCTTTGTGTACATTGCGAAAATTTTGAACTGTTTCTTACAAGTTTGATTCGTTTTAGAGGCGATAAGAATTCCGAATTAGATTCAATTCGTTCAGAAATAACTAACACAATGTTGTGTTCTGAACCATCTGATTCATGTTTCTTGCAAGAATGCAAAGATTGTCCCGGTGGTGCAGGTATCACATTAGAATTGTTAAAACTGAATCAAAATTGTGAAGATGAAATTACGTTTGCTTTGTGGGATAATGGTAATCTTACTAAACAAACAATAAGCTTAACAGTTTTTAAAGAAAAACTTTCAATCTGCGCATTGAAAGCAAGTACTCATATATACATAAAAAATATTCAACGTGAAGCTATGAAAAAAGAAAAAGAAGAAGGTAAAGCTGATCCTACTAAGTTAATCATCCACGTTGACTTTGCAGAAAATTGGTCTGTAATAAATAATAAAGCGGTTCAAGGAAATCATTGGGTAAATAACCAAATTTCTATTTTTACTGCAGTCTGTTACCAAGGAGAGATAACACAAAGTTTTGCGATAGTTAGTGACGACAAAAAGCATGATACTGCATATGCACTGCTAGCAATAAATAAAATTATCGATCTTATGAAAAAGAATTATTTAGTTACTAAAGTCACTATCATATCAGATGGAGCTCCAAGCCAATTTAAAAATCGTTTTCAACTACATGAATCCAAACATTGGTTTTATGAAATGAAATGGTTATTTTCTGCGACTGGTCATGGGAAAGGAGCCGTTGATGGAATAGGTGGGCTTCTAAAGCATTATGCTACTTCACATAACTTGAAAAGAGTTCATGAAGAATCGATACAAAATGCTGACGATTTTATAAATTGGGTTCAAAGTTACACCAATGCAATAAAAATCATTTTACTACCAATAAATGAGATTGAAAGATTTAGAAAAAAGAAAAATATTGAATAGAGTGGGGTTTCTAAATATAATGGAATTCAAAAAAGTCATATGTGGTTAAAAAAACTTGGGTAATTAAAATCACTTATATTTATTGGCAGGACAGCTATACATGCACTAAATGAAGTGAAAAACAAGAAAAAAAGCCAAGCGTCGTGAGACTACATTTAAAACTAAAAATAATAAGCGCAAAAATAAAAAAAAATAATTATCTATAATTATTTTTTTGACGCATCCCAACAGCGAGAGGCAAGGGAAACTCACTCTAAAAAAGCACCCCGAAGGGAACAGAATCCTTCTACGTCCACGTCGTTGTTCCTGAATAATGTTAAACGAAGGATAATATTTAAATGTCGACTGCTTAAGACTTCCGAACGTATATACAAGCATTTTTCACCAACAAAATTTGTGAATTTTTTTCTCGCTCCAAACCAAAAAACCTGGGATCAAACAAGTACTATTAGATAGGTATTTTGGTCCTCTATCAGCAAAAAAAAATTTCAGCAAAAAAAAAAATGGCCTTTTCGAGAAAAATGCATGTGCATAAAAAGTGCATTTTTTGGTAAAATGCATATATCTCAGTCATTTTTTAGTTTTTTTTTTAAATTTATTGCACGGAGTTGAAGAGGGCTCAAAACGAAATAAAATAAAAAAAGGTTTATCAAAATTCATTGGAAATTGGTAAAACGATAGCTCTCTAAAGTTATTCTCAACATTTTCAGTTTTAACATTTAGTTTTTGTATGCAGTTTTCAAAAGTGCATATCTGATGCAATTTTGATATTTCAGCAAAATAAAAAAATACGTATACCCTTATTTTTAGGGTAGAATAATATACTCCATTAGCGCAGTAATTGGTGACTTGAGTGTATACTGACTGTTCGATTTGAAATGGAATCAGCCATCGATAAAAATATCGATATTGTATCGATATCGTATTGATTTCAATAAGATACCGATATAATACTGATCCTAACAATAACAATAACGATACGATAACTATATTTTGAGAATTCGACGATATTATTGTAATGACAATATTTTTGCCCCAATATTATCGAAAATATTGATATCGAATAAAACCAATTGATTGATATTGTACAGCAAATTCTAAAATGTATGAGTGAATATAATCAGTAATAATTGAAGCTATGTTTCTTTTGTGTATAACTTTAAAGATATAGAACTATCTCCGTATTATGCGTGTATATTGAGGCGAGAGAGAGGCTTCCACGCTAGTCGAAATACATTTTGTAAAAACAGCTGTGGTAGCAACCAATAAAAGGTGTTCATTAAAAGATGAGAGTTTGAAAGAACTTATTTGCATCAATCGATGGATGAAGAGTTCTTATATAAAAAAAATATATGTGAAGTAAATTTATAATTTCACTTTCTGACTCAATTAGGTTTTAAGTATTTTTATTTTGTCACCAAACTATTCCGTAACTATTTTCCAGTATTAAATTTTCATTTAATTTAATGTAGTTTTTTAAATTTATTTAATATAGTTTATCAATATAGTGAACTAATAGTTATTTGTATTAAATTTGAAGATTGACATTTTTATGTTTCTATAAAATTACACATTTATTTTTCACAAATAAATTAGCTTATGAAAAGTAAAAAATTATTACATTTTAATGATCTGTCAATAATATTCTTGATTTTGTATTTTTTAATATCGATAATTTATTGATTATTGCATTAATATTGAGTCAAAACCAATACAACACGATAATATTTCCTAAAAAATATTGTCGATATCGATACAATACAATAAATAATTTTTTGATTCGATTCGATATCAATAATTTATCAAAATATCGGTATCGTATCGTATTGTGCAGCTTCATATAAATGTGCTTATTTTAGGTATATTAAAATCGTTTGCGGAAAATCCATTGACTTGTAAATTATTTTTAATAACATTTAATGCAAAATTTTCTCCTATATTTTTTTCGTATTTAGGATGGTAAAACTTATCTTCATATTTATCATATAAATCTCGTGCATTTATAGGATTATGAAAAAAGCAAAAAAAAGCAAATAATTCACAAAGAGCATTAGAGAATTCTGTTGAAGATGCTTCTTCCAAATATCTATCCCATTCTTCATCTCTATTATTTAATTGTTTTGCCTTAGCTGCTTCATAAAAAGAATTGTACATCGCATCATCAACAGTACGCAAAGCTTCAAAAGATGTGGCTCCTTTAACATGAAATAGTAATTTTTTTAGTTTTTTTAAAAAAAAGATTAATATATAAAGGATATTGTTATCCTCTATATAATTAACCTTTTTCTATGGAGATGTCGAGGGAGCCCAGCCCGTAACCGTTTAACACATTACATCAGGCTAGACTGTCAGACACCGTCATACCGAAAACTTTGACTACCGATGGATGGTCAGCCACTTTTGTGACCAACAATCAACCGATACTCAATGAGGTCGGATTTCTTAAGAGTCGTGATATGGGGAGCACATTCTTAAGAGTCGCGATATGGGTAGCACATAACATGAAATAGTAATAACCTAATAGAATAACGTTCTCTATCTTTCGGACTTACTAAGTACATTCCACTAAGTATTGATTTTCTTTTTTTTTTCTTTTTGCCACTTTCATTCCACTTCTCTGCTCTATAGGCTTCATTTTTTTAGAAGAAGTACCACCTTCGCTCTCAGAAAGCATCACATTCAAGCATTGCTCTTTCCTCTTATAGACTACTGTTGTCTTGTTTATAGCGATCTTTCTGCTGAGCTTAATCTGAGACTTCAGAGAGTCATTAATGCTGATATTCGTTACATCTATGGTGTTGGTAGGCGTTAGCACATTTCTGCTTATTGTTTCTCGCTTGGCTTGTTGTCTACAGCGAGTAGAAGAAGCTATTTCACAACCTCTTGTATAAAATGTTCTCAATGCATACACCGTCTTATTTATATTCTAGATTTATATGGAACTAGCCAGTGAGGGCGCTGAGGGGTGATGGGAGGCATCTGACCATTTCTTTTGCATCTATAGGGTATTATCAGAGATCATTACTGGTCACATCATCGCGACTATCGAATAGTCTCCCTGCGCCGCTTCGCAATTCACCCTCACTTTATGTATTTAAACCATCTGCATTTGATCATCACTTATCCTTGAAGAGTGGGCCACCGCTGTCAGCATAATTTTAATTTTAATTTCTTGTTTACTCTTGTTCATATATCTTGTTAAATTGTTATCTTATTAGCTTCCATTTTGTTACATTTTTAAATTGTTATACTCAGTTATCTTATTATGTTCATACATTTTTGTATTCTTTAATATTTGTAAAACATAATGTGCATAAATTAATTAATTATCTATCTATCTATATTTTCAGTTTTTCATCAAATGCATAAAAATTTGGTATTTCTGAATACAAGTAATTATGTGCTTCAAAATCTTCCCTACTCAATTCAAAATATGCTGTTAATGTTGTTCCCACATTTTTTGTATGATCATTTCTTCTTTTCTTTCTTTGAGAAATACATTTTGTTGATTTTTTTCATGAACGCTTAGACGTTTTATAGTATGTGAAATAACATGTAAAGGATATTCTAATCATCTGTGCACTGCTTCAGGTGGACATAAATATCATGTATTTATGTATTGTTTGATTTCGTCATATTCATATTCAACATTTTCACGATTCTCATTTTAAAAAGTGTCTTTATTTTCTGATTGAAAATCGATATTTACTTTATGTATTTTGATGTGTGCACAATCATGACCTTTATAACAGTATTTAAATGAATATTTAATGCATTGTACAGTGGAACATACTTCTACGTTTATGTGTGCATTAAATTTCAATAATAAGTAAGGATTATAAGGAATAACAAATTCATTATCTGCAACTCTTTTTGTAAATGTATTTTTGCAAATTATTTTGTCGCCATCCTTTTTACGTTCGTATAGTGGATATCTATTTGATTTAAATGTTGTTGTATTATTCAATTTTTTTGGAAAATTTTTAGTTCATTGTTTCATATTTTTATCCATACACGGACAATTTATATTTTGCATACCACAGGGACCGTGTATCATAAATTGTTTAATAATACTATATAATTTTGAATAAATATCTCTATTTGGGATTTCTGCACTTCTTATTTTATCATTTTTTTCGGGGATGTCAAATTTATCATTTTTATCTGAGAATAACAACATATGCATATGCGGTAATCCTCGTTTTTCAAATTCAATTACATAACCATATGCAATACATTTTCCTAATATTCCCTTTTTTATTACAAAATTTTTGAATTCTTCTACTTTTTGATAAAATACTTTTGTTATAATATCTAATCTATCCATTGCATTTTCATGAATTTCCAAGTGTTCAGTTATTTCTTTCCAATGTAAGTTACAGGTCATAGTTACAAAAAGCTCAGGTTTACAATGATAATTTACAAGTGTTATTGAATCAATGTAATTTTGTTTTAAAAATCGTCGACTTCTTGTAAAGTTTGATGGTAATATTACCATTTTTCCAATTTTTGAATAATCTAATTCTTTTTTGTTATGTAAATAGTCCATAACACATTTGTAACAATCACTTCTTAACACATTTTGGTTTTTTCGTATAAAATATGATCTTGAGGTTTCAACTTTTACAAACGCATCAACAATAAACTGTTGAGAAATTTTTACTAAATCAAGGTGTGGATTAAATTTATTTCTAACACTGAATCTAGAATTATAAAATTTCGAGTTTGAAATATTAAATTTTCCAAATTTACTTTTCATACTTGGCATTCATCCAAAACCACCATTAAGAAAGATCGACTTCTCCAACATATACTATTGCAACTTTATTACAGGTAGGTAGATTATATCTATTTTTATCCAAATTATTATTGCGGACAATAGACATAGTAACAGTTCTAGGAGGATAATAGATTTTTGCACATCGTTGTAGTTCTTCTTCTTCTACTTCATGCATCATTTATAGGCTTTAGCATGAGGGTTAATGTCTTTTATCAAGATATCTAAATGTTTTAATATTGTTAAATTTATATTAAACTTATTCCGTTCAATCGTTGCCATTAGCTAAAATATATAATTGTCCATATTTATGTGCTTCATCTTTATTAGGACATTATGGTAAATTTGTCCACATATTCTAATAACTCGTGGTCCTTCACCCGGCAATGTATCAAAATTGGCACCAAAACTTGTGAATGCTGAAGCATTATTGTACAACCTAACATTTCGTCGAAAATCAATACTTTCTTCCGTTAATTCAGTCGCTAAAAACTTCAATTGTTCTGGGTAAGGAGAATTTTCTAACAATTCTACTTTACCTTTCTGGTAACAATTGGAGAAATCGTTAATCTTAGTATATTCGAAAGCGAAATGTTTCGCATCACAATAAACACATATATTTGTCATGGAACTAATATAATTTTTAGATATGAGATTTTCATCGGAATATATATTTGCTATACAACCAATCAGTTTTGAATTAATTTTTCCAGTTAATATTTTTTCATTTAATCTCTTTATTTTTTTTTCTACTTTGCTCTTTATTGTTTTATCAATAATTTTGTTCAATACAATATTATGATTGTTATTATAATTACTATTATTGTAATTTTCATTATAACAATTGTCTTTAACAATTTTTAATCGTTTAGACTTTATAAAAAATGTCTTTAATTAATAAGAATCATATTTATATTTTCGCTTTTTTCCATCTATTGATTTATTTATTGTAGTATCATTATTAACATGTTTATTGTCATCAATTTCTATTTGTTTACACCTTATGCAAGATTCTTTTAATTGGTAACAATCATTTTTTACTTGTGTTTTGTTAATAATATCGGCATTTTTTAATTTTTATTTTTCAATCTGTACCATTTTCTCATATTTGTTATATTGTTCATTAATAAGTTTTCTATAAGTTTCTTTTTCGCCTAATTTTTCTTCTCCATGCAATTTTTTTAATTTATCATTATCTCTATTTTCAATCGATTTTATTCTTGATATCTTAACATTTTCAATTTTTTTTTATATTTATTTGGTTGTTCTTCTTTCATTTTTATGTAAGCTTCATTTGATCGTATTTGTTCCATTTTATCAGTACCCTTTTTTATCTTTGATTTAATTTTTGTTATTTTAGTATTTTTTAATTTTTTATATATATATTGGATTATTGTTTTTTAATTTTTATATAATCTTTTTTTTACGTAAAACTTCATTAGCACGTATTTGTTCCAATTTATCAATATTCATTTTCTCCTTGAATTTAAATTTTGTTATCTTAGTATTTTCTAATTTTTCTTTATATTTTTCTGGTTGTTTTTCTTTAATTTTTATAAAAGCTTTTTTCTTTCATAAAGTCTTATTCGCACGTATTTGTTCCAATTTATCGGTACTTATTTTTTCCTTGAATTTCAATTTTGTTATCTTAGTATTTTCTAATTTTTCTTCATATTTTTTGCGGTTGATTTTCTTCTATTTTTATATAAGCTTTATTCTTACGTAAAGCCTCATTCGCACGTATTTGTTCCAATTTATCAGTACTCATTTTTTCCTTGAATTGCAATTGTGTTATCTTAGTATTTTCTAATTTCTGTTTATATTTATTTGGTTGTCCTTTTTTTATTTTCATTTAAGCTTTTTTCTTCCGTAAAGCTATTTGAACACGTCTTAGTTCTAATTTATGATTACTTTTTTCCTTGCATTTAGATAATAATGTCCTTTTCTAAATTTTCTTTATATTCATGTAATTGTTCTGTTACCATTTTCCTTTTAAGTCCTGTTACAAATAAAGCTTCTTATTCATCTATTTCTTTTGATTCTTTTTTTTTCTTCATCTAAGTTAATCTCAACAGTCCTAATTTTATCATCGTTATAATTTAAGTGGATATCATCGATTTCCATTATATCATTATCTGGTTTTAAAAAATTCGTATCTAAAATGTCATTGTCAATTTCCATCAAATTTGTTTCATGATTCGAATTCTTTTGTTTACGATACATTTCCATGATCTTTTTTTGTTCTGCCAATAAATGCATTTGTGAGTTTTTTTCATATAGTTCAAGCTCGGCGGAATCTAAATTTTATGGTATTTGATTTAGACGTTGCTCATGACAAAAACTCCTCCTTATCATGTCTCGTGGATTATCCTTATTAATATTTGCATTATTATGATTTTGTTAAACTGGAAACATTCTTATTTGTTGCGTTTCAAAAATTCTGGACAAATGTAATCGCATTTAATAAACATCATATCTCAAACAATATGAACATAACTTATAAAGTATTGCAACAGCAAAAGCAATTGCAAAAACGCCTCAACCATAATTATTTGTTTGTTATCGTACTGTTTCGGATACTATGCTCAATCCTGATTTGTTTGGAAATAATTTGTTTATATAAATCTTATGCTTATCTTCTAGACATTTAAGATTTAAACTGTCATATATATGAATTAGCTTATTTATTATAATACATACAAATCCAGTGACCTTTTTCTAAAGGACCCCGGAAGATTCTTATGGGTTTCTGGGTCCCGGTGAAATTTGATAATATTATGACCAAATTGTAGCTTATTTTTTTCTGAACATAAGTCTCCATGGGCTCAAGTCCCGAAAATGCACAGATTTTAAGTAAATAATGATTAAAGTCGTTGATTTCTGGGAAGGTTAGAGTGACCGAAGGTGTAACTTCAATTGTTTGATATGCTCATTATATAGTTGTTATTTAAATAATTAATTAAAGTAATTTTATGTTAAATGAACTTACAATTATATAAAATATGATTTTTTTAAATAATTTTAAAAAAACTTGGAACATAGAATTATTACACTATTATTATATACAATAAAATAATTATTTTTCAAATATTTTATAATAAGAAAAAATATCATTTGATGTGTTCATGGTTCATGGGTTTATAATTTTTTGGTTTATGGGTTTATGGATCATGGTTTATGGGTTTATGGGTTTATGGGTATATGGTTTATGGGTTTATGGATTATCGGTTTATGGTTTATGGGTTGATGGGTTTATGGTTTATGGAATTATGGGTTTATTGCTTTACGATTTATGGGTTCATAGTTTATGGGTTAATGGCTTTACAATTTATGGGTTTATTATTTATGGTTTTATTGTTTATGGGTTTAGGGTTTATGGGTTTATCCATTTATGAGCTTACGATTTATTGGTTTATGGTTTTATGGTATATGGGTTCATGGTTCATAGTTTATTGGTTTATGGTTTATGATTTTAAGGTTTATGGGTTTATGGGTTTATCGTTTATGGGTTTATGGTTTATGGGTTTATGGTTTATGGGTTTATGATTTATGGGTTTATGGTTTATGGGTTTACGGTTTATGGCTTTATGGTTTATGGGTTTATGGTTCATGGGTTTATGGTTTATGGGTTTATGGGTGTATGGTTTATGGAATTATGGGCTTATGGCTTTACAATTTATGGGTTTATAAGTTTATGGTTTATTGGTTCATAGTTTATGGGTTTATGGCTTTACAATTTATGCGTTTATTATTTATGGTTTTATTGTTTATGGGTTTATGAGTTTATGGTATATGAGTTTATGGTTTATGGGTTTATGGGTTTATGGTTCTTGGATTTCGGTTTACAGGTTTATGGTTTATGGGTTTACGCTTTAAGGGTTTATGGGGTTGTGGTTTAAGGGGTTATGGTTCTTGGATTTGGGTTTACGAGTTTATGGTTTATGGTTTATAGTTTATGGGTTTATGATTTATGGGTTTATGGATTAATGGTTTATGGTTCTTGGATTTGGGTTTATGGTTTTTGGATTTGGGTTTATGGTTTATGGGTTTATGGTTTATGGGTTCATGGTTTATGGTTTTATGGGTTCATGTGTTTATGGTTTATGGGTTTATGCATTTATGGGTTTACGATTTATGGGTTTATGGTTTTATGGCATATGAGTTTATAGTTCATGGTTTATGGGTTTATAGGTTTATGGTTTATGGGTTTATGGTTTATGGTTTATGAGTTAATGGTTTATAGGTTTATGCTTTAAGGGTATATGGGTTTATGGTTCTTGGATTTGGGTTTACGGGTTTATGGTTTATGGTTTATGGTTTATGGGTTTATAGTTTATGGGTTTATGGGTTCATAGTTTATGGTTTTATGGGTTCATGTGTTTATGGTTTATGGGTTTATGCATTTATGGGTTTACGATTTATGGGTTTATGGTTTTATGGCATATGAGTTTATAGTTCATGGTTTATGGGTTTATAGGTTTATGGTTTATGGGTTTATGGTTTATGGTTCATGAGTTAATGGTCTATGGGTTTATGCTTTAAAGGTATATGGGTTTATGGTTCTTGGATTTGGGTTTACGGGTTTATGGGTTTATGGTTTATGGTTTATGGGTTTATGAGTTTATGGGTTTATGATTTATGGGTTTATGGGTTAATGGTTTATGGTTCTTGGATTTGGGTTTATGGTTTATGGGTTTATAGTTTATGGGTTTATGGGTTCATGGTTTATGGTTGATGGGTTTATGCATTTATGGGTTTACGATTTATGGGTTTATGGTTTTATGGCATATGGGTTCATAGTTTATGGTTGATGGGTTTAAAGGTTTATGGTTTATGGGTTTATGGTTTATGGTTTATGAGTTAATGGTTTATGGGTTTATGCTTTAAGGGTATATGGGTTTATGGTTCTTGGATTTGGGTTTACGGGTTTATGGTTTATGGGTTTATGGGTTATGGGTTCATGATTTATGGGTTAATGGGTTAATGGTTTATGGTTCTTGGATTTGGGTTTATGGGTTTATAGTTTATTACTTTACGCTCTATGGGTTTATTGATGATTTTATTGTTTATGGGCTTATGGTTTATGCGTAAAATAAATGTAATAATTACGTGTGCGAGTATTCGATTTTATGAACAACTCAAATAAATCACTCGACTCTACGAGTTCGTGTCTAAAATTGATCGAGTTACTCGAAAAAAATATGAATAACTCGAATTGTTCATAAAAATATGAGCTGCTTAGAGTGCTCGAATGAATCGAATTATTCAAAGAAATATGAATTACTCTAATAACTCAAGTTACTCAAAAATATAGGTGCTTTTTTTATTAATATTTTTTGTAGAAACTCGTTTATCTTCTATTTATTTTTCGGAGCGGGGGCTTCCCCTTTACGCCAACTCCGGTAGGTGCTTTGCCACATTTTTATTTTCATGTTATCATATATTAATGCCGCTACTTCACGTATTATCAACAAATGTATACTCAATGCGGCTGAATATGACGCCCGTCGTGTATGAAACAGTAATATATTAACCACGGAAGTTAAGGTGTATTTGACCTCGTCTTTATTGTCGCGTCTCGAGCATAAATCACCTATTCTACTCCCTTGGTTAACAATGTAATATTCTCTTTTTTCCTTAACATCGACATTTCTTTTGACTCGGAAAATATTTTGCTAATATAAGTTGTTTAAGATTGTACAGTTTAACGATTCAATTATAATTATTACTTCGTAACTATGACTGTAATGACATATAATCATCACAACAGTTTTACATTAATAATAGTTATTACTACGTAACAATAGTAATGACTATAATCACGTATAATCATCATTACAGTTTTATAATCAATCATAGTTATTATACGTTACTATAGTATTGACTATAATCACCAATAATCATCACCACAGTTTTATAATTAATTGTAGTTATTACCACGAAACTATAGTAATGACTATAGTCACCTATAATCATCACTACAATCATATAATCAATTAATGATTATAATTAATGATTATATTCACCTATAATCATTACAACCGTTTTATAATCAATTATAGTTATTACCACAAAATTATAGTTAAGACTATAATCACCTACGATCATCACTACAGTCATACATTCATTTTTAGTTATTGCTACGTATTTATAGTAATGTCTATAATCACGTATAATCATCAATACAGTTTTATAATCAATCATAGTTATTACTACGTAACTATAGTGTTGACTATAATCAATAATCAACAATAATCATCACCACAGTTTTATAATCAATTGTAGTTATTACCACGAAACTATAGTAATGACTATAATCACCTATAATCATCACTACAATTATATAATCAATTAGAGTTATTATTATTACCAAAAAATTATAGTAAGGATTCTATTTACCTATAATCATTACAACAGTTTTATAATCAATTATAGTTATTACCTTTTATATTACCAGTTTTATATTAAAATTATAGTTAAGACTATAATCACCAACAATCATCACTACAGTCTTACATTCATTTTTAGTTATTGCTACGTAACTATAGTAATTACTATAATAACGTATAATCATCACTACAGTTTTATAATCAATCATAGTTATTATTACATAACTATAGTATTGACTATAATCACCAATAATCATCACCACAGTTCGTGCGCTTCTTTTAGCATACGCTATATTCAGCACACGCTAATTTTTCAATTTCGCGCTAGATTTAGCACACACTTATTTGAGCAGAATCTAGTCTTAGCGCACGCTGGATTTAGCGAACCCTAATTTCAGCAGACGCTTATTTCAGAAGATGCTATATTTAGCATCGGCTAATATTGCTAGTTATTGCTAGATTTAGCGCACGCTATTATTCTTATTTCATGCTAGATTCAGCGATCGTGAATTAAAGCGGACTTAAGCTTAGCGCACGTTATTTTCGCAAATAAATGCTAGTTTAAGCACACGCTAACATTGCAAGCTTACGCTAGTCTTAGCGTGCGCTTATTTTTGCATACGCTATATTGAGCACACGATAATATTTCATTTCACGCTAGATTTAGCACACACTAATTTTGCTAATTAGTGCTAGATTTTGCGTCTGCTGAAATTAACGTTCGCTAAATCCAGCGGGCGCTAAGGCTGGATTCTGCTAAAATTAGCGTGTGCTAAATGTAGCATGTAATGGAAAAATTGGATCGTACTAAATATAGCGTATGCTAAAAGAAGCGCACGCTAAAACCAGCGTAGACTTGCTATGTTAGCCTGCGCGAAAACAGGAGTCTGTTAGAACTAGCGTGCGCTAAATCTAGCACACATTAGCAAAATTAGCGTGTGCTAAATCTAGCGTGAAATAGAAAAATTAGCGTGTGCTGAATATAGCGTATGCTAAAAGAAGCACACGCTAAAACTAGCGTAAGCTTGCGATGTTGGCGTGTGCTAAAACTAGCATTCATTTGCGAAAATAACGTGCGCTAAGCTTGAGTCCGCTTTAATTCACGATCGCTGAATCCAGCATTAAATAAGAATAATAGCGTGCGCTAACTCTAGCAATAACTAGCAATATTAGCCGATGCTAAATATAGCATCATCTGAAATCAGCGTCTGCTGAAATTAGGGTTCGCTAAATCCAGCGGGCGTTAAGGCTGGATTCTGCTAAAATTGGCATGAGCTATTACTGTTTCATACACGACGGGCGTCATATTCAGCCACATTAAGCATACATTTGTTGTGAAACGTGAAGTAGCGGCATTGATATATGATAACATGGAAATAAAAATGTGGCAAAGCACCTACTAGAGTTAGCAAGAAGGGGAAACCTCCGCTCCAATAAATAAATGAAGGATAAACTAGTTTCTACGAAAAATTTTAATAAAAAAAGCACCCATATTTTTAAGTAACATGAGTTATTAGAGTAATTCATATTTCTTTGAATAATTCAATTCATTCGAGTACTCTGAGCAGCTCATATTTTTACGAACCATTCGAGTTATTCATATTTTTCCCAAGTAACTCGATTAATTTCCGACACGAACTCCTAGCGTCAAGTGATTTATTTGAGTTCTTCATAGAATCGAATACTCGAACTCATAATTATTACATTTATTATACGCATAAACCATAAACCCATAAACCCTAAACTCATAAACAATAAAACCATCAATAATAAACCATAAAGCGTAAAGTAATAAACCTATAAACTATGAACCCATAAACCGTAAACTTATAAACTCATAACTCGTAAAGCTATGAACCATAAACCCATAAACTATAAACCGATAAACCATAAACCCAAATCCAAGAACCATAAACCATTAACCCATTAACCCATAAATCATAAACCCATAAACCAGAAACCCATTAACCCATAAACGATAAACCAAAAACCAATAAACCCATAAACCAGAAACCCATTAACCCATAAACGATAAACCATAAACCCATAAACCCATAAACCATTAAATCATAAATAATGAACCCATAAACCCATAAACTATAAAATCATAAACCCATAAACTATAAACCCATAAACCATAAACCCAAATCCAAGAACCATAAACCATTAACCCTTAAACCCATAAATCATAAACCCATAAACCCATAAACCCATAAACCCGTAAACCCAAATCTAAGAACCATAAACCCATATACCTTTAAAGCATAAACCCATAAACCATTAACTCATGAACCATAAACCATAAACCCATAAACCATAAACCTATAAACCCATAAACCATGAACTATAAACCCATATGCCATAAAACCATAAGCCCATGAATCGTAAACCCATAAATGCATAAACCCATAAACCATAAACACATGAACCCATAAAACCATAAACTATGAACCCATAAACCCATAAACTATAAACCCATAAACCATAAACCATAAACCATAAACCATAAACCCGTAAACCCAAATCCAAGAACCATAAACCCATATACCCTTAAAGCATAAACCCATAAACCATTAACTCATAAACCATAAACCATAAAGCCATAAACCATAAACCTATAAACCCATGAACCATGAACTATAAACTCATATGCCATAAAACCATAAACCCATAAATCGTAAACCCATAAATGCATTAACCCATAAACCATAAACACATGAACCCATAAAACCATAAACCATGAACCCATAAACCATAAACCCATAAACCATAAACCCAAATCCAAAAACCCATGAACCATAAACCCATGAACCGTAAACCCATAAACCCATAAACCATAAACCCATAAACTCTAAACCCATAAACCCATAAACCATAAACCCATAAACCTTAAAACCATAAACCATGAACCCATAAACCCATAAACTATGAACCATAAACCCACATACTATAAACCCATAAACTATGAACCATAAACCCATAAACCATAAACCCATAAACCATAAACCCACAAACCATAAACCCATAAACCATAAACCCATAAACCATAAACCCATAAACCATAAACCCATAAACCATAAACCCATAAACCATAAACCCATAAACCATAAACCCATAAACCATAAACCCATAAACCATAAACCCATAAACCATAAACCCATAAACCATAAACCCATAAACCATAAACCCATAAACCATAAACCCATAAACCATAAAACCCATAAACCATAAACCCATAAACCATAAACCCATAAACCATAAACCCATAAACCATAAACCCATAAACCATAAACCCATAAACCATAAACCCATAAACCATAAACCCATAAACCTTAAAACCATAAAGCATGAACCTATAAACCAGAAACCCATATACCATAAACCCATAAACTATGAACCATAAACCCATATACCATAAAACCGTAAACCAAGAAATCGTAACCTCATGAATGGATAAACCCATAAGCCCTTAATCCATAAACAATAAAACCATAAATAATAAACCCATAAATTGTAAAGCTTTAAACCCATAAACTATGAACCCATAAACTGTAAACCCATAAACCATAAACGCATAAACCATAAACCCATAAATTATGAACCCATAAACCATAAACCCATAAACCAGAAACCCATATACCATAAACCCATAAACCTTAAAATCATAAACCATGAACCCATAAACCCATAAACTATGAACCATAAACTTATAAACCAATAAATCGACAACTCATAAATGGATAAACCCATAAACCCTGAACCCATAAACCCTAAACCCACAAACAATAAAACCATAAATAATTAACCCATCAATTGTGAAGCCATAAACCCATAAACTATGAACCATAAACCCATATACCATAAAACCGTAAACCAAGAAATCGTAACCTCATGAATGGATAAACCCATAAGCCCTTAATCCATAAACAATAAAACCATAAATAATAAACCCATAAATTGTAAAGCTTTAAACCCATAAACTATGAACCCATAAACTGTAAACCCATAAACCATAAACGCATAAACCATAAACCCATAAATTATGAACCCATAAACCATAAACCCATAAACCAGAAACCCATATACCATAAACCCATAAACCTTAAAATCATAAACCATGAACCCATAAACCCATAAACTATGAACCATAAACTTATAAACCAATAAATCGACAACTCATAAATGGATAAACCCATAAACCCTGAACCCATAAACCCTAAACCCACAAACAATAAAACCATAAATAATTAACCCATCAATTGTGAAGCCATAAACCATACACCATAAACCCATAAACCATAAACCCATTGACCCTTAAAGCATAAACCCATAAACTAAAAACCCATAAACCATAAACCCATAAACCTTAAACCCATAAACCCATAAACCATAAACCCATAAACTGTAAACCCATAAACCATAAACGCATAAACCATAAACCCATAAATTATGAACCCATAAACCATAAACCCATAAACCAGAAACCCATATACCATAAACCCATAAACCTTAAAATCATAAACCATGAACCCATAAACCCATAAACTATGAACCATAAACTTATAAACCAATAAATCGACAACTCATAAATGGATAAACCCATAAACCCTGAACCCATAAACCCTAAACCCACAAACAATAAAACCATAAATAATTAACCCATCAATTGTGAAGCCATAAACCCATAAACTATGAACCATAAACCCATATACCATAAAACCGTAAACCAAGAAATCGTAACCTCATGAATGGATAAACCCATAAGCCCTTAATCCATAAACAATAAAACCATAAATAATAAACCCATAAATTGTAAAGCTTTAAACCCATAAACTATGAACCCATAAACTGTAAACCCATAAACCATAAACGCATAAACCATAAACCCATAAATTATGAACCCATAAACCATAAACCCATAAACCAGAAACCCATATACCATAAACCCATAAACCTTAAAATCATAAACCATGAACCCATAAACCCATAAACTATGAACCATAAACTTATAAACCAATAAATCGACAACTCATAAATGGATAAACCCATAAACCCTGAACCCATAAACCCTAAACCCACAAACAATAAAACCATAAATAATTAACCCATCAATTGTGAAGCCATAAACCATACACCATAAACCCATAAACCATAAACCCATTGACCCTTAAAGCATAAACCCATAAACTAAAAACCCATAAACCATAAACCCATAAACCTTAAACCCATAAACCATAAACCCATAAACCATAAACCCATAAACCATAAACCCATAAACCATAAACCCATAAACCTTAAAACCATAAAGCATGAACCTATAAACCAGAAACCCATATACCATAAACCCATAAACTATGAACCATAAACCCATATACCATAAAACCGTAAACCAAGAAATCGTAACCTCATGAATGGATAAATCCATAAGCCCTTAATCCATAAACAATAAAACCATAAATAATAAACCCATAAATTGTAAAGCTTTAAACCCATAAACTATGAACCCATAAACCATAAACCCATAAACCTTAAACCCATAAACCCATAAACCATAATCCCATAAACCATAAACCCATAAACCATAAACCCATAAACCCATAAACTCTAAAACCATAAACCCATAAACCATAAACCATAAACCCATAAACCCATAAACCCATAAACCCATAAACCTTAAAACCATAAACCTTAAAACCATAAACCTTAAAACCATAAACCATGAACCCATAAACCATGAATTATAAACCCATATACTATAAACCCATAAACTATGAACCATAAACCCACAAACCCTAAACCCATAAACAATAAAACCATAAATAATAAACCCATAAATTGTAAAGCTATAAACCCATAAACTATTAACCCATAAACCGTAAACCCATAAACCCATAAACCATAAACCCATAAACCATAAACCCATAAACCTTAAAACCATAAAGCATGAACCCATAAACCAGGAACCCATATACCATAAACCCATAAACTATGAACCATAAACCCATATACCATAAAACCATAAACCAATAAATCGTAACCTCATAAATGGATAAACCCATAAACCCATAAACAATAAAACCATAAATAATAAACCCATAAATTGTAAAGCTGTAAGCCCATAAACTATGAACCCATAAACCGTAAACCCATAAACCATAAACGCATAAACCATAAACCCATAAACCATAAGCCCGTAAACTATAAACCCATAAACCATAAACTTATAGGCCCTTAAAGCATAAACCCATAAACTCATAAACCCACAAACCATAAACCCATAAGCCGTAAACCCATAAACCTTAAACCCATAAACCCATCAACTATAAACCCATAAACCTTCAAACTATAAACCATGAACCCATAAACCCATAAACTATGAACCATAAAACCATAAACCAATAAATCGTAAACTCATAAATGGATAAACCCTCAAACCCTAATCCCATAAACAATAAAACCATAAATAATAAACCCATAAATTGTAAAGCCATAAACCCATAAACTATGAACCCATAAACCGGAAACTTATAAACCCGTAATTCATAAAGCCATAAACCCATAAACCCATAAACCCAGAAACCATATACTCATAAACCTTAAACCCATAAACCATGAACTATAAACCCATAAACCATAAACCCATAAACCATGAACCATAAACCCATGAACCATAAACACATCAAATGATATTGTTTCTTATTATAAAATATTTGAAATATAATTATTTTATTGTATAGAATAATAGTGTAATAATTCTATGTTCCAAGTTTTTTTAAAATTATTTTAAATAATCATATTTTATATAATTCTAATTTTATTAAACATAAAATTATTTTAATTAATTATTCAAATAACAACTATATAATGAGCATATCGAACAATTGAAGTTACGCCTTCGGTCACTCTAACCTTTCCAGAAATCAACGACTTTAATCATTATTTACTTAAAATCTGTGTATTTTCGGGACTTGAGCCCATGGAGACTTATGTTCAGAAAAAAATAAGCTACAATTTGGTCATACTATTATCAAATTTCACCGGGACCCAGAAACCCATAAGAATCTTCTTAATAATAACTGTATAAATTCTCCATCAATCAGTACTAAATTAATATATTGTGGTCTTTGAATTAGTAAAGTTGATTGCATGTTACATAAGGTGCACTGGTTTAAAATATTATTAAATTCTAATATATGAATATCAGTTAACATGGAGCAACTCCACTATACAATCCCTGTTTTTTAACAATCAATTTATCTTTTTCAGTCAAAACCATTATTAAAAATTTAAATTCTTTAAAGAATTTCAATTTATTTTTAATGAACTTTTTTCAAAAATATCTACAATAGAATTGCTTTTATATTAACTAATTTAATTTACTGCCTTTTTACTTTTAAAAGCTGAAAAATAAAAGAAATTATAAAAAATGGTATGAATTAATTGTAATATGATGAAAAAATAATAAAATAATTTGTAAAAATAATATAACGATAAAAAAATGGTTATTTTCGGCAATTGTATGTATATATATATATATATATATGTGTGTGTGTGTATATATATGGGGCATTCTTTGTGAATCGGTATCCCTCTTCTCCAAAATTGTAGTGGACTAAAAAAATTGTATGACGGCATAAAATCTACCTTTTATCATCTAGTTTCGGATGCAGAGTAGCGTTTTTAAAAATTCATTAGTATGGAATTTTTCGTTTTTTTCTCACTAAAAATAAATAGAGCACAAATATGGTATTATAGTCAAGGTCAAACCACTTTTTGAAGGTTATTTTTTGCAATTCTTATTTTGAATTGCTTGGCTATTATTTCGGCTAAAAATTGATCTTCAAACTGTAAGCTCTCACATTCTTCAGATCACCGCTTACGATCCTGATGCCCATACAATTTCAGCATGTTTCGGTTAAGGTCAAACGGAAGTCAAACACCTTAATTAGAATAATATAATTTTTTTTACTTTATTTTTTTTCACTTTATTTTTTTAATGCATATGTGCAAATTTTAGATTGGGTTTTCATAGTATTAAGCATTTTACAAATTTATTTTATTTGTTGTAATATTATATTTTACAAAGCGTGCGGGAATATCATTTCCCGC
The DNA here is from genome assembly GCA_017163975.1 of Anastatus disparis. Taxonomy (NCBI): domain Eukaryota; kingdom Metazoa; phylum Arthropoda; class Insecta; order Hymenoptera; family Eupelmidae; genus Anastatus; species Anastatus disparis. Next base: position 715,648 of record JAFFSR010000014.1, read on the forward strand.
ACGCTTTTTTCTGTGTGGGAATTGTTTATCGCCATTCGAACCCTAAAATCTCAACTTTGTTACTCTTTTTTTTTCTCGCATGGCGAAAAATACTTTACGCAACTAGTATGGAAATGCTTTTTTACGAATCTCGTTACGACCCTCACCTTCAGCTCAGGCCGTAATTTTCTCGTTTCGTAAATAAAGCCTTTCCATACCCGTTACGTAATGTACTATTTCCGCACGCTTTTTTTCGTGCGGGAATAGGACACTTTCCGTACAGAAAATCGTGTGAGAAATCGAACTTTCCGCACGCCGCGTGGAAAAATATTTTACATTTATTTGTTTCAACAGAATATTTATTTTAAACATATTATTTTTTATAGTAAAATTCGCAAACACTCATATGGTCAATTATTTTTATAGATTACTCACCTTTTAAGTTGTGTCTTAGATATAACACTACTACTGCAGGCTACTTTCTTAAGATATTCATTTTATTAAGGTTACACTATCAACATAAGAATATAAGTTCGCAAATTATGAGATCCAAACTTATGTCGACGTAGAATTTTCTGTTCATTCAGAATCAGAAATTAAAAAAAATTATATTATTTCAATTAAGGTGTTTGACCTCCGTTTGACCTTAACCGAAACATGCAGATATCGTATGGGCATGAGGATCGTAAGCGGCGATCTCAAGAATGTAAAAGCTTACTGTTTGAAAATCCATTTTCAGCCGAAATAATAGCCAAGCAATTCAAAATAAGGATTGCAAAAAATAACCTTAAAAAAGTGGTTTGACCTTGACTATAATACCATATTTCCATGTAAAATTTTGTGCTCTATTCATTTTTAGTAAGAAAAAAACGAGAAATTCTAAACTGAGCAAGTTGTCATTAAATTTCGAAAAATTTTTACGAACTTCCCAAGTGTTGGCCACCATATTTAATTTTCAAAAACGCCATTATGTATCTGAAACTAGATGATAAGAGGAAGATTTTAAGCCGTCATACAATTTTTTTAGTCCACTAAAATTTTGGAGAAGGGGAGGTACCGATTCACAAAGAATGCCCCATATATATGTGTATATATATATGGAGTATTCTCTGTCAAGTCGGCCACCCGCCCGTCCAAACTCAATTTTTAAGATAAAGGATTAATTTTAGGTTAAAAATGTTCGGTTGGACATCTACTTTTTAATGTCGCGTGGCGATTTTAGATCACCCAACCCTTAACCCCATTATCCCTTAAAAACCACCCGTTACCAACTCAAGCAAGCTAACCATAAGCAGGCTAACACTCAAAACAGCGACTTTAGTCGTTCATTTTTGAGATAATTAAATCCCACACCACAAGCTAGCCATGCCACCTAACTACCCAACCCCTAACCAACTTAACCCCTAAAAACCACCCCTGCCAAACTACCAGCAGGCTAACCCACCTGACCCTGGGTAGAGCTAGTTTATTCACTCATTTTTATCTGAATAATTAAATCTCATCTCGCAACCGAGACATATCACCTTACCGAGCACCTATCCTTATCTCCCCTTATCTCCTTATCGATCTTACCATAACCCCTAAAATCTAGCTCTAGCAAACCATTAACAGGCTAACCTACCTGTCCCGGGTACATGTGGTTTAGTTGCCTATTTTTCTTAACATAAATAAATCCAACACCGGAAGCGAGCAAAATCACCTAACTTTTGAACGACCTTTCTTCACTACTTAATAAAACAGTCTGTCACATTGCTTTTTCTCATGTTTCTATAAGTTGTAAAGCTTCTTACTTTTAAACTTAGATATTTTTTTTACTATTTTATATTGATTTTTTACTCCTATTTTATTTTTTTTTATTTCTCAAAAAACTTATGAATTGTCTTGCGAGAAAATCATCTTAATGTTTGAGTTGTATTAGTTTATCAGTTCTTCAAAAATAAAAAGTTTGATTTAATATTTCGCTATAAGAAATAACTTATACATAATTCACTGCTGTTTATTTGATAAGCGATTCTTCTCAAAAATTAACTTTATATTATCACTTAATTAATATTTATTTTATCATATTCCATTTACTTTTTATTCACAATTATCGTTTTGTATAAGTTTCATGTTTATAAAATCTTTACTTATTAATTAATTTTATTTTTTACTGAATTATCATTAACCTTATTTTTTTTCTCATATAAAATTCCATCTCGACTTATTTGTTTTCATCAATTTGATAAGCAATTGTTTTGAGAGTACTCATTCATTGATATTAACAATAAGAATATACTGTGGTCACTTTACTGTGGTTAAATAGTTATTGTTAGTTAATGAAAATTTACCTATTTAAATCATTCAAAAAAAAAAATTTTTTTTTTATATTTTATCTACTTCTAGGTATATCTGAGTTTTTATAATTCATTATTACTTATTCAAAAATACTATTCCCCATTTCTAATAAAAATTTTCCTAATTTGATTTAATCCCAAATATAAGTCGATCAGATGGATGTATGAATTTGTTTAAAAATAAAGGTGAGGTAGGTCATAAAGGTAAAACCTTATTTAAAGTACCTAAGAGCATATTAAATGCATTCCCTGACATATCTCATAACTCAAAAATTGTTTAAAGTGTTACAAAAAACTTCAAAAAAATTCAAAGACTATGAATACAATGTCAAACGAATTTTCTGATCTGATAATGGAAGTTGATTTTTTAAATAGCTCAATAGAAATAGACTATCAAGATTCACACAAGCTCCGTAAAGGTATAGGTAAAATTTTATCATTGAGAGAAGTACAATTAGAAGAAATGTTGACAGGACTTGAAGAAAAATTCGCAAACTTAGATATTAACAATGCTTTACGATTGCAAATTCTCACTATTGCTCCAGAATCTTGGAGCTGTAGAAAAATAGCTGCTGAATTCAAAGTAAGTCGACATCCGGCTGGTAAGGCTAAGAAATTAAGATCTGAAAAAGGTGTGTTAGCTGATACTACTGCTAAAGAAGGGAAAAAGTTACCTAAGGAGACAGTTGATAAAGTTATTGAATTTTATACGAATGATATGGAGCAAAATAATGTCGGGAACTAAAGATGTTGTTTCTGTTAAAACAGATAACGTACGTAAGCTTGAACAAAAACGTTTATTATTTTTCAATTAAAAGATCTTTATGCATTGTTTAAAGAGACTTATCCAAATCATAAAGTAGGCTTTAGTACCTTTGTCAAGCTAAGACCTAAGAACTGTGTACTTCCTGGAGGTCCTGGTACACATTCAGTATGTGTCTGTACGACTTATCAAAATGTTAAGTTCATGTTGAATGCTATAGATATTAAAAGCTTAACAAAAAATACAGATGAACCTCTTTCTGACTATAAAGACTGCATAAAAGAAATGGTATGTGTAGATCCCTCCCCTCAGTGTTATCTTGGCGACTGTAAAAAATGTCCTGGAACATCTGTCATTTTAAATAATTTAAAGCAAATATTATTTGATTTAAATATTTTACTCGTTAAATTTTCTATGTGGACTAGTACTGATCGATCAACACTTCTTACCCAAGAATTAACAGTTGAAGATTATCTATACAAATTAGATGAGAAATTGAAAATTCTTAAACCTTATCCGTTCCTTGCAAAACAACAATCACTTTTTATTACTGAAACCAAAGAAAAGCTTGCTGAAAATGAAGAACTTGTAATGTTTAATTTTTCTGAAAATTATAATTATCATTGTCAAGAAGCTTCGCAAGCCTTTTACTTTAATAATGATCAGTGCACAGTGTTTCCAGTAATCTGTTATTATAAAGAAATAGATACTTTAATGCATAAGAGTTTTGTTTTTTTAAGTGATAGTTTAAAACACGATACTGCAGCCGTCTACAGTGTGCAGACTAAATTGATACCAGAGCTTAGAAAACTTATTCCAGAGTTGAAAAAAGTAATATACATGACTGATAGAGCTAAGCAACATTTTAAGAACAAATTTAAGATTTCAAATTTAATAAATCATAAACAAGATTTTGGTGTTGAAGCTGATTGGCACTACTGAGTATCAGCTCATGGCAAAAGTTGCTATGATAGGATAGGAGCTACGTTTAAGCGAGAAGCTTATAGAGCAAGCCTAACTGCTAAACCTCAAGATGCTATATTGACTTTTGAAGCACTATGAAAATGGGCAAGAAATCAATCGAAACAAATAGTTGCGCTACATTTTAACAAACAGTATCATGAAAAAATAAGGAGAAAACTCAATAAAAGGTTTGAAAATGCTCAACTGTGCCAGAAATTAGTGAGAATCATGGATTTGTAATTACGTCCAGTAGAACTGTTATTATCAAAAGGTACTCAAAAGCTGCAACTGGCATAGAATGGTCGTTAAAAAAAACAGCTACGATTGTATATAAGTTTCAAAACGATGTTGAGAAAAAAAGGTACAATAAAAGATATGAAAGCAGCCCTTTTAAGAGCTAAATGATGTGTAAATCCAATCGTTCGACCTCCTCGTGGTATACATTGGTTAATACTAATGCTGACGGTACATAAAAAACTTAACAGAGGTAAAAAACTTTTCAAGTTATCTGTCAAAAGTAAAGCGCACAAAAAACTAACAGTCTAACAATTAAAAGAGTAAACTCTTTATCTATTTTATACGAAAGTCTATATTTTAAAATATTTGATCACAGCATTCAACTCACTATTTAAAAGTTTTAACTTTTTATCTTTAATTCATCATCTCGTTCAACCCCTTTTTATAAACTTTTATCAACGAGACATTAGTTGAAAATATCTTTACCATTTTAAATACAAATATTTCAAAGAAAAAAGCGAATAATCTCTCGGTTCGATGAGTCAGGTAAGTTAGCATATTTATAGTTTGGTAAGGTCATTTTATAGGGGTTAGATATCAAATGCTATAGCTCGCTCCTAGTAAGGCATTTAATTATTTCAAAAAAAAATCAGAATCTAACTTGTTCTTACAAGGGTTAGGTTGGTTCGAGTGCTTGTAGTTTGAAAGAGGTGGTTATTAAGGTTCAGGGGTAGGTTGATAGAGGGTGAGTGGTTTAGCTAGCTTGCGAAGTGAGATTTAATTATTTAGATAAAAATGAGTGAATAAACTAGCTCTACCCAGGGTCAGGTGGGTTAGCCTGCTGGTAGTTTGGTAGGGGTGATTTTTAGGGGTTAAGTTGGTTAGGGGTTGGGTAGCTACACGGCATGGCTGGCTTGTGATGTGATATTTAATTATCTCAAGAAAAATGAACGGCTAAAGTCGCTGTTTTGAGTGTTAGCCTGCTTATGGTTAGCCTGCTTGAGTTGGTAGGGGTGGTTTTTAAGGGATAATGGGGTTAGGGGTTGGGTTATCCAAAATCGTTACGCGACATTAAAAAGTAGATGCCCAACCGAACATTTTAAGCCTAAAATGAATCCTTTATCTCAAAAATTGAGTTTGGACGAGCAGGTGGCCGGCTTGACAGAGAATGCCCCTTTTATATTATGTTTAATCGAATTATTTTTATTCGATTTTGATTATTTTATTCATTATTCAAAATTAACTTAAATTAATTAATTCTTATATACTTAAAATTAGTCATTTATACATAATAATATAATAAAAGAAAATTAAACGAAGCGAGCCACATGGAAAAAATTTCTGTAAATAATTGTAAATAAATGTTAATAACTGTAAATAAATGTTAATAACTGTAAATAAATGTTAATAACTGTAAATAAATGTTAATAACTGTAAATAAATGTTAATAACTGTAATTAAATGTAAATAACTGTAAATAAGTGTTAAAAAATGTTGAAATTGAGACATAAATAACAGTTATTTACAGTTATTTACAATTATTTACTGTTATTTACACTTATTTATAGTTATTTATATTTATTAATTTTTTTTACAATGATTCACATTTATTTACGATTATTTACATTTTTTTTACAGTTTTCAACGTTATTTACATTCAAAGTTATTTACATTTCCGGATCAGCGAGTTGTGACACGTGTCTCTTTTACTTTTTTTTAAAGTTTACTCTTTTGTCAACTGCATTTTTTGGTATACTCTCACTTTGGACGTGAAGTTTTTTTTTTGTAACTCACGTTCTTTTTCTCTTTCTTTATCACAAGTATCTCCTTTTTCCTTTTCATGGGAATTCTTTTCTTTTTCGTTTTTGCAAGGAAAGTTTTCTCCTTTCTTTATGAATGTAGTTGCATTATGTTCTCTCTTTGGAGGCATTATTTGTGTAGGGTCAGAATGAGAGTGACATAAGTCACATTTTGAAAAAAATTTAGTGATACTAAATTTTTTTGAATAAAGTGTCATAATAAAATGTTTCCAAATGACATGAGTGTTCAAATAAATTATGTAGTTTGATAATAGTTCTGAATATATTCCAAGGAGTGATTCAGAATCACAAAGTCATGAAGCGAATGATGGTTTAAAAACCGATAAGTTGCAAAAAAAACTAGAGAAAGACAAAGACACCCCGCTAATTATAGTAAACAAACTTATAGTAAACAAAATTATAGTAAAAAAGATATGTTACACTTCCATTCATTCTACCGGTAAATCATAATTTTTTTTCAAATTTCACTATTAGTGAAAATAATCATGATACCTTCCCACACAGCATGAAATATTGCAGTGAAACTTTCACTGAAATATTGTGCTGAAATATTGTCACAAAATTGCAGCAATCTTGTCTTAACATTGCTAAGAGGTTTCATGAAACATTTCAGTGTGATATTGCTGCAAACTTGCTACAAGGTTACAGAAAATAATTCAAGCAACATTGCAAGGAACCTTTCATGAAAGGTTGCAGCGAGGTTTCTGCAAGGTTTTATAAAACATTTAATGAAATATTGCAAGAAACCTTTAATCAAAGGTTGCAGCGAGGTTTCTGCAAGATTTTAGAAACAATTCATGAAATATTGCAAGAAAACTTTCATGACATGTTTCAGCGAGGTTTCCAGCAAGATTTAGAAAACATTTCATAGAATATTGCAAGAAACCTTTCATGAAAGGTTGCAGCGAGGTTTCTGAAAGATTTTAGGAATATTTCATGAAATATTGCAAGAAACCTTTTATGAAAGGTTGCATAGAGGTTTCCAGCAAAATTTAGAAAACATTTTATAAAATATTGCAAGGGACCTTTCGTGAAAGGTTGCAGCAAGATTTCTGCAAGAATTTAGAAATATTTCATGAAATTTCGCAAGAAACCTTTCATGAAAGATTGCAGCAAAGTTTCTGTAAGATTTTAGAAATATTTCATGAAATATTGCAAGAAAACTTTCACGGAAGGTTGCAGCGAGGTTTTCAGCACAATTTAGAAATTATTTCATGGAATATTGCAAGGAACCTTTCATGAAAGGTTGCAGCGAGGTTTCTGCAAGTTTTTAGAAATATTTCATGAAATATTGCAAGAAACCTTTCATGAAACGTTGCAGCGAGGTTTCTGTAAGATTTTAGAAACATTTCATAAAATCTTGCAAGAAAACTTTCACGAAAGGTTGCAGCGAGGTTTCTGCAAGATTTTAGAAACATTTCATGAAATGTTGGACGAAAACTTTCACGACATGTTTCAGCGAGGTTTTCAGCAAAATTTAGAAAACATTTCATGGAATATTGCAAGGAACCTTTCATGGAAGGTTGCAGAAAGTTTTCTGCAAGATTTTAGAAATATTTCATGAAATATTGCAAGAAACCTTTCATGAAAGGTTGCAGCGCGGTTTCTGTAAGACTTTAAAAACATTTCATGAAATATTGCAGGATAACTTTTATTACATGTTTCAGCGGGATTTTTAGCAAGATTTAGACAACATTTTGATGGAATATTGCATCGAACTTTCTATGAAAGATTGCAGCGAGCTTCCTGCAAGATTTTAGGAACATTTTATAAAATATTGCAAGAAACCTTTCACGAAAGGTTGCAGCGAGGTTTCTGCAAGATTCTGAAAACATTTCATGAAATATTGCAAGAAACCTTTCACGAAAGGTTTTAGCGAGTTTTCCAGCAAGATTTGGGGAACTTCTCATGGAATATTGCAAGAAACCTTTCATGAAAGATTGCAGCGAGGTTCCTGCAAGATTTTAGAAACATTTCATGAAATATTGCAAGATGACTTTTATTACATGTTTCAGCGGGATTTTCAGCAAAATTTAGACAACATTTTGATGGAATATTGCATCGAACTTTCTATGAAAGATTGCAGCGAGCTTCCTGCAAGATTTTAGGAACATTTTATAAAATATTGCAAGAAACCTTTCACGAAAGGTTGCAGCGAGGTTTCTGCAAGATTCTAAAAACATTTTATAAAATATTGCAAGAAACCTTTCACGAAAGGTTGCAGCGAGGTTTCTGCAAGATTCTAAAAACATTTCATGAAATATTGCAAGAAACCTTTCACGAAAGGTTTTAGCGAGTTTTCCAGCAAGATTTGGGGAACTTTTCATGGAATATTGCAAGAAACCTTTCATGAAAGGTTTCAGTGAGGTTCCTAGCAAGATTTGGAGAAAATTTTACGAAATATCGAAGAGACCTTTGATGAAAGGTTGCAGCAAGGTTCGTGCAAGATTTTAGAAACATTTTACGAAATATTGCAAGATACCTTTTATGAAAGGTTTCAACGAGGTTTCCAGCAAAATTTGATGAATATTTTATGAAATATTACGAGGTATCTTTTTTAAAATTTGCAGTAAGATTTCTTCAAGGTTTTTGACAAGATTTCTAAGATATCACAAAAAATATTGCTATGTACATTTCGCCAATGGTTATTACCATATTTTTGGCAATCTTTATAAAATATTCCAGAAAAGCGTTTCACAAAAAGTATCAGCAAAGTTTCATGAATAATTTCAAAATGAAATTGCAGCAAACCTTTCATAAACAGTTTCAACAATAATTCCGCAAGTTTTTATAAAAGATTCTAAGAGCAGTCCAGATTCGCTGTTCTTGTCTTATATTTGGTTTCCTGTTATTTACTCAAATATTTATTGCTGTAGTTGTATTGTAAACGGGAAGTTGAGCGCAATAAGTATGCTATTATTATAAATATTTATGCGTAGGGTAAAAAAATCCATCGAATTGTTATTGAAAAAAGGAACGCATAAATATTAGAAACAAAACCTTTTATTTCAATATTCTCTACTTTTCTCAAAAACGATGCTGAGGAATTTTTTCTTCTTGTGCACAAATATTGATAATAATACTATTGCGCTCAACTAGTAATTTATAGATACAACGATTGATACTTAAGCAAATAAGAAAAACTTTATAACACAAGGATAGAAAATCCTGCCTACTATTAAATATTACTGCAGCAAGCTTTTCGCAAGATTCAAGAAATATTTTAAAAAATATTGCAGGAAACCATACGGAAAGGTATGAGCGTTGTTCGCGGCAAAGTTTGGGAAAAATTTCATGAAATATTACGAGAAACCTTTCATGAAAGATTGCTGCAAGGTTTCTTGAAATGTTGCTGCGAGGTTTTTAGAAATATTTCAACCGGGTTCTAGCGCGGACATATAAATGTTGCTGCAATATCTCACAAAAGGTTGCTACGAGGTTTTCTGCAAGGTTACGGCGAGATTTTCTGAAAAATTGCTGTGTGGTTGCTTGAAATGTTTTTGCTATTTTTCCCGCAAGATTCCTGTGAGGTTTCTTGAAATGTTTCTGTTACATTTCCTGAAAGATTGCTGCGAGGTTTCCTGCAAAGTTGCTGCGAGGTTTTCTGAAAGATTGCTGCGAGGTTTTTAGAAATATTTCAACTGGGTTTTAGCGCGGACATATAAATGTTGCTGCAATCTTTCATGAAAGGTTGCTGCGAAGTTTCGAAACTTTCATGAAACCTTGCAGCAACCTTGCAGCAATCTTTCATGCTGTGTGGGTTGGTTTTTAATGAATCTGACATGGGATAAAATTTGTGTGTTATTGCTGTTCTATAGTGAAATTGTGTAATTTTAATATAGTGAATCGATTGATGTTAATTATTAAAAACGTTGGTGAAATAATATTTTTTCGAATAAAAAATATGATTATAATTCGATGATTTAATTTTTTTGTTTTTATTCTTAACAATGATAATGGCATAAGTCCATGAACACTTACAACTTTGAGACTTTTAATTAGAATGAAAAGGACATAAGTCACAAATAGTGAAATGTTTTTTATTATAATTTTTAAAAAATCGAAACGATGCTTTCATGTTTGGGTGAATTATAAGAAAAAATGTTATAATCTATCAATCTAATGCTATAATTAAAAAAAAATTTTTTCTGATTTTTTGATTGACTTATAACTTTAACGTCAAAAATCTCAAAATCAGAAATATGTGACTTATGCCACTTTTATTATAATCCACACATTTCTCGACGAATAATCTTTCTTCCGCAATTGCAACACATTGAGATCGTCTAACAGCTGTGCTATCGTGTTCTAAAGGATCACGATAAATTGTTGAAACGTTATGAATTCTTACAAATCGGCTTCTTTAGAAGGGACTGCTACCGCATAACACGATCGGAATACAACAAGCTTTTCGGGCATCTGTATAATCTACAGAACAGCAATCCAGCGCATGCAGCTGCCAATTTGGCAGATAGGCTAGGAGTCCCTCATAGTCACTTGCCGAAAATCCACCTTCCCACTTTCAACGGGCACCAATGAGAACCTTTCCAAGACTTAATTTTGTCCCTTGTCGACAGAGATCAATCCCTCTCTGATGTCGAGAGACTACATTACTTGAAAACGTCTGTGACCGGGGCAGCTCATGCGGCGATCGTGCACCTGCCCACTATTGGAGCGAACTACACCATCGCGTGGTAAATGTTGTTAAGGCGTTACGACAACACACAGCTTCCCTCAATACAACCTCTGGAAAGGGAAGAGTCAAATCAACTACAAGCCATTTTAGACACGTTAAGCTTAAAAAGATCATCTTTGCAGACAATTGGTCGGCCAGTGCAAAATCAAAGTGGACCGCTTCTATAGCCTGTTCGCTGTAAAACCCTTGATTTTCTTACTTACTAATCAACCATTAATTACCCTTGTAAGGCCTTGATTTTCTTCAATACAATCTTTTATATGAAAAATGTAGACATTGTTAGAAGGTTTTTTCGGATTTCGACCCTGTAAGTTGTAGTTTAGGATATCGATGTTTTTTTAACATTACAACGGTTAGTATCCTAAATCACAACCTACACGATCAAAATCCGAAAAAAACCCTCTACCAGTGTTTAACACTCACCGTGAAAGCTTTCAATCCAGATATGAAAAATGTACTTTTAGTGTTCCTGAAATACCAAAAGTACATGCAGTATTCTTATAGAATTTTAATACACAGTATTTTCTAATTACAATTACTTTAATGACATCTTTTAATAATTTAAAAACGTTTCACTTCCCATAGTATTTATAATTATAATGTTTTATAAAAAAAATCTGAATTATAACGTTACGCATTCATTATTATAACTAGATTTTTCTAAATATATTTACAATAATATTTGCTTAAAATGTGTAAATAATTTATAATTCTATTCGAATACGACATTCTAGAAATTGAGCTCATAGGTTTTAAACAAAAAAAATTTTTTTTATGAAAAACATAAAAAATAAAATTTGAATAAATAAAAAAGTGCTCTTCTTCGATTTTGGTTTTTGTTGGAATTTGATCCCAAATGTGTCTAGAATCATATCCAAAAGGAAAATCTTTGTTTAATAAGGTTCAAAAACTTCATGATCAGAATTATTCGAAGACCACCTTGTAAGGTTTTTGGCGGAGATTGCAACTCATTCTGGGTTAACGTTTAGGCACATATCTCGGGCCATAGATATGCTTTCGGTTGGCTGCGTACTAATTCGAGGAAACAGTATTTTATGGCTGTACTTTTGTACAAAATCTTTCGTATGAATACTCCTAAATATCTAGTGGGTCTTTTCACTAGATTGGGAGGGATTCCTTTCAAGTTTAAAGTGCGCATTTTTGAAATTCCCTGCCTGCTGATATTAAACATCTTCCATCGCTTAGCAGGTTTAAAGCTGCTCTGAAGAGGTATTTACTCGACCTAGATTGAGCAGTTTTAAGAGCAAGAAACCTTTCATCAAAGTTTATAGCATAGTTTTGGAAACATTACAAGGAAAATTTCATGAAAAATTGTTGCAATGTTTATGATAAACGAAAACATTAAGAAAAACATTGCGTAATGTGTATGAGCTAATTTTCAAATGTCTATATTGAAATATAAGAACACATTATTGGTATGCTAACACATTGATTTTATAACAGTAAGAAATTCGATGTGCACGTTGTAACGGGGAATATATTTAGTTAAACAAAATTAAATATATTCACGTGTACTTGCTTTACGTACACGTGCAGTTACCGTTAAACAATTGACTTTTAGTTCACAGCTGATCAGCAAAGTCTAATACCGCTTATCTGCTTTGACTATCTCTCTGTAGCAATGAAAATCAATCAAGCAATATTTAATCCACTCAGTGATTCCTTATATCTTTTTGATCAGCGACTTCAAGTATATTCTGTAGCGGCACCATAGACACGCGGTGCAACCTGCCATCTCTCTCACACTCTTCGTTGAACCAACAGTGAAAGCTCTGACAAAGCGCAGCAAATGGTTGTCAGATAATCATTGTCTAGCAAATAATCACTACACACTGTTTACCAGAACTGCAACTTCTACTGCACTAACAACTTGTGTGAAAAACAATTGCCAAACAATCTAAACACAGTTGGAAAATATCAATGACGCTCAAACGCAAACAAAAAGAAAATATGGCAGCTAAACAGTCTCTCGACGCGTACCTTAACGTATCCCACACGGATCTCTCCGTCCTGCCTTGCGCGCCCTCTCCATCAGTCAGCCATCCAAGTAGCTGAAACATCCACTCTCTGTCTCTCTTATTTTTGCAAAGCAAGCATAGAAACTTACAATGTCTTGTGCGACTCGCAACGAGAAGAGAGATAGATGTATACTGACATACAGTATACCTATAACTCACTATCGTCGTTACAACTTACATAAAATCTAAAAATTAATTGCAATAGAAACTACAATAAACTGGAAGGGTCACTATCATAAATTTTATGTTAATTAAATCCTTGTGGCAAACTTTATTTATTAACGGTATGTTGGAATTGTTGGAATCGATTTTTGCTTTTTTTATTTTATTGATATCTTTTCAAATTCATAATTTAAACAAATATGATTTTCCCGCAATAAAAATATGTTAATGCAATAATTTTTGTTAAAATAAAAAATTAGTTAAACTTGTTATTTCTTTATGAACTTTGAATAAGAATTAGATATTGCTCTCGGTAAATCTGACCTTAAAATACTATACATCGAAAGTTTGCTTATAACTTGTTATGCATAGTGTTTTAACGAATCCTTCAAATTGTCCGCACTCAGGATTGATCTTGTAAATTTTCTTACTGTAGTAAAAGAACTTGACTTGAAGCATTATTTATTCATAAACTTTGAATGAAAATATTATCAGAAGGGGGGCGGGGGTGCTTCAACTTGTCGTTCATACGAACTACAGCATAAACCGTTTCAAAAATATGTATAAGTAAATTTTCAGCGAGGTTTCTTACAAAGGTTTCACAAGATTCCCTTCAAGGTTTCTCCGAGGTTCCTCGAAAATTTTCTGCAAAATTTCCTACAAAGTTTCTATAAGATTTCCTGCAAGATTGCTGCAAATTCCTGCAATGTTTCTGCGAGGTTTCTTGAAAAGTTTCTGCAATGTTTTCTGCAAAATTGTTACAAGGTTTCCTGCAAGGTTGCTGCAAGGTTTCCGGCAATGTTCCTGTGAGGTTTCTTTAAAAGTTCTTACGATGTTTCCTGCAAGGTTGCTGCGAGATTTCACGCAAAAGAGTATAGCCAAATAAGCATGTAAAAATGGCCTTAACTCGGATTTTCCTGAAACTTTTCTTATTTTTTTGTCTTGTCAAAAAACTAGAATCCTGAAAGTTTCAGATCCCTATGGTCAAAATTGGCTTCATAACATCAAAAAACGTGTTTTTCGGTTTTTTGCTACAATTAGGTAAATTCTTAATGGATCTTCAAAATTCGAAATTAAGATAAAAGAGGACAATAAAACGCATATATTAAGTGACTATTTAAAACCTAACAAGTCTCAAACATAACCTAAAAATAAATTTGAAAATTTCAAAATGGCCTGTACATTAACGGTATGAATGTGTGGGGACACTCACACTTGTATGTATGCGTATGGCGCTGTAAGCGCACCAATACACATGTCAGCGTATACATGTGAACGCCTCTGCGCAGGCTCATATCAGACGAGGAAGAAGCAGCTCCGAGACTGCTTGCTTGTACTTCAGTCTTACTCCGCCAGCCATTGCGCTTAGTCGCTTTGGCTATGTAATAAACCTATAGTTAAACTTATATAGTTGTAACTTATTTCCAGATCCCATCTCCTTCTGCATTACTTATATATACAATGCCACCTAAGGCATTACAACTGGTGACCCCGACTGTCTTCAGCGGCGACATGGCAGCCATTTTCTCAACAAGTCACGGACCAAGGGGGACGCCTCGAAAATCCGCCATCTTGTACTCTTCTCTGTGCTGGCTAAGCACTGACCTTGCTGCCTTTCTCGTCGCTGACTCACGCACCAGGAGTTTTTGGGACCGGAGAAACGGAGTATCGCGCCCGTATCATCGTACGACCTCTGGGTGCTCCAAGTAGGAGACGCTTTTCTTGCGGCCTTCGCCTCAGCGTCTTTGTCCAGAGCATCGCAGGTTCTACTAAAGAGGTAGTGAGAGTTGCTGAAGTGCACTCTCTTTTATATATATTTTATTAAAATCGCGATTGCACCAGCAAAAATTATGTATGTGCAAATATTCGCGTAGTAGAATTTTATTTCTAGAAAATTCTGGCCACGTGGCGCCATTTTACTAAGTACACGCCTAGCCTCAAGAAAATTTTCTTTCCATGGCAGTGCGTGTTGTGGCCATTTAAAATTGTGAGATCGCGAGAAAATTTAATTTATCACTTTAGTGAAAAGGCACGCCTTTGACACGCGTTGTAGGCTATGCACGCATTATGTCTGGCGTTTAAAAATTTTCGCTTGCGTTACATCTCTTAAAGTACCAAAACATATTATCTCAAGGAATTTGATGCCCCAAGACACACGTTACAGGCTATGTACGCATTGTGTCCGGCATACAAATCCTTTTCGTCCGGTAACTACGCAATTTTGCTTCACAAAGAAACGGCTAGTTTCAAATTGGGCAAATGCGTGTTTTTGAGTCTAACGGTCGAAATTTATAACCTAAAGTAAACTACCTCAAGGTCAACGGAAGAACATCATTTTAATATTAAGCGAGTGCGGAGTGCGAGGAGTCGGTTTTTCTTTCTAAACTAACTAGCATTGATTTTATATTTGCGTACGAAAAATTTTAACGAAAGAACCGATTTCAGACTCATTAGTATAGTTTAAGTTAGTACAAAATTTTATTTAAAGTTCTCTGAAGTACAATATAAAACTAGTCGTACATATTTGTGTCGTATTTAATTTTTATTTATCTATTATATATTCTATTTGTATTTTTGTCTATATATACATATATTTTTTTATTTTTTATACACATATTTTAATCTATAAAACTTTAATTGTGCACAACTGAGGATTTCTCGTCCTAAAATTTTAATACATTTTAAATTATACATATTTTTCTTTAATACTATTGTGAGAAAATCTCACTCTAACTCGAGGCGCTGGCATTGCTTAAGAAAGCTCCTTCGTCGATTCCTTCGGATCTCAAACGGGGACTATCGAGAGTAGTGCGAGTGCCAAGAGTTTTTTCTATATTATTTTGACGTGGTAATAGACGAGAAACCCACAATTGCTCTTATCGGGTAGTCGGTCACGTGAGACATTCTCTCTGATTTCTCACTCGCGCGGGAAGGGGGGCTTCTCGGTGCTTGGCCCTTTACACCAGCGCCGGAAGGTCGGCTTGACGACGTCGAGTACGCGTTTTGTTCGCGCTTGCGCACTGGGAGACTTCTGTGTGTGTCAGGCGTCGACCGCTGGAGGTCTCTTACGCTGAGCACGCGGATGTCGATCTGGTCACGCAAGACGTTTTTTTTAAGTATAAATTCGTTTTTCTTTTTAAATTTAAAGAGAGGATTTTTCTCGGGCTGCACCTTGTATAAATTAGGAAAAGTATTTTTTCCTTCTCTGTGACTACTCGTCCATAAAATGACTCTGCACCCTGTGCAGTCGGGACACATGGCCAAGAGCTATCTCATATCGGTAAATCAGATTTTGTTGCTGAATCCCGTATTTCTTATATATAGAAATGATGACATGGACGAGTTGTCGCCGGGGGGGATGATCGCGGCGTTAGCAGCGACATTCAAGCGACCAGCGATAGGATAATGGATGAAAGCGTGCTTCCGGAAATAACGCAAAGTAAGCAAATTATTAATGCACCGGAATGCGTAGAAGCTTTAGAGACTTCCACCCTTAATAAAGACAATCCTTCCTCTATCATTCATCCACAGCTAACTCTCTCTGTAAAACACCTAAAAAGAAAAAATGTATCCCAAACATCCTAAAAAGAAATAAAATCAATTTTATTTCAGTAGAGAATGGGGAAGTAGACAAGAAGGTTAGGTTTCGCGATCAAGTCTCGGTTAAATATGTACGAAAGGCCTCGCACTCACTTCGAAATTGTACAAAAAGCGTAGGCTAAATACCGCTAGAGATTTGGGAGAAATTGAATACCTCCGTGCGAAATATTTAAGTACAACTAACCAAAATGTCCTTCCATCTATTCTCTAGCTTCTCTTACTAACACTTTTGTAAATGCGAAATAGTTAATTATCTAGTTTATTTTTTCTTGTTTCATTTTTTTTTACATTTTTACATCTTTTTTATTAACTCTTTATCAGTAGAGTCATAATGTTATATTCTTTTGCGTTCTAGGCAACGCATTTCTTCTTTAACATAAAGTAAATTCACGCATGTAAGATTTTCGTAACAGTCAAGTGCACTACTTAAAATTTCAATTAGTTAATTATAATATTGATAATGCACTTTGATTTTCATAATGTACATTCAACTTCTTATTTTTGATTCATGCAACTTAGCATACGCCAATAAGCAATTTGTATCATAATAAATTGATGCTACTTAATTTAATAAGTAATAATTATCTTGACGAGTTGAAAAACTATATAATGCACCAACCATTCTTATCAACAAATTATAATCAAGTGAGTTGTACACATTAACTTGCAACGTCATAGTGCATTTGACTGCAATAACTAATGCGCAAAATTCTGCGATTATGTAAATATTTTGTAATATTTTACAGCGAATCTAATGTAGTACATAACTGCGCTCATACTTGAAAGTAAAGCACTATAAGTGCATAACATGTAAATATACTTAAGTACCTTAATGCAATCCGCAACAAGCACTAAACTTGTTCCGTGCGTACCATTTTTTGCGTATAGCGCAATTGTATAAAAAGTATCTATTTCACTGCACTTTTAAGTGAATTAATCATTAATAGCGATAAATAGCTAATAAATATTAACAGTATTCACTGTAATAAAGCATTTTATTTTTGCAAACTATATGTAAATCCTAAAGGATTTCTAATAAAAAATAATAACAAATAAGTATTAACAGTTCTTACTGTAATAAAAAATTTGTAAATCTTCAATGATTGTTAAATAATTGCATTTTAGGCTGTGATAATAACTGCGATATTTGTAATGTTACTGCGATCTTTTTAATCTAATTGTTATTGCGTTTATTAATTTATATTGTATAAAAAAGACTGACTCTAATTGTTAACCTATCTGTGATATAAATATGCATTTTTTTGCGCTTTCGTAAATAAATAATTACCCTTAACAAAAATTTAATTGTTGGGGGGGAGTGATGTGGGGACACTCACACTTGTATGTATGCGTATGGCGCTGTAAGCGCACCAATACACATGTCAGCGTATACATGTGAACGCCTCTGCGCAGGCTCATATCAGACGAGGAAGAAGCAGCTCCGAGACTGCTTGCTTGTACTTCAGTCTTACTCCGCCAGCCATTGCGCTTAGTCGCTTTGGCTATGTAATAAACCTATAGTTAAACTTATATAGTTGTAACTTATTTCCAGATCCCATCTCCTTCTGCATTACTTATATATACAATGCCACCTAAGGCATTACAAATGCATACTTATTTTTGACTTTTAGAAATTTACTTTTCACGAAATCTATCATTCATATTTTTTGCAGATTTTTGTAAGAATGGTGGAAAGTACCTAAAATATCGAAAAACTGAAAATTTTATAGATTTATAGCATTTTAGAGACTCTATTGCATTCTGATCATGGAAATAACACCAAATACACGTCAAGCGACCAAAAAATTCTCCTAAATATTGATATTCAGTCGGATTTATATCATATGTATCCATAAAATACGAGAATAAGCTTAAAGAAATCGATTTCGACCAAAAAGACTCCTGTAATACTATAATTTCACCACGTCATCTTCAAAGTAACCTTGAAAATTTATTCACTGACCAATAACCTTCTTGATACTATTTTTTAATCTTATTCAGTACAATTTTTGGCCGAAAGATATAAAATTAACCTCAAAAAATGCATATAGTGACTAAAAATGGCCTTATTTTTCTGACGTATTTGAAACAATTCTTTGTATGATTTCTTTGAAATAACCTCAAAAACATATTGATGGATTCTAAGAGCTTCTTACTGAGATTGTTTATATTGTTCAGTGCGATGTTTTGTCGAGCACCACCAAAATATCGTTAAATAATGCGCCTAGCCAGCAAAAATATTTTATGTTGTGCTACAGCATTATTTAAAAGTAATTAACATCAGAATAGTAATGTAATATTACTAAAATATTTTACTATTTTAAAGATACATTAGCTAGCCAAGCTTGTGTTGGAGTACAAGCAAGCAGGTGAGCCCCACACAGTATAAAACGTTTGAAATATTTTCGAAATATTTCAAAACATTTCATGCTGTGCGGAACAGCTCTGTAGTTTATATTTGTTAGTATTACCGTAGAAGATGTAGTTTCTGATTATATAAAAGAAATTATGCTCTGATAAGAATCCCGTTCTTTGTGATATTAACTGTTCGAATTAAAAAATAAAGACAATGATTACATAACACAAAAACGTAACAATAATTTACAAAAATATGCACATTTAGGCAATCTGAAACTGAAAATAAATTAGTCTGCTATTTTAGTTGACAACGAAAAAAATATTATCTTTATTTAACTTGAAATATGATATAAGAGGCCGTCGTATTTCTCTGTTCTTTTCTGATTACAAAATTATTTTTTTTCCAAAAAATAGCAGATAAAGGCAGAAATGAAAAGATAGTTTCGATTTGTATAATGAAAATTGATACTTACTTTTATAAAGATAGGTTAATTTTATCGCTTTATTTTCGAGAAAAGTTGGAATAGCTTATGAAATTAGAGATTAGAGGCAAAAAATACGATTTTCAAGTTATTCCAACTTTTCTAGAAAACCAAGCGATAAAATTAATTTATTCTCATCAGAGAAAATATTGCTATTTATTATACGCATCAAACCATCTTTTAATTTCTACCTCCAGTAACTATTTTTTATGAAAAATAAATTTTAAATAGAGTCGGTAAAACAGGTATCTGTGTCGGTATACAGAAGTCTCTGAATTATTAAAAAAATTGTTAATTTTTAAATTACTAATTTTTTATTTGCTTACTATTTGTTATTCATTATTTTTCTTTATAATTCAGTTAAATTCAGTTTTTAATTTTAAAAATAATTATTTAATAATGATTTGGTAATAAAATATTTTAAAAAAAATTTTGCAGAAAAAAATTATGCGTACCCATGCCCTTAATTAAAGAACGTGATATATAAAAATATGAGGTAATCAAAATCATTTAAATTATAATTTAAATGTGATTGAACTTGTGAAGGGTTTGATAAGCATGTATTATTTTTTGTTTTGATCGTGGGTTCAAACTTCGGTACACACAATTTTTTTTTCAAAATTTGAAAAAAAATATTTTATCACCAAATTATTATTAAATAATTATTTTTAAAATCAAGAACTGAATTTAACTGAATTATAAAGAAAAATAATGAATAACAAATAGTAAGCGAATAAAAAATTAGGAATTTATTTGGCGCATTATTTTGCGATATTTTCGTGGTGCTTGATAAAATATCGCACAGAACAATATAAACAATCGCAGTGAGAAATTCTTAGAATCCTCCAATATATTTTATTGTCAATTATGTTGTTTTGATTACTATAGAAAAATAATAGTTGAGATCATTTTTGTCACTAAATGAATATTTTGAGGTTAATTTCATATCTTTCGGCCGAAAATCGTACTGAATAAGATTAAAAATCAGTATCAAGGAGGTTATTGGTCAGTGAATAAATTTTTAGGTTGCTTTGAAAAAGAAGTGAAACTATAATTTAGGATGATAATAAAAAGACTACAGGAGTCTTTTTGGTCGAAAAATGATTTTTTTAAGCTTATTCTCGTATTTTATGAATGAATATGATATAAATGCCACTAAATTAATATTTAAAACCCTCAAATATTAATATATTTAACGGTTTTTTGGGTCGCTGAACGAGTATTTGGTGTTATTTTCATGATCAGAATGCAATAAAGCCTCTAAAATGCTATAAATCTATAAAATTTTCAGTTTTTTGATATTTCAGGTACTTTCTACCATTCCTACAAAAATCTGCAAAAAATATGAATGATAGATTTTATGAAAAGTAAAGTTTTTAGAAGCCACAAATGAAAATGCATTAATACAATTAATGTAAAGGCCATTTTGAAATTTTCAAAAGTATTTTTAGGTTATGGTTGAGCCTCGTGAGGTTCTATATAGTCACTAAATATATGTGTTTTACCGTCCTCTTTTACCTCGATTTGGAATTTTGGAGAACCATTAGGAATTTACCTAATTATAACGAAAAAACAAAAAAAAAACACGTCTTTTGAGGTTATCAAGCCAATTTTGAGCCTAGGGATCTGAAACTTTCAGGATCTTAGTTTTTTGACAAGACAAAAGAATAAGCAAAGTTTCAGGGAAATCTGAGTTAAGGCCATTTTTATATGCTTATTCGGCTATACTCTTTCTGCAAGATTCCCTGCAAGGTTTCAGCAAAACTTTTGAAAATATTTCAACTAGGTTCTAGCGCAGACATATAAAGGTTGCTGTGAGGTTTCTCGAAAAGTTTCTACAAAATTTCCTGCAAGGCTGCTGCAAGATTTGCTGCAATGTTTCTGTGATATTTCTCAAAAAGTTCTTGCAATGTTTCCTGCAAGTTTGCTGCAAGGTTTATTGCAAAGTTTCTGCTAAATTCCCTGCAAAGTTTCAACAAGGTTTTTGGAAAATATTTTAACCAGGTTCTAGCGAAGACATAGAAAGGTTGCTGCAACCTTTCCTGAAAAGTTTCAGCGAGCTTTCTCGAAATGTTTCTGCAATGTTTTCCGCAAGGTTTCCGCAAGATTCCTACAAGATTTTCTGCCAATTTTCAGCAAGGTTTTTAGAAATATTTCAACCAGGTTCTAGCGAAGATTACAAAAAAATACGTAAAATCACATGTTTTTTAGATTATGTAGATTATTGAATTTGAGATTTTAATTTTCCTCCGAGAGAAAATAATTATCTTTTTTACACTCTGCGCGAAAAGTGGGTACTTCTCTCCTTACCGGCAGAATAAAAAGCACCCACTATTCGCGCCTCGTGTAAAAAATCGTATATTTACCACGGGAGTTAATTAAAAATGCCTTAAATTTTTTTTTTTTTTTAAATTTTATTATATTATTTAGGTTATTTTGAACAAAAAAAGTTTTTATAAATGTTGCTGAAATGCACTGAATCGGCGCAAAAAAATCGCCAAGTTTGAAAAAACGCGAATTTTTAAAACTGAAACAGTCTATAGCTCAGCTTCCATGGCTTTAATTTTAACCCAAAATGACGTCCATTACGCTGGTACAGCAACATGAAAAATTTGATCTTATAAAATTATTAAATTTTCATAATTTCATACAATCTTTGTGACAGTAATCTAGTCAAATGTTAAGATTATAGAATCTAGCAATACACCATCTTTCAGCAAGAAATTGACAACAAAATTTATTAATCGAAAAATTAAAAGTCAAATATTAATATTAAGAAATCCAAAAATATATTATCTTTCAGCAACAAATAAGCAATAATATACGCCGTTAGAATCGTTATAATATCTTTATTTTAAAAAAAGTTACGATAGTGGTCGTGTTATTGTTAGACTTACGTTAGCACAGTTATGGCGTCTCGGGAACAGATAAAAAAACAAAATCAATCCTCGCATAACAAATAAGCAACAAAATATACTATTTCAATCGTTAAAATATCTTAATTAGAAAAAAGTAACAGCAGTTATCGTGCTATTGTAAGACTTACGCCATGACAGCAATGGTTTCTCGGAAACGGCAGGAGCAACAAAAGCGTTTCTGAACGGAAATGTCAGCAACAAATTAGCGACAAAATATTCTGTACTAATTTTTATTTCACCCTTTAATTTAGTGAATTATTAAATTTTTTCAAGGTATGATGTTAGTTATCTAGTCAACTAATAATATTATTAAATCTCACAATATACAATCTTTTAGCAACGAATCAGCAACAAAATATCTTGTTCAAATCGTTAAAATATCTTAATTGGGAAAAAAGTTATAGCTATTTAATGATAATTAAGTGGAAATCTAAGTAAAAACAAAAAACCTCGTAAATCTTAAACGAATTTATTGGTAGCAACGTTTCGTAGTTCGTATACCACCACTTCAGGCTATAAACATACAATTATACAAGATAAAAACATACAAATCTTCACTACAAAAATATTATTATTATTACAATTAAAATTTAAATGCAAGCAAATGTCAACAAAAACTCTCATCATTGTAAACATACCTATATCAACCATACAAATTAAAACATTAAATAGTTCGTCTTTATAAAAATAATATGTTATTTCTCGTTCAATATACAATAATAAGCGTGATTATCTTTGAAGCAAACGGCTGATGAATTATTTAGAATTAATTATGGCTGATTAATTATGTAGAAACAGAGTGCGACTGTCGACAACTATAAAGCTCGATATACATTTGCGCTGTGTGTCAACTTGATGTGTCGGTATAGAAGCGGAACAAATTTTTATTAAATAAAGCATATATATTATTGTAAGTCTTGCTAAGCTGATATGTATCTAACTGTAAATTAATAGACTTTTTATCAAAATTAATATATAACGCCTCTGATATTCTTCATTTTTTAAAATTTCTTTCAAAATCCAAAATCTTTATATTATCTCAATCAAAACAATGATTTTGGTTAGTAAACATATGTAGTAAAACAACAGAATTTTTATTTCTGCATTGTTGGTATTCATACAGTCGATCCTTCAATTGTCTCTTAGTCTCGCCTGTATATGTGTCACTACACGTGGAACACTTAAATATCTATCAGCATGTGATTTTTGAAATATGCTTAAATTATCCTTGCCTTAATTTTTTTATTAAATGACGGATATAATGGATTGAAAAAAAAAAATTTTAACGCAGCATCCAATTGTATTCGACATTTTTTACCAACATACCATGTGATCTAGTTATCCATAGCTTAAAAAAAAAGAATTAATAATATTAGAAAATACTCAAAAATTCCATTTAATTATATTATAAAAATTACAAAAATACTTTTTAATAATACCTTTTTCTCTCTTCATGATAAATATTATTGATAAGTTTTTGGGACACCAATGGGTTCCCCTATATCACCACTTTTTGCCGACATAGTTATGACAGACTTAGAAGAGTTATTTTTAAAAATATTAAAAAATGATTACCAAATAAATTGTTTGTTTTATTTTCGTTATGTTGATGATACTTCCGTGTGTGTTCATCAGTCATCAATAAACACTGCATCAAATATTTTCAATAGTTATCATGAAAGATTAATTTTCACACATGAAATTCAGGACGAACAAGGTTTGAGTTTCCTTGATGTAAATTTTAACATAGTTGACAGTAATTTTATTTATAATTGGTATATAAAACCGTTTAATTCTGGTAGGATTTTGAATTTTAATTCCTTTCATTCTATGAATTTAAAAATAAATATAGCCCATAATCTTACGGATCGTGCAATATTATTATCACATCCACAGTTCCATACAGGGAACCTAAATATTGTTAAAAAACTTTTACTTTGAAATGATTATCCTTATAAATTTTGTCAAAAACATATTAAAAACCGTTTATTAAAACATAATAATGATAATGTAGTATTTTTGTAGTGAAGATTTATATGTTTTTATCTTGTATAATTGTATATTTATAGCCTGAAGTGATGGTATACTAACTACGGAACGTTGCTAACAATAAACTCGTTTAAGATTTACGAGGTTTTTTGTTTTTACTTAGATTTCCACTTAATTATTATTACATATTGTTTTACACCGGGCACGAATTCTTGAATATTATCTAAAAAGTTATAGCAGTTGTGCTAGCGTAAGATTTACGTTTCAGAGAAACCATGGCTGATTCTCGGAAACGGCTGGAGCAACAAAATCGGTTCTGGTGTAACAAATTAGCAGTGAATTAGCAACAAAATATGGTATAGATTAGATCGTCGCGTTTTTATGTTGCTGTGCTAGCGTAATAGATGTGATTAAAAGCACTGTTTACTTTTAAACTTGGATTGGAAATATTATAAGAAGGCTTCGGCATGCTCTTAAATAAATTAAAGTAAAAAAAATTTAGACGTTTTTGATTCTAAGATTTTTATTTATATAAAAATTAATATTTAATTCTCAAATCTTTAATATTTAATATTATAATCTTTTTACCTTTTATGTCATTGTCGCTGGAGACACAGGTAGCGTCAACTCCGATTTGATCCAAGTCTAGAGGAAGCTGAGATGTACGTTGTTCCTAAAAAAATATTTGAAAATTGAAATAAATTTATGGTTGATTCCATTTCAAATCGAACAGCCTGTATACACTCAAGTCACCAAAACTAAATGTTCAAACTGAAAATGTACACAATAACTTTAGAGGGCTATCATTTTACTAATTTTCAATGAATTTTAGAGAGCCTTTTTTTGTTTTATTTTGTTTCGAGCTCTCTTCAATCCAGTGCGAGGAATTCCAAAAAAGAATAAAAAATGACTCAGATATATGGATTTTATCAAAAAATGCTCTTTTAATGCACATGCATTTTTCTCGAAAAGACCATCTTTTATTTTTCTGAAATTTTTTTGACTGATAGAGGACCAAATTACCTATCTAATGGTATCTGTTTGATCCTGTATTTTTTTGTTTGGAGCAAGAAAAAAATTCACAAATTTTATTGTTGAAAAATGCTTGTATATACGTTCAGAGGTCTTAAGCAATCTACATTCAAACGCTGTCGCATGCTTCGCTCATTGTTTGTGTACATTTGTATGCATGTATCTACCATCAATAGTGATATATATGTATGTAAAGTCGTAATATAAAAATAAATACTTTAAAATGGAGGAAAATAATTCCATTCTTGTATATCTATATTACTTATGTTTCAATGTACAAACAATTCTAATATCACATTAGAATTGTTAAAACTAAAAGAAATTGTAAAGATTAAATTACGTTTGCTTTGTGGATTAATGGTAATAAAAACAGTAAGTTGATAAGTTTTTAAAGAAAAACTTTTAATCTGCGCACTAAAAGCAAGTTGTCATGTATGCATAAAAAATAGTCAACGTGAAGCTATAAAGAAAGAAAAAGAAGAAGGTAAAGCTGATCCAACTAAGAGAGTATCACGACTTCGGATCACAGATTTTGCTTAAACTTCGGAATAAGTTTTAAAATGACAAAATATGGAAAAAGCTACAGTCACAAACGCTTAATATTCTTTTAGTTACAGGCAATTAAAGAAATCAACTGAAAAAGTTACTAGATTTTTATACGCATATAGTTTTTTAGCATTGATAGCTAGAAGCATGAAACTGTTTTTACATGAAAGCGGAGCTAAAATCCTTTCGAAATAGTAGTTATAGTATATCAAAATATTATTTTTTTCCAAAGTTATAGAAAAAAGATAGCTATAACAAAAGATGAAATGAGGTCCAATCTTTATTACGCTATAGCTTTGGAAAAAAATAATATTTTGATATACTATAGCTACTATTTCGAAAGTGTTTAAGCTCAGCTTTCATTTAAAAAAAGTTTTAAGCTTCTAGCTATCAATGATGAAGAACTATATGCATTGAAAAATCTAGTAACTTTTTTATTGATTTTCTTTAATGGCCTGTAACCAAGGAAATATTGTGCGTTTGTGATTAACCGTAGTTTTTTCCATATTTTGTAGTCTGAAAGCTCATCCCAAAGTTTGAGTAAAATCCGTGATCCAAAGTTGTGATACTCTCCTAATTAGTAGGATAAGCTTTTCCTTCATCTTTTTCTTTTTTTATAGCTTCACGTTAAATATTTTTTATGTATACATGACAACTTGCCTTTAGTACGCTGCTTAAAAGTTTTTCTTTAAAAACGTATAAGCTTACTGTTTGTTTAATAAGATTACCATTATCCCACAAAGCAAAGGTGATTTCATCTACATAATTTTTTTTTTAATTTTAAAAATTCTAATGTGATATTAGAATTGTCTGTACATTAAAACTTAAATAATATAGATATACACGGATAGAATTATTTTTTTCCATTTTTAAGAAGTTATTTTTATATTACGAATTTACATACATATATATATATATATATATATATATATATATATATATATATATATATATATATATATAATTATTATTATTATTGATGGTAGATACATGCATACAAATGTATACAAATAATGAGCGAAGCATGCGACAGCGTTTGAATGTAGATTGCTTAAGACTTCTGAACTTATATACAAGCATTTTTCCACAATAAAACTGTAAATTTTTTTCTTGCTTCAAAACAAAGAATACAGGATCAAACAGATATCATTAGATAGGCAATTTGGTCCTCTATCAGCAAAAAAAGATGGCCTTTTTGAGAAAAATGCATGTGCATTAAAAGAGCATTTTTTGATAAAATGCATATATCGGAGTCATTTTTTAGTCTTTTTTAAAATTTCTTGTACTAAATTGAAGAATGCTCAAAACTAAATAAAACAAAAAAAAGGTTTACCAAAATTCATTGAAAATTAGTAAAACGATAGCCCACTAAAGTTATTGTGAACATTTTCAGTTTGAACATTTAGTTTTTGTATGCAATTTTGTGTGAAAAACAAAAATATGTGTCTCCTGATTTTCCAAGTAGAATAAAATACTTCATCGGTACAGTAATTGGTGACTTGAGTGTAAACAGGTTGTTCGATTTAAAATGGAATCAGCCTTATAGTAATTAATAAGTTTTTATAAACAATAAACTTTTATTATTAAAAAAAATCAACATTTATTCACGAATTCTTATTCAACAAATCATTAGTCTTTAAAATAAATAAAGATCATGGTGTCATTAATATTATTCATTTCTAGCCAATTGCACTTTAAATCGAACAGCTACATTACACTGAAGTCACTAATCCCTGTGCGAACGAAGAATGATATTTTTCTTTTAATATAAAAAGAATCAAATTAGTTGGTTTTGCTGCAACATCGATTGCGTGAAATATGCACATTGGAAAATTACATACAAAAACTAAATGTTCCGACTGAAATTTTTCAGAATAACTTCAGACCACTACTATTTCATAAATTTTTAATAGACTTTGGTAAACTTTTTTCGTTTTATTTTACTTTTATTCATCTTTTATTTTATACATGAAATTTCAAAAAAGAATAAAAAATGATCAAGATGAATGCATTTTATTAAGGAAATGTAAAATAGCCAAATTACAGTTTTCTAAATCTTTGATTCTTAATCCAAAAGTTTTAAAAATATCTCTATACTGCCTTCTATTTTTCTTAATAGAGAAAATATGTTCATTTAATATGAAAATAAAC
Organism: Anastatus disparis; assembly: GCA_017163975.1. Lineage (NCBI taxonomy): Eukaryota > Metazoa > Arthropoda > Insecta > Hymenoptera > Eupelmidae > Anastatus > Anastatus disparis. Next base: position 743,719 of record JAFFSR010000014.1, read on the forward strand.
ATTTTTTTCATCCTTCTTCCATTAATTTTATTTTGTTATTTCATAATTTATTCGATATTTCTTCATATAAAAGATAAAAATAATTCCAACTGGAAAGCAATTTTCATATCTATTTTTCTATGACATTTAGAAAAAAACTCCTGACATATAAATCTTAGAAGTTTATTGTTAGAAAGAAAATAAAAATATATTTCATGATGGAAAAATTTTTTTTTTTTGAAAAACACAAATGTAAAAAAAAATCGAGAAAACAATTTCTATTATTACTTTAAAAATATCCCTAGTAGAAAGTTCAACATAAAATATGGTCAATCAACCAACATATGGCCATATTTGTACAATGTAATTACATTGTCAAATTTCACCATGAGTTGGCCATAATATGCACTTATTCAAATAATTCAGAATAAAGTATTTTAAAATAAATATTAAGAGCAGGTCGGATTCGCTGTCCTTGTCTAATTGAGTGTTTTGTTATTTACTCAAGTATTAATCGATGTATCTGCAAATTCAAGGTTGAGCGCAATAGATATTATGATTAATATTTATGCACAAGAAAAAAAATTCTACCGCTTTGTTTTTAAGAAAAGAAAGGAACGCAAAAATATTATAAACATGAACTTTAACTTCAGCGTTTCTCACTTTTCTCAAAAACGAAGCGGTAGAATTTTTTTTTCTTGTACATAGATGTTCATGATAATAATATCTATTGCGCTCAACATTTAATTTCAAGATACACCATTAAATACTTGAGTAAATAACAAAAAACTCAATTTTTACTCGGTCGGTATCAGATTCTACTCCGGCCTGGTCTTAAGAGTAGGCCGGAGCAGTTTTGATTATCAACCAAGGAGTAAAAATATTATTTTATCATACATAAAATAATTATACTATTTTCAAAAGGAATTGTTATTAAGCGCAATTTTTTATACATACATGATTGTATTTTTTTTTATGGTTTTTCATTACATTCACTATATTTTAAACGAAAAGTAAGTAACCGTACTTAGAGTTTAATAAACAGCTGTAGTATGAAATTTTTAATTTTCTTAAATATTCTTTAATTATTTTTGGCGAGCGCAATAGAGAAACAAATTTCGTGAATGTATTTAAAATTTTAATGCATTCCATTACGTATAGTAGGAGAAAATTAAACAACGGATTTTCGATTCTCGGTCGATATCGAATCTGCTCTGGCCTGCTCTTAAGTAGATAACAAAAATCTTAATTAAACAAGAGCAGCGAATCCGCCCTGCTCTTAATCGTATATACATATATATATATTGATTTAATTATGTATAGCATATGTAAATAGTTAATCAAACATAATCAAATCGAATCATAGTAAATTATACTAAACAATTTTTTCAGGAATACTAACACGTGTTCGTTATTATAATGTGCGTGCGTGCGTGCGCGCGCGCGCGTGTGTGTGTGTGTGTGTGTGTGTCCAAGTAAAAGGTTGTGGTTACAATATTTTTATCTTTCTTGATTTTCTCAAAACTAATGCGATGGAATTTTTTTTCTTGTGCATAAATATTTATAATGATATCTATTGCGCTCGAACTTCAATTTGCAGATACATTGATTAATCCTTTAGTAAATAACTAAATACTTAATTAGGCAAGTACAGCAAATCTGGCCTGCCCATAAGTCAATAAATGCAGAAGTGACACAAAGTGGTCTTTGCAAAAAATTATGTAAAAAGTATATTGCATTAGTAGAAGTGTCCAATAACATTTATGCGTAAGTTTTGTAAATAGACTATCATTATATTTTTCTTTTTTTAGTAAATCATTGTTGAAGCAGGAAGATCTATTATTAATATAATTAACAAATAGATTTGAATGAAATTCGATATATTGGTAAATGTTACATATAAGATAACGTCATTAAATTTTTGGAAGTCTAGGGTACACAGGAGAAAAGTTAACAAAGTTTTTTTTTCGGGATTTGAATATGTAGTCTTATGGCAAAACTTACTTTTACCGCACTCACTTAAGAAATACAGTTTATTTAACAAACAGATATTGTGCGAATTTATTAAATAGCTTAGAAAACATTCGAAGAAAGTATAAATTTTCAAAAAAGAGGCATTGTGAGAGTTGTAATAAATAATTTTGTAAAGGCGTTTAATGAATTTTATTTCTTAGACGCCATGACCAAAGATATCTGGCAATACTGTGAAAGTAAGATAGATGCGATGACGTGCGCGTTTTATAAATTTAAATAGTGTGATGCATATAGAGTATTAGTGCAAATACTAACTTCAGATTAAAAGCGTTATTTATGCATAAAAGGCTAAGGTGATAATAAGAATAATTAAATCTAAATGCTCAAATGAAATTTAAATAAAATAACGGATATATCAAATCATTCGAATATGAATATATTATACAATAACAATAGCAATTTATATTTTCTAATCACAATTTTTTACTTACTATCACATTTTTATAATTTAGACATGCATAGAGTAATATGAATAATATTTTTATAGAAAAATAAAAAAATAATATTCATCAACGCATTTAGAAGTTGTATAAAAATAGCTTAAATGGATAATTTGATAGTACAGATAAGAATATAAATAAATAATATCTTCAAAAAATACAATCATGTATACAATACTTATTTTTTGGTATAAAGAATCGGCAATTTTTCCAAATAATCAGCAATTTTTTAAATTACTTTCATATTCTTTGTAACTTTCTTATTGCCGTTTTTTATCATCTTTTAAAAGCTCTATCAAACCTGTATTTATTCTTACGGTAAAATGAAAAATCTTATCGCAGGTATATTTGCATTTATCATTTTTTTTTTTAATATCATATGATGTGATTACTTTGCATCAATATATGATATAATGATAAAATTAATGCAAGACCGAAAAACAACACACTGTCGAATGAACACGCACGCAACGGCTGTAGTGTTGCAATATTGCCAGATGTAATATTTATATCTAATAATTCAAATGAGAACTACAGATAATCTGCTTTGACTTGTGTAGTAAGGATAGAACTTCCTTAAAAATGTAAATATTCAATATGTAAATAATAAATATAAAATGGAAAAGAAAATTATTTCCTTTTTTTTATATTAAATATTCAATATTTCCATATGTAAATAGTGCAGTGCTAAACATTTTGCATTTGAGTATATACAAAATAAGGAATTCATTAATTGCTGTCACAAAGGAAATATAGAACTACCAAATAATCCTACTTACCAAGAAGAATTAGAAAAATTAGCCACAGAATTTTCAGAAAATAGTATTTTCGTAAAAATATTAGATCATACAACAATTCTTTAGCTTTTACAAGTTTTGGTGCAAATTTTGACAAATTAACAAGTAGGGGACCACAAGCAATCAGAATTTGTGGTCAAATATATCAGAACGTTAATGCTTTGTATCCTAATGAAAATGAAGCTCAAAAATATGGACAATTATATGTTCATGATAATGGATTAGTAATTTCGCAACGGAAAAGTTCAGATACAAAATTAGACTTATTACGTGAAATATATAGATTATTAAGATGAAGTAATCTTTATGCTTAAGCTTATAAAATGATGTATGGAAGAGAAAAAGGAGAAATGGAACAGTGCGAAAAATTTGGTATTCCATCAAAAACTGTAACTATGTCTATTAAACGCAATTAAAAATTAGACAAAACTTGTTATAAATGGTACGACAATTATTTCCGAATCACATCTATTATTACTATTATTACTATTTAATAACGTAACTGCATTATTAATCTTTCTAATTCTTATATTAGTATATTTTTTAATAAATTCAATCGGATAATTATTTGCCGTTAAAATCGAGTGAACATAATTTAAATTTTCTTTATGAAATGATGGATTTGCAAGCTTAATAGCTTTATCAACCAAGGTAAATACTGTAGCAACCTTTTGTGAAATAGGAGAATGTGAGTAAAAATTAAGATAGATACCCGCATGTGTAGGCTTTCTGTACCAATTAGTAATTATTGAACCATCTGGTTGTAATACAAGAGATAAGTCCAAAAATGAAATTTTATTATTACTTGGTTTTCCAACAGTAAATTGGATATTAGGATCATAAGTATTTAAATGTTGTAACAACCAATCAACTTTATCAGTACGTACGCATACCAAAGCATCATCAACGTTAGTTTTCCAAAATAACACATCTGACGAACAAATCATTAAACAGTCACCAATAAGGTCCTGCAAAACAATATCTGACAAAATTGGACTGATTGGACTTCCCATGGCACTACTTTTGTCTATAATATTTATTATTAAAAACAAAATAATTATTATGCAGTTTTTATTATTATGCGGTGAATTCATTTAAGTTAATTGAAGGTAATTCTACATTTGTGATGTGTGTCTAAAAAATGTGTCCACATAAATTACAAAGATTTAAACTACTTAAACAGAGTATACAAATAATTATAAGATCTAAGTTGATAGGTATCAAGCTGTAAATTAATAGATTTCCTCTCAAAATTAATATATAAAGCTTCAGATATTCTACGTTTTTTGTAATTCCTTTCAGACTCTAAAATTTTAACTTTGTCCCAATCAAAAAGATGATTTTGATTATTAAGTATATGTAGTGAAACAACAGAATTTTTATTCTTGTACAGTTGATGTTGAAGTATACGATCTTTTAGTTGTCGTTTTGTCTCACCTATATAGGTATCATTACAAGTAGAACACTGGAACGAGTAAACAAAATGTTCCTTACGTACATACTGACACTCTCTAGTGACACTCTGTACAAATGTAGAGCAGAACCTTATGTTTTTGTCGTTTATATCATGTGTTTATGACTAAATGTATTTACTATTTGCTTTAGATTATCGTGAGCTCTTTATTGTTATAGAATTCACTACATATAAAAATTTATTATATTATTGTAATATTATCTAGATTGAACTATGTATTTTTTGGTAATCTGTTTAAAAGCTATATTTTTGTAAGCTGTACATGATTATTATTAGGTGCGTAAAGTTTCTTAATTTACTTAAAATCTAATATTTATTGAAACATGTTTTTGCCGCTTTATGCTTCTCTTATTGTAACTTTTTTACTTATTTTATAATTCGTATTATTTTTTAAGATGTTGTAACTATTTATTTTATAATTTATGTTTTTTTTAAGTTGTCAAAATTATGTATGTTGACTTTAAAATGAAAATTATATATTTTTTATAGCCTAAAAAGGTGGTTTCTCGACCACGAAACGTAGCAGCAATAAACACGTTTAAGACTATTCGTGTTTTGTTGTTTTTTACCCAGAAGTCTACTTAATTTATTATCACATCTTTTTTACTGGGTACCTAATTCATACATTAATTCGTTTATAAATTTTACATTACGACTCTTAATTTGCATCTTTGTCCCATAGACGATAAACTTTTGATTCATTATCATACCCAAGCATTATACATAGAGTTGATCAAGGTTGAAACTTTTCTTTTGAAGGTGTTTTATCCAGGGCATAGGCTATGCATCCAAATGTTCTTAAATGTTTGACAGTGGGTTCAAATCCACACCATGATTTAAAAAGTGTAATATTATCTAATGCCTTGGTTGGACATCTGTTCCTTATGTATGTAGCTGTATTTATAGCTATAAATGTACTGGTAAACTAGACTGTATTAGTATACAGCGAGCCATCTCCACTAAGGTTCTATTTTGTCTTTCGGCGACGCCATTTTGGCCTGGAGTGTACGCAACAGTGCGCTCTCGGTTAATACCGCAATTTTCTAAAAAAGTATCAAAATTTTTTCCGCAATATTCTAGACCGTCATCGGTTCTTAAAATTGTAATTTTGCGTTCTTATATTTTAAAGAGTACGTTTTCACTTTATCTTTTGATTTCAACATGTATACGGTTACGATATGTATAATCGTCGTAGATCTTGTATAATCGTCTATAAAGGTGGCGAAATGTGATGCACTGCTAATGGATTTTTGTCTTATAGGACCACCAACGTCCGAGTGAATCAATTTTAGTGGCTTCGTAGATGAGCGAGTAGACTGTTTAGGCAGAGGCGTTACTGTTTGCTTGCCTAATATGCATGTGTGACATTCAGATGAACTATCCTTGACTATTGGATGCATACCATGAACCATTTGATGCATTGTTAATTTTTTTAGGTCTGTTGCGTTCAAATGGACATATCGGTAGTGCCATACCAACTGTGTGTTTTTTTCTTCATCAGTAAGATCGACTTGTTCATCAATAGGCCGTATAAAGAAAAGGTTTCCAGTCCGCTGCGCGGACTAAAGGTACTTCATGTGTACAGGTGCACATAATGTGTTATCTAATCGTAACGTTTTATTATTTAACTTTCTAGTTTGAATTTTTAATCCAACTACTCCTTTTCCAACTATTGAAGTAACCTTGTTGGTAGCCAGGCGTACATTTTGATTTTCAGTTTTATTTATACTTCTAAACCCACCTTGGTTATTGCACATGTACGACATTGCACCGCTGTCTAAACACCAATCATTTGCAGATATTTGTTCAGTGTTGAGGGCTATAGCTATGGACGTATTCTCCAACGGTTCAGTTTGTATTTAATTTATTTATTCTTCATCAAAAAATACGAACATTGCATTTTCTTGTATATTCGAAGTCATTTGTGTTGTACGTTCGCTTTTATGCAAACATTCACTTGCCTTATGGCCTAATTTATGACAAAAATTACACTTTTATGGTCTGTTGAAATTCTTATTATTATTTTGCAAGTAGTTATTGGAAGTATTCTGTTTGAAGTTCAGCGAGCGTTCACTTTTATTTTGTTTATTTTTATAGCTGACTTCCGCATATAAGGTATCCGATGTATCTTGCTTTGCTTGTAAGCCTTTGCGGGAATTTTCATCTCCTATTGATTTTATTTTAAGTATTTCTGCTTTTGGTAGTGTATTTTGTGCTTCTATGGTACACCTAAAATATCCATAAGTATCTGGTAAACTATACAGCATTAATATGCTTAATAAGTCATCTGCTACTTTTATATCCATTTCATTTAATTTATCTACTATGTTTGAAAAATTGTTTGAATGATCAGTTTGAAAGATCAGTCATACTATCTGAATCGCTCATTCTTGAAAAAAACTAAATTTTTTAGGAGCGTGGCCGTTCTTGCAGGTCCATTTGATTTGTAAACGCTTTCGAGTTTTTTCCATACATCATTCGACGTAGCACAGCCCTTTACATAGCATAATTCTGATCTACTCATTGTCAGAATTGTATTGGCTCTAGCCTTTAAATCGTTCTTTTTCCATGCAGGTACATCAGTATTTTTCGTGGGCTTTTCAATTATTCCTTTTGCATATCCCCATAAATCATTTTTAACTAGGGTTTCTTCCATTTGCAATACCCACGTGTCGTAATTATCTTTATTTAATTTTTCTATATGTAGTGTTATATGAAACAACATCTTAATTTATTTTTTGCTTTTTTTTTGTTCTATTTTTTTCTATTTGTATTACTAATATTCAGCTTGCGATAAAATAAATTACCTCGTGCTAACGTTTATTGTTTACGCCCTCACTTTTCACTTTTTTTTTTAAATTTACTGAATTTTGTCGTTTTAATTATTTTGTGCACATGTGGTTGACAAGTGTTCATAGGTTATATTATCTTTTCAAATTTTTTTTATTTACTGTACATTATCTTGTGTCTATGTTTTCTTTTATTATAATATCCTGGGCCCATAACCTGCTAGATTATAGGAATCAAATAAATATAGAACACTCAGTATCAATTGAACTTATACTTATTTATTACATGATGTAGACACAAGTAAGTACATGCAAGCAAGTGAAGTTTACAAAAGGTAAGTGAATTATGGTAAGGTAGGGATCAGGTTAGGTAGCTGACGTTACTACATACAAAAACCCCGGTCAATTCAAAACACTATTTGTATAAATTACTATCCTCAACATTATCTAATAAGAAGTATGATACGAAAGCGGAAAAATTATTTGCATGAAGATAGCGCATCATTAACTCGTTACGCGCGAGCTAAAATTAGAAAAGCAATTAAGGGGAATCCTCATACCGACCTAGAGTTCTACCTTATCTACATTTAAATTATGAATTTTAATAGAAATTTAACTATTCATGACTGAAATTCGTAGGAGAGGCACATTCTTAACAAGCCAAAGAATTTATTGCAACGTTAAAAGACAATATAAGGGTAAAAATAAAGGCGAAAACTGCTTAATACGATTAACTTTTCAATGTAGTTATGAATAATCGTATTATGCAGTTATTGTCTTCATTTTCACTTTAATTCTGTCTTTTAACGTTGCAATAAATTCTTTAGAATGTTAAGAATGTGCCTCTTCTATGAATTTAAGTCAAAAATAGTTAAATTTTCATTAAAATGCATAATTCAAATATAGATGAGGTAGATCTCTGTGCCGGTATGAGGACACCCCTTAAAACAGAAGAAAATGATGTAAGTAGAAGAAAATATCATAGAAAATAACCTGTTTAATATTTTCTTCTTTAAATATTAAGAGAAGGTGGTCATGTATCTCCGTCCTTTTCTAATCAAAGAATTATTTTTTTTGTAATAACTAATAACTTTAACAAAAAATAAAGAGATAGCCCCATCTCGTATCACAAAAAGGAATATTTTCTTTAATGAGAAGTAATTGATTTTATCTATTGGTTTTCAAAAAAACCTTGAAAAACCAAATTGTTTACCCTAACCACTATGTTTCAAGTTTTCCAAGATTTTTTTGAAAATGAAACAATAAAATCGATTCTTTTTCATCAAAGAAAATGTTGCTTTTTGTAATACGAGATGGGGCTATCTCTTTATTTTTTGCTGAAGTTATTAGTTATTGCAAAAATCTCAATTCTTTGAGTAGAAAAGGACAGCGAATCCAGCCTGCTCTTTAAGAGACTTAAACTTAGAATTATTAATACTTCATTTTTTCCAGTCTGCACGTGATCAACAAAATCCTATTGGAAAAGTAAATAATGAAACAAAGCAGCAACGTTTTCATGAGTCCAGCTTATGTGAGAGTTTCCAATGTTTATATGGAACTTCTAGTATTAACAATGACACTAACCATTATTCAGAATCAGGAGATTATGATAGAGGCGTACAATCAAACTTGGTTAATGTGGGTAACAAAATATATTTTAAATAAACTAATCTAATAAAAATTTCAAAATTATGATAAGGTAGACGTAGGTGAATCGAAGTATGATAAACTTTAGACTTATAAATTAAGGCTTTAGATGAAGGAAACCTATTATTTTTATTTTTAATACAATATTTAAACATTAATTTATTACACTGAAAGAAATTTCGTCTTTGGGTATCTCGATATTTAGAGTCTATTGATTTCATGAAAGAAACAACATTTCATAACTCTACATTTCGTATTATTTCAATTCGTACAAGCGTATAAAATAAACTCTAAGAATCCTCGAATACATGCAAAACGAAACTGAACTTGATCTTACTCGAAATTCGTAAATATGGAATTCATGGAGTCCTCGCAATAACGCAAGCGCACGGCCGAGCTACCTCAACTCGGCTCTGGGCGTTTGAGACTCCGAGAGCCGAGATTCTTGATTTCTGCAATACCTTTGAATAAGAGACTCCGACGCTAGCGAATCAATTTAACACGATGTATTGAAAAGTCTTTATCCCTTAAGTCATCGACTTCTCCAAAGGCAAAATTTTTTTTGGTGTAGGAAAAAATTAATTAAGCATTAATAATAGAATTAAGAATAAGAAATTACGAATTCAACAGAAAGTCGATTTGCAGCTATTGCTGCAGTCGTGTATCTAATTTTGCGTAACAGTTACTACGGAAGCTTTACTTAATTTTTGCACTTTCTTTTTCTTCGCTACATTCTTTTTTATCATTTCTTAATTCAAATTTAAAACTAGTTAAATATTTTAGGATTTCTCAGCTCATTTTGACACTTATATTTATCCCGTTCGAAAAGTTGAGATTGGGTTAACCATGTGTTATATTAATAAAAATATACCGCAATGGTTCATGTTTGGTGATTTTGATGACGCATAATGCTAAAGTGCAAAATTAAAATATTAAATATGTGCTAAGTGAATTTTTCAAAAAATATACAGTATACATAGATCTATTTAATTTAATAATATAAACTTATTTTACACAATAAAAAATAAAAATATAAAATATTGTTAAATTTAGGATGCATGCGTGATCACGATTTTTTAAAATATATCAAAATATATCAACAGTTTAGTTTCAAATGTACAAATATTAAGTATTTTTTGTAAGATATATTTTTTAATATAATTAATATTATAATTTATAATTTTATCTATATACTACAATTTATAATGTATAATTTTATCATATATTCAAATATTATTTATAAACTCGAAAAAAATTATTTTTACTGATTGTATACAAATAAACAGTAACTGTCACTTCCACAGCAATACCCTCATCTATAATAGCTATTATATTAAATCTGCCGTCCAAAGTAAGAAAACCTTAACTCCAATGGGATTCCAATGTAGTTAACCACTTTTATACTTTGGACGGCAGAAATACATTCAATTTATGTGAGATATTACTTAAGGGGTGTCCTCATACCGGCACAGAGATCTACCTTATCTATATTTGAATTATGCATTTTAATAAAAATTTAAGTATTTTTGACTTAAATTCATAGAAGAGGCACATTCTTAACATTCTAAAGAATTTATTGCAACGTTAAAAGACAGAATAAAAGTGAAAATAAAGACAAAAACTGCATAATACGATCATTCATAAATACATTGAAAAGTTAATCGTATTAAGCAGTTTTCGCCTTTATTTTTACCCTTATAGTGTCTTTTAACGTTGCAATAAAATCTTTGGCAAGTTAAGAATGTGCCTCTTCTACGAATTTCAGTCATGAATAGTTAAATTTTTATTAAAATTCATAATTTAAATGTAGATAAGGTAGAACTCTATGTCGGTATGAGGATTCCCCTTAAGATTTATTATAATACAGGTTTTAAATCCTGTTATATGTTCAAGCTATTCCGATGAAAATTACGAAGTGCCATTCAATATATAAAAAGGTTATATATTGAAAATATTCTTATATGAATGTTTTATCATAAAAATTGAATGTATTTCGACTACTATTAGCTTATTTAAATTAAAGGCTGATTTTTTATTTTATTTACACGGAGAAAGATAGTGTAACAATTTTAATTATAGTTAGTAATAAAAATTACTATATTTAATAAAAAAGCTGGGATATTTAAAAATTATGAAAATTTTTATTATATTTATAATTGTTGGGAATATAGGTTTTATGTTCCGGGTCGGAAAAAAAAACATTTTTTTAATAATATTAAATTGATCGATATGAATTATACATTATGTTAAGTACAGTAATTATTGATTTATCTTATTGTAAATGGCTTAGCTTCACTTTACATATACGATTGTAAAGAGCTTGTCTTTGTCGCTACATGGCGCTTGCTAGACTCTGTTCAACAGACTGAGTTCTCTCAGTTAGAGCCTTTCTTCATCAGCTGATTTGATGTATCGTGTATATCGTCTAGTTCGCATTTACCGACGATGGCGATACGCATACAGATGAAAGATGCAATATTTACTTATGACAACAATAACAAATATTGCTATAAAATATGATTAAGTTGGCGACATCGTTTAAAAAATGAAACTATATCTTATTAGAAAAATTGCTGTATTACATAGTAAAAATTATAATATAGTAAAATTTCATATGACAGAATAAAAATATTTGATATATTATATTAGGATTAATGCTATAAAAATAATAAATTTTATTATGCATATAATAAATTTCACTTTTTCAAATAATAATGTCGAGTCGATGATTTGTAAATTTAATTCCAACCTCAAAATTTCCTACCGAATTGAAAGTACTTGTATAACATATGAAAACGATTTGAAATTTCATGTATTACATGTCATGATGGCGCAGTTGGTAACGTTCAAGCTTGGAATCCTTGAGTAACCCAGTTCGACTCCATTCCAGGTAAAATTTTTTTCAAAAGCTATCTAATTTAAAAAATTAAATTAATAAAAAAATAAAATTAATTCACATAAGAAACAATTAATTAACAACTCTCGAGTTCAAGAAATAATAAATATATAAAATTGTATTTTACGCACCTGCCCACACAAAGTTTACTTTGTAACATAGTAATTTTTCTTATAATTTGTCCCACTCTTCCTATATAATATAGTAATTTTTATTACAATCTATAATTATATTTGTTATATCACTTCTCTTCGTGTATAAGTGTGAGATTCTCTATTTTAGTGGTTAGATAGTTCATAATGTGGGTTATTACATAAAAAATTTTTTATGCTTTTTGACTTATGCAAAGTGTTGTAACTATTTATGTTATAAATGTTTATATTTATTGATAATCATAAAATTTTATATAAATCAAAAAACATGGAAAATGTTTCTAATGACCTAGAGTAGGACCTACCTTACCATCAATACAGAGGAATATATTCTTTTTAATAATAAAATAAAAAACCAGCCCTTATTTTATTTTTCATTAAAAGTAGTCTTAATACGTTCAATTTTCATAATGAAACATCCGTAGAAAATAGTATATTTTTCACCTAAAGAAAAAAAGTAAACAATGTCCGAAATCGTAAATTGTCTCCCAAGATGAAGGCAAGGGGGCAAACATACGATTTAAGGCATTCTTTTTTTCCCGTGACAAAAATGCGATTTTTTTCAACACCAAGTCGAAATTACCACTTTTTTGGCACTATGTAAAAAAGTGGTACTTTCGGGCCAGGTGTTGAAAAAATATTTTTAATATAACTCCTTATATGTTGCATGTCGCTTTACACAATTCTTGATGGAACAGCTTGGCATTTCACAGGAATAAAAATCTGTATTGTGTTAAATCTAATGTAATAAATAAATCAAAACTTACAAAGACAGTTTTTCACCTTCGGGTCACCGTTTTTGCTCAAATTTTGAGAATGTTTTCTGTATGCAGAAATATGAAGAAAGCCAAAATTTTAGAGACCAACGCTCAATATTTCCCTAGTTACAAAATCACTAAAAAAGTCACTAGATTTTCAAACGCTCATAGTATCTCATCATTGTTAGCTAGAAGCTTATACCTTTTTCTAAATAAATGTTGAGCTTAAATTCTTTCGAAATAGTACCTATAGCATCTCAAAATATTATTTTTTCCCAAAGTTAGAGCGTAATCAAGATTGCATCTCAATTTTTCGTTTAAAACATTAATTAACAATAAAAGCTAAAATTGGGTTCAATCTTTATTACGCTATAACTTCAGGAAAAAATAATGTTTCGATATGCTATAACTACTATTTTGAAAGGATTTTAGCTCAGCTTTCATTTGAAAAAAGATTTAAGCTTCTAGCTAATAGTGCTTAGGAACTATAAGCGTTTGAAAAACTAGTAACTTTTTTGTGATTTTCTTCAACAGCTTGTAACTAGGGAAATATTGAGCGTTGGCATCTAAAATTTTGGATTCCTTTATGTTTCTGCATTCAGGAAACGTTTCCAAAATTTGAGCAAAGTTGGTGAGCCGAAGGTGAAACACTCTCCTTCTTAGACTTTTTTTTATAAATGTGATATAATAAGGCTTAAAGCTTTTCTTTGTTTTGTATCTTATAAAAAAATTATTGTTTTTTACCTACATATTATCTGATAATTATTTGATTGAAATTTCAAAATGATTATAGAACTTTAAAATTAAAATTTTTAGTTTTTGTAATAAAATTAATTCTTTGATTAGAAAAGGACAGATATACTGAAAATTAAATAACGAAAAAAGACACACTTTCATATATTTTTTAATGTTTCTTTATTGGTGCGTCATAACCTAAAATGGGAAAACCGCTATTTTAAACAATTTTTATTATTTACTTAACAACTTCTAGATTAAATGAAAAAAAAAAAATTTTTTTTTAACCAAACTGAAAAAAATACGTTAAAATCATGTATTACTTCGAAAGAATTCAACTAATTTTGTGAGAAGTTCCAAATACGTCTTGCAGACATTGCAAACACGTTTTACTCTAATTCTCATTTTTATTAACGAATTATTTTGAATAAAATTTATAATGTTATAATATTTGCATAAATTTTTTTTAGATGATTAAAATTTGTCAAATTTAAATAAAATTATTCAAACTTGAAAATTTCTATGATTCGACGTATCCTAAAAGGCTGAAGCGGGCTTGACTTTATCCAAGGTCACCAGGTAATATTTTAATTACCGAATTAAAATTTACTTTATTAATTTAATCTATTACATGCATATACAAGGTGCATACATTAATATTATGAAAGAAAATTATCTTTATCGACGATCTCCTTCAGTGCAATACTCTTGGAGATGCGATAGTTTATAATTTTCTTTACGTGTGGAGGAGAGGGCCATGTGATAAAAGTTATTATCGACGACATATTCAAGTGCAATACTCTTCAATGTGCAATAATTAATTTCTTTATTATTTCTATGTAAAATAATAAATGAGATGAGATGAGCTATCCTTTGTAAATAACTTCTTGAACATTGTCTCATCTAATTTGAAATACTTAATCTTTTTATTCAAAAATTAAGGAAATATATATTTTATAAACCTCGAAAAGTTAAATGACAATTTTTAATACAGAATGCTTAGATCTTATGCCTTTGACAGTATAAGATCTAATGAATATAGGCTCCATCTTAGATGTTACATGATCGAACATCTAAAAGAGAATGAGAGAGCTTGCTTGGATTCACGCTCTTTTATATTATTTCATTAACCTTCTATGAAGTTCAATTTCTCCCTGAAAAATTATATATTAGGAAATAGAATGTTCCATAACGTTTATTGTATATATTTGCAAAAGAAACATTTAATTAAGATAAATATATTTGTAAAAGAAACATTCTATCTCCTTTACATTCCATAAGACTATTTTTAATAGTTCATTTTATTATTTATTAATTCAGAAAGCTAATTTTTTATATTTTAATTAATATCTTTAAGCTTTAAATAGAATTATCATTTTTATACATATTATATAATGTTCTATTTATATATTACACAATTATTTTAGAAAGTTACATCTTATATATTTTATTATTAATAATCAAATATTGATACTACTTTTTCATTAAAAGAAATAGAACATTCTATTTCTTCAATCATTTAACTATGTCATATATATATATACATTTGAGTTATCTTCATTATCAGCCCCAGTAGGTAACTATAAAGCCGTAGTTATACTGTTAACGTAATTTTGAATTTATTTTTACAGAAAGTCATTCTATATTATAAATAATGTCAAATTATCTATAAAATATTTATACTAAATTTAATAATTCTATTCAAAATTGATATGAGCCGTTACAAAGCCAAAATTCTTTTATATCGTTACTTTGAACATTTTTAGTCATATGTTTTCAACAACTTTTGTAATTAGTCGATAAATTTGTTTTTATATACATATTTACTAATATTTAGACTTGAGTACAAAAAATCTTATGAAGTTATTTTGGAGGATAAATAAGAATTTAAAAATGCATAGTTTATCCGAAGAATAACAAATATTATCGGAAATAATAGTTCTATAAAAAAATATACGGAAATATTTAACGAAATATTGAAAAAAAACATGAAAGTTGTAATTTTTTTGTCCTTTTATGTGTAAAAATAACATTTTATGCCATCGATCGGAAGCTCAAAATTTCATTTTCATGTTCAAACCATCAAATCCGAAACCATGAAAAAAGTGAAATAGGTTTTGGCCTTCAAATAAGAAGTTTGTGCAATTTATATATCACCCATTTTCTGTCAAATCAAAGGACGAAAATTTTTTTTTCACTTGAAATTGGTATGATGTTTTCTTTCCATATTACGGACTACTCAGAATTTTTATAGATCTCTTTAGTACATATTTTCACAGATGCAAAGCTTCAAAGTTAGGCTAAAATCATATTTTTGACATTTTTGACTAGTTATAGGCTTGAATTACTCAGTTGGGTTGCGTTTTAAGAATATATTACTAAGGTATTACCGCAAGATATTAGTATAAGTAAATTTTGTAATAACAATCAAATTCTTTTATCGCATGGTTTTTTAATAATATGAGACCTACCAAAAAAGATAGGTTATATTCTAGTTTGTTAGTAGGTCTAATATTATTCAAAAATTACGCGATGAAAAAATTTTCTTGTTATTACAAAATTTACTTATTATACTAATATCTAGCAAGGGCTACTATTTTTTTTTTGTCATATCGGATGGTGTTTATATAAATAATGAATAACTCTATTAGACAAAGACAGATGGTTCGGCCTGCTCTTCAGTGAATGTAAGGATAGTTCAGCAGCAGGACTTCTATCAAGGGTAACCATAAGTGAATCTAAAAATCCTTCTGCATTATTTAAATTGGCAATGGACTTTGTTTCTAGGTTTATTTTATTGAAAATTTGAAAAAATTTATCATTATTTTTGAATTATTTTTCGTCGGAATTCAGCTCATTATCAAATGATACTAAATATATTTACAATATAATATTCGAATAAAAAAAATTTTTTTTATCTATTGATAAATGAATCGATACTATTTTCTGCATTCTGGCGCATAGCTTGTTTTTGCGCATGCATGTATAAAAATGCGTATTTAAAATTTACACATTGTACGAAAAAGTTTCCGCCGATACTCGAAAAAACAAATGATTTTAACCTCGTGTGAACTTTTCACCTTCACTTCGTTCAGGCACAAACTTTCTCACGAGGTTTTAATCACTCTCTCGCACTTGTATCAAAAATTACTATTGCATGTTACTGTATGAAAATTAAAGAATTAGTAAAAAAAAAAGAATATTCAACATTTACATGAAGAGTATTAACATTACATTATAAAAAACCTACTAGAAATATAATCATGGTATATATTTCCATATAAAAATTATTTCTGTAAATGATTGTTGGAAAATATAGTAATGGAGATATAAACAACAGTTATTTAAAATTATTTATAATTATTTATTATAAATAAATCAATTAATGAATAAATAGCTGAAGGAATAAATAAAGTTACGTTTAAATAAATACATGAATGCTATACCTGGTTTGAAGAGTGAAATGCCTTCAATTTATTTTTTTATCTAATAATGTGTTTGTTAAAGTAGCAAATAAACTAAATATGAGACCCCAAATAGTTCTTTTGGATACTAACGACTCAAAAGTAGTGTTTATTGCTTTTAATTTTCTTACGCGTGTTGTTTTTAACGAATTGTTTTGAAAAATTCATAAATTTACTGTGTTTTTCGATTTTTTAATAAACATCAGTTAATCTTAGATCAAAGTCGACTATTTCCGATCTCGTTCTGTGGGACTAAAAAAGTTTCGATGCCTCAACAGCCAAGAAAATTAAAAAAAAAATATATATATATATTTTTTTTGAGCTAAAGTCATTTAAAATATTGAAATACCACTTTTCAAGGTTTCGAACCATGATCCCATGTCCAAAAAACTCATTGAAGCAGGAAATATATGTATAAATATAGCCTAAAAATTGTAGAGTGGAGATCCTTGGCGATCCCTTGGAAAAAATAAAAATGTAATTAAAAATAATAAAAAATATGATTTTTAGATGAATTTCTTAACGGCAGGCCGGAGTAGAACCTGATACCGACCGAGTAACAATTGAGTTGTTTGTTATTTACTCAAGTATTAATCGGTGTATCTGCAAATTGAAGGTTATGCGCAATAGATATTATTATTACAAATATTTATGCACAAGAAAAAAAAAATCTATCGCTTTGTTTTTGAGAAAAGTAAGGAACGCGAAAATATTATAAACATAATCTTTTACTTCGGCGTTCCTTACTTTTCTCAAAAACAAATCGGTAGATTTTTTTTTTCTTGTGCATAAATATTTGTAATAATAATATCTATTGCGCATAACCTTCAATTTGCAGATACACCGATTAATACTTGAGTAAATAACAAAAATGCCAATTAGACAAGGACAGCGAATCCGGCCTGCTCTTAAGTTTTAAATTTAAAATTATTGTAAAATAATTTGCAAAATGATATTACGCAAGTTGTATAGAAATTAGTTAATTCACTTTTTTTATATAGAATTAATCACTCAATTTCAGAATCATCAAATCTGTGTTACTGCGAAGAGGGATAAAAGTTGAAAATAAATAAATTGACTTTATGTGTCTATTTATGAAATCATCGTATCAATGATAAGTCAAAAAATATCTTATAATTGTTTAAGAAAGTGCATTTCCATGTTTTCAGTATACATTTATTGTAATTTAAGTGAAAATAATTTTAAAGATTGTTATGGATGGATGTACAATCTCAAAAAATATGGTATATCAATATATCCAAAACTGACATGAGTTTAATATCACTGACAATGAGAATGAATTAATTTAATATTAATACATAACAATGTCTGTGACATCCTGATTTTAATTATTTGTTCAAATGGCTCCTAAGTTTTTATACATGATTAGATTCGATTATTGCTGTCACATCATTGGATAAATTCAAATTAAAATGAAAATCAATTTTCATAAAATGAGAATTTTATTTACCAATGTGAATATAATAAGCTACTCTAAAAAAAGTGAATTAACTAATTTCTATACAACTTGCGTAATATCATTTTGCAAATTATTTTACAATAATTTCAAATTTAAAACTTAAGAAATTCATCTAAAAATCATATTTTTTATTATTTTTAATTACATTTTTATTTTTTCCAAGGGCTCGCCAAGGATCTCCACTCTACAATTTTTAGGCTATATTTATACATATATTTCCTGCTTCAATGAGTTTTTTGGACATGGGATCATGGTTCGAAACCTTGAAAAGTGGTATTTCAATATTTTAAATGACTTTAGCTCAAAAAAATATATATATATATATATTTTTTTTTTAATTTTCTTGGCTGTTGAGGCATCGAAACTTTTTTAGTCCCACAGAATGAGATCGGAAATAGTCGACTTTGATCTAAGATTAACTGATGTTTATTAAAAAATCGAAAAACACAGTAAATTTATGAATTTTTCAAAACAATTCGTTAAAAACAACGCGCGTAAGAAAATTAAAAGCAATAAACACTACTTTTGAGTCGTTAGTATCCAAAAGAACTATTTGGGGTCTCATATTTAGTTTATTTGCTACTTTAACAAACACATTATTAGATAAAAAAATAAATTGAAGGCATTTCACTCTTCAAACCAGGTATAGCATTCATGTATTTATATAAACGTAACTTTATTTATTCCTTCAGCTATTTATTCATTAATTGATTTATTTATAATAAATAATTATAAATAATTTTAAATAACTGTTGTTTATATCTCCATTACCATACTTTCCAACAATCATTTACAGAATTAATTTTTATATTGTTATGGCCGAACTTGGTTCGGACAATTGAGTTCTTCACAACAAAAATTATTTTATTTTTATTGGGAACCAGTCTACCGTCCCAGGACTTACCTTGTCACTTTATTTATTAAATTTATGAAATATACACATATATCCACATACATATACTCATTTATGAAAAATGTAATACAAAATTTTATATGTGTATCTAATTATTTGTTTTATTTAATTAATAGAAATTATGATTATTTAGATTTATTCACGTTCGCTCTATTCGCTTGTTCGCTCTGTTCGCTTATTCACTAACATACTCGTTCGCTCTCCCCACTCATTCGCTATACATACATTCGTTCACTCTTATGTGTTCGCTCTGTTCGCTTATATACTTGTTCGCTCTGTTCGCCTTCCTTCTCGTTCGTCCTCCTCACTCACTACACACTTCGTCCGCTCTGTTCGCTTATATTCTCATTCACTCTGTTCGCCTATATACTTGTTCGCTCTCCCCACTTACTCACGTATGCAGCTTTCGTTCTCTCAATTATATACGTTCGCTCTATCTCATACGTTCTCACGTATTCATTCACTCTATTCGTTTAAGTTATTGTTTAAATTTAGTTATATATATATATATATATATATATATATATATATATATATATATATATATATATATATATATATATATATATATATATATATATATATATATATAATATATAATATTTGTGTTTAAATCTAATTTATACTGTAATTCTATAAATATGATTGTTAATGCATAAATTAATATAAATATATATATGTTTATTGTTAGTTAAAATTTTAATATAAATAATTTTTAAATCAACTACAAGAATTTAGATTTATATCTTTTCTTTATTTTATTAATATTCAAAACAAAATTAAAATTTTAATTCTACTTATTTCTCTTTTTACAATTTAGTTAACAATTAACTTCGAAACCTTTGATTAATGTAAATCATACACTTATATGGTTAACAAAAATTGTATTTTATTAATTTATAATTGTTATCATTTTCGTAATTTAATTAAATTTTGATAAAATAATAGGAGAATCAATATTATTCTCTAATAATTATTCATATAACTTATCATTATATATCCTTCTTTTTTTATATATAAATCTTACAACAATTTATCTTAGAGTAACGAAAGGAATTGCGTCTTAACTATCATCAACTTGATTTAAAATTTCGTTAGTATAACTAACTCACTGATTAGGAGAGAAAGAGATGAATTTGCTTCTGACTCGATCGTCCTGATGTTTTCTATACTTAGACTCCTTAAACTACACGGTAAGAATGTCCGTGGCAAGATAAGGTTGGGCTTCCTCCTTCGATCGCTCGAACGTTCGGTTAATATTTCAGATTATTACCTCGAACGTCACCTTGATTCACCTTAGATCTCAAGTTTACACTCGTTGTCACTATTAACTGATTTTGATTTAATTTAGTAATTAAATTTGAATCTTATATCTTACTGTTTTCTTATTTTTATTTATTAGTGAAGTAGGGCTCTAATCTACTCACTAATATTTAATATTAAAAGAACTTAAGTAATAAAAATTCAAAGTAACACTGATTTTCCCAGTGGACCTGGCAGAGCCGACACTTGCGGTTGCCGTCTTGTTGTAACTAAAGGCAGTGTAGTGACGTAGAGGTTTGTTTTTATTACCTCGCGCCCGGGCGATCGAGAGATGGAAGCTCCAATCAAACCTCGACATGTAGTCAAAATTTTCAGGACAGGAGTCGTTTAACTTCCTAAAAGTTCATTAGCTTGCTTACTAATGAATTCTTTTACCATTCTTCTCTGTCTCTCCTTTACACTTAGATACAGTTGACGGTTGAGTTTTCGCAATGAGTCGGTATTGGGAAACCGCTGACTCGGGACATCGCATGGAACTAATTTTGGTTGTTAACCTTTTGAATAGAAATGAAATTAAGATTTAAAATTTTTAAATAGACCGAGTTAAGCAGCTGATTTGTGAATAACATGTTAGATAATACAATTGATTTTAATTCATGATAAGATACATTATTTTAGCAGTATATTTGGTTAGTTACGTGAATAAATTGTTGGTATACTTGTTAGAGTTAAATTATTCATTGAGAGGTTTTGATATGGTATAGTTAACTAACAGTAATGAAAGAATAGAATTTGGTAGCGTGTAACAAAAATTGGTGTACTAAAAAAAAATTTTGTAAAATTGTGTATGCAATATTTTGTTGTGTTACTACGCATAATAATGTAAGGAATTACAAATTATATAAATCGGAATTCAGACAATTAAAATACAATAATAATAGTAATAATAATTTATGTGATTAAGGTGTGTCATACTATCTTAGATGTTATTTTAAAAAAAATTGGATGATAATTCAGATGAAAATGATAGATGATACAAAAATAAATTTTTACATAAGGTTTTCGAATTTAAGGATTTCTTGTTCTTAGAAGGAAATGTTTTGTCTTAGAAAAAACTGTAAAACTTATATACAACATAACCTTAATATATTAAAGTGAAGTCACTGATTCATCTGTGATAGTAGATTCCTTTTAGACTTTGATTTAAAACTATCGTAACACCATTATTAAATAATCATTCACTGTGGTTTTTCTTCTTTAAGTTCTATTCTAGTACAGATGTTTTGATGTTGGTTCCAAAATCCCATTAATTTGGTAGTGATAATTTGTTTTTTAATTTTTCTATGGTGTCGCACTCTTGATATGCTTGTAGTTCCTCGCCATAGATTTTTTTGTTGGTTGTATTGATAGCCATGAATTCTTATAAAATGTGTTGTTGGAACGTGATGTTGTTTGTATACAATAATATTAAATAAAATATTTTCTCGATACTATGTAGTGAATTAAATGTATAATGCCGATTTTTTTTGAAGGAAAAGGAAAAAAAAACTTTATTTTCGTATAATTACTAATTACTTTTGATCGTGTGGTAAAAATTTTCTAGTTACCTTGTATGCGATTGTAAATTTACTATTTCTTTCAGGTAAAAATTTTTAATTGAATTGTTTTCTTATTGATCTTATATATATTATAAATTTAAATGTACATATTCATCGATGCAAACATATTTGTGCATAAAATCATAACTTACACTCAATTTGCCAATTAGGATGAATAAATAGGCAAATAGATACGCGCAAATAAATGAGAGAGAAAAAAAAAATCTAGAATTTAATTCGTTTTGACATGATTATACATTTTTTTTTTTGTTTTGTTTTTAATTTATTGTTTGCTTATCTACGAAATTATTTCAATTTTTAACTATTTTATGTATTAAAATAAATATTAGAAGTCGGTGAAATTTTGATGATTTTTTTTTGTATGCTATATAAAGGTTGAAAAATTTTCTTATATCCATTTACCAATTTATTAACATTATGCTTCTTATTTGAACAACTATTTATTTAATTATTTCAAACGAAGGAAAATTGTTGTTTTATGAAAATAGTTAGCAATATATATATATTTTTTTTTTTTTTTTTAAGTTTCTTATATTTCCATTTTAATAAAATTGGTATTTCAAATATGTTAAAGTTTCATAAAATATTTTGTTAAGTCAGTGATATTCCATTTATAATATTATATTTCCTATACGTATGTAAATACAATTATCTTATAGAAAATATACATATATAATTAGTTTTCTTCAAGTCTAGTAAATTAAGTTCAATTAATATGCAGTTTTTATATAGTATTTACTTGAACAAAGGCAATTTTTGAACTCAATGTTTCAGTTTGTTATGACTTCAAAAATAAAAAATGAGATAGTAATAATATTATTTAACAGCATGTTTACTTAATTAGTTTTAATATCAGATTAATTATTTTATATTGTAGACTTCAAGAAGTAAAATTGACAATAAAATTACGAATTTTTGCTTTTATAAACAAAAAGATGTTGTTTAACCTTTTGACTGCGGGAAAATTTTAGTACTAAACGACCTTTTATAAAGTGCAAAATGTATACATGAGATCATTGGATTTTTCAGGTAGAGTCCCCACCCTGACTGCTGGTCGATAAATCGACCACCCCCGCAGGCTAAAGGTTAACAATAATTAGTATCATTACTTTATGTTAAGTAATTAGGTTGATTTAGGATTGAAGGTTATATTATTTAAACTTATGCAAATAATTTTCGTCTTAATAAATATTGCTGTCGATTCTTTATAGAATAAATATGATCCTTCTTTTTGTGAATGAGTCTTGCAATTTTTTTTTTTTTTTTATTAATTTAAAATCCATTGAATGCAATAAAAAAAACATTTTTTTCTGTAATAAAATAATTTGTAAATGAAATTGTTAGTTGTTTTTATAAAGATCTTATAATAATATTTGATGCGGTCTTTATATTGGAATTTGCCGAATTGCAAAAATTGGTACAAATATGTAGTTTCGGCACTATACCATATGTTGTTATTAATAAAAAATACTAGAGCTTGTAGTATTTGTAAAGAAGTATATGCATAAATACATCATATATATGGTGCATTGTGTTATTAATAGATAATGTACTAATTAATTAGATTTTTTTAAAAGGGAGAAACAGAGAAAACTAAGATAGTACTTAGGAGCTATTAACGGGAATAAATGCTAGATAATATATACTCATCGGTAGTGAAGATGACACTTTAAAAATTGCTGATTCAAAAATAATTTATTATAGTCAATCAAGCATATGTCGAGACAGCAATACTAACGTAAAATTTAAAACTATATTTGACTGAAGTTGGAAATAAAAGAGTAGTATAGGAATATTATAGTAAAGCTCTTGTACATAAGCATAGGTACCAAACCAGATATAACATATAATGTGGACTATTTAAAATTATTCTAAAATTGATACGAGGAGGTACATTATAAGAATAAAATAAAATTTTATTTCAAGACATACAAAATATAGCATATAAATGTGCTATATTAGATTATTTAGTAATATTATGATTTACGAACAGTAACAAAAATACACGGAAAGAAGTGGTACGACTGTACAGCCGTGGTGCGATCACAGCAGACAGCAGTGATTTGATTCACCACGAGGCGGCGCGGCATACTGCTGTTCAGCTGTGCTTACACTTCCTACTGCCGTGTTTTCAATCACCTTCTACGACCGTGATTGAAAACACGGCAGTAGGAAGTGTAAGCACAGCTGAACAGCAGTATGCCACGCCGCCTCGTGGTGAATCAAATCACTGCTGTCTGCTGTGATCGCACCATGGCTGTACAGTCGTACCACTTCTTTCCGTGTAATTTATGTAAAAAAGCTGTTATGTGATTCCTTTAATTTAAGGATGGAAAGACTCATTGAAATAAATAAATCAGTTAAAATAAAACAATCTGATTATTAGGTTATTATAACAATCAGAGAATTACGAAAAAGGTATAATTAATGTTGTAAACAATCAGAGAATTACGAAAAAGGTATAATTAATGTTGTAAAAATTGACTCTGAGAGATATTCATGAGAAATATTTACTGTGAGTTAAAATAAAATTAAGGTTTTAACAAATAGGAATGAATTAGGATTCATGTAGTTATATGGGGAAAAGATAAATAAAACGTGCGAATAACAAAAAAAAACATAATTTAAGGAGACGTGTTTAAGTATAGAGGTTGTATGATTGATTGATTATTAGTACCTTTCGCCCTTATGTGTATATATATATACATACATATATATATATACATATACATATACATACACACATATTAAGTGTTAATATTCCAATAAGAAAGGAAAAGGAAAAAACTAAATAAATAAAAGAAAATTTTAATAGTAATGAGAGAAGTTATTATTTAACGCAGAATGTAAAATATAGATATTAGCTTTCCAGTAAAAACGATGAATAGACAATAATGGGTTTCTAGTAAAAAAATCTATTATTCAGAAAGAAATGGTAGTAACAGACAAATTTTAAAATTTTGAGGGACACAAAGGGTTTAGTAATATTAGTAACTGTTAAGTAGGACAATTTAAGAGTGGTTTTACTTGATTCAAGAATTAATAATCGTTTGTAATTAGAGTAATTATAAAGCCCTTTTAATAAATTTTAAATGTATATTTATTTAGTTAATAAATGGCTTAAGACTACAAAGTAGTGATTGCAAAAAAAAAATGAATTTCTATGAGAGCAGCATGAGACTTTTAGCGTAATAAAACGTTTTGAGATATAAATAAAAATGAGCTCACTTACGAGATTTGTTTCTATGAATTGATATCTGCTTAATAATAATTCTTCAATCACAGGCCATACGACTGATGTTGTATTCATGGATCTCTTGCAGTTCTATGTGATTTATACTTTTCTTCAGTAAGAGAGATCCCATTTTTTTTGTGATCCATTCGTATGATATCATTTGTTCCTTTTAGTACAAGACTCTTTTTATCTGATTTTGTCTTGTTTTTGATCGACAATGAGGTGTTGATACACGTTATTATTCAAGTATTCAATTTCGCGTTTACCTTCCCCCTCAGATTTTTGGTCCGATCTTGAAGAGATTTTCTGAACAACTTTTTAGACTGATTTCCGAAATCATACGAAGAATTTTATATGATTCTTGGCTGGAGTTTATTAATTTTTGTGATCTTTCGGAGGCCGTGGGTTCGGCCTGTCCGGACCTGGTATATGTTTTAGATGTTTATGTTAAGGAGGATAATAAGGATACTAGAAATTGTTGATGTTCGAGTGGGTAGGGCCTGTGTGAATTCAGGTTGGTATACGAAAATTGATGTCATTAAAATCTCGGTAGTTGGCCATGTTTCGACAGTGTGATTCTAAATAATTTCTATTCATGCATTTCTTCGTTTGATTTTACCCCATATTCCTATTCATTAATTTTGGAAGTGGTTATTTGAAATGATTAAATATTTTTCTTCAGGGGTTAAAGTTTTCATTACCTCTCGCTTATTCGTCATGATGGGATTTTTTTTTATTATTATTTTCAGTTTCAGTTATTTTAACTAGAAGGTTAATCTTCTTCATTATATTATTATGTGTGTTATATTCTATTGTTATATTATATATAAAGACGTAAAAGTATTAAAAAAAGAAATTATTTGTATTATATTAATTGTATGTGAATTACGTAAGGTGCTAAAAGTAGATAGGAGGTATATATAGAATACAGAATACATATATTGGATATACATATATATATATATATATATATATATATATGTATCTTAGTGACTACATATATTAGGTAAAAGTAATATTATATTAATTGAATTGATAAATTATTCGTTAAATGATTTTAAAATTAGATTTTGAATAATTTATCTAATATGAAATGTTCCCAGTACGAAGATTTGAAATAAGATAATTAATAGAAATAAATAATTTGTGTTTGAAATAGTAAGGAAAAATGTAAAGAAAAGCAATCGATATAGCTAATTAATTTCAATTTTACTAAGGAAAAAAAAATATGACT
This sequence comes from Anastatus disparis, assembly GCA_017163975.1. Classification (NCBI taxonomy): domain Eukaryota; kingdom Metazoa; phylum Arthropoda; class Insecta; order Hymenoptera; family Eupelmidae; genus Anastatus; species Anastatus disparis. The sequence goes on from JAFFSR010000014.1 coordinate 770,628, forward strand.
TTTACATAAAAATTGTAGAAATTATTTAGAATTTTTGAAAATATATATTTAACAGCATTTAGTTAATAAACTTTCCGTATATACTATCAATCGTGAGTAAAAACTATTTAATCCTTTTAATGACGAAACTCATTTGGCCTAAGTATAATAGAATAGTAAATATAATTAAAACTACTCTATGGTTAAAATACGAATTATTGTTCTAGTGTGAGTGAATATTATTATTTATTGAAATATTTCCAAATATCTATTGTTAAAGTAAAAAGAGAAGAGTTTCAATAAGCTACTATTGATATAACATAGGTATAATTCAGTATATAATATATGCATGATCACATACATATATATACATCCATACATATAATCTATAAGGATATGTCGTTTAACATTAACCTCTGTCGTATTGAAATATTATTATTTTACTATTTCTTACTTGTATTAACTATGTTAAAAAAAATTGTTATTTCTTATTATAAATATGTTTACTTAGTAAAGTTTGATATGAACTATTGTCATATTTTTTTTTTTTTTTAATGAGTTAGTTGAACGTATATATATATATATATAATTATTCTCTCAAATCGAATAAATTGATTAATTTACTTTAAACTTAATTTCTTTCTTTAATTATTCGTTCTTTAAATTAAATAAAGTATTTTATATTTTGATTCACGTTGTATCAGAAATTTCGATTTAAATAGTACTGTCGAATTGAGTTCGCCGTGCTCATAGCTGTGTTATAATTAAATGCCATCAATGTATATAAATGTTATTGCTGTTTGCTGTGTTACACGCGTTCGCGCCAAGTTACGCTGTGCGCACACCTTAGCAGTGTCACATATAGTTGACTGCCGTATGTAGCCGGTGTCACTGGCTGCATGTACTGTTATACTTACGTGCACCAAGTTACGCCGTGCGCACACTTCGATAATGTCACTGTCGGTATGGTCTTTCTGTATAGTTAGTATTTACGCGTCTCCGATCCAGTTGTACACGTTCGATTTCTGTCACTCGTTTGAATATATTGAATATATTTGAGCAAATAATAAAAATTTTCTTCTTCAACGAAATTTCACCAGTATATTTTTTTATACAAAAAAGGAATTTTGTAAGAAAAATTAGGTTAAAGTACTATAAAAATTTTAATTTTTAAAGAAAATTAACTTTTAATTTCCACTATACGTATATATAAACACTACTTCTCATATAGTATTTTATACACGCAATATAAACTTTATTCTAAAATATCAAAAATTAATATAAGTTAACTATTTATAGAAATATTGATTTGTTGTATTAATATTTAAGTATCACTGTTCGCGCATTATAATGCGATCTAAGTCATAACTAAAGTATATATAGATGGATTCTCGTGAAATCGACATTGTGCGAAACTTAAGTAAGTAACACTTACGTATGTTTTAGTTTTATAGATCAGGATATATTAAATCAAGTAATTTAATTAAAAATAGTTAGATTATTAAAATCGAGATTAGTGTTATTAGAAAATAATAATATATTTTAAATAATATGGAATTAAAAATGAAGTTAACCTTAATTTATGAAGCCATAATCCTTCAACGAAAATTAAGTTATGAATTTTCAATATGCCAATGGAAACATTTCAGTAGAAATGGCTATTCTCCAATCACACGTCATACGATTGGGGTTGTATTTTATGGATAGTAAAATAAGAAGTATCTTTGTTAAACCCGTTAGTGATGGCTGGTCTTTTAATATTCTACGGTATTTTTCTTTACTTTGTGTTATAAGAGTTTCTTCATCGTTGATACTTCCTTTTGACAAGAGAGGTGCGTCTCCTTGAAGGCCTATCAAAGATATAAAACTTTTCGTTTCTCTTGGCAGCAGGTTAGGTTTATTTGTCTTGTTGTTTGTAAAATTGATATAGAGAGGTTGATGGTAGTTTTTATCAGGAGGCTCATTTTTATTTTCTATACCTTCCCCCTCAATTTTTTGGTCCAACCTTAAATAATTTTTAAGGCTGTTCCCTTGGCTTATTTGCATGTACGAAGATTTTAGTATTTTGCAAATTGGGTTTGGTCTTTCTAATGAATTTGATAATCTTTTAAAGGCCGTGGGTTCGGCTTGTCCGGACCCGGCATATTTCTCCTTATAGATTGATTTAGAATCTATGTGATTATTTCCTTGACCTTTAAATGAAATTCTGGTTATTATTGATTTAAACTGCAGTTTAATTAAGTTACGTTTACGGATGTTAATTGATCTAATTTTAATTTTAAAGTCGACGATCTGAGTCCCGCCGCCTTCTCCTCCATCGACTCACTCGTGCGTCACCCCCACTCGTTAACTAAAATAATTTTTTTTCAAACATTCTGAGTCCCGCCGCTGCTCTATGCGACTTTTTCACTTGTAAAAATGGGTTTATTAATTTCATTTTTTTGTTTAAAATACAACAAATTTTTATTGAAATAAAAAGTAACAAAGAAATAATACAATATTGCATAATTCTCATTTATATCTACTCAAAAAAATATAGAAATTAAACTAGATATATTTAATCAATTAATAAAATGTTTTTATTTGAAAACTTATGTAATTGCTTTATAAATAAAAGATAAAATAAATCTTATTTCATTTCATTTTCATAATAACAATGAGTATTTAGTTCATCAATAAATAATATATTCTTTAATTTTTAAATTTATGTTACCTATAAATAAAAAAATTTAATTTTTATATTTTTTATAGTAAATATAAATGAGAATTATGCAATATTACAATATTTTTTTGTTACCTTTTATTTCAATAAACGTTTATTGTATTCTAAACAAAAAAAATTAAACTAATAAATCCATTTTTACAAGTTAAAAAGTCGCATAGAGCAGCGGCGGGACTCAGAATGTTTGGAAACAAATTCTTTTAGTCAGCGAGTGGGGGTAACGCACGAGCAAGTCGATGGAGGAGAAGGCGGCGGGACTCAGATCGTCGACTGTATTAAGTTTATTTTTAGTTTTAATTATGCTTTTAATAGTAAAAGATTTTATAATTCTGGTCGAAAATTTTTGGTTGCCATTTTTGTATTTAAAAAATTTTTTAAATTTATTATGAGTTTTCAGGCCAACTTTTAAGCATGCGCTAAATTTTGAATTAGTTGAAATTTTTAATTTCTCTAATGTTTGAGGTTGCATGAATTGGATAGTAGTATCATCGACAACATTTGCATAATGTACTTCTGCGCTCTTCAGATCTTCTGTTTCAGTAATGTTTTCTATACGTTCTAAATCACGATCAGATACATAAAATATTTCCGTTGTTTCATATTGTATCTGAGATTCTTGTGCAGACTTTACTATGAATGCAAGTAGCTGATTTTTTGTTGATTACCTTGTAATTCTTTAGTTTTTCTGAATAATATGTCAGGGCTTTCTGTTCTTTTGAATCAGAGCAATTGCAGAAAGTTTCTATGTCTTCATAATTCAATTGGGATTCGTGCGTAAAATTTATTTGTGGTTTTATTATCTTTACCTTTCTTCGTTTGGTATCGGTGTCAGTTTGGGTTACACAAGAATTTCGGTTTTTAATTTCTCCCATGCGCTTGTTATCAAACTGTAATTGGGTTCCTTCGTCGGGATTTCCGAAGTAAGTATTCATGGAGAAATAAGATCCTCCGTTGAGTTCGTCTAGAAGTTCTTTCGTTATATCCTTATAACTCTCCTGTTCTTCTTCGGTTGCTAATGATTTCCTCATAGTAGATTGAAAGTGAGGATTAAGCATTTCATCTTCTGATGAGGAAGATGGATCTATAGATTGACGCTTTAGAAAGATCACTGTTTCAGTATCAGAAGGTTCAGCCTCCTTGGTTAAAAGAGAAGGCATAATTGATCGATCCTTCTTTACCTTTCTTCGGCGGATTGACACGATTACCTCTCCAGTGTCAGCGTCTATTATGACAGGTTCTGTTCGGCTCTTAATTTCCTTCATACGTTGGTAATTTTTTATTTTCTTTTTATCGATCGAACAAAATTGGTTTTCTATTCGATATGCATCGAACAAGTCCTTCAGGTCTGCTTTTGAAACCTTGTCCTTCAAGTCTGTCGACAGTTGACCTATATAAACATCCCTTGTAATTTTCCGTATTCGGTTCAATATGTGGGTTTTAAAAATAGATTGAGAGTATTTAGGATTATAGTAGGTAGAGTAAGCTTCATTCTCAATGTCGCTAAGCCCTTGGAAAAATTTTGAAAGATCCTTTTGTAATTGATTGTAATATACACAATCTGTTATTTCATCACAAAAATGTCCAAATATGTTTGGGTATCGAAAACATTCTTTCAGGTAATTTTCTAAATCATTTGTAGAGTCGAATATTAAGCCGTTAATCGCTAAAAGGGCATCTCCGCGAAAGTTAGATGTAATAACATCAAGTAATATTTTATCCGCAAAATCAGGTATATCAGAGCGGATCTTTTTTATCGAATTTATATAGTGTTCTAAATCGCGGTAGTGGCGAAACTTAGAGATCTTTAGTCTTCTTATAAGGAATTCTATTCTACGTCTCCAATATGTCTTTGCCTTTATATAATCTTCATCTTCAGTATCATCAGAATCAGAGAAACTTTCCTCTTCGTGAAATATGTTCTCTCGACATCGTTCCATTGTTGTTATGTTATTTAGCAGGTTATAATATAATAAAAAATTAATTCAATTTTAAAATGCGGTAGCGTAAATTAACTTGCATGACCATTATTCCATGTAGAGTTAATTTGATATATTATGTGAAATAAATGTTTTTATTAATCGAAATTTTGAAATTCATAATATTTTATCGTGAATTATTTATCTGGTTATATCTAGTGCTTCAGAATCCGACTACTTTATAGTAGTACAGGTTTTATAATTATAAATTTAATTTTAAACTATATATAACTAGTTATTCCTCTATATAACAGTTATATATGGCGCAATATGAATTTTATGAAGTGTTATTTATTTTTAATTAACCAAAAGTGAATTATGATTTATAAAATTCATATAAGCAAGTGAGAAGTCTTCGTGGTTTCCCACAAGGGATGCCATTTGTTATGGCCGAACTTGGTTCGGACAATTGAGTTCTTCACAACAAAAATTATTTTATTTTTATTGGGAACCAGTCTACCGTCCCAGGACTTACCTTGTCACTTTATTTATTAAATTTATGAAATATACACATATATCCACATACATATACTCATTTATGAAAATTTATGTAATACAAAATTTTATATGTGTATCTAATTATTTGTTTTATTTAATTAATAGAAGTTATGATTATTTAGATTTATTCACGTTCGCTCTATTCGCTTGTTCGCTAACATACTCGTTCGCTCTCTCCACTCATTCGCTATACATACGTTCGTTCACTCTTATGTGTTCGCTCTGTTCGCTTATATACTTGTTCGCTCTGTTCGCCTTCCTTCTCGTTCGTCCTCCTCACTCACTACACACTTCGCCCGCTCTGTTCGCTTATATTCTCATTCACTCTGTTCGCCTATATACTTGTTCGCTCTCCCCACTTACTCACGTATGCAGCTTTCGTTCTCTCAATTATATACGTTCGCTCTATCTCATACGTTCTCACGCATTCATTCACTCTATTCTAGATTAGATTAGATATTGTTTATTTTGTATTATAATTACGAAAAAGCGTGAAAAATTACAAATAAAGTTGAAAAAATACATAAAAATACTTTAAATAGCCTTGTACATATAAAATCAAAATAGTACAGTATGATATCACAGTCATAAAACATAATAGAGATAGTAATACTGTAATAGTAAGTCAATAAATTAAATAAAAGCGATATCACAGATAACACGAATAAATACATGCAAAAAGTATAAATAATATAGTTAAAAATCAGTCTCAATATCTATCAGTCAAAATAATTACATAAAATCAAGCGTGTAAAGAGCGCAGTCGAAATATCAGCAGTATACAGTAAGTTAAAATCACAGCAAGTTGAATGTATAGTAATATACAAGTCAATCTGATAAAAATATAATCATTCACTCTATGCACACACATCCTACATACACGCCAATAAATACAATCATGCCTTAAATCTATAAAGGGTACATCACATAATAAATTAACACATATGATATAGTCCGAAAATAATACTGTTTAATCGAGGTCGAGTAAAAACCTCCTCAGAGCGGCTTTAAACCTGCCGATTGATGGAAGATTTTTAATATCAGCAGGTACGGAGTTCCAAAAATGCGCACCTTGAACTTGAAAGGAATTTCTTCCAGTCTCAGTGCGCATGAAGGGCACCGCAAGATCTTTAATCTCACCCCTAGTGGTCGCTTTGGGTATATATCTAGTGAAGAGACCCACTAGATATTCGGGAGTATTCATACGTACGATTTTGTACATAAGTACAGCCATAAAATACTGTCTCCTCGAATCAGTACGTAGCCAACCCAAAGCATGTCTATGGGAAGAGATGTGATCACCCATTCTCACGCCTAATACATATCTCACACATGAATTTTGCATTGTCTGTAGCCGTCTTCGTAACTCCTGCAAAGCATCGAGCAAAACCACTGAGCAATAATCAAGATGTGGAAACAGCAGGGCGGTTGCGAGCTGCTTACGCAGAGCCTCAGTGGTGTACCGACGGAAAAACCGCAGGCTATAAATCACTCTATTGAATTTTTTAGTCAGCATATTAATATGCGGTTCCCACGACAGTTTAGAGTCGAGTACAACACCAAGGCTCGTAACGGTGTCAGAGAAAGGAATACCGATACCGCTCCCCAGGTCAATCGTCCTTGGCTCACCCGAATAAAAATTTTTAATAAAACGGTTACTTCCAAAGACGATCGCCTTTGTTTTACTAGCATTCAAAGTGAGAGAAACACCAGCAGCCCACCCCGACACCGCCCTGGCCGCCCTCTGTAAAATACGAATCCCCTCGTCCACATCATCATAAGGGACCTGTGTATAAATTTGAAGATCATCCGCATACAGCAGATGCCCGACGCAACCAGAGTCCAGTGCGTCACGTACGTCATTTATGTAAAGGCAAAACAACAGAGGCCCCAGCACCGAACCCCTGAGGTACTCCTAGATTGGTTGTTAGCCAATTCGATTCCTCCTTCAAATGTGTGGAAACCATTTGTTTCCTACCTGATAAATAGGAGTTAATCCATCCGAGTGCGGCCCTGGAGAACCCCATCGATCTAAGCCTCGCAAGAAGTTTGGAGGGAGAGATCGTGTCGAATGCCTTACTAAAGTCAAAAAGTAGCAGTAACGTGACAAGTTTCCTGTCTAGACCTGACCTTATATCGTCCGTAAGCTTAAGTACAGTAGTCTGCGTAGAATGGTTTTTCCTGAAGCCCGTCTGCATAGGATCGAGCAATTTTTTGGATGTAATGTACTCCTGCAGTTGGTCATGGGCGATCTTCTCAAGAACCTTTGAAAGAAAACATAAGATGGCTATAGGCCTAAAATCTTTTGGTTGCTTAGGTGCAGCACACTTTTTCAATGGTATAATACGTGCTTGCTTCCAACGGCAAGGGAAGACCCCCCGTGCAAAAGAGGAGTTGAACAGAGTCACAAGATGTTCACCAATAACTGGTAAAGCTTTAACTATCACGCTTTGCGGAATGCCATCCCCACCACAAGCCTGTGAGGAAAAATGTGAAATTGCAAGAACAACATCATTAAAACTAATTGGTTTAAAGGTAAACCCACTTTCATTGCATTAAGGAAGAATTCTCAATCGCTCTTCACTATCCTCCTGCGGCGAGACTGACACCCCAGCAAAGTGCGCATTAAGCTCATCCGGAGTGAATCCATTCAAATCCCCTTGAGGTCCGGATAGCAGTCCCAGGTCTCTCAACTCCTTCCAGACATTACCACCCGCAAGAGCATCAAACAGTCTATTGTGAATATAAGCAGTCTTAGCATGGTCCGTGCGTTCGTCTACCACCCTACGCAACCGCAGAAATTCAAGGAGATACTGCTTGTCCTCTGTCCGTTTGTATCTACGATATGTAGCATCTCTCTTACGCCGCATCCGTGACAATTCTTCATCTACCCATGGAAACTTATTCTTATTAGGCTTGAGCGCTTTCAACGGCGCCAAATTCTCGATTGCAGCAGTGAGATTGTCACAGAGGCAACCAAGTGCAGATTCAGGGTCAACCGCGTCAGTCATAAGCGGCGACCAATCACAGCCGGCAAGTTTCTCTCCCAATGCAGTTGGACAAATATTTTTATAGTTCCTATACATGATAGGTTTTTGATCAAAAGTTATAGTGTTGCAAGGCAAACAGACGTCAATTAAATTATGCCGACTGTGAAAGCTCGCCGGTAGGTTCCGTGCATCAAGCACCACGTCGTTGTCATCAACAAAGATCAGGTCAATCCACGTGTGAGACGTAGAAGTATGATGCGTAGCACCGTGCTGGACCAACTGTAACGAAAGCTCAGCCGACAGCTTACTAAGAAACTTAGCATCACTGCTCTCTTTAAGGAGATCGGCATTCAAGTCCCCCATTATAATTTTATGGGAATAGTCCGAACAAAAATTTCTCAAATCGATCAACAAATTAGAGTTTCTAGTAAACGAAACAGCAGGAGGACGATAAATGACAGAAACCAGCACGGGCTCAGAGCCGCCAACTTGCACAGAACAGACATCTATTCGTTTGAGTTATTGTTTAAATTTAGTTATATATATATATATATATATATATATATATATATATATATATATATATATATATATATATATATATATATATATATATATATATATATATACATATGTGTATGTGTATATGTGCGTATATATATATATATATATATAATATTTGTGTTTAAATATAATTTATACTGTAATTCTATAAATATGTTTATTGTTAGTGAAAATTTTAATATAAATAATTTTTAAATTAACTACAAGAATTTAGATTTATTTCTTTTCTTTATTTTATTAATATTCAAAACAAAATTAAAATTTTAATTTCACTGATTTCCCTTTTTACAATTTAGTTAACAATTAACTTCGAAACCTTTGATTAATGTAAATCATACACTTATATGGTTAACAAAAATTGTATTTTATTAATTTATAATTGTTATCATTTCCGTAATTTAATTAAATTTTGATAAAATAATAGGAGAATCAATATTATTCTCTAATAATTATTTATATAACTTATCATTATATATCCTTCTTTTTCTAGATATAAATCTTACAACAATTTATCTTAGAGTAACGAAAGTAATTGCGTCTTAACTATCATCAACTTGATTTGAAATTTCGTTAGTATAAATAACTCACTGATTAGGAGAGAAAGAGATGAATTTGCTTCTGACTCGATCGTCCTGATGTTTTCTATACTTAGACTCCTTAAACTACACGGTAAGAATGTCCGTGGCAAGATAAGGTTGGGCTTCCTCCTTCGATCGCTCGAACGTTCGGTTAATATTTCAGATTATTACCTCGAACGTCACCTTGATTTACCTTAGATCTCAAGTTTACACTCGTTGTCACTATTAACTGATTTTGATTTAATTTAGTAATTAAATTTGAATCTTATATCTTAGTGTTTTCTTATTTTTATTTATTAGTGAAGTAGGGCTCTAATCTACTCACTAATATTTAATATTAAAAGAACTTAAGTAATAAAAATTCAAAGTAACACTGATTTTCCCAGTGGACCTGGCAGAGCCGACTCTTGCGGTTGCCGTCTTGTTGTGGCTAAAGGCAGTGTAGTGACGTAGAGGTTTGTTTTTATTACCTCGCGCCCGGGCGATCGAGAGATGGAAGCTCCAATCAAACCTCGACATGTAGTCAAAATTTTCAGGACAGGAGTCGTTTAACTTCCTAAAAGTTCATTAGCTTGCTTACTAATGAATTCTTTTACCATTCTTCTCTGTCTCTCCTTTACACTTAGATACAGTTGACGGTTGAGTTTTCGCAATGAGTCGGTATTGGGAAACCGCTGACTCAGGACATCGCATGGAACTAATTTTGGTTGTTAACCTTTTGAATAGAAATGAAATTAAGATTTATAATTTTTAAATTTAAGAATGTTTTAATAATATTATATTGATTTGAAGGGTATAGTTCCATGGGATGTCACAATATGAAAATATATACCATGATTATATTTCTAGTAGGTTTTTTATAATGTAATGTTAATACTCTTCATGTAAATGTTGAATATTCTTTTTTTTTTTTACTAATTCTTTAATTTTCATACAGTAACATACAATAGTAATTTTTGATACAAGTGCGAGAGAGTGATTAAAACCTCGTGAGAAAGTTTGTGCCTGAACGAAGTGGAGGTGAAAACTTCCCTGAAGTTGGCTCAGTACTTTCTCTGTACTGTAAAAATAACTATTAGATAATTTGCCGTAAATTATCCGTAAATTATCCGTGAAATCCAATATTTTGCCGCGACATAACTTCCTTAAAAAAGTAAGTACACCGCCAACTTCAAAAAGAAGTTAGCGGCGAACCTTCAGAAATCAATAAAAAAAAAGACTTGGACCATCGTAAAATAGCTCAAAATTTGCCGCTTTTTTGCCGTAATCAATTTGTCAAATCCGAATTACCGATATCTTAGCTGAACGTTCTTCATCGTAATACTTTCATAATTCATGATCTTATTAGTATGGTATTATGTGAAATATCACTGCATAGTGAAAAGTAGGAAGTGGATAATTTGCCGTAAATTATCCGTAAATTATGCGTAAAATCCAATATTTTGCCACGTCATAATTTCCTTGAAAAAGTGAGTACACTGCCAACTTCGAAAAGAAGTTAGCGGCGTACCTTCAGAAATCAATGAAAAAATGATTTAGACCATCGTAAAATAGCTGAAAATTTGCCGCTTTTTTGCCGTAATTAATCTGTCAAATCCGAATTACCGATATCTTAGCCGAACGTTCTTTATCGTAATACTTTCATAATTCATGATCTTATTGGTATGGTATGATGTGAAATATCACTGCAGAGTGAAAAGTAGGAATAGGATAATTTGCCGTAAATTATCCCTAAATTATGCGTAAATTCCAATATTTTGCCACGTGATTATTTCCTTGAAAAAGTGAGTATACTGCTAACTTCGAAAAGGAGTTAGCGACGTATCTTCAGAAATCAATGAAAAAAATGACTTAGACCATCGTAAAATAGCTGAAAATTTGCCGCTTTTTTTGCTGTAATCAATCTGTCAAATCCGAATTACCGATATCTTAGCTGAACGTTCTTCATCGTAATACTTTCATAATTCATGATCTTATTGGTATGGTATTATGTGAAATATCACTGCAGAGTGAAAAGTAGGAATAGGATAATTAGCCGTAAATTATCCGTAAATTATGCGTAAAATCCAATATTTTACCACTTCATAATTTCCTTGAAAAAGTGAGTACACTGCCAACTTCGAAAAGAAGTTAGCGGCGTACCTTCAGAAATCAATGAAAAAATGACTTAGACCATCGTAAAATAGCTGAAAATTTGCCGCTTTTTTGCCGTAATTAATCTGTCAAATCCGAATTACCGATATCTTAGCCGAACGTTCTTCATCGTAATACTTTCATAATTCATGATCTTATTGGTATGGTATGATGTGAAATATCACTGCAGAGTGAAAAGTAGGAATAGGATAATTTGCCGTAAATTATCCGTAAATTATGCGTAAAATCCAATATTTTGCCACGTGATAATTTCCTTGAAAAAGTGAGTATACTGCCAACTTCGAAAAGAAGTTAGCGACGTACCTTCAGAAATCAATGAAAAAAATGACTTAAACCATCGGAAAATAGCTGAAAATTTCCCGATTTTTTTCAAATGCATAAAAAGGTAGTTAATATGAGCAGTAATTCACGTTTTAGACCGTTGGAAGATTTAGTCATTAATTTGGCACAGCTTCATCCAGATTTAAATATATTGCCATCTACTAATGTATGTAAAAATTGCCATAAACGCATATCAAAAATGATTTTAAGTGATCTTGAGTCATCACTGAACTTTTTAGCGGAAGAGATGATGATTTTATTCCGAAGACACCCGAACGAATAGAGGAATTAAACGAGAGTATTAATTCAGTTTTACCTGAATGCATCTCACCCCTAAAAAGAAAAACTGCAATACTTGAAAATTTTAGAGGAAATTACGTATCTAAAAAGAAAAAATCCTTAATTTCAGCTTTTTCTGCTACTGTTGGAAGTAAATTAGAAGATGCGTATGGCATTTCAGTTGAATCAATAGAATCGGACGAAAATTCCACTGAAAACTATTGGAATGAATTTTTAGAAAATTTTAAATTGGCTTTAGAAAAATGCTCTTCTATTTCGGAGAAAACTTCTAACTCTACTACCTTCAAAATTAAGCAAAATAAAAGTTTGCTCACTATTCCCGAATATAAGCGAGTATATGATAAATAAATTAAGAAATCTCGTGAAAAATAAAGGAGTTTATTCGGAGCCAGATTTATATACTGGTCATCCTATTGATGAAAGCACAAAAACTATCGTTATGGAATATTTTTTAAATGATGATTTTAATTGTAGTAGACAAAGTCCAAATAAATCTGATGTCGTAACTGTTAAAATTAATAACACAAAAACTAAAAAAGTCAAACGGTTTCTTACTCGAAGCTTAAAAGAAACATATAGTCAATTAAGAAAAGAAAATCCAAACTTACAAATAGGAAAATCGAAATTCTATAGTCTAAGACCAAGTTTCGTCTTAACTAGCCCTGTGAAGGAAGCTTGTCTTTGTGTACATTGCGAAAATTTTGAACTGTTTCTTACAAGTTTGATTCGTTTTAGAGGCGATAAGAATTCCGAATTAGATTCAATTCGTTCAGAAATAACTAACACAATGTTGTGTTCTGAACCATCTGATTCATGTTTCTTGCAAGAATGCAAAGATTGTCCTGGTGGTGCGGGTATCACATTAGAATTGTTAAAACTGAAACAAAATTGTGAAGATAAAATTACGTTTGCTTTGTGGGATAATGGTAATCTTACTAAACAAACAATAAGCTTAACAGTTTTTAAAGAAAAACTTTCAATCTGCGCATTGAAAGCAAGTACTCATATATACATAAAAAATATTCAACGTGAAGCTATAAAAAAAGAAAAAGAAGAAGGTAAAGCTGATCCTACTAAGTTAATCATCCACGTTGACTTTGCAGAAAATTGGTCTGTAATAAATAATAAAGCGGTTCAAGGAAATCATTGGGTAAATAACCAAATTTCTATTTTTACTGCAGTCTGTTACCAAGGAGAGATAACACAAAGTTTTGCGATAGTTAGTGACGACAAAAAGCATGATACTGCATATGCACTGCTAGCAATAAATAAAATTATCGATCTTATGAAAAAGAATTATTTAGTTACTAAAGTCACTATCATATCAGATGGAGCTCCAAGCCAATTTAAAAATCGTTTTCAACTACATTAATTCAAACATTGGTTTTATGAAATGAAATGGTTATTTTCTGCGACTGGTCATGGGAAAGGAGCCGTTGATGGAATAGGTGGGCTTCTAAAGCATTATGCTACTTCACATAACTTGAAAAGAGTTCATGAAGAATCGATACAAAATGCTGACGATTTTATAAATTGGGTTCAAAGTTACACCAATGCAATAAAAATCATTTTACTACCAATAAATGAGATTGAAAGATTTAGAAAAAAGAAAAATATTGAATGGAGTGGGGTTTCTAAATATAATGGAATTCAAAAAAGTCATATGTGGTTAAAAAAACTTGGGGAATTAAAATCACATATATTTATTGGCAGGACAGCTATACATGCACTAAATGAAGTGAAAAACAAGAAAAAAAAAGCCAAACGTCGTGAGACTACATTTAAAACTAAAAATAATAAGCGCAAAAATAAAAAATAATTATCTATAATTATTTTTTTGACGCATCCCAACAGTGAGAGGCAAGGGGAACTCACTCTAAAAAAGCACCCCGAAGGGAACAGAATCCTTCTACGCCCACGTCGTTGTTCCTGGATATTGCTAAACGAAGGATAATATTTAAATGTCGACTGCTTAAGACTTCCGAACGTATATACAAGCATTTTTCACCAACAAAATTTGTGAATTTTTTTCTCGCTCCAAACAAAAAAACCCGGGATCAAACAAGTACTATTAGATAGGTATTTTGGTCCTCTATCAGCAAAAAAAATTTCAGCAAAAAAAAAATGGCCTTTTCGAGAAAAATGCATGTGCATAAAAAGTGCAGTTTTTGGTAAAATGCATATATCTCAGTCATTTTTTAGTTTTTTTTTTAAATTTCTTGCACGGAGTTGAAGAGGGCTCAAAACGAAATAAAATAAAAAAAGGTTTATCAAAATTTATTGGAAATTGGTAAAACGATAGCTCTCTAAAGTTATTCTCAACATTTTCAGTTTTAACATTTAGTTTTTGTATGCAATTTTCAAAAGTGCATATATGATGCAATTTTGATATTTCAGCAAAATAAAAAAATACGTATACCCTTATTTTTAGGGTAGAATAACATACTCCATTAGCGCAGTAATTGGTGACTTGAGTGTATACTGACTGTTCGATTTGAAATGGAATCAGCCTTATCTATTATCTAAAATATTATCTATCTATTATGATAGATTATCGAAAAAAGCGACTGATTATCAGCTAAAGTTTAGTCTTTACATCGATTTTATAATGACACTCCGTTCAATATTTTTAAAGTGGTTGTGGTACCAGCTTTTTTCGCGACAATATGCTGTAGCAAAATATTTTACTTTATGCATAATGCATAAATGATTCACGAAAAATTTTCAATCAGTTAATTATTACTTTGCAGTAATATTTCACATAATACCATGCCAATAAGAATGGAAATTATTGAAGTATTACGATAAAAACGTTCACTTAATGCCTAGAATTCTTCATACAAATCATTTTGTTCCTTGAATCCTATAGGTACCTTGCTAAATTTTTTCTGAAGTTTTCAGTAACTCACTTTTTTCATTGTGTTATGCCGCGATAACATATCTGATTTCATAAATAATTTCAGGATATTTTCAGGCAAATTATCCACTGGTCATTTTTAACTACACAGTGATTTTCAGTGATTTTTCATGTAATACCATACCGATAAGATTAATAATTATCAAAATATGAGGGTAAATAATATTCAAATAATATATTAGTTATTCTGATTGGAGAGATTGACCACGGCAAAAAGCGGCAAATTTTCAGCTATTTTACGATGGTCTAAGTCATTTTTCTCATTGATTTCTGAAGGTATGCCGTTAACTTCTTTTTAAAGTTGGCGGTGAACTCACTTTTTAAGGTGGTTCAATACCCATAATCGTAATAGCATAGTTGTACAGAAAATTTTATTATAGGTTAATACTCTTGCGCGTGTACAGCTCAGCACGATTCAGCTTTTTGGCCCGTAGCTGCTTGGCTATCTATGTATAATATAACCTATTCGTAGATTGCTTATGAAAAATGTTTTGAAACAGGGCCGCCATACATCAGCTAAACTGGTAGACGTACTAAAAATGCAAAATATTGTAGTTTCTGATTGAATATTTTTTCTAAATGGGCGTCAACGTAACAATTTTTGCATATCAATCAAAAAGTAATTATCTTAACTATCTCTGGCCAGTTTTTGAATATTTTCGTATCACAATTCACAAAGATATGGCATGAAATGTATCAACTTTCGATAGATTACCATATTAACCAATGATAAAAAGTTAATTTTCAGGGTGTTCATTTGAAAAAATAAAGTCGTAAACGGGGTCTCAAATTTTCATAAAATTTGTATCGAACCTTAATAAACAATCTCACAAAGTTTAATAATCATGGTATCACAAGTAATTTACTATTGAACCACCTTAAGGAAATTATGCTGCGGGAAAATATTGGATTTCACGGATAATTTACGGATAATTTACGGCAAATTATCCACTTCTTACTTTTCACTGTGCAGTGATATTACACATAATACCATACTAATAAGATCATGAATTATGAAAGTATTACGATGAAGAGCGTTCAGCTAAGATATCGGTAATTCGGATTTGACAGATTGATTACGGCAAAAGAGCGGCAAATTTTCAGCTATTTTACGATGGTCTAAGTCATTTTTTTCATTGATTTCTGAAGGTAAGCCACTAACTTCTTTTCGAAGTTGGCAGTGTACTCACTTTTTCAAGGAAATTATGACGTGGCAAAATATTGGATTTCACGGATAATTTACGGATAATTTACGGCAAATTATCCTATTCCTACTTTTCACTCTGCAGTGATATTTCACATAATACCATACCAATAAGATCATGAATTATGAAAGTATTACGATGAAGAACGTTCAGCTAAGATATCGGTAATTCGGATTTGACAGATTGATTACGGCAAAAAAGCGGCAAATTTTCAGCTATTTTACGATGGTCTAAATCATTTTTTCATTGATTTCTGAAGGTACGCCGCTAACTTCTTTTCGAACTTGGCAGTGTACTCACTTTTTCAAGGAAATTATGCTGCGGGAAAATATTGGATTTCACGGATAATTTACGGATAATTTACGGCTAATTATCCTAT
Source organism: Anastatus disparis (assembly GCA_017163975.1). NCBI lineage: Eukaryota > Metazoa > Arthropoda > Insecta > Hymenoptera > Eupelmidae > Anastatus > Anastatus disparis. The sequence continues at coordinate 787,211 of JAFFSR010000014.1, forward strand.
TCCTACTTTTCACTCTGCAGTGATATTTCACATAATACCATACCAATAAGATCATGAATTATGAAAGTATTACGATGAAGAACGTTCAGCTAAGATATCGGTAATTCGGATTTGACAGATTGATTACGGTAAAAAAGCGGCAAATTTTGAGCTATTTTACGATGGTCTAAGTCATTTTTTTCATCGATTTTTTAAGGTACGCCGCTAACTTCTTTTCGAAGTTGGCAGTGTACTCACTTTTTCAAGGAAATTATGACGTGGCAGAATATTGGATTTTACGCATAATTTACGGATAATTTACGGCAAATTATCCACTTCCTACTTTTCACTATGCAGTGATATTTCACATAATACCATACTAATAAGATCATGAATTATGAAAGTATTACGATGAAGAACGTTCAGCTAAGATATCGGTAATTCGGATTTGATAGATTGATTACGGCAAAAAAGCGGCAAATTTTGAGCTATCTTACGATGGTCTAAGTCTTTTTTTTCATTGATTTCTGAAGGTACGCCGCTAACTTCTTTTTGAAGTTGGCGGTGTACTTACTTTTTTAAGGAAGTTATGTCGCGGCAAAATATTGGATTTCACGGATAATTTACGGATAATTTACGGCAAATTATCCAATAGTTATTTTTATAGTACAGAGAAAGTACTGAGCCAACTTCAGGGGAGTAAACTATGCGATAAAAGAATTTGATTGTTATTACAAAATTCACTTATTATACTAATATCTAGCGGGGGCTACTATTTTTTTTTCTTGCTACAACGGATGCTGTTTATATAAATGATGAAAAAAGTTATTAGACAAAGACAGATAGTTCGGCCACCTATTAAACATTCGTAAGTTAATAATTTAACGTTTTCAGCAATCAAGAATGTCTTACAAATGTTAAATGTTATTTGTGGTCAAAAAATTTTGCCACAAATTCGCTATGCAATCGATTAATTATGCAACAAGAATATTAAAGTAACAATTTCTCCATTATGTTCTGAAAATATTGGTAAATTTAAATATTTACAAGCATCTATGAGATATTACAAATGTGATGCTGCTGTTGATACATTTATGCCATCGAACCCCAATTATTTTTGTATAATTGATCCATGCGATGGTTTTCAAGATTCTTTAAGATTACATAAAGATTATTACTATGATGTAGTTAATGAAAGAGTTCATAAGAAAAATATCATTAAAGGCATATATGATGGAAAGGCCTACAGAAAGTTTGTTAAGAATTTGTCTGCTGTTGAATGCTATTCTCATGCAACTGTTTCTTTCATCACAGATGGTGCGCTAATGTTTGAATCATCAAATTTTTCTATATGATCGATTGACATAGCGCTTACTGAAATCCCGGTGCAAAGCAGATGATTGTAGAAACAGTATTATTGTAACAGTATTATTGTAAATGGTTTGGAAAGAGCAAACCAGAAATTAGTGTAGTTATGAAGATTTTCGTAGGTGAAATGAATCAATTTGCCGCTGTGGGTATACCATGTACTATAACAAATGGAGAAGGGTATATAAGGGTATACCATGTACTATAAAAAATGAAAAACGGTATATTAGCTTGTATGTTTTAATAGCTTGTGTTGACACTATGGCCACAGCAACCATGAACTTTGATATAAATGATTTTACTGTAGATTATATGCACTGCATACTAGAAGGAGTAGGGTCACAGTACACTGAATATTTATCGCAATTAGTTTATAAAAATAATATTCATAGAGTGGATAAGATTTATAAGAAAATTGAAGTGTCCAAACAAATATGTCGTTTAGCAAGACTTTACAAAGACCGAAGTTACTGGAAAGCTTGTAATTGGAAAAATGTTGTTCTACATTATAATTTGTCATTTTTCTCTTTACTAATTATAGACAACAAAAATTACAAAATTGGGCTTTATTAGTAGAATCTCTTCATAGTGGCTTACAAATAAGTATAACTTTTAAAGAACCTAATTATATGAGTGAACTTTTAAATAAATTCGTACAAGATGCTGCCAAATTGTACTCTTTAAAATGTATGACGTACAATATACACCAATTACTTCAAATAGCGAAAGATTTCTATAATTGGGGTCCATTATAGAATCATTCAACATTTGCATTTAAATCTTCCAATGACAAATTACTTTGTTCGATAAAGAGCTCTAAGGGCAATGTTTTGCAAATATTCAACGATGTGTTACTATTCTTGAAAATATGGTTCATCCCAAATGTTTACATACTGTATATAAATTCTTAGATCTTAATGTTTAAGAGGAGGTCAAATATATCTGTCCTTTTCTAATCAAAGAATTGATTTTTTTTCAAAACTTAATAATTGTATCAAAAAATAAGGAGATAGCCCCATCTTGTATCATAAAAAGCAATATTTTCTTTGATAAGGGAAAATTATTTTTATCGATTCGTTTTAAAGAAAACCTTGAAAAACTTAAAAAAAATAGGTTAGGGTGGACAATTCAGTTTTTCAAAGTTTTCTTAAAAACGAAGCGATAAAAATAATTTTTCCTCATCAAAGAAAATATTGCTTTTTATTATACGAGATGGGGCTTTCTTCTTATTTTCTGCTACAATTATTAAATTTTGCAAAAAAAATTAATTTTTCGGTTAGAAAAGGATAGAGATATACAACCTGCTCTTGACAAAAAAAAAATTTTTTCAAGTTGCATTGTATAACTTATTTTCGAGAAGAGTTCTTGAAGATAATTTAATATAAAAGTTTAAATTTTCACAGAATACCAAAGATTTCTCCGAAATTGTTATGCAAGGATGTTTATATGTCGGCAGTTAGGAATAATATAAGCTCTCGCAATCATTTTTCTCTACTTTAAAACGGTAAGTTTATGAAAATTGTCGATATTTTTGTAAATGTTCAGAATAATCAAGAAATAATATCATATGTCAATAGTCCAGTCAAATTAGTTTATTTTCATCGATTTTTTTGCAAAACAAGCTACAGGTCTGTTTTTTGCAGAAATATATTGTAGATAATATGTATGATAAGAATATCGATGTGCACCATCTTAAAAAGTTGTGGAAAAATGTTTATGAACAAATTGAGATAGAAAAATCGACTTTTTTTTCTTTTTTCCTCTGCGACTGCGCTGCTTTTGACTTTAGAGGAAAATTTTTTTTAACAAAAGTTGTTCAGAATGAAATTTTCTTGAAGATAATGGGTGTGCAATTTTCTAAAATTTTCAAATTTTCTCGAAAAATGGAGTTTTTCCGAGAAAATGTGTAATTTTTCAAATTAAAGTTAAAGACAGATATTTTATTCTGAATTCGATAAAACTTCGGGTAAAGAAAGATTTTCTATTGTCTTCAATCGTCCTCCAAGCCGATCTCTTTCGGCCCGTAAAAAGAGCAACAATTAATTTGTTTATTAAAAAAAAAGTTGAAAATTTAAATTGATGCCAAGTCAATAATAATTATTGCAAATATGTCAAACTTCTTGAGCATGTGATGTCAGGATATCTTTATCATAAACAATAATAAAAATTTGAACTTTTTATTTTTTTGCACTATTTTTTAGCGTTTTTAAGACTTTACAATTTTAATTCTTATAAATAAATTCATATATTTCAGCCGGTTTTCGATGATTATTAATTTTATAAATGAAAAAAAAAATTTCTTCTAAGACCTTTAATTTGAATTTTTCAAAAGTTTCTTATCGTAAAAATGAAAAGAGTAGCATAACTTTTACTTTGACTAACAATTGCGCCCTTGTTTTTAAACATTTTAACATGTTTGAAAGTTTAATAGCCAGTTTATGATATAAATTATTGGTAAAACAGCATTAATGCATACAAAGTGGTTCTTATATATATCATCGTTAGTAAATTGTTTACGCATTAAATTGAGTGCGTATGAGGTAACAGAGTATATAAACGGGCAGCGCGCATGCGCACGGTGATACCTTTTTCTTCACGCAAGAACAGAAAACAATTTTCAAAAGTTAAAATTGATATTGCATATGAAAATTAATAATATCTCTGGTAATCATGATCCGGTTTACATGTTTCTTTTTTAAATCTAGGGTAACGCGTGAAAATAATAATAACTTTGATATCAGTTTTTGGAAAATTCTGTGTACATTTGTTGTAAATAAAAAATTTTTAGAATCATTTGCAAAATTATAAGTTTAGGTAAACAAATTTGAAGAATATTTGTAATAGAATATTAGTAGTTTTTTATCCATTCTAGGATTGTAAGTTTAATTTAACATATATATAATGAACCCTACAATGTACTTTATTATAAATTATATCTTTCTGGGTAACTTTCCATTATTCGAAATTTTTTATAAATTAGAAACGTACAAAAGTAAAACATTTTTTTGTAACGAACCAATATTAAATTTATAAAATTAAGTACCCAATATTTACAAACGTATAAAAATAAAAAATACTGATTGCATAATTTTTAAAATACTACTATATCTATCATTCTCTTTATCATTATAAATTTCTTTATTTTAAAAATACATCGTCATATAAAATAAATTATCAAAATCAATTAAATATTTTAATAATTATATTTGCATACTTATTTAATAATTAGATTGATGAAGCAATGATTATAATATATTAATAATTCATAACTTTTTTTTATTGTTACATATTAGGTACTTAATTTTATGAACTTGATGCTGGTTTGTTTAAGGGCACAAAACACTTTTTTTCCGGTCCCACCATCGAATTTGGGTTTATGCTTTTTTTTATAGAAAATTTACTGTAGAATAAGCTCCAATAAGTTTTCTTACCCTATCTCATGTAGTTTCGTTTTTATGAAGAAATTATTAGAATGAACTTTTAAGTGATTTTTTTTGTTAATTTTGCTATTTTGAGATTTTTCTCAAATTTTTAGCTTATCTTATTAAAACACTATAAGAAATTATTTTTTTTATTGCTTGATTGGATAATTCATAAATCATTAATTAATCTCCAGAAAGTTTTTTTTAAGAGATTTAATTTTGTTTTTATTTATTAAGTCTATAATGATATAATTTTTATTGATTTTTTTTAGGTTTAATTGAAAAAAGGGTTTATTTTTTTAATTTTAACAAAATATTTATCTTGATTTAAGCTCTAAAAAGTTTTCAATCGATATTTTATTTCTTTTTGATTTTGTAAGAAAACGAGTGGCACATAGTTATTCATGTAATTTTTTATAAATTTGAATATCGCGCGTTCGCGCTTTCGGCTCATTTCATTTCACTACATTACAGTCAGTCTCAGCTGATTGTATGGTCAGTTCGCAGTTAGTTTGTTTATTTAAAGTGCATTAAAAAAATTATTAGTAGATTTTGTGGTTTAATTTACATCAAATTATTTATTTTTAATAAATTACATGTTCGCGAATTATTTCGTATTTTTTTATGTGCGCCTGAAATTCTACGTTTATCTAAATAGAAAGTGTATTTAAAGCGTAAAAAGCTTGAATTGATATTAAGATTACTAACCTCGATAATTTCAAATAATCAAAGAGATACAAAAGGCAGATTTGTTAACCAGCATCAAGATAGAAAACGATCTACAGGAAGGTCTAAAAAGAGGCCAAGGAAATTTCTTGGTAGGAATGAAAAAAATTCTCCTGAAGCTAAGAGAAGAAGACCCTCTACTTTTTTTCTAAACTTAAAAGAACAGAATTTTTAAGTTTCAGTTCAATAAATAGAATTGTTTATATCAACATTCTATTTTCTAAATTTGAAAAAAATTATGTGCTGTAATGTGTGCCATAATAAAATACAATTTATTGAATCTTCTTTCCGAGGACTACCCACACAGCATGGAAGATTTCACTGCAATATTTCGAATTATATTACTGGAATATTTTAATGGAACCTTCCATGCAGATTATTGAAAGTCTCCACGGAATATTTCCAAATATTTCACTAGAATCTTCCATTGAAAGCTTCCAGGAATATTTCAGGAATATTCCAAAGGAATGTTAAGAATTTTTTCGAAATATTCCATGAAATATTCACAGATGATTTTTGAGATATTTCATGAAATATTCCAGTGAAATATTTCATGGAAGATTCCAGGAAGATTCCATAAACATTTCGCTGAAAGATTCCGATGAACTTTAAAATCGTACAGTGGAATATTACATAAATCTTCCAGAAATATTCCACGAAATACTACACAGAAAGATTTAGGTGATTTTCCAGTAAAATATTTTATAAAAGATTTCAGAAAAATTCCATGAAAATTTCACTGGAAGATTCCAAAAAGCTTTAAAATTGTACAGCGGAATATTACATAAATCTTCCATGATTATTCCACGAAATATTTCACAGAAACATTTACGTAATCTTCCAGTGGAATATTTCACAGAAACATTTACGTAATCTTCCAGTGGAATATTTCATGAAAGATTTCAGAAAGATTCCATAAACATTTCACTGGAAGATTCTGAAAAACTTTTAAATCGTACAGCGGAATATTACATAAATCTTTCATAAATATTCCACGAAATATTTCACAGAAAGATTTAAGTAATCTTCCAGTGGAATATTTCATGAAAGATTTTAGAAAGAATACATAAACATTTCACTGGAAGATTCCAAAAAACTTTTAAATCGTACAGCGGAGTATCACATAAATCTTTCATAAATATTTCACGAAATATTTCACGCAAAGATTACAGTAATCTTCTGGTGGAATATTTCATGCAAGATTTCAGGATGATTCCATAAACATTTCGCTGAAAGATTCTGATAAACTTCAAAATCGTACAGCGGAATATTACATAAAACTTCCAGAAATATTCCACAAAATATTTCACAGAAAGATTTGAGTAATCTTCCAGTGGAATATTGTATGAAAGATTCTAGAATGATTCCATGAAGTTTTCGTTGGAAGGTTGTTGCGCGGAACGTTACGGGAGGTTTTCAGTAATGTCGATAGAGGGATGTTTGTTAAATAGGAGTTTCATCCCCAAGTGGTTGAAAGATACCTCACTTACTATATAAGCGAAATGGTATCGGCGCTTTGATGTGTACAATCAAAGCGAATATGTAAATGCGATTTCATAACTTAATGTTTATGTATGCGTATATGTATTGATGTATGAGTTTAATGTGTTATTATAATATATACTACCCCCTCACAGTATTTCACATCTTCCGGAAATCTTCCAGGAACATTTCATGGAAGATGAGAGATTACCCAAACCTTCCATTGAAATATTCTTGAAATCTCTCAAGAATATTCCATGGAATATTCCAATGTAGGAAGAATTAAGGACATACGAATATTAAAGGAATATTTCATGGAAGATTCCTGAAATATTCCAAATCTTCCGTGCCAATATTCTGCGAATCTTCCATAAATATTCCACGGAATATTTTACGATAGATTTCTAAAATCTTCCAGAAATATTTCATGGAAGATTCCTTAAATTTTTCGTGCATATTCCATGAAAGGTTCATGGGATGTTTAAAATCTTCCGTTCCAATATTCTGGAAATCTTCCATGAATGTTCCAACGGAATATTTCATGAAATATTCCTGCGAGATTCCTGAAATATTTCAATAAAAGATCTGAGATGTCCTAAATCTTCCAATGAAATATTCTTGAAATTTTCCAACAATATTCCATGGAATATTCCAATGTAGGAAGAATTAACGGGATTTCGGAGCTGCAGCAATCAAGTTTTGCTTTTTTTATTTTATCAATTTGTTTTAAAATTCATAAATTAAACAAATATAATGACTTGTCCGCACTAAAGATATGTTAATACAATAATTTTTGTTAAAATAAAAAATTATTTAGACATGTTACTTTTTATGAGCTTGGATTGGAAATTAGATATGAAGCTCGACAAACCTAACCTTAAAGTGCGATACATTGAAAGTTTTTATTATAACTTATTATGTATAGTATTTTATTGGATTTCTTGAGTTGTCCGCACTAAAGTTTAATCTTACAAATTTGTTCTTTATAGTAAAAAAAACTCGTTTAAACGCATCGTTTATTCATAAGTTAGGATTGGAAATATTATTAGAAGGCTGGCAGCTTCGTCATGCTCTTAAGGACATACGAATATTACAGGAATATTCCACGGAAGATTCCTAAAATATTTCACACCTTCCGTGCCAATATTCCAGGAAGCTTCCATAAATATTCCATGCTGTGTGGGTAGGTTTTAAAGTTCATGTGATTTGTAATTCTTGTGGTGAATTAGCATCTATAAACTCTAGCAAGAGAGTGGGTGTTATGGATAATGCATGTGAAGTGAATAGACGTAATGTTCTTGCTGCTCGTGCACTTGGCCATGGCCTTTTGCTGGCTTATCTACTTTTTGTATTATAATGGATTTGCCAAAGCCAGTTGCACAGTCAGCATTCAATGTTATCAATAATAGACTTAGTGAAGTATGTGAACAAGTGGCAGAAGAATCTATGTCTGAAGCTGTTAAGAAATAACTTGATTCGATTTCCCCAAATAGTACTGATCTTGATGTAACTTTCTCAAAATGATAAAAAAATTTGACATTTAACTTACAAATGTATCTGTCGAGTGGGTCAGAACTTTGAATAATAAAAAATGGTTCAATGTAGAGTGATCAACTAAGTCTCATTCAAAAGAAGCACATACTTTGAATAGAAAAGAACGAATAGCTGTGGTGGATTTTCATGCACCAGATGCATATTAAATTCATGTAAATGTATAATTCTAATTATTATTACATATTTGGATGTGAAAAATTTTAGTTTCAAGCTGATCCGAGGTTAGTACAAGTAATTCTAACAACCATCAGAGTACCAATTCACTATGTATTTGTTGACTCTTACAACAAATACATATTGTCATTGGTGAACAAGGATGAGCACTGACAAAATATTTTATAATAAGATAAATTATTATTATTATTATGCTCATTTTAATAACATATCTTTTTGCATTTCAGCTTTATCGAGTCGATAACAAGGTTCTCTTATCTGGTATCTCTCTTTTATATTTTTAGTTGATATAAATAAGAGATACCAGGAAAAAATTATTTCATGAAAGATAAGTATACCATTGATAATTTTAAGATAATTGAAAACTTTAAAGCTGTTTTTCTCAAATATTGAATTTTTAAAATTTTAGGTACTGCTCTGTAAGATTTGAGCTGAACCACTGGATGGATCTGACTTTTCCAATCTGATTTAACTTCAGTATTAGTATCATTCTCGCGTGAATAAAGGGTTTTGAAATCAAATGATTAAAAGTTATTAAAAAACCAAAAAATAAGGTAAAAATATTGAAATTTATTAAATAAATTGATATTTTTTGTTGATAGGTAAAAAATTTTTTGTGTTTCAGGAATTCCCCCATTCACGCGAGAATGGCAAGAATACTGAAGCTAAATATGTTTTGAAAAGTCATTTTTATCCAACGCTTAAGCTTAAACCTTACGGGGAAGCAATTATAAGAACAAGAATTGATCGAATGAGCCGGTCTGTGGCACAGTCGGTAAGAGCATTGGATTCGTATTCTCGGGGGACCGTGGATCGAATCCCGCTCGCGGTTGTTTTTCAAGCAAGCACCTCGGTTGCATGTGCTTTGTTCCTATGAACACACTTACGAGCTCCGTCGTTAAAGGACGAAAAGTAACTCAGTTGCTTAAGGCAGCTGGCTTGCGTCCTAGTGGATCGGGGTTTTGATTCCCTGGGAAAATTGGGAAAAACAATTTTCGTAGTTTTCCGTGGGGAAGAGAACCTGAAGAACACAAAACACAAAATAGAGAGTTCCTCGGAACAACACAAAAAATTAATAATAAAAAATCCCTTCGGGGCAAAAATTGATGATGGCCTATGATGAAAAATCGAAAGGCCAATAAAAGAAAAAGAAGAAGAAAGAAGAATTGATCGAATGATTATGGGACTATAGCTACAGCAATATGAGCTTATAAAGGCTTAAAATAAAGGTATTTTAGTCTACTTTTAAATACTATTCTCAAATTTAAAGAATTAAGTTAACGGGATGTCGTAGTTGCTGGACACAATTTTTACTTCAATTGTTTTATTGATATCTTTTTAAATTCGTAATTTAAACAATTGTAATGACTTGTTCGCACTAAAGCTATGTTAAGAAGGGGCCGAACTATCTGTCTCTGTCTAATAGCGTTTTTCATTATTTATATAAAAACTATCCTTTATAACAAGAAAAAAATAGCAGCCCCCGCTAGATATTAGTATAATTAGTAAATTTTGTAATAACAATAAAATTTTTTACCGCATAGTTTTTGACTAATTAGAGACCTACTAGCAATCTAGAATATAACCTATCTTTTTTTGGTAGGTCTCTAATTATTCAAAAACTACGCAGTAAAAAAATTTGGTTGTTATTACGAAATTTACTTATTATACTAATATCTAGCGGGGGCTGCTATTTTTTTCTTGTTATACGGAATAGTGTTTACATAAATGATGAAAAATGCTATTAGACAAAGACAGATAGTTCGGCCCCTTCTTAATACAATAATTTTTGTTAAAATAAAAAATCATTTGGACTTGATATTTTTTTATAAGCTTGGAATGGAAATTAGATATCAAGCTCGATAAACCTAACCTCAAAATACTATATTTCGAAAAATTGTTTATAACTTTTTATGTACGGTATTTTAGTAAATTCTGTAAGTTGTCCACACTCAAGTTCAGTATTACAAATTTCCTTACTGTAATGAAAGAACTCGATCTAACGCACCGTTTACTCGTGAACTTAGAATTAAAATGTTAATGAATTATTTTAGAAGCTAGCGAGCTCTATCATGCCCTTAAATTTAATCAGTACATAACTTTTTCACTTGCAGGTGGAAAAGGTGTTTTGTGCCCTTGAAACAAAAGAATGTTTTACTTTATTTTATGAAAATTGGTCATTTTTTATTAATAAAAACAAAATTCTCCTTCAAATTTCTTTACCAAAACTTATAATTTTGCAAATGATTCTAAAAATTTTCATTTACAATCATCATTATATACAACGAATGTATACAGAATTTTCCAAAAACTGATATCAAAGTTATTATTATATTTTCACGCGCTACCCTAGATTAACAAAAGAAACATATAAATCAGACCGTAATTACTAGAGATATTATCAATTTTCATATGCAATATCAATTTTAACTTTTAGGAATTGTTTTCTGTTCTTGCGTGAAGACAAAGGTATCACCGTACGCATGCGCGCTGCCCGTTTATATACTCTGTTACCTCATACGCACTCAATTTAATGCGTAAACAATTTACTAACGATGATATATATAAGAACCACTTTGTATACATTAATGCCGTTTTACCAATAAATAATATAATTACTTATTATATTTTTGCAAAATAAAGTAAAAAATTGCAATATTTATTAGCTTACTTTTTTATTGTATATTTCATAAACCCGACCGTACTATTATCCAACTATAAAAAGCAGTAATCGTGTCGTTGATAGTTATACTTCCGAAAATTATCATTGGTTTTTTTTTCTCTAAAGGTTTATGGCTGTAAAAAAACCGCGAATTTAATGGAAAATTTTTTTCAATTTTTAGACTATTTGTATTTAGTGATTTTAAGGTGTTTTTAATAGTTAATAATTATGTCATATATGTGTAACATGGCTAATTAGCTATGTTACTTACCTACACACACACACACACACACACACACACACACACACACACACACACACACACACACACACACACACACATATATATATATATATATATATATATATATATATATACCTATATTATATAGTTATATGAACCAAAATTCAGTCGTTGACCCCCACATCCCCCCACAACCCCCCCACAAAATTTAAAATGCTATTAAATGATATAATAAAAAATGAAATTTTTGGTCCTGTAATAGCTTATGTATTTTCCATAGAATTTCAAAAAAGAGGATTACCTCATGCACATATCATTATCACATTACACCATAATCACAAAATATTTACTGTAGAATCTATTGATAAGTATATTTCAGCTGAAATACCATCATCGGAAAATATATATTTACAAAAATTAGTAATTAAACATATGTTACACGGACCACATACTAGCAAATCTCCATGTTATGATAAAAATAAAAATATATGTAAAAAAATTTTCCAAAACCATTTACTGAATGTACTAAAATTGAAGAAAATAAATATCCACAATACAAACGACGAAATAATATTTCTGATAATTATATCTACAATTTTAAAAATAACAAAAAAAATTATTAAAAGTTGATAATTCAATGGTAATTCCTTACAATAGTTTTTTATTAGCAAAATATGCTGCTCATATTAATACTGAACTTTGTATGTCAATACAAAGTATTAAATATATTTACGACTATATTTATAAAGGAGTAGATAAAGCATATTGCAAAATAAAAGAAAATAAAATAAAAGAAAATGAAGAAGAAGTATATGATGAAATAACACAATATATAGATGGTAGATACTTAAGTCCAATGGAAGCAGCATGGAGATTACAAGAATTACCATTATGTGGCAGAAGTCATTCTGTAATAAGATTAAGTATTCATACAGAAAAACAACAAAAAATAATTTTTAATGAAAATGATATAGATTCAGCATTAAATAAATACGAAACAACGTTAACCGCATGGTTTACTTTGAATAAAAAAGATGATTTTGCTAAAAAAATTAAATATGTTAACATACCACAATATTATATTTTCAATTCTAACACAAAATCTTGGATAAAACGATCAAAAAATAGAAAAAACATAGCTATTGGTAGATTAAATGTAGTATCTCCTAAAGATAGTGAACGTTTTTTTTTAAAATTAATATTAAATAGAATAAAAGGTGCAACATCTTATACAGATTTACGAACTCACGAAAATATTACTTATAATACTTATAAAGAAACAGCTTTAGCAATGAATTTAATTGAGCACGAAAATGAAATTTATTATATTTTTGAAGAAGCATGTCAAGTTATGTTACCAATACAACTACGTAAATTTTTTGCATGTTTTTTACTATGTGAAAATATTCAAGGTAAAATTATTTGGAACAAATATAAAAATTTTTTACAGAAGATTTTAAAGATAATAAAGAAAATAAAGCTTTATCACATATTAATCAAATATTAAATTTAGAAGATATGTCATGTGAAAATTTTGGTTTACCAGAACCAAATAAAACATACATTGAAGAAAATGAAGAAATTAATGATGAAATTATAAATTTTAGTAAAAAAAAATTTGATAAAATGTATAAACAATTAAATAATGATCAAAAACAAATTTTTGAAAAAATAATAAATAATAAACAAAAAATATTTTTCATAGATGGACCAGGAGGTTCCGGAAAAACTTTCTTATACAAAACATTAATATATTATTATATAAGCATTAAAAAAAATTTTTATCGATGGCTTGGACCGGAATAGCTTCAATTTTATTACCTAAAGGTTTAACAAGTCACAGAACTTTTAGATTACCATTGGATTTAAATAACATTGAAAGCGCATTTTTAAAATTTAATTCAGATAAAAAAAAATTAAGAGAAACAGATATAATTATATGGGATGAAGCATCTATGATTCCTAAAAAAGCTTTAGAAATCGTAGACAAAACTTTAAAAGATGTTTGTCATAATGATAAAAGTTTTGGTGGAAAAATAATTATTTTAGGTGGAGATTTTCGACAAATTCTACCAGTATTAAAATATGGAAGAAGAAATACTATAATTGAAGAGACTATAAAATATTCAAATCTTTGGCCCTTATTTCATATTTTTAAATTAAAAAAAAACATAAGATCTAATAATGACAGTTTCTCTTCATTTTTATTAAATATAGGAGAAGGAAACATTAATCCATTTATTATTCCAGAAGAATGGAAAACTAATGACGTCTGTGCCAAAATTTATAAAAACATTAACGAAAATTATTGTTTTTCAAAAATGTCATTTTGAGTACACATAATGAAGATGTAAATATTTTAAATAACAGAATTTTAAAATTAATTAAGAATGAAACAAAAACTTATTATAGCATTGACTATGCAACATACAAAGGTGTAGATCAAACGGATGATAATATTCATTTGAATTATCCAATAGAAATGTTAAATAACATAAGAGAAGGATTACCTCCACACGAACTGAAATTAAAAGTAAATACCATAATTATGTTAATTCGAAATTTAAGTATAAAAAATGGATTATGTAATGGAACGCGATTAAAAATAACTAAATTATTCAAATATAACATAGAAGCACAAATAATTACTGGAGAAAATAAAGGAAATAAAGTTTTTATACCACGTATTACATTAAACACTAATGAATCATCATCTTTACCATTTATTTTATATAGAAAACAATTTCCTGTTATATTAGCTTTTGCTATAACAATTAATAAATCTCAAGGCCAAAGTTTCGAAAATATAGGAATATTCATCAAAAAACCTTTATTTTCTCACGGGCAATTATATGTTGCTCTTTCACGTTGTAAAAATGTAAATAAAATATATATTCAAAATGAATCGGAAAACAAAGATATTATACCTAACATAGTTTGGAAAGAAATATTAGAAAAATAATTTTATTATAATTTAACAAAAATTTAATGTTATTTAAATAAATTTTTATAAATTATTTTATTAATTAAACTTTATTTTTTTTCAGGTTATATTTATATTAATTATAAACATTAAAAATTTTTAATAATATATAAATAAAAAAACATAATGGAATGGAATTCAATTAATGATGTTGAAATTGACAATGTTAATGATCAACAAATGATTGAATGGGATCCAATAGAAGGTCATTATGTTGAAATTAACAATGTCAATGATCAACAATTGATGGAAAATTTAAATGATCAAATTGAAGAACATTTAAATTTCCAAGAAGAATATGAATATTATTTAGAAAGTCTAGATAATAATAGTTCAATAAGCAATACAATAATTTCTAAATTAAATAATATTATTAATTCGTATATAGAGGAAAATAATGAACAATTTGAATTTAAAAATTGGAATGAAGTACCAGAGTATTATAAATATTATGCGAATGAAATTATAAAATATAAAATAAATATAAGCGAACCAATAGCAGAATATTACTTTAATCAAAGTCATGAAATTTATTCTAATTATTTATTAAGATTAGCTAACATTATTAATAAAATATGAAAATTAAAATAAATCATAAATATTTAAATATATAATAATAAATTTAAAAAAAATTTTTTAAATTATTAATATTATTAAAAACAAAAAAATTAGAATATTTAAAAATTAACTAAAATATTTAAAAGTTATGATTATTTAAAATTTATAAAACGAAATTTTAATAAATAAATAATTTAACTAATAACAACAATAAATAAAAATTCATATTCATAACTTTTATACAGGTAAATATAGTATAAGTAAGTATAAAATAATTTAAAATTATTTTATTTATTTATTTGTTATATAAATAACTAAATTTTAAATAAAATATGATATAATGATCATGTAATAATTTCATTTACAATATCATAATAAATTTATAAATTTTAGTATGAATTTTTGATATATCTCATAAAATGTTTAAAATGAGAAAAAAGATATAAAAAAGGAATTATAACAAAATAATCCTATAAATCTTATCAAACTCAAAATCATTACGATATATCAAATAATATACTAAATTATCAACAAAATTTTCAATATATTTTAAACTAATGATCATTAATATCATAACAATAATAACACTATTTTTAAGTTATACTACATATAATGAAATATATTATAAATATTTAAAATAAAATATATTTTATAAGACTAACAAGGAGAGTGTTTCACCTTCGGGTCACCGTTTTTGCTCAAATTTTGGGAATGTTTTCTGGATGCAGAAATATGAAGAAAGCCAAAATTTTAGAGGCCAACGCTCAATATTTCCCAAGTTACAAGCCATTAAAGAAAATCACTAAAAAAGCCACTAGATTTTCAAACGCTTATAGTATCTCATCGTTGTTAGCTAGAAGCTTAAACCTTTTTTTAAATGAAAGCTGAGCTAAAATCCTTCCAAAATAGTAATTATAGCATATCGAAATATTATTTTTTCCTAAAGTTATAGCGTAATAAAGATTGCACCCAATTTTAGCTTTTATTATTAATTAATTTTTTAAACAAAAAATTGAAGTGCAATCTTTATTACGCTCTAACTTTGAGAAAAAATAATATTTTGAGATGCTATAGGTGCTATTTCGAAAGAATTTGAGCTCAACTTTCATTTAAAAAAAAGTATAAGCTTCTAGCTAACAATGATGAGATACTATAAGCGTTTGAAAATCTAGTGACTTTTTTAGTGATTTTCTTCAATGGCCTGTAACTCGGGAAATATTGAGCGTTGGCCTCTAAAATTTTGGCTTTCTTGATATTTCTGCACCCAGAAAACATTCCCAAAATTTGAGCAAAAACGGTGACCCGAAGGTGAAACACTCTCCTTGTAAGTGGTTTTTAGGGCTACTGGCGAGGGTTTCCACTAATCAAAAAATCAAACGCGCCATCAAGGTACCTCTATGTTACACACCTTTTTTAAAACTTCATATATTATATAATTATATTAACAAAAAAATTTTACAAATTTATTCAAAATTAATATTGATTTAAAAAATAAATATTTATAAGTTATATTGATAAAGGTTTGAAATGTAAGGTGGTGTGGAAAGCCGAACCTCAACACTATATATCTCTTCTTTTTTTATAAAAATAAAAAAATAATGAATTAATAATAATTATATATATCTCTTCTTTTTGAAATATAATGAACAAAATAGTGTTGAGGTATTTTTATATAAAGTAACATAAATAATTAATATTAATAGAAATAGTAAAAATATTTATTTAGAGTTTAGATAAAAATTATATTATATAATAAATTAAATAATATTACATTATATAATATAATATTAATAATAAATGTTTAATATATAATTATATTTATAGCATAACTGGGGGTTGGCGAGCAGCACGAGCAGGGGGTACCCCTAGTATATATATATATATATATATATATATATATATATATATATATATATATATATATATATATTTGTAAGAAAAATTAAGATCTAGCCCCCCTTGGTCGCCCCCTGGCCCCTCCCTAAATAACGATGTAATTCGTTCAAAATTTAGCTTTTTTTGTTTATGTATTCATTAATTTTATATATTATTTATCTAGTAATATGTCTTGTATATTAATATATAGTCACTGTATATAGTGTTAACACATGACTTTCCACACCACCTTACATTTCAAACAATAATAAATACTTTATATGACATTGAATTTAACTCATTTAACAAATGTTAGTTATCAAATTTAATAAATTCTAATTATACATAATGAATCAAGAAAAAGTAAAAAGTGTGAAACATAGAGGTATCGTTATGGCGCGTTAGGTTTTTTTTGTTAATTTTTTTGTTAATTTTTGTGTTATATTTATATCATGTTTCGGGGAGGTTGGCGAGCGAAGCGAGTAGGGGGGTACCCCCCCTAGTATATGTATATATATATATATATATATAGTAGGGGGCTACCCCCCTGCTCGCCCTGCTCGCCAGCCCCCTAATTTGTGATGTACTTATTCTTGTGTATACATACGTATAAATGCCTCATCTCTGAGGCGTACCCTGAGGCGTTGTAAGAGGAGGGGATGAGGAAACATTGAGACGTCTCTAAGGCGATGTATAAGGCGGGACAAGAGGCATACAAAAAAAATGCCTCATCTCTGAGGCGTACCCTGAGGCGTTGTAAGAGGAGGGGATGAGGAAGCACTGAGGCGTCGCAACTATTTTTACGTTATTTTTGAAAATTTAAAAAAATATCACTCTCACAAACTTGAGGCGTTTCGAGGAATTCCTAAGGCTTACCTGAGGCGTCTCTGAGGAGTCTTTGAGGAGACCTATGAGGTAATATGAGGCGACAAACGTTGAGGCGATGTCAGGGGCGGGTCGAGGAGGGGGGGGAGGCTGGGGGAGGAGGGGGGAGGCATCTCACAGAGGCTGAAAAAAAAACCTATATTTACGTTAAAAAAATTTAAAAATGTGAGGCTGGGGGAGGCTAGGGGAGGAGGGGGGAGGACGCAAGAATGCTATTTTTTGAGGCTTACGTCTATATAATATAGGAAGATATATAGGATATAAACGACAAAAGGAAGCATAAGCGGTAGCACGATGAAAAGAGGACCACGCAAATCAATATCAAACCCAAATCGCTTAACATGCACGGGCGCATGTATAAAGCACGTTATACTATACAGCATTAAACCAACGCACTCATTACAGGTAGCAGCTTAATTCTAGTAGCTGAGCTCAGGTCTGTTGAGGATCGTTTCCCACACAGCACGGAATATTTATGGAAGCTTATTGGAATATTGGCACGGAAGATTTCAGATATTTTAGGAATCTTTCTAGGAATATTTCTTTAATATTCGTATGTCCTTGATGCTTTTTACATTGGAATATTTCATAAAATATTCTTGAAATATTTCAAGAATATTTAAATGGAAGGTTTGGGTAATCTCACATCTTTCATGAAATGTTCCTGGAAAATTTTTGGAAGATTTCAAAGGAAGAATTAAATGTACACTAAATTTTGCGTGATTAAAAAATCCTAACCTCGAATTTCAGGGGTTTATATTAAGAATAACAATCTATAAATAATCAATGTCAAACTTACATTTTGTATAATTTTCTGAACTAAAATTCTTGTGTTTACATCGCGAATCGCAAATATATCATACTTTAAAAGTTGGGGAGTATCTCCTACTTTCCACGGCAGCGTTACTGTGACTTCTACACCTCTACTGCCCTACTGAGAGTTGGATTTACGTCGATAGGGGATGAATGCAACTCTCAAAGTCTTTCAGTGCAACCAGTTGGGGATAAAACTCCCATACGACGAACATGCCTCTATCGGCGTCACTGAAAATCTCCCGTATCGTTCTACGCAACCATCTAGCAAAGACTTGATGAAATCCTCCTAAAATCTTTCATGAAATATTCCACTGGAAAAATACTTGAATCATTTTGTAGAATATTCCGTGGAACATTTACGGAAGATTAATGTATTATTCCGCTGTACAATTTTAAAGTTTTTGGGAATCCTCCAGAGAAATGTTCATGAAATCCTCCTAGTATCTTTCATGAAATATTCCAGTAGAAGATTACTTGAATCTTTCTGTGAGACATTTCGTAGAATATTTCTGGAAAATTGATGTTATATTCCACTGTACGATTTTAAAGTTTTCGGGAATCTTCCAGCGAAATGTTTATAGGAACTTCCTGAAATCTTTCATACAATATTTCACTGGAAGATTAATTAAATCTTTCTGTGAGATATTTCGTGGAATATTTGTGGAAGATTGATGTAATATTCCGCTGTACAATTTTAAAGTTTTTCTGAATCCTCCAACGAAATGTTTATGGAATCTTTCTGAATTCTTTTATGAAATATTCCACTGAAAAATTACTTAAATCTTTCTGTGAAATATTTCTGGGAGATTTATGTAATATTCCACTAGTCTATTTTAAAGTCTTTCAGAATCTTCCAGAGAAATATTTATGGAATCTTCCTAAAATTTTTTATGAAATATTCTACTGGAAGATTACTTCAATATTTCTGTGAAATATTTCGTGGAATATTTTACTGAAAGATTACTTAAATCTTTCTGTGAAATCTTTTGTGGAATATTTCTGAAATATTTATTTACGTAATATTTCACAGTACGATTTTGAAATTTTTGGAATCTTGTGAAGAAATGTTTATAGAACCTTTCTGAAATCTTTCATACAATATTTCACTGGAAGATTAATTAAATCTTTCTGTGAGATATTTCGTGGAATATTTCTGGAAGATTGATGTAATATTCCGCTGTACAATTTTAAAGTTTTTCGGAATCTTCTAACGAAATGTTTATAGGAACTTCCTGAAATCTTTCATACAATATTTCACTGGAAGATTAATTAAATCTTTCTGTGAGATATTTCGTGGAATATTTCTGGAAGATTGATGTAATATTCCGCTGTACAATTTTAAAGTTTTTCGGAATCTTCTAACGAAATGTTTATAGGAACTTCCTGAAATCTTTCATACAATGTTTCACTGGAAGATTAATTAAATCTTTCTGTGAGATATTTCGTGGAATATTTGTGGAAGATTGATGTAATATTCCGCTGTACAATTTTAAAGTTTTTTGGAATCTTCTAACGAAATGTTTATAGGAACTTCCTGAAATCGTCTATACAATATTCCACTGGAAGATTAATTAAATCTTTCTGTGAGATATTTCGTGGAATATTTCTGGAAGATTGATGTAATATTCCGCTGTACAATTTTAAAGTTTTTCGGAATCTTCTAACGAAATGTTTGTAGGAACTTCCTGAAATCTTTCATACAATATTTCACTGGAAGATGAATAAAATCTTTCTGTGAGATATTTCGTGGAATATTTCTGGAAGATTTATGTAATATTCCGCGGCACGATTTTAAAGTTTTTGGGAATCTCTCAGCGGAATGTCCATGGAAACTTCCTGAGATTTTTTATGAAATATTCCTCTCGAAGATTACTTAAATATTTCTGTGAGTTATTTTGCGGAATATTTCTAGAAGATTGATGTAATATTCCGCTCTAGGATTCTAAAGTTTTTCAAAATCTTCCAATCAAATGTTTATGGAGTCTTTCTAAAATCATTTATACAATATTTTTTTGGAAGATTAAATAAATCTTTTTGTGAAATATTTCAGAAACATTTTTTTATGTTATATTTTACTGTACGATTTTAAAAATTTTGTAATCTTCCAACGAAATGTTTATAGAACCTTCGTGGAATCTTTTATACAATATTTCACTGAAAGATTTATTAAATCTTTCTGTGATATATTTTGTGGAATATTTCTGAAAGATTCATGTAATACTCCGTTGTTCGATTTTAAAGTTTTTTGGAATCTTGCAACGAAATATTTATCGAATCTTCCTGAAATCTTTTATGAAATATTCCACTGAAAAATTATTTAAATCTTTCTGTGAAATATTTCGTGAAATATTTCTGGAAGATTTATATAATACCCCGATTCTGATCGATTTTGAAGTTTTTTGGAATCTTCCAACGAAATGTTTATGAAATCTTTCTAAAATCTCTAATCGAATATTACACCGGAAGATTACTTAAATCTTTCTAAGAAATATTTTGTGTTATAATTCTAGAAAACTTATGTAATATTTCGCTGTACGATTTTAAAGTTTTTCGGAATCCTTCAGCGAAACGTTTATGGATTCTTCCTGAAATCTTATATAAAATATTTCACTGGGGAACTACTTAAATATTTCTGGAAAATTTATGTAATATTCCGCTGTATGATTTTAAATTTTTCCGGAATCTTCTAACGAAATGTTTGTAGGAACTTCCTGAAATCTTTCATACAATATTTCACTGGAAGATGAATAAAATCTTTCTGTGAGATATTTCGTGGAATATTTCTGGAAGATTTATGTAATATTCCGCGGCACGATTTTAAAGTTTTTGGGAATCTCTCAGCGGAATGTCCATGGAAACTTCCTGAGATTTTTTATGAAATATTCCTCTCGAAGATTACTTAAATATTTCTGTGAGTTATTTTGCAGAATATTTCTAGAAGATTGATGTAATATTCCGCTCTAGGATTCTAAAGTTTTTCAAAATCTTCCAATCAAATGTTTATGGAGTCTTTCTAAAATCATTTATACAATATTTTTTTGGAAGATTAAATAAATCTTTTTGTGAAATATTTCAGAAACATTTTTTTATGTTATATTTTACTGTACGATTTTAAAAATTTTGTAATCTTCCAACGAAATGTTTATAGAACCTTCGTGGAATCTTTTATACAATATTTCACTGAAAGATTTATTAAATCTTTCTGTGATATATTTTGTGGAATATTTCTGAAAGATTCATGTAATACTCCGTTGTTCGATTTTAAAGTTTTTTGGAATCTTGCAACGAAATATTTATCGAATCTTCCTGAAATCTTTTATGAAATATTCCACTGAAAAATTATTTAAATCTTTCTGTGAAATATTTCGTGAAATATTTCTGGAAGATTTATATAATACCCCGATTCTGATCGATTTTGAAGTTTTTTGGAATCTTCCAACGAAATGTTTATGAAATCTTTCTAAAATCTCTAATCGAATATTACACCGGAAGATTACTTAAATCTTTCTAAGAAATATTTTGTGTTATAATTCTAGAAAACTTATGTAATATTTCGCTGTACGATTTTAAAGTTTTTCGGAATCCTTCAGCGAAACGTTTATGGATTCTTCCTGAAATCTTATATAAAATATTTCACTGGGGAACTACTTAAATATTTCTGGAAAATTTATGTAATATTCCGCTGTATGATTTTAAATTTTTCCGGAATCTTCCAGCGAAATGTTTATGGAATCTTTCTGAAATCTTTCATGAAATATTTCACCGGAAGATTACTTTAATTTTTGTGTGAAATATTTCGTGTAATATTTCTGGAAGCTTTATGTAATATTTGAATGTACGATTCAAGTTTACGAAATCTTTCAGCGAAATGTTTATTGAACTTTCCCGGAGTATAACATTCCAGAAATATTCCCTGAATATTTCATGGAATATTTTGAAAAAATTTTTGAAAATTTTTACTCAATATTACCAAAATATTCCTGGAAGCTTTTAATGGAAGATTCCAGTAAAATATTCCGAAATTTTCCGTGAAGATTTCCTAGAATCTGCATGGAAGGTTCCATTGAAATATTTCGAAATATTTTAGTGAAATTTTTCATGTCATGTGGATTGTCTTTCTGTTACGACGTGCGCGGTGCATAGCAAGAGAGACAAAGGAAATGCCATGGTGTCATTCCTTCTGTCGTCAGCTTTTGGTACAGACTCTGTTGTGATAATAGCGTGCGATCGAGAAATGATCATTCTTTCCTTCGTTCTATTTGAGGGCGTTCAATAAAGAGCCATATAGTAAGTGCATAAAAAATATTTTATACTCTTTACTTCATAGCTAAATCTTTTTTTTGTATGTCAAGTAAAATCAAAGATTATATTGAACATGGCGGTGTGCTTAGTCGGCGACCACGTGCGCGAGATTATGCTGTTACTCCATTAGTGCTTTTCTTTTACCTATTGAGCGTGCCCCTTTAAATTTTTATTTTTACACAATTAATTGATTTCATAAAATCGTCTCTTCGCCATGCTAAAGCTAAGTTTAGATTTTGCAAGCGACGTCGCGTACGTTATACGCGACTGCCGTGAATTTCAAGTGTGCGTGCTATATTCTTATTTATTTTTTTAATTATTGAATAAAGTTTTATTGTGTTGATCTATTTAAAACTTGCTATATTATTAAGTTTCATTTTTTCTATACCTATAATTATTCGTCAAGTAGTTTATTAAATATTCATAAGACCTCTTGATCTCCAAGGTCGTCACATATGATTTTCGATGTTTTCTAGGTTGTTCATTACGAATTTGATATTAGTATTATGAAATTGTTCAATTTATTTATTTAAAAAAATTATACCGAAAAATTTAAATCTTTTAAAATTGGATATAGAATCGCAGTCCCCGCCAAAAAAATTCGTTAAACACACGTAAAGCCAATATTCATCATCCAAATAATTACTACAGTTAATAACAAGTTTTTGAAACTTTCGAAATATTCTAATTGCTTTCTCATAGAGAAAGCATTGTATCGGTAAAAAAAATTTTTTTCTATTTTTTCATTAGTTTGTACATATTTGAACTCAGTGAGTCGAAAAAAGTGGTTTCCAGAAAATGTCTGTGTGTGTGTGTGTGTGTGTGTGTGTGTGTGTGTGTGTGTGTGTGTGTGTGTGTGTGTGTGTGTGTGTGTGTGCGTGCGTGCGTGCGTGCGTGCGTGCGTGTGCGTGCGTGCGTGCGTGCGTGCGTGCGTGCGTGCGTGCGTGCGTGCGTGCGTGCGTGCGTGCGTGCGTGCGTGTGTGTGTGTGTGTGTGTGTGTGTGTGTGTGTGTGTGTGTGTGTGTGTGTGTGTGTGTGTGTGTGTGTGTGGATGTATGAATTCAGTTAGTAAACTGTAACTCGAGAACTACTCGATGGATTTGCTTCTAATTTTGCATGGAATTTAGTTTTATGACTAACTTGCTGGGAAGCTATTGATAATTGGCTCTTCTAGCGTAGTTTTCATTTTAAAGTTTAAAAAAAAAAAAAAAAAAAATTCGATTTTTCGTTTTTTGGTTTTTTTTTGTTTACTACTCGATAAATTTGCTTTAAAATTTGCATGAAATTCATTTGTGATTGCCTGGATAAAATAAATTTTTAAAAACTGATTTTCTTAGCTTAGTTTTAATTTTAGAGCATTTTGAAATTAAAAAAAGAAATGTTTCTATTTATTAAGCCAATAAAATTTAAAAAACTACTCGATGGATTTACTTCAAATTTTCCATACAATTCAATTTTTTGATGAACTGGTGCGGAAGCTATTAAGAATTGGTTTTCTTAGGTTGTTGTTTTTTTTAGAATCATTTTAAGAATTTTAAAAAGATTTCGATTTTTCATTTTTTTTTGTATTTTACGTAAACTACTCGAAGAATTTGTTCGAAAATTTGTATGGAACTTAATTTCGACTGTCAAAAGTATAAAAAATTTTGTAAACTAATTTTCTTAGCGCACTTTTAATTTTAGAACATTTTTAAAATTTTTTAAAAAATTTTTATTTTTAATTTTTTTCTATTTTACGAAAACCATTTGATAGATTTGCTCCAAAATTTGTATGCAATTAATTCGCTACTGTCTGAAGAAAACAAGCTTTGGAAAACTAATTTTCTCAGCGCAGTTTTAATTTTAGAGCACTTTGAAAATTTTCAAAAAAATTTTTATTTTTCATTTATTTTCTTTTTCGCGTTAACCATACTATAAATTTTCTCCAAAATTTTTATACAAATTATTCGCT
The DNA here is from genome assembly GCA_017163975.1 of Anastatus disparis. Taxonomy (NCBI): domain Eukaryota; kingdom Metazoa; phylum Arthropoda; class Insecta; order Hymenoptera; family Eupelmidae; genus Anastatus; species Anastatus disparis. Next base: position 812,191 of record JAFFSR010000014.1, read on the forward strand.
ATTGTCTGAAAAAAATAAGCTTTTGAAAACTAATTTTCTTAGAGTGGTTACAATTTTAAAGAATTTTAAAGATTTAAAAAAAAATTTCGATTCTTCTTTTCTTATTTTTTTTTATTCTACGTAAAGTACTCGGTAGATTTGTTCTAAAAATTGCAGGGAAATTATTTGCGACTGCAAAAAGAAGGGAAATTTTCAAAAATTGATTTTCATAGTATAGTTTTAATTTTAGAGCATTTTTAAAATTTTGAAAAAGAAATTTTGAAAAGAAAATGTTATTTATTTAACCAGTTAGATCTCGAAAATTACTCGATGGATTTGCTTTAAATTTTGTATACCATCTATGTTTTTGTATAACTAGGCGGAAAGCTATTGAAAATTTGTATTCATAGTGTATTTTTTTTTATAGAGCCATTTTAAGAATTTAAAAAAATTTTCGATTTTTAATTTTTTTTTTGTATTTTACGTAAGTTAATTGATGAATTTGCTTTGAGATTTCCATGGGAATAATTTGCATCTGCCAAAAGAAGGATAACTTTTATAAACCGATCTTTTTAGCGTAGTTTTCATTTTAGAAAATTTTAGTCTGTTTTCACATTTTAATGCATAACTGCTGAAATTTAATTGCGACTGAAACGTGCGACAGATTTGTAACAGATTGCCGATCGAAACGTGCGATTCAAAGATAAGAATAAACGCGCAAATTTGCAGCAAAATCGAAGCAGTCTTCCGTAAGAATATTACAGCAGCAATTTACTATAGAATTACATAAGAAAGACATAAGTTAAGTGCAATTATATGACGAGAATAAACACGCAAACTTGCAGCAGAATCGAAGCAGTCTTCCGTAAGAATGTTGCAGCAGCACTTTACCCCAGAATTACATAAGTATGACATAAGTTGAGCGCAATTATATGACGAGAATAAACACGCATACTTGCAGCAGAATTGAAGCAGTCTTCCGTAAGAACCTTGCAGCAGCACTTTACCCCAGAATTATATAAGAATTACATAAGTCAAGTGCAAATATATGCCCACTAGTTATATATTAAAATCACATTTGAATAAATATAAAAAAATGAATGAAACTCAAAGAGCTCTATGAGAAAGCATTCCGCCAAAGCACTTGGCAGCGTTTTTTTATATTTAATATACGTTTAACACTACATATGGTTTCCGAAGTTTTGTGGTTCAATTACCACGAATCAGACATTGTTTTTGCAAAACCTACTTGTTTGAACAAATCATACAAAGAAAAATAAAAACTGTTCACATTGTGTCCAGAAACTTGAATATTAAAATAATCATAAGAAATAAGTATAAAAATAAACATTCTTAAAAATTTAGAAACTTATTTAACTTAAATAATTATTCAGATAATATTAGCTTTAAGAGCAGGTTGAGTATATCTGTCCTTTTCTAATCGAAGAATTGATTTTTTTATATAAACTAATAATTTTAACAAAAATAAAGTGAAAGCCGCATCTCGTCTTAAAAAAAGCAATATATTCATTAAAAAGAAAGAATTGATTTTATCGCTTCGTTTTTAAGAAAACCTTGAAAAACTTGAAACATAAAGGTTAGGCTACATAATTAGATTTTTTAAGGTTTTCTTGAAAATAATAAAATCAATTCTTTCCTATCAAAGGCAACTGCTTTTTTCGATACAAGATGCGGGTTTCATAAAGTAATTAATTTTTTCAAATAATTAATTCTCTAATTAGAAAAGGATGAAGATACATGACCTCCTCTTAAATCTATTTAATGTATTTTTTCTCGAAGACTGCGATTCTGGATACAATTTTAAAATTTTTTTAAAAAGATTACGATTTTTCGTATGTTTTGTTTGAACATATAGCTTATAGAAATTAATTCCACAATAATAATAATGTCAAATTTGTTATTAACGACGCAAAGAACATCGGGAATCATATATGACATAATTATTCAATACACTCCCGTCGAGCTACTTTTGCCCACCTTTCGTCTAAAATCGGCTGATCTAAAAAGTTTTATAGTTTTGGAACAAATTATCGTAGCTTAAAAGTTCCAACAAGATTCGGAAAGTCATTGGAGATACTTTTGAAATCTATTGATTTAGTGATGAAAAAAACTTTTTTTCATATCTATAATCCTTGTTTAAAGAAAAAATAAATTTTTACCTTGTAAAATGGTGTACAGTTTTAGTGCAGATTCTTGAATTAATACAAAACCACATAGATTTTAAATCTTATATTTCGGCAATGAAAATGCAATGTCGTACGTGCCGATTTAACCTTTTTAATCGCAGTTATGAGATTTTATATGAAAAGTAAAGCTTTCTTTTACCTACAAATATCGGATAAATTGAAAAATTTATCAGAAAAAAAATCTTTTTGTTTAATCAAATCATAATAATATCCAATAATATTTAAAAAAAAAAATTTGTTTTTCAGCCGTAAAAATTTTGCTAATACAATTTTTAAAATGATCCAAGTAGAAATAGATTGTAAGATTTGCTCCTTACGATAACGTTATTCTAAATAAATCTAATGAAAAAATACTACATTCTTATACGTTTTCCAAATTATCGTAAGTAGCGTCTTCTTACTCAACTCTTATGAAGAGTTGATTAGATCTAAATAAGTAGAAAAAGCCACACTTATTTGAATCTATATTGATTCTATGTATTGTGTAAGAGTGTGATATGTTCGGAGATGAGCAATCTGCCTTGTAATTCCTAGTACGCGACCAGGACGCCTTGCCTGACCGTTTTGGGATCATGTGCTCAAAGTTTCACCTAAAAATAAAAAAGGAAAGGATAAGGTTCAAGGAGAATAGGCTTTCTAGTGACTCTTATACCTCAAGCTTTTAATATCAAATAAGTCTAGTGCCTCTTATACCTCAAGCTTTTGATATTAAATAACTATCCTAACATAAATGTTATAATAGTAATTTACGACAAATATTTATCTCAATGAAAATAATATATATCAAGAAACTCCGATAACTTTAAGATTTTTGTGCATACGTGGCGTACGAGCCGAACACTCGAATATTTTTAGCCACGTATGCACGGAAATACTTTTATTATGTTAATTAAATTTTATATTTCAAACACTTTGCGTGAATATATTAAATATATTTTAACGCAAATTTTAATGAAAATTACTAAACGCAGCACAACTAAGTATCACAGTAAACAAACTAACGGATATAGATATCGAAGGCTATACCGATCTCTTTCGCCATATTATTGAACGTTTACCGGAATAAAACTCGAGAGGAACTCAGAATCTCATCTCGCTTTTAAAAGCTGAGAGGCTTTCTCCAATAGGATATGCTCGAAGACTGTAGTGCTATTCAAGCCGTGAATGAGACGGTAAATGAATGAGAGATGTGCGGTGAAGTGGGGAAAAAGTCGGTAGAACTGCGTGCTCATGGCGGAAAAAAAAAATATTTTAAGCGATGACTACGAACGTTGGAAGTACGTAGCTCACTTACAGTCTTTGACGGTATTTGTATTAATTTTATACTTCATTTTTAGTCAATATAAAAATTGATTTATTTAACTGTATAATTTTGAATGTAAATACAATATGTTGTTAAATAAATTATTCGAACAAATAATACAAAATCAAATTTAATTTTTTTCTTGGAGCTTAGACACTATTATTTTTAAACTACTAGATATTTCTTGTAATTGAGAGCCGATTTGACGTAAAACATTCAAATGTTTTTCTTCTTTTAAATTTTGTTCTACTAATATTCTTCCTCAATTTAAAATTATCTTGTTTGCAACATGTTCTAAAAATTAATTCATCTGTGCTTCTATTATCATAAATTAAGTTTTGAAATTCACAAATATGTAATTGTACGTTTACAAAAATTGTATTACCAAATATATTCACGATTAAAAAAATATAAATTCTCGTTTGATACATAGAAAGAACTGCATACTGAGTATTTTGAAAATGAATTTTTTTTTAATACAAATGTCTAAAACATTTTTGAATATGTTATGATATTTTATTGTAATTACTTATTTGGTTTTGGAGTAAGTGATTTTATAGGATATTTTGATCATTTTTAGGCATGACCGCTCACGGAATGTCTTATATTTTTGTCACACTAAAAAGGGGTCCCCATCTTTTTCTCTGCGAGTTTTTATTGTATCGATATGAAACAAAATAGGTTGTATTCGTTACATCAAAAACTAAAATAAGTATTTTTTTGTTTTCTAAATTTTGTCTTAATCGCCGAGTTAATCACGAAAAACACACGTTTTTCACATAAAAATCACAACAACATGATAACGAATCATTTCAGAAAAAAATTTTTTTCACAAAACGTGTAGACTTTTTTAAAGTACAACTCTTTTATATTATAAATTATTTACATTTAATGAGTATTTTTCGAGTTAAGTGCGATTTACGATTGAAAAAAATGCTTTTTGGACGTTATGTTTACAGAAATCATTAAAAAAAAAATTTTTTAGCATAAAAATTAATAATTTATTATTACACAACTTTTTTTATCTATAACATTTCTTGCTAAAAAATTTTCATTACGGTATAATACCAAAGAAATCAATTTTTCACCACTTTTTCAAAGCTTTTTTTTAATAGCTTAAAGACATCTCCTTAAAATGAGAAACGTTTTAAACAAAAGTTATTGATAATTTAAAAATTACTTTTTCATTGAAAATGTTTCAGTCTAAAAAATTTTTTTTTTTAAATAACTGTATAAAAACGTTTACAATCATTTTTTTAACATTAATTCCAATAAAAATAATTTTTTTAGAGAAATTTTTTATAAAAAAGTTTATAACGCAGTATTATAAAATTTTGTTTTAAATACTTCGTGTTAAATATTATTGTTTTAATATTCCTCATAAAACAATTTTAAACTTTTTATGAGACAATTAAATAAAACTTGTAGAGTACAAAAAAAAGCGAAAATATAAATCGACCTAATTGAACAAGTTTATATAATTCGTAGACATAAACGCACACGCATTGAGAGCATTATTTATTTTTACCTATCGTAACGTTATTTTTTTTTAATGAATATTTAAAAAAATATCAAATCACACTACCTGAACGTTTAAAAATTACCCTAAAGCACTAAAATGACATTGGTAAACAGCAATATCATGGCAGTCGAGTTGAAAGAATGACAATAACTAATCTAAACATCCTCACTGCCCTTGCTATTCAATGTTGTTGATCTATGTATTTGATATAATTCTATCTTCCTTTTTGTTGTAATATTGTGTACAGCTTCTTGACAAACCTGTAAAATTGAACAATAAATGAATGTAAATACAATTTTATAGAAATATAAAATAATATTCAATATTTTCGTAGAAATACTAAAAAGATACAATACTAGAGACTCCTGGTTAGTAGAAATAAATTTAACATTAGGATGAGTTGAACGTACGGTCATAAACTTGATAAAATAACTGGCCAAAAATTTTTATGTATAGACCAAAAACTTACAGCAAAACTTCTTTGCGCAAAAGATAATATATCAAGTCTTCTCCCAGAGTGCCAGAGTGTCTCAATTCTTGAGTTGATTATTAGGACGACACCAACAGAATTTGGATTTAACGAACATAAGCTTTTATAGTTTATACAAATGAGCTTGGAGTTCTCTCATTCCATTATTATATCCTAAAATTCATTTTTCTTAATTTTTGACTTCTCCATCTACTAGTTTATACATACCTAAAAAAAAAGAAAAAAAATTTTTCACATGAAAATTTTTTTAAAATAAAGAAAATGTCATAAGACAAAATTTACCAATGTCTACAAAACAAGCAATAACTCCAGTTAAACATGCAACTTTATTCATAAACCACAAATTAGAACTTAGTGAAACATTTCTTAAAGCTATTTCTACTGCATCTCGATAAATCCATAAAAATCCAAGAATTTGTATTACACATGATTGGTTCTCTGTACCAAGTGTAGTAAGAAATGCATCGCATAAATAAAACATTGATAAAAATATCTGTGAATATCTTTAACCTAAAGGTGGAAGAAAATATGGGTCATTGCTATCAAAACTATCATGAACATCAGGATGCTGATCAACTACAAACATATTTAAAAGACAAGATAAAATCTCATTTTCTAATAGTCTTTCTGCTCTGAGTCTAGTTAAAAGCCATTTGAATGAAAATTGCCATTTTGCCTCATATAAATATAAAGGTCTTATAGTTTGAGGATCAATTTGAAGCATACCACAAAGTAAATTATTCGATTAAAGTAAATTGTCAATTAGATAAATAAATAACTAATAAATTGTCACAATCGAATTTAAGAATTTTTTTTAAGCAAGACCAAGCATTTTAAAAACATCATGTCCACCTGAACAACTATGACAAAAATAATATCCATCAACTTATCTTTAAAACTATTTATCACTTGAATGGTATATAATTTAAAAGTTCTTGTATTGATAATATTCTGCATAATGAATTATCTAATTGATTAAAATTATTAAGACTTTATTGTTTAGACTTTATTAACATTATTAATATTTAATGTCAAAAAATATTAACATTTTTAAATAAAGTGTAATTTATTAAAAAAAAATAAATTAGTTCATTTTTACCAACAAGTCGCTGAATCGGAGAATTTTGAAGGTTGCCACTACCAATACGCAGTTCAATAGCAGCAATTTTAAGAAGCCTAGATGTATAAGTTAAGTCAGTAGCTCTATCTGTCCCTTGGAAAGGCAGTTTTGATCAATGACGTCGTACAAAATCTTAATTTGTTGCAGTTCTGAGAAACCACAGAATAGGAATAGATGTTTTACTGCTTGACACTAATATGTGGAGAAACCAATAACAAGCTTTTGTTATTTTGTCTCGGTCTCTTTTGAAAGATCGTTCTAAAATTTCCAAAATAGAGTGTAAGCATGTTCGTGGACCTATAGCTTTGTCCAAACTAAGTAAATAATGAGCAAAATTTTGAGCTGGACGAGAAATACTTTGTATCATTAGTAATATTATTGCTGTTGTTAGACGTCCTTCAGATGTTAGAAAAAAGGGTTCTAGTCGTAAAATCATTAAAAAAACGCGTAAATATGAAAGTCGATGTCGTAAAACTCAAGCACACATAAAAACTTTAACAAATTGTCACTGAAATAAATAATAAAACACTTTTGAAATTTGAATCTGGAGTAATCTGGAGTAAAATAACCTAAAAATCTCACAACACCTTATATGTACTGATTTAAAGCGTTATGGCTGTATATTAATATAATGATTGCCAAATAAAAACCTTATTAACGTAACATTTTGTAATAAGATTTGGAAAATGGAATAAAGGAATAGAAGCTTGAATTTTAAAAAAATATTAGTTATAGAATTTATTTACTTTTATTAAAAATGGAAAGATTCATATCAAAAAATTTATTTTTACCACAATTAAAGTATTCGAAGCGTAAGATATTACTATTAATATTATATATAAAGTAAACGCGATTACATTTATTATTATTATTTTGAATTAAACAGTAATTCTCATTAACGTTAATACAAAAAATATCTTTATGAACTTGACCGATATTATTAATAAAATAGTTATAGCTGAAACCTTTTGAAGATAAAAAGTTTAGATTATACCACCAGTTCGATATTTTTTACAACAACACTGATAAAAAATACGTAAAATTTTGCTTCCAGTATATACATTAATTTTATGGTAATGCAGTATGTTTCCTTTAAAATATATTAATTTTTATGCAGATCAGCATTAAATTTCATATTAGTAAATAAAATTTAATGCTGTTTTGCATGAAAATTAATACATTTTACCGTAATTCTACTGTATTATCTTAAAATTACTGCATGTACTAGAAGCAAAATTTCATGTATTTTTTGACAGTGTAAAATAAAGAAAAAAATCAGCGGCAGGGGAGCAAGGGCAATAAAGAATCAAGAAAGAAATTTTTAAAAACCAAGGGTAGGGAGGGGAGAGGGCGATGAAGAAATAAAAAATAAAATAAAAAAAAGACAGGGGAGAAGCGGGGTGGGAAAGGGCGATGAAGAAATAAAAAAAAATCAATTTAGGGTTTAAATAAGCAAGGATTGCACAAAATAAAATGAAAAGTAACAAATAAGAGGTAAAGAGATCGGGAGAAAGAATTAAAAAATTAACAATAAAATACATTGTTTAAAATATGAATAAGTAAAAATTGGCACAAAATAAATATAAAAAAAACAGTGAGAAACCATAGGTAAAAAGCAAAAAGGAAGAATAAAAAAATTAATAATGAAATAAATCATTTTAAAATTAAAAAAATTAAGTTTGCAAAATAACAAAAAAGAAAGTTTAAAAAAAGGGGTAAAAAAGTGGAGGATGAAGAATGAAAAATCAAATACATAATTGAATTATTTCACACACATATATATATAATATATACACCGAAAAAAATCCGGAGTCCCAGCGGTTCCGTAAATCCTTCAAACGCTATTGTTCGCAAAACCGCAACTATATTCGTATGAAAGTCTAATAAACGTTCCATTATCCTTTAACTCGTTGGATTCGATTGAAGTATGCGTGCGTTGATATTAACTCAACAGTATAAGTTAAGCGTATATGTAATGCTATATATTCCATAACCAAAATGCACATGATTATAAACGTAAACAAAAGCGATTTTATAGATATAGTATTAGTACAATCCAAAATACGCAACGCATACAGTTACATTAACGAATCACAAAGATTACATAGGTGCGGTAACATAGCAGTTCACTGTATATACAGCGCACAGCTCTGCCGTCGAACTGTGGCCGGTGGGGGTAAGTGTAATATGATCCGTCAAAATTAACTAACGCGCTCTGTTCCGGACTCGAAAGACAACGAGTCGATAAGGTTTTACACGATATTATTTAGGAAATGAAGTGATTGAAGCGACATAGTTTAACAACACGAGTTTAGTCAACACTATTATACATTAATTCTATATATAAAAAATGGAACCATTAAAGCTTATGGGAACGATAGCTATTTAAGAAATGGAGAATCGCACTTATTCAAATAGTTGAATGCGATGATGTTTCATATTTACTTTTTAACTAATTGAGTAAATTATAATAGAAATGATGAGAGAGATACTAATACATTATTATATATTCATTGGTTTAATATTTCATTAAATATTTATAGTGAATAAATAAATGTGTATTTATTACTCGCACGCTTGAAAAATAAAAATCGCTGCAAATCAAGTAATATATATTCCATTTGCCATTCAAAATAACATGTAAAAAACTTTAGAAATGTAGTCTAGAGTTAGGATTTATAAGATATTTCGAATTTTTAAAATTCTAAAATAAAATTTTTAATTTTTTTTTTATACTAAACAATTATCAATTTTTAATACTAAGTTAATTAAATACTTTTTGTTAGAAAGATAACATATGATATTTTAAGAATTATGATATGTAGGTTATTTTACTTATGTGATTAGTGTAAATATCATATTTAATCTATCAAAATAGTTACAAAGTTAATATTTTTATGAACTTTAGTTTATTTTTCCATCAACAACCAGGGAAATTCCTGAAAATTAATTATTTTTGTGAAGAAAAAGTTTTAGAAGAAATGTATTAACATTTTTTTCAATTCCAAATCATTTGTACAATCTAATTTAATTTTACAGATCGTTATTAAAGTCACCATGAAGTATAATTTACTAAAAATTGAATAAAAAAAATTTCATATCTATTTTTATTTCATTAACATTGTTTCCAGTCAAGAGGGCTATTTATTTATTAATTTATTCATTCATTTATTTAATTATTTAATTATCAACGAAAGTGAAATATATATGTGATTTACGTTACTTAATTGTTAATAAATTAACAACTTATTTATTTAACAAACAATAACCCATATGGAAAAAATTTTTGGATATAATTGTAAACAACTGTTAATAACTGTAAATAAATGTAAATAAATGTAAATAACTGTAAATAACTGCAATAAAGTGTTAAAAAATGTGGGAATTGAGACATAAATAACAGTTATTTACAATTATTTACAATTATTTACTGTTATTTACTCTTATTTACAGTTATTAACTGTTATTTTTTTAAATAAAATTAATATTTACAAAATTTTTAACTAGGTCTATGTATAAATACTTCATGATATTGTTTTCAGCAGTTTTCTGCATTTGTAACATGATATACTATTTGGTAAATAATAAAAAATGTTCTATGAATCGTCAAAATTTGTTCTCATACGAAATTTTTGTCAAATTTGTATAAAAAATATGAAATTTATCATACAAATTATCTTATAACCTAGAATTACACTTTTCACCATTAAAAAATGTGTATTATTCATAAATTTTTGTGTTACAATATTTAATTTTAAATTTACAACAAAATTATTTGTAAATTTAACACAAAAAAATTTGTCTCATCTGAAACACTTATGTCATATAAAATAAAAATAAACTTTTTATAGTCATACATTTTTACTAAAATAATTTAGATAATAAAAATATGTTTAAATTATTTACATTAACGAGTACTCACATTTATGTATATATTTTATAAGTCAATGAAAGCTTCAAAAAAATATTGAAACTAGTACACAGTAAAATAATTGAATTAGTCTTGTAAATGCTTAATTGTTGAGAGAACGATTTATCACAAATTTTATTTATTTTAAGAAACAATAATGAAGGCAAAAAAATTATAATAAAATAATAAAACAAAATCTCATTTTTTGTTTTATGGTATTTATGAAAGCATAAAATGGTTACAATTTTTCAAATATTGCTGTTTTGCGAATTGTGATAAGACACAAAAATAATCAAGTTCTAATTTTAATTCTGAAAGAAAATAATTCATAGTGTCCATGTATGTGTAGAAAAAAATTTTTTAATGGAAAGATTTTCAATTGAATATATTTTTGTTTGTAAAAATTTTTTTACAACTATCAAAAAAAAAAAAAATTAAATAAAAGTTTTTTAACAGTACATTACTTTTATTTTAATGTTTACTATTTAATAAATTTCATAAGATTTCCAAATAAAAAATATATATAGAAAAGTTTATTATATTTATTAAAGATTTTAAAAATGATTTTCTGATGTTTTTAAATTATTCGCAAATGTCAGTATCCGGTATGGATTGAATGTAAAAAGTTAAAAAAATTAAGACATATCTCATACTTGTTTCGATATTCTTTGATAATTGTTTATACCTGCAGTAATTATTTCATTGGTAAATGATATATTTGAACAATATATTAAAAATTTAATAATGTAATTAACTAAAATAAAAGAGAACAGTGGTGTTTAAATAATGATTAAAATATATGTTTCAAATTAGCAAACATTTTAATTTCAATCACAGTAATAAATATATTTTAATTCAAGAGAATTTAGATGTATTTGTACAGATTTCGATTTGAAAAATAAAAAAGATAACTCGCTACTAATATCTGTATGTATACGTATATTTGTATGTACATTAAGTTTCTTTCATACTTTGCAACTATTTAAAAAAATTTAAACATTAAGAAGAGGTAGAAATTTTATATAATGTTTCGCATGAAAGCACTAGGTTATTTCTAGAAATAATACGGACATTTTTGCTAGACATAAGTATAAAAATTAAACAAAATAATTTAATCACGTACACAAGCGGAAAAAATTTACAAAGATGATTGAAAATTTTCGAAAGGAACTGAAACATATCGAAAATTTTTCTGAGAATTTGGACGAAGCATTGAGAGTATTTAAGTTTGTTATACTTTTTTTCACTTTGTTTTGTCTTGTTTCAATTTGTTTCATTTTTTAAATGATGAATAATAATCTGTAATAATGAGTGTTTCAGAATGTTACAATTCGTCTCAAATTTTTTCGGTTCATTTCATTTTGTTTTATTCTTTTTTGTTTTATTACTATCTATTTCTGTTTCATTTCAATTGACTTAAAAAAAATCGCCTTGTATAAAATTTTTTGGTTGTTTCAAAAAAATTAAAGGAAGTGAAACAAACTAAAACGAATTGTATTAAACTTAAACAAACCGAAACACATTACAACACACTGAGTGTTTTGTCCAAATTCTCACAAAAATTATCAACATATTTCAGTTTATACAATTTGTGTAAAAATATTTTCAAAAACCTCTGGAATAATTTGAAATATCTCATTTATTTTTTCCGCCAGAGTAGTTTTTAAAAGTAATTAAACCAATTAAAATATCTTCAAAAATATGAATATTTTCATTTTCCACAATTTACTTTATTATAAATAAAAAAAAAAAAAAAATAAGCATGGTTTATTTAAAATTAAACTTTATAAGAACGAAATATGTATATTTGATTTTAACTATAAAATTTTTATTTTTGTCAATTTTTGTTCGAATATAATACAAGATTCTGTTTTGTTGTAAGAAAGACAAATATGCAAAAGTTCTCATTCTATAAATTTGTTTTTAAGAAGATCTTACATTTTCAACCTTTTTTTAGTCATAAGTTCCGTTGAATTCGATATATAATTATTTAGGGGGGGATCCAATATTTAGAATGTTCATTTCACATTTGCGTCAAATTACGAATTTCATTTATTCGAATCATTATTTTATAATTTCGAAGTTCAAATTTAAGAAAATTCATAAAATAGAAACGTGTAAACTACAAATGCCCAATTAAACGAAGTTAAATTATTAGAATATTATTTATTCGACGCTAAAGATGAGTCTATTATTTCGAAATTACAACTGTACTAATAAACATAAAAATAAAATAGAAATTTATTTAATCGAAAATCACTGATTTATTCATTGCTGATGTTTTAAACTTACTAGGAGAGTATCAGACCTCCGGATCACGGATTTTGCTCAAACTTTGGGATAAGTTTTCAGATGTCAAAATATGAAAGGAAACAAAATTTTAGACTCCAACGCTCAATATTTCCCTAGTTACAGGCAATTAAAGAAAATCACTAAAAAAGTTACTAGATTTTCAAACGCATGTAGTTCCTTAGCATTGATAGCTAGCAGCTTGAAACTTTTTTTAAATGAAAGCTGAGCTCAAATCCTTTCGAAATAGTAGTTATAGCATGTCAAAATATTATTTTTTCCCAAAGTTATAGCGTGATAAACATTGGACCTGATTTTTCTTTTTAAAACATTAATTAATAACAAATGCTGAAAATGGGTCTAATGTTTATTACGCTATAACTTTGGGAAAAAATAATATTTTGACATGCTATAACTACTATTTAGAAAGGATTTGAGCTCAGCTTTCATTTAAAAAAAGTTTCAAGCTGCTAGCTATCAATGCTAAGGAACTATATGCGTTTGAAAATCTAGTAACTTTTTTAGTGATTTTCTTTAATTGCCTGTAACTAGGGAAATATTGAGCGTTAGGGTCTAAAATTTTGTTTCCTTTCATATTTTGACATCTGAAAACTTATCCCAACGTTTAAGCAAAATCCGTGATCCGGAGGTCTGATACTCTCCTAGTTAGTAGTTTTCGGTTAAATTAATTTCTATTTTATTATGTTTATTAGTGCAGTTGTAATTTCGAAATAGTTGACTTATTATTAATGTCGAATAAATAATATTCTAATAATCTAACTTCGGTTGATTGGGCATTTGTAGTTTACACATTTCTATTTTATGAATTTTCTTAAATTTAAACTTCGAAATTTCGGAATAATTATTCAAATAAATAAAATTCGTATTTTTGACGCAAATTTTAGATGAACATTCTGTATATTGGACCCCCCGCCCCATTATTTATCTAATAATTTTCTAACCAGTTTATAATCAATAATGTTTTTTTGAAAAAATTATATTTATAAATATTGTTAAGAGGAGGTCACGTATCTCTGTCCTTTTCTAATCAAAGAATTGAGTTTTTTACAGAAACTAATAACTTTAGCAAAAAATGAAGAGAAAGCCGCATCTCGTAATAAAAAAAGCAATATTTTCTTTAATTAGAAAGAATCAATTTTATTGCTTCGTTTTCAAGAAAACCTTGAAAAACTTAAATCATAGAGGTTAGGGTGGACAATTTGGTTTTTCAAGGTTTTCTTGAGAACGAAGCAATAAAATTAATTTTTTCTTATAAAAGAAAATATTGCTTTTTCTGATACAAGATGCGGCTTTCTCTTCATTTTTTGATAAAGTTATTAGTTTTTGTAAAAAATTATTTCTTTGATTAGAAAAGGACCGAGATACGTGACCTCCTCTTAAGGATCATATATGAAAAAAATAATAAAAAACTTGTCTATGATTTAGTGTTTTAACCCTTTTTGTGAGCAAGATTTTTTGTGTGATTTCTTAAAAACTGTTAAATCAATTATTTCCCATATAGAAATAATTTATGTGAAAAACTGTAAATAATAGTAAATAATTGTAAATAACTGTTAAAAAATGTCAGAATTGAGACATAAATAATAGTTATTTACAGTTATTTACTATTATTTACTATTAATTACTATTATTTACAGTTATTAACTGTTATTAACTGTTATTAACTGTTATTTACAGTTATTTACAATTAATTACAATTATTTACAGTTTTTTATAATTATTTACAATTATTCATAATTATTTACAGTTATTTACATTTTCAAAAATTTTTGAATTAGTGAATAATTTAATGTTATTAATAATTATTTACAATTATTTATAGTTATTTACAGTTATTTACAGTTTTTTACAGTTATTTACAGTTATTTATAATTATTTACAATTATTTACAATTTCCCATAGTTTTTTACATTTATTTACAGTTATTCACATTTTTAAAAATTTTCGCCTATATATATAAAATTATTGAATAAATTCGTGAATATTTTCGAAAATGTAAATAATTGCAAATAATTGTAAAAAACTATAAATAATCGTAAATAACTGTAAATAATTGTGAAAAAAGTGAATAAATGTAAATAACTGTAAATAAATATAAATAACTGTAAATAAGTGTAAATAACAGTTAATAAGTGTAAATAACAGTTAATAACTGTAAATAAGAGTGAATAACAGTAAATAATTGTAAATAATTGTAAATAATTGTGAATTACTGTTATTTATGTCTCAATTCCCACATTTTTTAACACTTTTTTGCAGTTATTTACAGTTATTTACAGTTATTTACATTTATTTACATTTATTTACAGTTATTAACAGTTGTTTACAATTATATCCAAAAATTTTTTCCATATGGGTTATTGTTTGTTGAATAGATAAGTTGTTAATTTATAAACAATTAATCAACGTGAATCACATACATATTTCACTCTCGATGATAACTAAATAAGTGGATAAATGAATAAATAAATTAATAAATAAATAGCCCTCTTGACTGGAAACAATGTTAATGAAATAAAAATAGATATGAAATTTTTTTTTATTCTATTTTTAGTAAATTATACTTCATGGTGACTTTAATAACGATCTGTAAAATTAAATTAGATTGTACAAATGATTTGGAATTGAAAAAAATGTTAATACATTTTTTCTAAAACTTTTTCTTCACAAAAATAATTAATTTTCAGGAATTTCCCTGGTTGTTGATGGAAAAATAAACTAAAGTTTATAAAAATATTAACTTTGTAACTATTTTGATAGATTAAATATGATATTTACACTAATCACATAAGTAAAATAACCTACATATCATAATTCTTAAAATATCATATGTTATCTTTCTAACAAAAAGTATTTAATTAACTTAGTATTAAAAATTGATAATTGTTTAGTATAAAAAAAGCATTAAAAATTTTATTTTAGAATTTTAAAAATTCGAAATATCTTATAAATCCTAACTCTAGACTACATTTCTAAAGTTTTTTATATGTTATTTTGAATGGCAAATGGAATATATATTACTTGATTTGCAGCGATTTTTATTTTTCAAGCGTGCGAGTAATAAATACACATTTATTTATTCACTATAAATATTTAATGAAATATTAAACCAATGAATATATAATAATGTATTAGTATCTCTCTCATCATTTCTATTATAATTTACTCAATTAGTTAAAAAGTAAATATGAAACATCATCGCATTCAACTATTTGAATAAGTGCGATTCTCCATTTCTTAAATAGCTATCGTTCCCATAAGCTTTAATGGTTCCATTTCTTATATATAGAATTAATGTATAATAGTGTTGACTAAACTCGTGTTGTTAAACTATGTCGCTTCAATCGCTTCATTTCCTAAATAATATCGTGTAAAACCTTATCGATTCGTTGTCTTTCGAGTCCGGAACAGAGCGCGTTAGTTAATTTTGACGGATCATATTATACTTACCCCCACCGGCCACAGTTCGACGGCAGAGCTGTGCGCTGTATATACAGTGAACTGCTATGTTACCGCACCTATGTAATCTTTGTGATTCGTTAATGTAACTGTATGCGTTGCGTATTTTGGATTGTACTAATACTATATCGATAGAATCGCTTTTGTTTACGTTTATAATCATGTGCATTTTGGTTATGGAACATATAGCATTACATATACGTTTGACTTATACTGTTGAGTTAATATCAACGCACGCATACTTCAATCGAATCCAACGAGTTAAGGGATAATGGAACGTTTGGGATTAGACTTGTATACGAATATAGTTGCGGTTTTGCGAACAATAGCGTTTGAAGGATTTACGGAACCGCTGGGACTCCGGATTTTTTTCGGTGTATATATATAACTTAATACAAATTTAAGTAAAAATTATAATTCTTTTTTTATATGAACTTTATTATTAAATTTTATGCAATTTATAGATTTATAACTTGGTTACAAATGAGTAGTACAAACCTTATCAAGTAAACTCGGAACTTGGAACGAAAAGAAACGATGATGAGCATGAACTAAAAACTAACGTAGAAATTTCAAGTGGAAGAGAATAAAGAGGGTGATCTGGAGAATGTTTAACATCTCCATAATAATAATATATATATGTATAAAAATAAATATAGTAATTACCTTCTTAACATCAGATGAACTCTTTTTTTTTACAGATATAGGTTATTTTTGTGATTTAAACGAAGCACAGTAAAAAATTTTCTGGCAACTTTATCACTTTTCTGTAAATAATTACATGTTTCAACGACGTAAAGTTACATTTTTATGTATTTTCACAACGTTGAGCGTAGGTCCTATTGTAAAAGTGATATTTTCCCCGTGCTGGAGCATGTAATGTTACAGTCAGAATCAACATGACAGTCTGGTAAAAATCCATGACATGATACCGATAGTCATAGAAGGAAATTAAAAAATTTCTAAAATAAAAGTATTAAAAAAAATACTTTTTATGATTTGATAATTAATAATACATTCAAACCAAGAAAGTAACTATAACAGAATCAATTTATTGCACTTATATATAATTTATAAATATTACATAATTTTTAAATTATTCATAAAATTATAAATAAGGGTAATAAATAAATTCTGTTATAGAAACTTTCTTTGGTTGAATTTATTATTAATTATCAAATCATAAAAAGTATTTTTTTAACACTTTTTTGGAAATTTCACCCTTTTGCTTAATTTTGATGGATCGTGTATTTTACCGGTTTAATGTGGGTTTACCACGCTCAGCGTAGGACCCGATATTTACCACGCTCAGCGATGTAATATTCCGAAAAATTTTTAACTGTACACTGAGTACAATCGTCTGCTACGATTTTAAAAACTTACAAAGTATTCATTAAATATTAATGAGAAATTCAATTGTTTAATGTTTTTTTTTATAATTACTATTTATTCAATGAATTCATGTTGTTTTACAATTTACATTTTCATTTAATCTTGATTAATATATTTCTAATAAATTTCATTAAATTTTAATTTATACCTTGACGTCTTCACCGTCCTTTACCTCGATTATTACGATTTGCAAAATAACGTCCAACGCTCATTGAGGCATTTAGACCTAACAGAATTTCAAATCGGTTGCGACGAGCTTGCAAACTGAAAATATACACAGATAATAAAAGCTGCATTTCAGACACAATTTCACTTTAATTTTCATCTCTTATTTAACTTTTGAACAACATCAGCTTTTTGAACACGTTTTTATTTTAATTAATAGATTTTAATTTTATTGTTAATATGCATTTAGTAAAAAGCTTATAAAATATACAGTCCGAAAACTGTAATACTATAAAGCAAATGCAAATATTTTAACAAAACAGACAAAAGTGTTCATCCTCTTTTAAAAAAGTAATGGATAAATTCTGTCATCACGATAAGACAGTTTTGATTGGTTAAAATAAAACAAGTGACGAAAATTTGAAATTTTGAATAAAATTTTGAAATTTCAATGAATTATGTTAATTAATAAACAAATAAAACAAGGCATGCGCAGCGCGCTTAAAATTACTGTTAACTTTAAAAAAATGAAGCATTTGACGGAATGAACGTAATTACATTCATATATTTATATCAGAAAAAATAACTCAGAGTTATAAGAAAATTCAAGACCCAAATAAAATGCACTTTTCTTGTTAATAAACAAAAAATATATATTTACTAAAAATATATATAGTTAGAAAAATAATTATAAATATTATTTTATTTAATATAGCGGTCGTACCTTAAATGCAAAATCGTAAGAATTTTGCATAAAACAAACCCATGAAGGGGGTTGGCGCGCAGCCCCCCTAGTTATTTACTAATTTTAGTTTTTTAGGTGCCAATAGTTGCATAGACATTTCTTCAAAAATATCTATAAACTTTCCAGCTAAAAAAATTATATTATGAAATTGATTTCATTAAGATTTATACATCAAATTTGTAGCTCTTTTTGTTATTTACGTTTTAGTAAAGGCAATTGTTGCTCTTGGTGGATAGATTCAACTGGATCCTTATATGAAAAAATGCATTATATTCGTTAGGTAGAATAAAAAAAAATAAAAGACCCATATTTTCTTGTTTTTCAAAATATGATAAATTGCAAAAGTTATAACCGGTATAAGTTGATACAATTTTGATACGTATGAATATAGCGCCGATGTAAATGAAACACCATTTTAACTGTTCCTATCTCTTTCAGTTTTATTTTTATGGTAAAAGAATAGAAAATTTTTTTTTAGTTTGGAAAACAAGCGGGAGTTAGAGCGTTCTCAACCAGGCTTAAGATAAGTTCTTGCTTTCTCTGTATCCTCTGTAATCCTCAGGTGACTGAAATACGACGTATAATAAAGACGAGGTTATTTGTATTTCTTGCAGAGTATTTTACTTTTGCCTTATCCTCATCTTTCTGAGTGTGCTAGTCCACACGGGTTTAACAATATACTACAAAATATTTAGAATATATAAATTAATAGTAATAGACAATTTTACAAAAGTTGATAGTAGAGACTTACTTATATAAGTACTACTTTATAATTAAATTAATTGTATTCAATTTTATATGACACAAAAATGAAACATTTTTGAAAAAAAAATTAAAAATTCTAAACAATCTTTTTTAACAAAAATAATAAAAATTAAATGAAAATTGAAAAAAAATTATTCAATTGATTCAATTATTATTTAATAGTACAAACCTGTCATTAATGATGATTCTTGTGACTGATGAATAACTGAAATATAGGAAGATCTCCAGGTCCCAGGGTGACGCCAGGTCGACTTGACATCATCTACGAGGAAGTATACCTAGTGCAATTACTTATTATAAAAAATGAGTCGACGTTTCCCGTGAACAATGTCCTGGTTCCAGGGTGACCCCAGGTACATGAAACATCAATGCGGAGAACCAGAGAACGGTAGAGTCGTAGAAAAAAGAGGTTTTACTTTAATATAAGACTAGCCACAAATACCTCGTTCGCTATTGCTAGCTCGGTTCTACTTTTAATATACTCATGTAAAATATATTTTATAAATAAAATATATAGAATTTTTCTATATGTAGGTATTTTGATATTTCATTTATAAGTTTTTTTATTTATAGATATTTCTTAAATATTGCAGAAATATTATGAAATACTTAAAAAGATAATTTGCAGAAGATCAATTGATTAATTATATTTTTTCAAAAGTTTTAATAAAAACAAATATGTTATATTATCTAAATTCCTAAATATTTATGTCATCTTTAACAAGTTTTGTTACTATTTAACGATAACTCGGTTTTTTTTTCTAACATGCATGAAAGATTTATTATTAATAATTAATAGTAATGTGTTTAATATCATTTTTAATGATTTAAAAAGAAAATGTTTATAATTTAAACGTATATAATTTATAAATGGTTTCATATTCATACGAATTTTTTAAAATTTTGTTTAAACTACTTTAGAACTATTAATTGTTTATTAGATATAACTTCTTATATGTAATAAATTCACGCATGAAATAAACTTTTTTTAAAATATGAACATAGCATCATTGCATATAAGTTTAGCAACTTGTGAAAAAAAACTTGAGAAAAACTTCTACCCAACAATATTTTATTGTTTCTCATTGCTATGATGAAAAAATGGCGCTATGATAGTATTACTTTATGAATTTCAACACAAATAACTGCACGAATATTTTAGTTTAATGTTATTCTTTGTTAAAGTTATTTTTTTGTAATGGAATTCATAGAGTAATACGATTAAATTGCCATGTCTTCATCCTAGCAATGAGAAACAATCAAATGTTTTTGGGTAAAATTATTATAAATTTTTTTTTTTTTCAAAAGTGATGATGAAGCAGTAGTTATATTTTAAAAACAAGTATGTTATATATATATATATATTATGTCCGGTCACCTTAAATAGGTTTACTCGGACATGTGTTTGTTTGGGATATTCCTTATTGGTATTGGTAAACATTTTTTATTTTGAAAAGACTGCGGGATAGAGGAGCTTAATCGCTTACCTTGTCTTAACTGCTGGCTGCGTGGTCGAAAGTAAAGGAGTTTATCTACTTAATAAACTTTACACTGAAGAGCGCAGTGCTCCTCTCTGGTTGCCCGCTTGTTAATTATTTAGGAACTGGATTAATGGCACTTATGTTCGCAGAGATTATTTTTGTATATTTTTGTAAATGATATTTATTTTATTTTATTACAAATGTTATACAAGCTATTGATAAGTGAATCGCGCAGATTTACAATAATAAATCGGAAGAAACCTTGTTAGTATTTTTATTTATTTTTATTTGAAAATAAAATAGGAAATATTCTTTGTATTAACACACTTTTTCCCCTAGCAGTAAGTTGTATAAAAATCGCGTTTTTATTGGACTGACTTGTTAAAATAAGCGCGCGACTAAATTAAGTTATTTCGCTTGTAATTAAATTTAAGAAGGAAATAAAGCGCGAGTTACAAGTTTTTATTGTTACGATTTTACACTTGATTTATGTGCAAGTCGAAAAAGGTGTTACCCTTGCGAGGTCTAACTGCGGACTGACTTATTAAAATTATTTTTCTCTGCAAGAAAGGTACAAATCTAGAAATAAAATGCAAGTTTGTCAAAATTTAAAAGAGTCCCATTGGTCAGTTCGGCCGTGAGAAACTCTTTAGAATCTCACATTCGGTGACAGAAGATATCTTCTTATTACGCCTAAAAATGCTGAGGTAGCGTATACGGCGCGCGAACTTACTGCTTTTCTCTTAAGACTATTACAAGAAATTAAATTAATTTTTTTAATACAGCATATTCTTTATTACTAATTATCCAATATAAAATTTATTTTATTCTATTTTTATTAATACATGTTAAAAAAAATATATTTTATCGGGAGAATGAACTGCAAATATTGCATGTTTATATGCATGCATAATGTATATGCGTATATATAATTATATATACGTACGCACATTTATATGTATAACGAAAGGTTAAAAAAAAAATTAAAATAAAAATGATTTTTCGTACATCCGTGATTATGCGGATGTAACAATATATATATGAATTTGTTATATTTATGGATTCATAATTCTATTAAGTTTATTTAATAACATTGAAAAAAATTTAGTAAGGAAATATCTATTTTCGTTATATATATATATATATATATATATATATATATATATATATATATATATATATATATATATATATATATATAAAAAAAATAGATATTTCTACTAAATTTATATATATATATATATATATATATATATATATATATATATATATATATATATATATATATATATATATATATATATATATATATATATATATATAATTAAAATTATATATATATATATATATATATATATATATATATATATATATATATATATATATATATATATATATATATATATATATATATATGAATTTGTTACATTTATGCATTCATAGTTCTATTGAGTTTATTTAATAACTTTGAAAAAATTCTTATTGATAGATCGTTATGCAACTATTTTAGATATATGAATTTATTACATATATTGAGGTTATATTTTGTAAAATTTATTTGTATGATTCTAAAAAGTTTTAATAAGTAAAAAAAATTAATTTGCAGTAAATCTTTATTTTTAGTTAATAAATGCGAGAGTGACACAGAAAAAAGTCGTCTGTGCAAAAAAATTATGTAAAGAATATATTGGATTAAAAGAAGTGTTCAATATCTTTAATGCGTAAGTATTGTAAGGAAACTATCATTACATTTTTCTTTTTTTAGTGAATTATTGTTGAAGCTTAACAGGGGGCCGAAATATCTGTTTTTGTCTAATAGCGTTTTTCATCGTTTACATAAAAACCATCCATTGTATCAAGCAATAAATAGTAGCCCCCGCTAGATATTAGTATAATAAGTAAATTTTGTAATAACAATCAAATTATTTATCGTGTAGTTTTTGAATAATATGTGACCTACCAAAAAAGATAGGTTATATTCTAGTTTGTTAGTAGGTCCCATATTATTAAAAAATTACGCGATAAAATAATTTTATTGTTATTACAAAATTTACTTATTATACTAATATCTAGCGGAGACTACTATTTTTTTCTTGATACGACGGATGGTGTTTCGACAAATGATAAAACATTCTATTAGACAAAGACAGATATTTCGGCCTGCTCTTAAGGAAGTTCTATTGGTAATAGAATTAACAAATGGAATTCGATACATTAGTACATGGTACATATAAGATAACGTCATTAAATTTTTGGAAGTCTAGGGTACACAGGAGAAAAGTTAATAAAGTTTTTTTTCGGGATCTTGGCATGTAGTCTTATAGCAGAACGCACTTTTATCGCAAACACTTAAAAAATAGAGTTTATTTAACAAACAGATATTGTTCGAATTTTTTAAATAGCTTAGAAAATATTTTAAGAAATTATAAATGTTTAAAAAATAAGCATTGGATATCTGTGAGAGTTGTAATAAATAATTTTGTAAAGGCGTTTAATGAATTTTATTTCTTAGACGCTATGACTAAAGACATCTGGCAACACTGTGAAAGTAAGATAGATGCGATGACGTGCGCGTTTTATAAATTTGAATAGTGTAATACATATGGCGTATTAGTGCAAATACTAACTTCAGATTAAAAGCGTTATTTATGCATGAAAGGCTAAGGTGGTAATTAGAATAATTAGATATAAATGCTCGAATAAAATTTAAATAAAATAACGGATATATTAAATCATTTAAATATGAATTTATTATACAATAGCAGTGGCATTTTACAATTTTATAATCACAGTTTTTTACTTATTTTTACATTTTTATAATTTAACTATAGGTTGAATAAAAAATTGAAATGTATATAAAAATTACGTTTGTAATGAAAAACTTAATCGACAAAATTAAACATGCATAAGAGTAATATGAATAATATTTTTATAGAAAAGTAATAAAATAATATTCATCAACGTATTTACAAGTTGTATAAAAATAGCCTAAAATGAATAATTTAATAGTACAGATAAAAATATAAATAAATAATATCTTTAAAAAATACAATCATGTATATAATACTTATTTTTTAGTATAAAGATTTAGCAATTTTTCCAAATTACCAACAATTTTTTAAATCACTTTAGCATTCTTTGTAACTTTCTCATTGCCGTTTTCTTATCATCTTTTAAAAGCTCTATCAAACTTATAAATTTATTCTTACGGTAAACATAAAGAAATATTATTGCAAGTTATATTTGCATTTATAATTTTTTTTTCTAATATCATATGATGTGATTACTTTGCATCAATATATGATATAATGATAAAATTAATGCAAGACCGAAAAACAATACATTGTCGAATGAACACGCACGCAACGGCTGTAGTGTTGCAATATTGCCAGATGTAATATTTATACCTAATAAGTCAAATGAGAACTACAGATAATCTGCTTTGACTTATGTAGACAGGATAGAACTTCCTTAAAAATGTAAATATTCAATATGTAAATAATAAATATAAAATGGAAAAAAAATATTTCCTTTTTTCAATATTGAATATTTAATATTTCCATATGTAAATAGTGCAGTGCTAAACATTTTGCATTTGAGTATATACAAAATAAGGAATTCATTAATTGCTGTCATAAAGGAAATATAGAACTACCAAATGATCCTACTTACCCAGAAGAACTAAAAAAATTAGATACAAGATTTTCAGAAAATAGTATTCATTTTCGTAAAAATATTAAATCATACAACAATTTCTTAGCTTTTGCAAGTTTTGTTGCAATTTTTGACAATATAAAAAGTAGGTGACCACAAGGAATCAAAATTTGTGGTCAAATATATCATAACGTCAATGCTTTGGATCCTAATAAAAATGAAGCTCAAAAATATGGACAATTATATGTTCTTGATAATGAATTAGCAACTTACGGAAAAATTCAAATACAAATTTAGACTTATAACGTAAATAAGATGGATTATTAAGACAAAGTCATCCTTATGCTGAAGCTTATAAAATGATGTATCAAATAGAAAAGAAGAAAATAAATGGTGCGAAAAAATTGGTAATTCACCAAAAACAATAATGTGTGCTGTGTCTATCTTAGAGCATATACTACTGGAGGAAGCACATTTATGGAAAGAGTGTAGATGAACGAGCAAGAGAAAGAGAGACAGTTTGGGTACCACCTTTTTCTCTCGTGCAGGCAGATGATTGGTTGACGCCACTTCTTTCTAAGAGAAATGGTTACCCAAACTATTGCCCTCTCTCTCAATATAATCTACACTTTTTGTTCAGGCGAGCTTCCTCCAGTAGTATATGCTCTAAGATGTCTATTAAACGCAATGCAAAATTAGACAAAAATATACACAATGAAGCTACATGTAATTAAGTTGCCATGATATTCGTAGAAAAAAATGGTTTTACCCTCAGTGGAACGTGATATCGTTATATATTTGAAACACGATAAACCATCCAGTATTACATTAATTAGTAAACATGTCGATCCTGTGACTTACCCACCGATTTATCCTAATGGAGGATACGGATGGATGCCCAATATGAGATGTAAATTAACTAAAAAGAATATTTCAAATCTGCATTTTTATAATTATAGATTTTCTGTAAGAAATGGATATAATCCATATCTTAATTTAGGTAAAGTTTCTCAACAGGCAATAGTTGATGTATTTGTAAAAGGTGGAAGTTCAGGATTATATTTTATAAAAAAAATTAACATATTTTAAGAAGCGATTATTATAACGGAGTTATAGATTATTTATATAAAAAAAAAGATACTGAAAATATAAAAATTGAAAAAATGTATATTTCACCATCGAATTTAACGGGAAGTTCACGATTCTTAGAGAAAAATTATATAGACTTAATGACACTTGTAAATCGTTACGGCAAGCCAAACTTATTTTTAGCTCTTATATGTAATACTAACTGAAAAGAAATCATTGACAGAATTAGTAATTTAAAAATGTGCATTGGAATAAACTATTCTACTTATGTTATTGAATTGCAAAAGCTAGGGCTTCCACACATGCATATCGCGGGTCTGGTGGAACAACATGACACGTCGAGTTGAGGTTGAAAAAGATGACTCGTCGCGTTGAAGTTATAAACTATGACACATCGAATTGAGATTGAAAAACATGACACATCGATTTTAGATCGAATAAAATGATACATCTAAAATCAATGTGTCATGTTTTTCAATCTCAATTCGATGTGTCATAGTTTATAACTTCAACGCGACGAGTCATCTTTTTCAACCTCAACTCGACGTGTCATGTTGTTCCGCCAGACCCGCGATATGTTATTATTTCTGGATAAAAACGATAAAATTAATACTCCTGATGAAGTAGATGCACTTATAAGTGCAAAAATTCCAAATGAAGATATTTATCCACAATTATTTAAAATTGTTGAACAATTTATGGTCCATGATCCATGCGGAGAATGAACAGGAGTTCTCCTTGTATGCAGAAAAATAAAAATAAAAGGTAAAAAATTTTCCAAAAAATTATTTGTTAATGAAACAATTAATTATTAATACTGGAATGCAAAATGAATGATTTTGTGAAAAATCTTTTGATGAAATGGAACCTGAGTCAATTCATCGATAGATTTGCAGTTAAAAAATTCTAAACGTAACCTCAAATTCAAATTTGAATGAGTTTTTTTGTGTAAATAACTTATATAATCAATATATTCATATAATATTTTATAAGTATTTTATAAGTATTCTGAAAATGAATGTTGCATAGTATGAAATTATTTATAATTTTTATATTTGAAAACATTTTTCATTATTGCAAAATAAAATTTGTTGGTTTTGTTGTTCACAGTCTGTGTTTTTACAGAGGCAGCATTCGACACTATTTAAATGAAATTTATGGCTCAATTAAAATAAAATATTATTAACTTTACTTTGAATAATATACTTTTATCTTATGATATCATACTGTAACTTAATCGAAAAATTCATTCTCAACTAAAATTCTTTGAATGAATATATTTATAAATAAATATTTATTTTGAATACTATATTATACAATCGTCTTTAGCCTAATCTCAATAAATAATGAAACTTGAAAAAAGTCATTAACAGCATTATTCCCGCTTAACGTAACCTTTATATACACTTGGCCTATAAGGCGGTATATTGACTCCGCGAGCGGAGTAGCTGCTACTCAGCTTGTTTAGTTGTGATGACTACGACCCCACTTACTTCTTTCATACCGTCATTCCGACTTCGGCGGCAAGTTCATACGACACCGCTTTTCTCTCAGTGTGAACTAACCTCTTTATGTAGCACTCAATATAAGTAACAGCTGATACTCAAGGAACGATACTTAAGTTTCAAGTCACAATCAATACTCAAGACACGACTATGAATTCGGGCCTTAGTGTATACAGGTATAGAATTGATGCACGCTATACAATTGATTTTTATTATTTAGCGTGTAACTGACTTAAGCTTTTAAGAGAACGCTTAGATACATTGTAAACCTATTTGAAAAAATTATACATTTAGATGCTTACAATACTAATCGATATATCTTTGTATTTAATTCTAAATATTCGCAATTAAGCGTAAAGTAAAACACGTTTAAACGATCGCGCACACAAAGTTTGGAGGAAGTTGAGACGGAAAAATTAAAAATATCAACTGCAACTTATCAAGAAATAGAAAAGATAACATCAAAGTTTAAAAGAAAGTTTAAGAAAGTGAGTTTAAGTTTGAGAAAAATTGATACAACCTCTTAAAAAATTAAAATAAAGTGAGAGTTGTAAGAATAAATTGAATTAACATTTTACATTAAAACTTGAACGAGTTATTTACTAGCTTAATTAACCTCGCTCCTAACGTCGCTCGGTTGAATTTTCATAATAGTATATTACGCACCAAAGGAGGGAAGGGGGACATTCTAACCCGCGCGTATGTTATCGCCCGAGCCGAAGGCAAGGGCGATAAACGCACGGGTTAAGATGTCCCCCTTCACTCCCGTGGCGCGTATACAATTTTTTACCATAGCCAAGCCGAAAGTTGTCAACTAAAATTACGTACAACGTAAACGTTATGTTATATTGTTCTACTAGATACACTACACGATATCACACTACACGGTAACACTCGTAATGATAATTCATTAATAAAAAAAGATGTTATGAATTATTCTAATTTTTCATCACACATATTTTTAAAGATTCTATGCTTTATTTTACTATATACACTACACGATAACACACTACACGGTAACACTCGTAATAATAGTTCATCAATAAAAAAAAAATTTATTATTTAATGTGATAGAGTTATTCTTTGATACACTCTGTTTCAATTCACACATTTTTCATCACACACATTTTTAACTAAATAATAATATAATACAATGTATACATACGCATTATAATGTATACATTTTGTTTTTTTTGTTTTAAATTTAAGAGATTTTGAAAAAGAAACAGAAAAAGATTTTTATATCTGCCTTTGTTTTGTTCTTACTATGACTTTTGATGAAGAGCAAAAAGGCTAGGTATATTAGACATTATATGGGGAAAAGAAAGAGACGGAGAGATATAACGTATGCTATACTCTGTCGTTAGCGCCTGCGCAGAACGTTCTTTTTGCTTCCTGCCCTGGCAAGAATGTGAGACTTTCGGTTGAAGTAGTGGGGATGAAAGTAGAAACTTTCGGGTTGGATATGGTAAAAATTATATTATTATGTATAAATTATCCAATTTTAAAATGAAAAAGAATTGAACTTATGAATTTTAATAATGAAGTTTTGTACTAAATTAGAATTTTTATAAAAAAAGATTAATTGAAGTTACAATTATTTTACTAGATTGCATTTAAATCAATAAAAAAATATGATAGAAATTCATTCTTTTTAATCACGTGTTTTAATCACAAACCATGAAATAATCGAAAACAGTATTTGACGTTTCCTAGAACTAACAACTGCACGGAGAAAGGAAAAAACTGTTGAAACAGGTACTAAATCTAGTATATCTAATTTATGTACTAAGGTGTTTGAAATAAAAGTGACGATATAATTTCAATTAGTACCTAGCTTGAATTTTACGGACTAATGTTAGTATATTATATTATAAAGCAAGAGCATAAATTTTTTAAGCTTAATGTATTTTTTTCAGTAGGAAAACTGACATTTCACCTACTCGATTCAAGGGCAATATTTTCCAGATAATGTGATTGTTATTCTCTTTTGGTGCGGCTTTTTCTGTTACTAAAATTAAAAATTGATAAATATAAAATTATTAATATAATATATAACACTTTTGAATTACTAATAATTAATTTTCTAATTCGTGATATTTAAGGAATAGAACGATACATGTTTATCTGCCATACTTCGTTTTAAAATAGTTAGCTTTTGAGTTTAGAATTAATTATTACAAATTCAAAATTGTTACATATTATCAAGAGGCGCGGTAGCGCCTCGACGGCGAGCTAAGGTACGAATACGAAAACGTCAAGGCGCTCCTCTTATACTTTAAAATAGAGTTTCAAAAATTTCAAAATCGAATCCTATAAAAATGCATCGATATATACACATAAATACAATTAATAATATTTAAAGATTTTCATTATCTTTAATTTTAAAAAAATTTGATTACAATTGGTTCACTCAATCACGAGAAAATGCAGTTTGAAATTTCGAAATGTCGTATTCTCATTATCTTTTTTCTTCTTCATCGTTTTCAGCCACCATAAACTGCGCAACCAGAAATGCGCAGTATCAACGAATATAGATGCTTTGTAATATATTTTAATGTTCATGGTACATGCGCATTGATACATATGTATATATATATATATATATATATATATATATATATATATATATATATATATATATATATATATATACATGGTCCGTTTCATGTCAACTTGCACCCGTTGACCCGTATATTTTTTGGTTTATATATATATATATATATATATATATATATATATATATATATATATATATATATATATATATATATACATACATACATACATGAGACATTTCATGTCGGCTAGCACGTACTCATAAGCACAGGTTTTCTATGTAAGTGGTACATTTCATGACAACACGCACACACCCATCCGAGTACCCTTAGGTTAATATATATCGGACATTTCATGTCGATTCGCATGCATGCACACGCATGTTAATAAACATAGGATTTTTCACGTCAATTCGAACGCACACACACAGGTACATATACATAAATATATGAGACATTTCATGTCTATTCGCATGCATGCACACAGACTTTAATAAACATGGGATTTTTCACGTCAATTGGAACGCACGCACATACAGGTTTATATATATGGAATATTTCATGCCAATGGTCACGCATGCACACACAGGTTTATATATATATATGGGGCAGTCCATGTCGTTGCGCATGCATGCACACACACGTTAATATACATGGGATTTTTAATGTCAATTCAAACGCATACAAACACACAGGTTTATATATACTCGTTATTTCATGTCAATTCGCATGCATGCACACACACGTTAATATACATGGGATTTTCCATGTCAATTCGAACGCACGCACACACACAGGTTTATACATATGGGACATTTCATATCGATTTGCATGCATGCACACACGTTAATATACATAGGATTTTTCTCGTCAATTATAACCCACGCCCATACAGGTTTATATATATATATATATATATATATGGGACATTTCATGACAACTCTAACACACCTATCCAAGTGCGCTTAGATTTACATATATGGGACGTACCATGTCAACACGCACGCATCGGTTTTCATATATTTGACATTTCCTGTCAACTCGAACGCGCAAACACATGTAAACATGTACTTGAGATTTGTATTTATATATATATGGGACCGCTCTGTCTATTCGCATGCACGCAAACACATGGGCTTATGGATATATATATATATACTAGGGGGGGTACCCCCCTGCTCGCTCTGCTCGCCAACCCCCATTGGTGATTATGCATATCTTACATATATTTTACCAATAAAAGAAAAATTAATCATTTATAAATCACATGATATATCTGAAAAACAAATAATAATTTAATTATGATTGTTTATACCTTATAAACTAAACGAGTTTCCACACCACCTTACATTTCAAACTAGTTATTATGATGAATTGCATTCATATATTTGATTTAATTGTATAAATTTTTCAATATTTAAATATAGATTTTAATTTAACTAATATATTTTAACTGTGTGAAATATAGAGGTAATGTTACGGCGCGTTAGATTTTTTGATTAGTGGAAACCCTCGCCAGGAGCCCTAAAAACCACTTTATTTTATAGATAATATTACATAGATTAGTTATACATTTATAATATAACTTATTTTATGTATTGAATATGAATAAAAAAATAGTGATATCGTACAATATATAAGTGAAAAAATAACTTATTATTAATTAAATGATATTAATGATCAAAATTATAATAAATTTAAAACTATATAAAAATTTTTAAATAATTATTTGGTATAAAAATTTTATTAGTATTATATTTGATATATCATAATGTTTATTTATGTCTTAAGATTTATAGGATTATTTTGATATAATTCCTTTTTGATATCTTTTGACTTATTTTTACATTTTTAAGATATATCAATATTTTATACTAAAATTTAAAAATTTGTTTACTTTAATATTCAAAAATAAGTGATGTAATTATTATTAATATTCATAAGATCATTAAATCATTATATTATTTTAATGATTTTAATTTGTATGTATATATAAAATAAAATAATTTTGAAATATTAAACTTACTTTTTATTACTTACTTTTATAAATTTTGATCAAATATGTTCTTAATAATATTAACTAATCGTAATAAATATCTAGAATAAATTTGATAATTTTGATTAATATAATATTCTGTTATTGGTTCACATATTTGAATTTTATATTCTATAATTTTATTAACGTAATATTTATAATATTCTGGTACTTTATTCCAATTATTGTATTCAACTTTTTCTTCGTTCCCGCCAATATATGAATTAATAATATTATTTAATTGAGAAATTTCTGTATCCTCTGAAATATTATCATTTAAGCTTTCTAAATAATATTCATATTCTTCTTCATAATTTAAGTGGTCTTCAATTTGATTATTTAAATAATCCATTGAATGTTGATCGATAATATCATTTACTTCAACATCATTTCCAATTAAATTAAATATATGAATGCAATTCATCATAATAACTAGTTTGAAATGTAAGGTGGTGTGGAAACTCGATTGTTTATTTATATAAATAAACAATCATAATTAAATTATTATTTGTTTTTTCAGATATATCATGTGTTTTATAAATATATTACTTATTCTTCATGTAAATGTTTTAACAAGAAGTCTTAATTCATTAATTAATAATATAAAGAACAAATTTTTTTATCTATTAATAATTTTATTAATGTATAAATATCAAAGTATTATATAATAAAATTTTAGTATTAAAAATATAATTTCGTTTTTCATTAGATATACCACATTATATTAATTAACATAATAATGCATGCAAGTTATAAACTGTTATACGAGTCATTACACGAGTGGGGGGGCAGTGGGGGTGATGCGGGGGGGCATACGGGGGGGCTACGGGGGTGCACGGAGGGGCGTGGGGGGGGGGGGTACGGGGGGGACCTATAGAGGGAGTGAATGGTTACAAAATATCGTAGAATTACAAACAATTTTACGTTATTTTGTAGGAATTCCTTACAAAACATTATTGGGAGCTGTGGGGGGAGTGGGGGGAACGGGGGGGGTGGGGGGCTGAAACTGAATTTTTAATATAACTATATAATATAGGATGATATATATGTATATGTATATAAAACCGGTCTTTTGATTGCGCGATACTCCACGTTCGTCAGTATTGACTTCGCGTCGTATCCGGCGCACGTCGAGGTGTGTGGCAGTCTCAAATTGTTACACATATATATAATTGTTATATATATATATAGGACGTTTTATGACAATTTTTCCTATATATATTAATATTTATTAATAAAGTTTTGGAATCAATCAAGCAATCGTCAAATACTTCTGTATTTTATTTATTCATCTTAATATAAAATTAAATTCATAAAAATATCATTACACTATCTTTTAATTTTCGTGTATAATGCGCACTGCGGTACTGTCAAGTATGAAACTTCAATATAATTAATACTCAATAACGTAAAAACCATTAAGTTGTAAAACAATTTTCAACAGTTGATAAATATAATGTAAATAATATGATTATTACTTTTAAAAAAGTATATTTTATGCGAGTTTAGGTATTAAACAGTATAATATTCTTTAGAATATTTTTTTTAAATATTTCTTTTTTTTTACTACAAACATCATATTTTTTTTTAATTTCAGCTCTTGGGAGTACTGAAATGAATTGAGTAATTATTATTAAGTTTATACCTTTTACTAGATTTATCTATAGTTTTCACTTAAGAAAGTTTTGAAATCAATCAAGCAATCGTCAAGTACTTCTGTATTCAATTCTTACTTTTTAATAATATAAAATTCATAAAATGTTAAATTTATATTCTCTTTGATAGACGAATGTTTGGAAAAACTTTGCCAAATGATTTATGAAAAAAAAGGGATTATTGAGATGAAAATAGCGATGATAGTACACATTAAAATTGAAAAAAAAAATGATATACCAGATCAACTTATTATTTCATTTATGAGTAAATATTACTACTTAAACATTGATGAACTATACTTTATTTCTAAAAACTTATTAGAAGAGCCATTAGCTTCTAACAACTTATATTTGAGAATTTGCTGCCATCAACTTCAAAATTATTTATGCCTTTTTAAAACTTTCAGGGAAGATACCCATTTTAATTGTAATACTTTTAATAAAATAAAATTATGAATTCTCTATCTCATTACACTATCTTTTTATTTTCAAGTGCTGTAAAATATATTAAATTTTACTAAATATCTACAAAATAACTTGCCAGGCCCGTGGTTTAATATTTTATGGTGCAGTTAAAAATTGTAAGGTTTATATAGTAAAGATAAGTGAGGGAAAACAAAGAATTTTTTTCGTATTACATCGCATGCATTACAAAAAATAATTTTCGAGGTCAAAATAGAATTTTGTTCATTGTATTAGGATGTATCTTCGTTCTTTATCGTAGAATATTGAATAAAATATTTTCTATCAATATGATACAGGAAAAAATCACACGCACCGTGATGTAAAAATATATTGTGCAATATTTTGAGCGGAATGTTAATGTTCTTAATAATATTCTTTGAATATAGAAAACTACTATCCATCGGATGTAAATAATCATTGAAAGGTATACATATATATAGATATATATATGGAAAATACAAAAATTAGTAGATCATGGGCCTGGCAAGTTATTTAGTAGATATTTAGTAAAATTTAATATATTTTACAGCACTTGAAAATAAAAAGATAGTGTGGTGAGATAGAGAATGCATAATTTTATTTTATTAAAAGTATTACAATTAAAATGGGTATCTTCCCTAAAAGTTTTAAAAAGGCATAAATAATATTGAAGTTGATGGCAGCAAATTCTCAAATATAAGTTGTTAGAAGCTAATGGCTCTCCTAATAAGTTTTTAGACAATTGCACAATTTTGGTCTTCAACCATAACATATTAAATAGAAAATTATTCCGAAACTTTGGAGTTAATCGTTTCGGAAATTGTTTATTAAGTAAGTTTTTCATCAGAAATAAAATAAAATAGATATCACTAGGATCAAGTATAGTTCATCAATGTTTAAGTAGTAATATTAACTCATAAATAAAATAATAAGTTCATCTAGTATATCATTTTTTTTTCAATTTTGATGTGTACTATCATCGCTATCTTCCTCTCAATAATCCCTTTTTTTCATAAATTATTTGGCAAAGTTTTTCCAAACATTCGTCTATCAAAGAGAATATAAATTGAACATTTTATGAATTTTATATTATTAAGAGGAGGTCACGTATCTCTGTCCTTTTCTAATCAAAGAAATGATTTTTTTACAAAAACTAATAACTTTATCAAAAAATAAAGAGAAAGCCGCATCTTGTATCAGAAAAAGCAATATTTTCTTTGATAAGAAAAAATTAATTTTATTGCTTCGTTCTCAAGAAAACCTTGAAAAACCAAATTGTCCACCCTAACCTCTATGATTTGAGTTTTTCAAGGTTTTCTTGAAAACGAAGCAATAAAATTAATTCTTTCTTATCGAAGAAAATATTGCTTTTTTTATAACGAGATGCGGTTTTCTCTTCATTTTTTGCTTAAGTTATTAGTTTTTGTAAAAAACTCAATTCTTTGATTAGAAAAGGACAGAGATACGTGACCTCCTCTTGAAAAGTAAGAATTGAATACAGAAGTACTCGACGATCGCTTCATTGATTTCAAAACTTTCTTTAGCCAAAACTGTAAATATTTCATGAATTTTATATTATTAAAAAGAATGAATTGAATACAGAAATACTTGACGATTGCTTGATTGATTTCAAAACTTTCTTAAGAGGCGGTCGGAACCAAATCGGTGACTTGCGGTATATATCAAGTCAGCATTTTTCGCTTTACGATAATATTTTTTTTATTTTTATGGCTTTTAATATTTCAAATTATTCTTTATATACATGACTAGAGGAAATGACGATATTTTTACCATATGAATAAGTAAATAAATTATTATAAGCATTTATTACAAATATCAAACTGACTTGACATATACAGCATGCAAAAAACTGTCGTGTCGATCGTTAGGTGGCATTTTTCGCTTTATAACAATATTTTGTATATTTTTGTGGCTTTAACTATTTTAAATTATTCCTTATATACATGACTAGAGGAAATGACTATATTTTTACCATATTAATAAATGAATGAATTATTATAAGCATTTATTACAAACACTGAACTAAGTCACCGATTTGGTTCCGACCGCCTCTTAAGAAAGTTTTGAAATCAATCAAGCAATCGTCAAGTATTTCTGTATTCAATTCATTCTTTTTAATAATATAAAATTCATGAAATATTTACAGTTTTGGCTAAAGAAAGTTTTGAAATCAATGAAGCGATCGTCGAGTACTTCTGTATTCAATTCTTACTTTTCAAGAGGAGGTCACGTATCTCTGCCCTTTTCTAATCAAAGAATTGAGTTTTTTACAAAAACTATTAACTCAAGCAAAAAATGAAG
Organism: Anastatus disparis; assembly: GCA_017163975.1. Taxonomy (NCBI): domain Eukaryota; kingdom Metazoa; phylum Arthropoda; class Insecta; order Hymenoptera; family Eupelmidae; genus Anastatus; species Anastatus disparis. Next base: position 848,301 of record JAFFSR010000014.1, read on the forward strand.
AGAAAGCCGCATCTCGTTATAAAAAAAAGAATACTATACTGCTTAATACATAAACTCGCCTAAAATATACTTTTTTAAAAGTAATAATAATATTATTTACATTATATTTATCAACTTTTAAAAATTGTTTTACAACTTCATGGTTTTTAAATTATTGAGTATTAATTATATTGAAGTTTTATACTTGACAGCACCGCAGTGCGCATTATATGGGTAATATGTTAGTATAAGATAAAGTTCCGTAGAAAGAAAAAATTTGGTACTGTATAAAATAATTTTTGGAATAAGATGCGTTGAAAAATGTACTAATATAGGTTGTCTTAATTTATGTACTGAGTATCAATTAAAAAACGACTGGTGATGTTTTTTTGACTACTGACTCAATTTAGTACATTTTTTTGTTGGTATTTTCCTTTCTCTGTGTGCGCATGTGCAAATTCAAGTTTAAGGTTGGAACTTGATAATCTTCAGTATTTACAAGATTGAGATTTGTCTATAAGGTTCTAATTCATGAACGTGATTTCAGTATTGGGTATAACTTGGAACTTGAGTATTTTTACTTGGGCATCAGACGTTATTTTTGATAGGTAGGATGTAGAGTTGAAAAAAGGTTGAAAATGGGTGTAAAATAAGTAGAAAATGAGTGTTATTAAATAAAAGGGTGAAAGATAAGAGTTATATGGGTAAGATATAGAGGGTCGACGACTAAATTTTTAAAAAAATTATACGCTATATAGAAAGATCTATATTTCTTTATATTACAAAAACTTTTCGCTACCGTTATCGGCGCTGCCGTCATGTATAACAATCAATCGTGGCCCCTGTTAACTATAATATAGCTGAAGTTTAGCTAAAATTTAGTTAAAATAGGAGCTACAAGTAAGCTAAAAGTTGGCTGAAAAATAGCTGAAAGTTGTATAAAAGTTAGCTAAAAGTTAGTTGAAGCCAAGTAGAAGTAGGATAAATTTACCTGAAAATAAGCTGAGTTTATTCATAAAGTTAGTTTAATTCTACAAAATTTAGATAAAAATTGACGATACGTCAGTTAAAAATTAGCTGATTGAGTTAAATTTAGCTACATTTAGAGATACTCTGTTAGCAAAAAATGTTCTCTTTTGTCTAGAAGCTAGTCAAGTGTGGACTCTAATACAGTGCCTCCCATAACTATAAAACCACCTAAGATTTGGATGAAACTTTAATTGGAATGGCAAAAAGAATTGTGATATCGTTTTAAAAACTATGGAATATTTTTAAAAACTAATCTCAAAAGAGAAAAGATATCATTTGAACATTTATTTAAAACTTTAAAACTTTCTTTACTGTAACAATTACAAAATCAACATAAATAACTATAAATAATTTCCAAAATAAAAGTATTAAAGAAAATACTTTTTATTTTATAATTAATAATAAATTCAAAGAAAGAAAGTTACTGTAACAAAATAAATTTATTGCTCTTATTTATAACTTTTAAAATAATTTAAAAATTATGCAATATTTATAAATTATAAATAAGTTCAATAAATTAATTCTATTATAGTAACTTTCTTTTTTTGAATTTATTATTAATTATAAAATCATGAAAAGTATTTTTCTTGACTCTTTGCAGACTGGCTTCAGAAAGCATCATTCTACGCAGACTGCCATACTTAAACTTACAGACGACATAAGATCAGGTCTTGACAAGAAACTTGCTACGATATTACTTCTACTTGACTTGATAGGGTTTTCCAGGGCTGCACTCAAGTGGATTAGCTCCTTTTTATCAGGTAGAATGCAAATGGTTTCCACACATTTAAAAGAGGATTAGGATTGGCTAACAACCAATCTAGGAGTTCCACAGGGTTCAGTGCTAGTGCCTCTGTTGTTTTGCCTTTTATTCTAATAACACCCATGACACGCTCGACCCCTGTTTCGTTGAGCACATATTATATGCTGATGACCTCCAAATCTATACTCAGGTCCCTCATGAACATCTGGATGAAGGTATTCGTATTATGCAAAGGGCGGCCAGGGCGGTGTCGGGGTGGGCTGTCGATGCTTCTCTCACATTAAATGCAAGCAAAACTAAGGCGATCGTTTTTGGCAGTAGTCGATTTATTAATGACTTCTATGCTGGTGAGCCAAGAACGATTGAGCTTGAGGGAGGTGTCCTAGGGTACTGTACCTAGGGTAGCCACTAGGGGAGAGATTAAGGACTTCGCGGTGCCCTTCATGCGTACTGAGACTGGAAGAAATTCCTTTCAAGTTCAAGGTGCGCATTTTTGGAACTCCCTGCCTGCTGATATAAAATATCTACCATCGCTCGGCAGGTTTAAGTCGGCTTTGAGGACGTACTTACTCGACCTCGAGTGAAATTAATTTTAAGTATTTTAATTTTTATGTTAATTTATTTTGTTTTTCTCCTATATATAGATTTAAGGTGTAAATGTATTTATTAGCGTGAATGATGGATGAATGTATGCGGAAAGAATGAGTGGTTCTGTTTTTATTAGAAGTCATGACATCTTCGGTATTAAGTTTTTATTCTTTAAATGTTATTATTATTTTATTTTTTAATTATTTATTATTACTCTGTTATTGTATTGTCCAATTTTATTTTTATAGTATTGTCTAATTTTATTTTATAGTATTGTCCAATTTTATTTTTATAGTTTTGTCCAATTTTATTTTTATTGATGTCATGACAGTGATTCCTCTTTTAAATTATGTATTTTAATTCTATGACTGATAGATATTTAAGACTGCTTTTTATTGTAATTTATGTTTTCTGCGTGTATTTAGAATAGTCTGTGATATCACTTTTACAAGGTGACTTACTGATACAGTATTAATTTTAATAATTGACTGTGATATCTTATCTTATTATGTGCAATACTTTATATAGAATTATTACTTATTATTTCATGTATTACACGCTTTTTTGTACTCTTTTTACAAAATAAATCAATATCTATCTATCCATCTAATATTTTTATAATGAAAATTTTTGAATTTCCCGCTTTGACGCTACCACTATCGGCTAGAATGGAGTTTTTGACTGTCACAAAATGTGTTCTAACGATCAACGGTTTAAAATTCAATTTTTATTGTTAGATTTTTTTATTATCGCATTTACACATTTTATTATTATATTTAAAAGAAATTTATTATAATGCCTCAAGGTAAATGCTTATCTGAACAAGAAAAAGGAAAAATTTTAGCGTATCGTGAAAGTAATATAAGTATTCGAAAAATTGCTCAAAAACTTAGAAGATTGCTCAATGTTTTTTCAAATTTTCTTAAAAATACTGCTTTTTATGGTAAAAATAAAAAAGGGGGACCAAAGAAAAAGATAACTGCACGGATTGAGCGACAAATAATAAAAACATCGAGTAACTCTACAAAAAGCTTACGAAAAATTAAACAAAAATTGCAATTGGAAATTTCACTCAGTACGATTTATAGAGTAATTAAAAAGTCAGAACATTTCGTAAGACAAAAGTTGAAAAAAGCTCCAAAGCTATTGCAACGCTATAAAAAGGCTCGGCTTGAATTTGCAAGATTCAACATAAACACTGATTGGAATAAAGTAAGTAAATGAGTAAATATTGTACTAATATCGTAACAATATTGTGAATTATGAATTGAAGTTTAATTTATTTAATTATATTTCAAGGTTATTTTCTCAGATGAAAAAAAATTTTCTCTATCCTTTAGGCGAAACCACGCGGTTCCGCCGAGCTTTTACTCTAGAAGAAGTAGCACTTTTAGCTACAGTTGAAACGACTCACGCGCCTTGTGTCGGCGCCCTCACTTTAAAATATCTCTCAAGGAGGAGCATAAACTCGACCTAACCAAAACTGTTGCTAAAAGCCGTAGGCTCGTGTTTATGATTGTATTCTGTCTTTGTCTCTCTCATAAAAAAAAGACAGACGATATGTACGTTGCGTTTATAAATTAAAACGAATTGTATTCTAATAAAATATGATTCTAAACTTTAAAATCTTATATTATAAATAGTGTAGTGTTATAAAAAGTGTACACACTCTTTTTTCTCATTTTAATTCGTATAAAAAAATAAAAGAGGCTTGTGCATGTGTTTTTATGTGTTTCTCTCTCTCTCTCTATCTCTCTACCTCTCTTTCTCCTGACGTAAGTAGCGACACATCGTCTTGCTTTCGCTCTCGACTGATATTGCTTTTAACGATATTTTTTTCACTTTGCGGAGTGAAATCTGTTTTCAGGAGGTCGTCTAAAGGGGTTCATGGGCATTGGCTGCATTTGCATGCATCTTACTGCTGCATTTTTTGGATTTCTGGACGATTTTCTTGTTGCTGCACTGCTGTCTCTGGCTACATTTTTCTTGCTGCTGTTGCTGTTTCGGAACGATCCTGCTATGGTTCTGCTGTTGTTTTTTTTTTGCTGTTTTTTGCCTGGCTTGCTTGGTGGTGTGTGGTGCAGTGTTGCAATTGTGTTAAGTGTATTTTTTATCACTCTTTAATTCTAGAGTGTAATATGACCTCAAATTTTTTTGGCGCCAATTTCTCTGTAGTGAAATTCTACAACCTCAAATTACGTGGCTCCATCTATTGCATTTCTTTCTCTCTAGTTTTTCACGTGGTGGATAACTTTTATCGACGACAATTGACAATTAAGGTGGTTTTCCATTAGTTACTTATTGACTTTAATTATTAAGTCGCGCGAATTTCAAACTTGATATTACGCTGTTTTTCCACTTATCTTATTAGCTTAATTCATTACTTAATTTGCCTAATTCTTTGCATTATCTATAATAATTTAAGGTGTTTATCCACTGTTATCCAGTTATATCATTTTACTTAAAACTAGTATGTAACAACTTTATCACATAAATTAATTTATTATTAAGTTGTTTGGCCACTTACTATTTATTACTACTTATCATATTTTTTTCTATATTTCTTTCTTCCTCAATAGTAATTCTATTTACTTATTAAGGAGCTTTTACTCTCTTACTTTCGAGTTTTCTGTCATACTTCATAAATTATGCCGCCATCAACACACTGCAGTTTCTGTCTAGGGGCTTTTTCTCACACATCTAAGCCTAAGGTTTGTGGTAGTTGTGATAAGACTTTTCATAGCTCTTGCACTTCATTCACAGCTGTTAGAGACCAGGATAATAAATCTATATGGGTATGCTCCACATGTTTGGCGACTGCAAATCCTGATTGTTTTCGGCAGCGAACTGGCTCGCTCTCCTCTGCGCTTAATGTAACACTTTCGCCATCTATATCAAGAACACCATCACCATCACCACCCATGCCGACAAACGATATTCTGTCTTTAATTTTGGAGAAAATGAATAAGCTAGATAAGCTGGATTCCATGGATGACAAGATGACTTTTATTGGATCTCAGCTCACTGCTCTTGATGGTAGCTCAGCGCTTGAGTCACGTGTAGACACCATTAATGCAACATTCGAGGAGCGTTTCAGCAAAAATGAAGCTGGGCTGAAGCGGGTCCGTAGTGAGCAGCAGGAGCTGAGGATGAAGGTGGATAACTTGCTTGCCGCATCTTCTGACGTGTCTTCAGCTGAGCCATTATCTGTTAAGCTTCAGGAGTTGGATAAAACCAACAGGTCTTTGTCACGACAATGTGAGGCCTTGGCTGCACAACAAGTGCGTATTGAGAGATCCTCAAACCTAGTAATTGGAGGATTTGTGCCTGAAGAATTGAAGGATCTGAGGTCTGCTGTCTTTGCTGTGCTTACTACGCTTGACGCAGGGTTCTCCCTTGTTGATATAACATCAGTTCGACCTCTCAGGCGCTCTTTGGCTGCAAGAAGATCTGTTGCCGCTATTTCACCTACAGATGCTGAAGCATCAGTGTCTGCCTCCTTAACTACTACATCTTCGTAGCAGTGGGATCGTCCGTCTACTGTACCCTTGCTTGTTACTATGAAAAGTACCTCATTGGCTCGTGCTGTTATTGGCGCTAAGGTTAAATTTGGAAAACTGGTTTTTTCTAAAATAAATGATCATCTGCCGCCCGACATCAAGACTGTTGAGTCTCTAACACCATCTGTGATCAACATTAACGAGTACTTGCCTGCTTCGTTACATTAGTTGAAGCTGCGTGTCCTAGAAAAGGCCAAGGATAAAAAATATAACTTTATTACATTTGTACGAAATGGCGTGATATACGCAAGAAGGAGGAAGGATAATGTGCCTGTAAGCATTGCTACCGATGCTGACCTTGAATCTTTTTTTAGCAAGGATAACATCATCCAATAACAAGAAGACAGATTGATTAGCGATACTATGGTAAGTCCATACTCTTCTCCCTTCCTGACTAACTCTCTATTATCTACTAACAATTCTGATTCATCTGCCATTACAAAACATTTCACCACTGATAACGGTCTTAGAGTTTGTCATTTTAATGCTAACTCTATTCGTGCCCATATTGAAATGGTAAGACTATTCTTGGCTTTTCGCTCCTATTTTTGTATAATAGCTGTGACAGAGACAAAACTGGGTCAGATTGTCTGTGACTCTCTAATTGCTCTGGATGACTACGTGCTCTTCAGGCAGGATCGTAATACCAGAGGTGGTGGTGTTGCTCTATATGTTCATTGCTCTTTAGATTCCATACGCCTGTGTTCTTCGAATGGTAGCTGATGTGGCAAGCCAAGTTTACCTGAATATCTTTTTTGTGAGGTTAAATCTCCTGATGTGGTTTCTCCTATTTTTGTTGGCGTAGTCTACAGGCCACCTCATGCACCATTTCTAGCTGGAACTGATTTCATATTGGATTTGACATCTCATATGCACGACTATAGTACAAAAATCATCTTAGGCGATTTCAATACTAACCTTTCTGTTGATTCTGACGACTCTGTGTTTCTGAAGGGTCTAATTAGGGAAAATGCACTCTTCTCTGTGTCTTACGGTGCAACCCATCATACTGCCACATCTGATACTTAACTTGATTTATGCCCCGTAGATGCAAATGATTCCTTGCTTGACCATTGGAAGACCAATGTACCATTTATAGATGGGCATGATCTTATTGCAGCCACTGTTAAGTCTTCTCTCTCTAAGCCTGTACTTATTGATTTCTCCTATCGAGACTATAAGGATGTTGATGATGCCAGATTGCTCGACTATTTTAGCTCACTGAATTGCTCTATCTGTGGCGGTGATTCCTCTCTTGAGACTCGACTTGATTGCCTTTATGGCCATTTAAATAAAGCTATTGCCCTATTCGTGCCCATCAAAAAGGTTCGACAGGATGTAAAACGTCGTCCATGGATTACTGCAGAGCATCATGGCTTGGTTCACGAGAGAGATAGGCTTTATAGGCGCTACAAACGCTCACGACTTTACTTCGACTTACTCAGCTATAGAGCTGCACGTGATCGTGCCCATGAGAGCATTGAGTCTTCCAAACTCCTTTATTATCATGATAGACTCTCTGGGCTCACTGATTCTAAACAAATCTGGAAAGAGCTGAGGAATCTCGGTATTTGCTCTAGTGCTAATACTTCTCCTCACTCCTTCTCTGTGGACGAACTTAATCGTTACTTTTCTAGTGTAGCATCTGATCAATCGGTTACATCAGTCTCTGATTATTTGAACTCTTTAATTTAAGATGAACCGTATAAACCGATGTTTAAGTTTTCTGAGGTATCTTTGTTTCAGGTTGGTCTGGCTGTGCGCAGTTTCTCTTCGCAGGCTAGAGGTCCGGATGCCATTCCTCAATCATTTATAAATTCCGCGTTCCCTGTAATTGGACAATTCTTACATCGAATCTTCAATGATTCACTAAGGAAGGGTCTTTTTCCAACATGTTGGAAGATGCCTCTGGTTAAGACTATCAATAAGGTTTCTCCTCCACAATCTATGAGTGATATTCGCCCTATTTCTTTATTGTAATTTTTATCAAAGGTACTTGAGCGTCTTGTTCATCAGCAATTGTATGAATACTTGGCTACTAGACAGCTGTTGGATCCGCGGCAGGCTAGTTTTAGGACTGGGCATAGTACTCAGACAGCCTTGTTGAGGTTAACGGATGATATCAGGCTTAATATGGATAGACGCTATGTCACTATGCTCTTACTATTTGATTTCAGTAAAGCAATTGATACTGTGAGCCATGCTATTCTTCTTAAAAAAATGTCTTCACTTGATGTCTCTATCACAGTTATCAGATGGTTTGCCTCATATCTGTCAGGTCGACGACAGGCTGTTATTGATGAGGATGGTAACACGTCTAATTATCTTACTCTTAACACAGGAGTTCCTCAAGGATCTGTATTGGGGCCGTTGTTATTTTCTATTTATATAAATGATGTTGCTAATGATTTCAATTCTGGCATACAATACCTAATATATGTTGATGATCTGCAGGTATATGTTCATTTTCCTCTTGATAAGTTGGACCTTTTCACGTCCATTATGAGCGCTCATGCTGATGTTATTTCTAATCGGGCTACTAGAAATCACCTTGAGTTAAATGTCAGTAAGACTAAAGCCATAATTATTGGCTCTTACTATTATGTTAATATGTTGTCTTCTGTTCCAACTACTGGTGTCCCACTGAATGGTACTATTATTAAGTTTGAATCGAAGGTTCGTGACTTGGGGGTTTGGCTGGACAGTAAACTGAATTGGAAGGAGAACATTGCTCAGGTTTGTAATAAATCATTTTCATTGCTTTATAGGCTAAATTTCTTTAGAAAAAGCACTAATATTGCATTACGCAAACATCTTATTCAAACTTTGCTTTTTCCGCTCATAGACTACTGCTGTCTCGTTTATTGTGATTTGTCGGCTGAACTTGATTTGAGGCTTCAGAGAATCATCAACTCTGGTATTCGTTATGTGTATGGTATTGGCAGACGTGAGCATGTTTCCTCTTATCGTTCTAGGCTTGGCTGGTCATCTACCTCTGGTAGAAGGAAATATTTTACCTCATCTTTCCTCTACAAAATGTTTTCGACTACAGCACCTTCTTATCTTTACTCTAGGTATAATTGGAACCAATCTGTGAGAACATTGAGGGGTGCTGTGAGGCCATTGACTGTTTCACCGACTCTCATTGAATATTATAATGGATCTTTCTTAGTCACTTCATCATTCCTATGGAATGAATTTCCTGATCCAATCCGTAACTCTCCATCGCTCCATACTTTCAAATCATCTGCATTGGCATACTACCTTTCCTTAGAGGATGGACCTCTGCCATTACGCTAATTTTAAAATCATGTTTATATTAATTTTGTTAAATGTATTTAAAATTTATGACTGTTTTAAAGTTTTTTATTTGTGCTCATTATTATTTATAAAATTATAATCTAATGTATATACTATATTATGTAAATTGTAAAACATACTGTACATAAAATAAACAAAAATATCTATCTATCTATCTATCTATCTCGTTCATAAAAGAGGATTCTTGTGCGCGTGTTTTTTATGTGTCTTTCTTTCTCTCGTGATTTAGGCTTGTGCAGGTGTTATTCTTTGCTGCCGCCGCCAGCCATTCACGCTCGTTACACTCGCGTGACAAATGCTGGGTGGCAGCAAAGAACAACACATACACGCGCTTAAACAAAGAAAAGCAAACAATTGTTAATTTATTTGATGTGGTTTCGCCTAAGGATAGAGAAAAGCATTATTTCTTACACGGAGATTAAATGAAACGCCCTCACGTACGTGTTTATGACGGTCTCAGCTGACGCCTGTATGCTGAAAATAAGCAGTACAATACAATTAATGAATTAAAAGAGGCAATTTTAGAAGCTTGGAGTGAAATCGAAAAATAAATTATAAAAAATTTAATTGACAGTATGTCCAATAGAATTTTCCTAGTTATACATTACAGTTGAGGACCAATTGAATGTTAACAAAATAAATTTAAATACTAAAATTACTATCAAAAATATTATATCATATCAAGGTATTAATTTTATGTTTAACAAATATAATTGTGCTGTTTTCCCGAAATGGTTCTATAGTTATGAAACGGATGAAAAATGTAATATTGTATTAATTTTGTAATTATAACAAAATAAAAAGTTTTTAGTTTTCTAATGAGCCTTCAGACGATAATTTTTTTTCTTTTAAAAGTGATTTTTAAAAATATTCCATAGTTTTTAAAACGATATCGCAATTCTTTTTGACATTCCGATAAAAGATTCATCCAAATCTTAGGTGGTTTTATAGTTATGGGAGGCGCTGTATTATATCATAATTATAGTCTTCATTTTAAAGAAAAGAGAAAATTAAGAAGGGTAGCTGAAGATGGAGGGGGTAGAAGAAAAATGAAGGAAGAAAGAATAGAGTGTGAATGAAAGATAAGAAAACAAAATATAGTGAAACATAGATTAAGAGAGAAATACAGATACTAAAGCCCACATAAGACCCAAGAATAAGGCCCAAAAAAAGTGCTTGTACATGATAACTACTCATTATATAGGACTCGATAAGAAGTGCTATTCTTATTACGAAAAAATGCGCAGATCTGTAGGAGCCAAGAACTGTAGAAAAAGGTAGTTTCACTTTAATATATAATAACTACTAATTATATAGGAACCAATAAAAAAAGAAAATCTTATTACAAGAATAATTACACATACCCTCAAAGTTTATATACTATGGAGGAAGCATGCCGTGTTAAAAAGTAGTAGCAACTTTAGGTAGAGAAAGAAAATATTAACTTGAATCCTAGCTCTCTCACGTAAGGCTCCGGTAAGTGCTGCACCAGAGAGACAGTATTCAAGCATCTATCTTCTTTCTCTCTCACATCATCGTTAAAATAGCCACCAATTACCCACATAACATGTTGCCTCCACGTATATATACTCAAAGCACATACCTAAAAAATGCAAGAAAAGCATTCCTACGAATCTCCGAAGAACCGGAGATTCGTAGGAAAAGGTGGTAAATATTTTAATTACAATAATATTTAAAATTCACTGAAAAGTAAATTAACTTTAGAATATTGAATTTAAATATACTTTATTGTATATGTAAACAAATATTAAAGGAAAGCTTAAGTTTATTACACATACTATATAAGGCTAAGTTTAAATATGTCATATATGAAATGTCATGTAGTTTTGTTCGATTACATGCATATAATTAACTTCACCGATTTTCAATAAAGAGCAAATATGTAAAGTTTAATATTTCAAATAAAAGTAGCAAAAATAACAACAACAAATAAATTTCGAACATAGATTTACTTTATACAAATATAAAAATATACTTTACAAATATACTTTATAAAAATCAGTGGAACTAAATAATATAAAGTAATTGAATAGAACCAGGAACATTAAAAAGAAATAGAAAACTTAAGCTTTGTTCCCAAGAATATTGCACATTAAATAGTATATTTTCACCTAGGAAAAAAAGTAAAGAATGTCCTGAATCGTATGCAAATTGTTAGGCATAATTAATAAAAGTCGAAAATCGAGCTCGACTTCATAGGTGACCGTGAGTGTCTCGTATTATTTCGAACTTGAGTATTATTTGGATATTGAATTCAGTAGACATTGGACAACAAAATTTTAAAACATGTAACGAGTTACGTGTAAGGTGTACCTTGGCTTTAATATATGACTATTACTTTGAACACTAACAATAAGATTAAAAATAAACCTTTTTTCGTGAAACATACTTAAAAACGAATTTCGTGTTTATTTCTAATTATAATATCTTCACATATGTATTTTATACATACAAAAAATACTCAATTTAAATACACAATTGAGAGCGTGGAAACTAAAAGGGCTTATAGCCAATGTTTTTTAAATGGGCTATAAGCCCTTTTCGTTTGCAGGCCCTCAATTATAAGATTAAAATAAAATATTTTGGTTATTTTAAAATTCGAATATTTCAAAACAATAAATCGACTATTTGCAATTAAGGGGTGTCCTCATCCCGGTATAGAGTTCTACCTTATCTACATTTGAATTATGCTTTTTAATAAAAATTAAACTATTCATGGTTAAAATTTATAATAGAGGCACATTCTTAACATCCTAAAGAATTTATTGCAATGCTAAAAGACAGTATAAGTATAAAAATAAAGACAAAAACTGCATAATACGATTATTTATGACCACATTGGATAGCTAATCGTATTCAGCACTTTTCGACTTTACTTTTATCTTTACATTATCTTTCAACATTGCAATGAAATCTTCGGAATGTTAAAAATGTGCCTCTGCCACGAGTGTTAGTCACAAACAGTCAAATTTTTATTAAATCATGATAAAGTGCATAATTCAGATGTAGATAACGTAGAACTCTATGTCGGTATGAGGATTCCCCTCAACCAACAATTTTATTTACATGAAATGTAAATTCTTGTTGAAATATAAATATTACGAAGTATATGTATCACAAGTAAGGTTATATTATATTCAATTTCATATTTGTTTTTTTTTATTTCCGTATCATTGCCCTGGTAAAAAATTTGTCTAGTTTTATTGAGGCCTCGATTATTTAACATACAAAACTAGACAGATCTAGACAGATCTAGAGTACATTTCTACCAGGGTGATATTATAATTTATGAATGAATCCTTAATATTAATAAAGAATTATTAAAACACGAAAAAAAATTATTAAGTATTAAAACACATCTGAAAATATCAATTGAATAACATTTTCATCAAAATAAATTTCAACGCTATGATTATTAAAATAAAAATTTTAATTTAACTATCGTCCATTGCAATTATTATTTGTGTAATATATATAAGAATAATATATTTTATAAATAATCATTTCATTTGATGAACAAATAAATAAATTTATATATTTACAATTGCATAACATAATTTATTCAATTAAAGTTTTATTCAAGTATCATTCAGAGAATAAAGTACTTAAGTTAATTTTATAAAAATACATTAGTAATTAAAAATTTATTTGTAAACAGTTCCTCATAAATAACATTCATGTAATCTTAATAACATGTTCATATGTACGTGTGTTCGTATTTATATGAATTGTCATTTACGTAAAAATTGTCAAGAATTAAATGTATTATTAATAATTTCACTAAAGCAATAATATTTTTATTAAAAGCAATATATTAATTTTTAGAATATATCTAATGACCTCATTTGAAAAATTATTATAACATTATATAAAAATATTCTTTTAGTATCTTTTTAAAATACGTTTTATGAAATACAATCTTAAACAGTAATTTTTTTAATATTGAATTATTTTTAATAGTTAATTATAAAGATAGGAAGATATATGAAACATGAATAAATTTTCCTGATTATGTCTATAATTATGAATTTATAATTAATGATCTGTCTATATAAAATTTCCCATAAAACAGTAAACATTCCAAAGAAAATTTACTGATGATTTGCAAGACATTTCTTAAGAATGCAGAAAAAAGATAATATTTTTAGATATTACTCTAAAATTTGTATTAAATATAATGATTGGAAATTATAATTATTCTATTAGATTGTATGTATGTAATTATTCTATGATTGTATGTCGAAGTTACATTATATTTCACTCTAAATAATTTATACTTATAAAATTTACATAATATTTTAAATAAACTATGAAAATGATAATATATAATATAAACAGTTTACATAATCATTATAATTAATAACTTATAAATTATTGTTTTATTTTATAAAATACAATTTCAACTTAAATAATTAGCTTTATAATAAAACTTAATTTTATAAGTATTCGATTTCACGAGTTGATATATATATATATAATTAAAATATATATGATTATTATTAAATATATATATATTATTATTAACATAAATATCTTTTGAATAAAGAACTTTGGTCCATGAACGATTTTTAAAAATCTCAACCGATATTTTAAATTCTTTTGAGTAGTCGAAAACTTGAATTCCTAAATTTTGGTACTTGCCACAAATTTTCTCAGCTGATTTTCAACCAACTGACCTCAAAATTTCCAGAGATCTTCAGTTTATGGATCTTCAAAAAATCACAGTTTTAGTTTTTAGAAATAAAGAGAATTTAAAAGTTTAGTTTAAAAAGTTGATAAGATTACATATTTTTGTGAATTTTATATAAGTAATTTAATTCAACATTTACTTCAACTTATCTTATGGAAATTCCAGGACCGTTAGTTTGTGAAGGTATATATACTTAAGATCTCTGGACATTTTGAAGTTAATTACTTGAGAATTGGCTGAAAAAGTCTACGGCAAGTACAAAAATTTTCAAAAATCAAGTTTTCAACAACTCAAACGAATTTAAAACATCGGATAAGGTTTTTTAAAATTATTAATGGATTGAAGTCTTATATTTATTATATATTTAAGGTGAAAAGGAGTTTTGTTAATTAATATCACCAGAAGAAAAAATTATGACTACATTTGAATTTTTTTTTCAGGCTTAAACTCAGTTCTGATACCTTCAACGGTTTTTAAATGCAAATACTGTAAATATCTGTGAATAACTATGAATGATTGTAAATAATGCAATTATTAGAAATAACGGAAAATAATAATATTAATGTTCTATTTACAACCAACTTTTCTAAATAATTAAATACACACACACACACATATATATGTATATAATAATTTTGTATTTGGAATAGTAATAAGATAAATGTTTTTTGACGCGGCGTGCGTAAAATTGCATATAAGAAAACGCAGCCAAATTCTTGATGTGCAATTTCACGCACTCTGTGTCAAAAAATATTTGTTTACCCTCAGCGCGCAGAATTCGATTTTCTATGTTTGTCAAGCGGGCGAAAAATAGTACGTTCCCGCCCGCTTGACAAACATAGAAATTGAATTTTTCACCTTTCGGATAAAAAAACAATACGTGTACCAAGGGCACAAAATAGGGGATTCGTGGCCCTCGTGCGAATTTAGCGCTCTTGCTCACTTCCAGTATAATACATACTGGATTTGTATGTATTATAATAATACAATAATTCAAATATCTGCACGGATAGATGCCTTAGCAAACTGCCAACCAAGAGAGGAGGTATACAGTCCGCTCATACTCAGCGGCGAACAGTAATACATATGTTGGCGTTTTGAATGCCAAAAGTTACTTATGAGTTGTGCGCGCACCAGTGGCTGGTATCGGTTGGCTTTCAAAACGCCAACATTTGTTTTTCTGTCTCCCGTAAACTTGTAGTATACTGCGCCCTCACACTTTGGCATACAGCATACAAAAAGTTCTTTCAGTGTGACAGTTTAAATCTTAAATATCTACAAGATAAGCATACAATTTATATAAACAGATTATTTCCAAACAAATCAGAATTGAGCACAGTTTTCGAAACAGTACAATCACAAACAAATAATTATGATTGCAGCCTTTTTGCAATTGCTTTTGCTGTTGCAATACTTTATAATTTAAGTCCATGTTTTTTAAAGATATATTTCTCAAATGCGATTACATTTATTAAGCATTTTTGAAACGCAACAAATAAGAAGGTTTCTACTTTTACATAATTATAATAATACAAATATTAATTACGATAATCCATCGGACATGATGAGAAGAAGTTTTTGTCATGAACCATGCTTCAATAAAATACCATTAAATTTAGATATCGCACAGTGCTCCCGAAAAAGTTTAAATACAAATTTAATGTAACTTCAAAATTTCATCTGAGAATGATTTATAGACCCATTGCATAATTCAGGCATCACTTTTAAAATCATTTCACATGATCGATTTAGAAAAAAATAGGTAAGAATGAAAAAAAAATTCAAAACCAAACCATTTTATTTTATTTATAAAAAAAATGCTCAAAAATGTTTGGAATGTCAGTATAATAATAAAAATATAATAAAATTGACGAATATCTGCCTCATGTTATGGAGCTATTGAGCTCAAATATTTATTAAAATTAATGTCGAAAAGTAGTTCTATAGCTATTTGCGTATAGATAGATAGTAATCAGAGAATGTAAATATTTACATCGATGACATCTGTTAATATACACTTGAAGTAGTAATTTAAAGCTTGCATAACTAATAAGAAGAGGTCTCCACATCCCTGGGAAACCAATTTAGCTAATACTGCAGGTTGTGATTCTTTGATGAAAAGAATGAATTCGTGTTGTTTCTTTTCCTATAATAAGCCCACCGACAAAGATTAGGTTTTTTCTTTCGGAAATATAATAACAAGAAGTGCTTATAAAAATTTTAATAACTAAAAAACTAAAACTCTTACAAAAAAGTGCATAGAAGATAAAAAAGTACAAGTTGAACACTTTACTTTAAAACTTATTGTGTAAGAAAAGTTTTTGTGGTTCCGAAGTTATGCTAAATTAAATATTATTACATATTTCCTTAATATTTTTAGCATGTAACACATAATAATTTTTCACACTATTTAATTAGCATATTTTTATCACCTCGTACACAGCATGGAATATTTATCGAAGCTTCCTGGAATAATGGCACAGAAGATTTGAAATATTTCAGGAATCTTCCATGGAATACTCCTGTAATATACGTTAATTCTTCTTATGTAGGAATATTTTATGGAATATTGTTGGATGATTCCAAAAATATTTCATTGAAAGAATTGGGTTATCTCAGATTTTTTATTGCAACATTTCAAGAATCTTGCAGAAATATTCTATAAAATATTTCGTTGAAACATTCATGGAATAGGCCAGTCAATAGACCGACAAAAAGTCTTATTTTGCCAAAATTAGTAACTGGCAACGACCCATGCAATCATTTGAAAGATAGTCCGTAGATGTTTACTAATATGTTTTGGACTACCAATTATGATTTATTAATTAGTTATTAACAAATTAATGCAAAAAAACGTGTTTTTTTTAGTTTTTCGCTAATAAAACGGAAACTATTTGACGAATTACTATGGTGTCAATGGGAAAGTTGTAGAGAATTAAATTATCAACAAAACGAGAGGTTAAACGATCCGATCGGTTTATTAGAACCGAAAAAAATTCAGAAAAATCGGAAAATTTTTCATTTTTTAAAAAAATTCAGAACTCTGTTGTTTATTAATATTAAGAGCTAAAATTTGATACAGAAGTAGATAATTATATCTACTTGTAACATGCCAAAGTCAGATACTATCGGATAATTAGTTTCTGTGCAATTGCAATTTTTCTTTTTTTTCGGTATTCCTCCCTTCTTTATATTACCGATTGAAAACGTCGTACATCCATTTTTAAAAGGGTTTTGAAAACTAGAAATAATATACTATTAAACGTATATTCTAAGTTTTCATTGAAATTGTGTAAAAAGGGTGAAATATGTACTCGAACATCAACGTAAACGGTCGAGCGCGCGGTACACAGCGAAAAGTGGGGATGGAGGAGAAACGATATATATATAGATATACCGGCGCACGGCGTGAAACGTTCAATTTTTTAACTAGCTTGTTTTTGGCGATTAATGCACTTATATTAAAGTGTTTTTTTTAAATTAGGATATTTTTAACCGATGAATCTGATTTCCTATTCAGATTTCACGAATAATGAAATCTAAAGATATTTTACAGTTTCTCCTCCATCCCCACTTTTTTCTGTGTACCGCGCGCTAAACCGTTTGCGTCGATGTTCCAGTGCATATTTCACCCTTTTTACACAATTTTAATGGAAACTTAGAATATACGTTTAATAGTATATTGTTTCTAGTTTTCAAAACCCTTTTAAAAATGTATGTACGACGTTCTCAATTGGTAATATAAAGAAGGAAGGAATACCAAAAAAAAAGAAAAATTGCAATTGCACAGAAACTAATTATCCGGTAGTATCTGCCTTTGGCATGTCAAAAGTAGATATAATTATCTACTTCTGTGCCAAATTTCAGCTCTTAATATTTATAAACTAAAAAAATATAAATTTTTTTAAAAAATAAAAAATTTTCCGGTTTTTCTGAATTTTCTTCGGTTCTAATAAACCGATCAGATCGGTTGACCTCTCGTTTTGTTGATAATTCAATTCTCTACAACTTTTCCATTGACACAATAATAATTAGTCAGAGTTCTCGTTTTATTAGCAAAAAACAAAAAAAAAATAACGCGTTTTTTGCACTAATTTGTTAATAAATAATTAATAAATCATAGTTGGTTGTCCAAAACATGAGGTAGTATAGATTATGCACATAAGAATTGTACACATTAACATTATGCACAGAAAAATAAAAACAAAATTTGATACACAGTACATATTTAATTATGCACAAGATTTAAAAAAAAATCTATTGTTTAAAATATATATTTTTTGTACATAATTTTTTGGGCACATCATTAACGGTGCATAACGTTAATGTGTACAATTCTTATGTGCATAAACCATACTACCTCCAAAACATATAAGTAAACATTTACGGACTATCTTTTAAATGATCGCATAGGTCGTTGCCAGTTACTAATTTTGGCAGAACAAAACCTTATTTCGACTGGCCTAGAAGGTTTTCGGAATATTAAAACAGAAGATTTAAAACATTTCATGAACCTTTCATGGAATATGCATGAAAGATATAAGGAATCTTTCATGAAATATTCCATAAAATATTTCTGGAGGATTTAAGAAATCCATCGTAAAATATTCCATGGAATAGTCATGGAAAATTCGTAGAATATTGGTACTGAAGATTTGGAATATTTCATAAAGCTTCCATAAAATAATTCCTCCAATATTCGTATGTCCTTGATTCTTCTCACATTGGAATATTCCATAAAATATTCTAGAAAGATATCAAGAATATCTCAATGGAAGGTTTGGGTAGTCTCACATCTTTCATGAAATGTTCCTGGAAGATTTTGGAAGATTTCAATGAAAGATTTAGGGTTTCAGATCTACCACAAAATATTTCTGGAATATTTCATTAAAAGTTTAAAAATGCTGAGAGGGGGTAGTATATATTTTATATAATAACACATAATACTCATATATCAATACAATACGCATACATAAATATTGACATTAAGTAATAAAATCGCATTTACGTAATCGCTTCGACTGTAAACAACATAGCGTCAACCCTTTCTCTTATATAGTAAGTAAGGTATCGTCCAACCACTTAGGGATAAAACTCCCATTTAACAAACATCCACCTATCGGCGTCACTGAAAATTTTCCGTAACATTCCGCGCAACCTTTTAACGGAAACATCATGGAATCCTTCTAGAATCTTTCATACGATATTCCACTGGAAGATTACTTAGATCTTTCTGTTAAATATTTCTTGGAATATTTCTGAAAGATTAATGTTATATTCCGCTGTACAATTTAAAATTTTTTCGGAATCTTCCAGCGAAATATTTATGGAAACTTTCTAAAATCTTTCATGAAATATTACAGTGCAAGATCACTTAAATCTTTCTGTTAAATATTTCTTGGAATATTTCTGGAAGATTCATGTTATATTCCGCTGTAGTATTTTGAAGTTTTTTAGAATCTTCCAGGGAAATATTTATGGAATCTTTCTGAAATCTTTTATGAAATATTTCACTGGAAGATTACTTAAATCTTTCTGTAAAAAATTTCGTGAAATATTTTTGGAAGACTTATGTAATAATCCGCTGTGCGATTTAAAAGTTTTTCAGATTCTTTCAGCGAAATGTTTATAGAATCTTTCTGAAATCATTTATTGAAGATTGCACCTAGAGATTGTTTAAATTTTTCTGTGAAATATTTCTTGGAATATTTCTGGAAGATTAATGTTATATTCTGCTGTACGATTTTAAAGTTTTTGGAATCTTCCAGCGAAATATTTGTAAAATCTTCCTAAAATCTTTCATGAAATATTTTACCGAAAGATTACTTAAGGAGATGTAAAACGGACACTACACCTGTACTTATAGATATTAGCTTCCTTTCCATTTTATTGCTGAATTTCCAGAAAAGAAATGCATTAGCTTGTAGTATATACCATGATGATTATTTAGATAGATTTTTAAATAAATTCATTCATTAGTTTTTAAGATATTTGGATTCCTGTACGCAATTGGAAAATATTAATAAATAATTTTGGAACCCAAAATTCTCAATAACTAATGAATGAATTTATTTAAAAATTCAACCGAATAATCTTCATCGCACATAATACAAGCTGATGCATTTCTTTATTGAAAATTTTGCAATAAAATTTTATGATAGTGAATATTTATGAGTACAGGTGTAGTGTCCATTTTACATCCCCTTAAATCCTTCTATGAAACATTTCGTTGAATATTTCTATAAGATTTGTGTAATATTCCCCTTTACGGTTTTGAAGTTTTTTGGAATCTTTTAGCAAAATATTTATGAAACCTTCTCCTTTGAAATATTTTACTGGAATATTTGATAAACATTACATGTAATATTTTATGAAATATTTTATAAATATTCCTGGAAGCTTTCAATGGTAGATTTCAGTGGAATGTTTCGAAATATTCCGTGAAGACTTCCTAGGACCTGCATGAAAGGTTCCATTGAGGTATTCCAGTGGAAGATTTTGCAATATTTTAGTGAAATTTCCCATGCTGTGCCAGCTATAACTTTTGAATTAGACAAGACTTTCTGATGTAATAAAGCTTGAATTAAAGACTTAACCTTTTACTCTTTTTTTTAATATTTTGCTGAGAGTTTTAGTTCTTTGGTTAATCAAGGTTTTATAAGCGCTTCTTCTTACTATGTTTTAGAAAAATGGCTTAATCTTAGCCTTTGGGTTTATTAGACGTAAAGAAAGAACCATATAATATTTCGATATAATATTTACATTCTTTGAATACTATGTATTCATAAGTAAGTAGCTATGGAATTATTTTTCGACAATATTTTTAATATTTAAGCCAAATAGCTCTATAACATAAGGCCAATATTCTTCAATTTTATTATATTTTTACTATTATACCTACGTTCCAATCATTTTTGAGCATTACTTCATAAATAAAATAAAATAATTTGGTTTTGAATTATTCTTTTTATCCCCATCTATTTTTCTCCAAATTGGCCATGTAAACCGATTTTAAAAATGATGCCTGTATGTTCGTAAATCATTCTAAAATAAAATTTTGAAGTGACATTAAATTTTCATTTAAATTTACTCCGAAGTACCGTGATTGCCAAGATTGAACTTCTTGAAAAAACTAACAAATGCATTTATTAGCATAACAAAAAAATATTATGGAAATGTGTCGTGATTAGAAGAATTCAAATCTTGAAATGATCCAGATGGAAAATGACAATGACATATCAGATACAATTTTTTTACAACGAAAGGATGAATGAATGGATTTCTATGATATCCACATAAATTATAACGATATCAAAATGAGGACTGATGAGATTAAATTAAATGAAGGAAAAATAGTATATTACGTAACGAGTATGGAAAGGCTTTATTTACGAAACGAGAAGTTCACGTCCTGAGCCGAAGGTGAGGGTCGTAATGAGTTTCGTAAAAAGGCCTTTTCATACTAGTTGCGTAGTGTATTTTTCGTCATGAGAGCCAAAAAAGAGCAACGGAGTTGCGATTTTAGGGTTAGGATAACAAAAAAAGAATTAAAAGAAATAGACGACAAAGGAGCTTGATGCATACTATTGAATAAATATAAAGAAAATTCAGAAAAAGACATGATTATGAAAATGCAGAAAAAAAGTAATGGTAAACTATTTATCTAGAAATTTTTTTTCAAATCAGAATAAACTATAATAATGGCTATTTATTTAGATTGTATTCTCCCACTAAGCTTTACTGATAAGTCCTATAAACAGATCTGAGACGAAAAGTAAAATTTGAAAATCATTAAACAATAAACATATTATAATCATCATCATCATCATCATCATCATCATCATCATCATCATCATCATCATCATCATCATCATCATCATTATCAACTCAAACATCAGCATCAATGTGTATACGTACACTTGGCGGAAAGGATATTTTTCCGAATGTTAACCTCAAATAGCAACATCGCATATTTTACCACAGGCATAACAAAATTCCAAACTATAGAGCAAATTTCGCATCATCGTTACTCATTACTTAATGACATAATTTTAGTAAACAAACAATATTACTTTCTTTTTTCATGATTCGAATTATTATTTTATTAAATAAAATTATTTCTTAGTTCAATAATCATATAGAATTTAATATTGTGAATTTAAATTATATGAGCAATAAAATTTAAATTGTTATCATTTGAATTTTGCATGAATAACCTATAAGAAAAAACAAAATAATCATGATGCGAAACTCAATGCATAATTCGAAGTTTTCTTATGTTTGTGATAAAATATGCGGCGCTACCATTTGAGGTACACATTCGGAAAAATATCCTTTCCGCCAAGTGTACGTGTGTATGAACAGAAGCGAAGAAACAGAGTCAAAGGGCTGCATCGGAGTTACGGAATGATTTCATAAAAAGGAAGACAGGGAGACGGACACGCAGATAAAAAGACAGAAACGAAAAAATGAAACACAGAACAGAGAAAGAAAGATGAATAAACGAAGACAGAGAGATGGAAAGGTGGAGACGGAGAGACGAAAACGGAAGAATGGAGACAGAGAGACGTAGACAGAAGGATGGAAACATAGACAAAGAGACAAAGACAGATGAACAGAGACAAAGAGACAAAGACAGAGAAATAGATACAAATAGACAAACACGAAAAAACGAAGACAAAGAGACAAAGATGGAAGAACGAAGACAAAGAGATGAAGATAGAAAGACGGAGACAGAGGGATGGAGACAGAGAAACGGAGATACACGAAGACAAAAAAATGGAGACAGAGAAACGGAGATACACGAAGACAAAAAAATGGAGACGGAGAGACGGAGATGGAGAGACGAAGACGCAGAGGGAGACGAAGACGGAGAGGGAGAGACAGAGACGAAGAAACGAAGACGAAATAACTGAGACGAAGAAACAGAGACGGAGCAAAGGAGACATAGAGACAGAGACGGAGACGAGGAGATGGAGATAGAGACGGAGAGACGGAGAGAGAGTCTGAGACGGAAGGATGGAGTGACAGATATTGTGTATGCGTGTGTATGTATATGAGTATGTGTATGTGTTTGGATATGTGTATATGTGTGAATGTGTTAATGTGTATGTATGTATGTATATGTGTGTATGTATATGTTAATGCTGCACGTGTGTATGTGTATGTATGTATGCGACAATAATGCAAAAGATATTTACGTAAGAAAAAAAAGTCTTAATTCTTTACTTTAATATAATAGTAGTAATGTTCACTTTTATTAAACTTACAATATTCCAATTTTGTAGTATTACCGTAAAGGCATGTGTAGTGAACAAAAGCAGGATAATCAATTCAAAATCATGAATATATCATATATGACTGCACACACATGAACCGTAAATTCAACAGATGATTATGATTATACAGTCACGAAACTCATGCGTCAAAAGTAACTTTCAGAATTTCATCAACATATTGTATAATCAATGACAATGAATAAAAAGCTAGTATACACGTCTAAGGCACTGTCTGTTTAAAATAATTTTAAAAGCCTTACTGATGAGTCTTAAATAAACAGACTTGGACAAAACGTTGTCCTTATAACCAAGTTTTGTAAGAATATGCTTTTAAGCATGCACACACTTCACAGAACATTCAAAGCACATTCAACAAAAAAATCATTTATGATTCAATAAATATCATAATCGTTAAAAAAAAGAGACAAAATCACCCTTTTTAACGTAACCGTCAACAATATCATCATAAACACAACGGTCACCGTCATCGTTAAAACTTTCTGATTATTATAGAAATTAATTAGCTTAATTCTGAATAGTGATATCAACAATGTGTGTGCGTGTATACGTATATCAATGTCCGTGTATAAGTCTGTGTGAGCGTGTGCTATTATCTGTCAAGGTGTATGATTATGTATAATCGTGTGTAATCGCATATGAAACACGTGCGCATACGTACACACACGTACAAACATGTACAAATACGCACAGACATGTATAATCACATACAATCACGTACAAACACGTACAAACACTTACAAACACGTACACATACGTACAATCACATACAAACACGTACACATAAGTAGAATCACGTACAAATACGTACACACACGTACAAACACGTATACACTCATAAAAACACTATAGAATATAAATATATCTAAAGGAGACAATAGTTAACATTTCAAATTTTTCGGTAACGTCATAAAAACGTCACAGATGGAAAACAGTTTTCAAAATTCGAAACGCTTAAAAACGTATGAAATAACGTTATGGTCCGTTTTTATATATGCAATCGGATTCTCGTTGATGAAAAATATATATATCTTCTGATTTTTATTTAGAAAATGTTATATCACGAATTTATATAAAAAATGAACATATTATAAGCAGATATTTTCTTTTAAACCTGAAGCATTTCAATATAATAGTATAGATAAGATATTATTGAATCAGAAGAAACGAAACTAAATTGATGAAGGAGTTTCTAATATCTAATATTGAAGAGCATAAAGTTTTCTCGGAAATATAAATTTCAAGTGACAAATGAACAAAATTTTTAAAAATCAAATGAGAAAACTACTTTAATGAAATGTTAATTAAATTCAATTTTGAATAAAAGTATTGGTAAAGAATACCAATGGTCATAAATCAAGTTACAAACTGAGTAGAAAAAGATTAGAAGGAAAGCGAGGAGTTAAATACTGCAATGATATTTCAAAACTGTAATAAGAGATCACATATAGAAACTTTTGGTACTGGGTCGAATCTGACAAACTCTTGTAGATCAGACATTGCATACGTCGTAAATTTTCTCAGTCAACATCGAACAAAGCTAACTGAACGAGAATGAAAGATGGTTAAACAAGTATTCAAACATCTGAAGGGAACAAAATTTATAGATTTGTAGATGCAGTGCGAATTAGAGCCAGCAAGCATGTGTATATGTCGTTCTTTAATATTGTTTTCTCTGCCATACTTAGGAAAAATATTCATATGTTTACATTGGCTCTACCACACACCGCATTTTTCGTTTTATGACAATATTTTAGACTTTTTAAACAAGATTAGCATCAATAACTATTCTACAAACATATGGCTAGTGCCTTTGACAACATTAGAGGTATATTATTGTCTTGGTAAATTGTAAATCGATGTATAAAAAATATTTGATATATTCCTCTCACCTCACCACAGTGCCACCCTATATCGAGCGCCGAATGGTTACGTTTGCCTCTTAAGTAATTATTTCTTTTCATAATAGGATCATAAAATATCAATAGTTCGTGAAATTGCTCTTTAGTAATAGGACTAATAAGTTTGAATTCCTCGTCTGAAAATAAGTTCTTATTAGTAAAATCTGGTTGTTTTGATTTAGAACATTGTTGCAATGTACCGAGAAACTCAGGGAGTTCTCTACCTATATGTAGATATGATCTATGGAAAAATGACAATCTAGGCAAGAGAGATCGCAAAATGCATCCTTCCTAAACTAAATTATTATGACAGCAGCGAGCATAAGGAGAAATGTATATATTAATATTGCAATATGCTTTTACCCTGCATATCAAAAAAAAATTTTGAAAATTGTGATGTCTACGGCAGATAGAACAAGCATTGTTAGCGATTATTCATAAGGCACTCAGTTTAGTATATGATGGGTCATTTCCAGCCTTACCTCAGTTAATATTAATGAGATTGGTACAACTTATGCAACATCTGTCATCATCATTACAATCAACAGGAGGCCTATTTAGATCAATTCTAAAATGCTTGGCGATCTCACGCCGATATTCTGCACGATCACCCATTAAACGTAACATTGTTCTAAGTATAGCTATAATATCACACAGGAAACAATTCAATTTACGTTGAGCCATACTAATTCCACTTTCGTAAATTGATTTTTCAATAGAGTATCCGTAAAGTTTAACTTTACGGTCTGTTTATGGGCCGTAAAGTGCTACTTTACAGGCACTTGTACGTACAATTTTTTTTTTCGATAGAGTATCCGTAAAGTTCAACTTTACGTACCCTTGTTTATAAAATTACTTTATAGAAAAATTTTTTTTTTCTTTTTTCCAATTATAATTTAATAATTATTTTATTAATAAGCTGCGACAGTTAATTGTATTCGTAAATATTAAGAATTTTGAATTTTTTGTATAATATTGTACTACTGTCCCACTACTTCAAATGAGGCAAGTTGCTTAAATAAGGAGAGTTGCACAAATGAGTTGCCCAAACGAAGCGAGTTGCTCGAATCACTCGAGTTGCTCGAATGACTCAAGTTTTTTGAGTGATTCGATTTATTTTAATAGTCAAGATATTTACATGGAATTTTATTTCAATTATTTTTGTTGAATGAATTTTTTTATTTTAAGAATTATTATTTAATTTTTTTGGAGGCACCTGGATCCCATACCTTTTCCCCGTACTTTTCCCAAT
Source organism: Anastatus disparis (assembly GCA_017163975.1). Lineage (NCBI taxonomy): Eukaryota > Metazoa > Arthropoda > Insecta > Hymenoptera > Eupelmidae > Anastatus > Anastatus disparis. The sequence goes on from JAFFSR010000014.1 coordinate 874,701, forward strand.
ATTAAAAAAAGTTGTATAAAATTCTTATAATAATCAACTTTTAATCGTTGACATTTTAATCAGCAATAATTTATTAAATTAATATTAATATGTTGAACTTTACAGATACTATATCGAAAAATACTGTTAATACCACGGCCGTAAAACTTTTCGGCCTTGCATGTAAAGTAGCGGTTTTTCCACGCGCGGCCGTAAAGTTCAACTTTACGGCCTAGGTACAAAAAGTACTATTTGGAGACACTAGATAGAAGCTCTTTAATAAATGATAAAAATAAATCCTAGATTTTAACCCTCAAGGGTCACACCTCTTAAAAATCACGTAACGGTCAAACGGGGTGTGGCATACGAAAAAATTCCAGCATATATTTTGAACCTTCCTTTAACAAATCTCATAGGTTTCATAATGATTAATTTTAAATAATATAAAAAAATTATTGAAAAAAAAACTGAAAAAAATCCTCTTTTTCACTAAAATTGCTATAACTCGGTCAATTTTGGAGTCATAATTCACTTTGAACAGCTGCGGAACAAGTACTGAGGGGCCGATCGAAATAATACCTACCTGGCCTTTGAGTAGAAACTTCAAACTAATGGTAGATGTAGGGATAAGCCGCAAATTCATTAATTTAAGAATTCGCATTTCAGTTCAAAAATCGCGTGAAGTATGGTACACCCCGTGCGACCGTTAAGGGTTAAAGATGATCGTTGTTAAAAGTTATTGAATTTTTGAAAAAATCATTGAAGAACGCAACAATGTATATTAGTTATATGGTTGCAAACAGTTAACTTAAAATGAACTCTATTCAACATTCAATCAAACAAAAATTATTGCAATGACATATAATTTAAACGTTCTATAAGTTGCATTACATAAATTTCTAAGATCGCTTATCATTTTTTTCACGTGACGTGAAAACAACAGAGGACAGAAAATATAAGTAGAACATGAATGGAAACATGCCTTCTGATCAATGAGTTCTATTTAACTTGATATTACCATATATCCTTGATACGTCTATTACGCTGGCACAGCAACATTAAAACACAACGATCTAATCTATACCATATTTTGTTGCTAATTTGTTGCTAATTTGTTACGCCAGAAACGATTTTCTTACTCCAGCCGTTTCCGAGAAACCATGGCTGTGCTAGCATAAGTCTTACGCTAGCACGACCACTGCATTAACTTTTTATCTAACTAAGATATTTTAACAATTCAAACAGAATATTTTGTTGCTAATTTGTTGCTGAAAGATGGTATATCGCTGGATTTCAAAATATTAATATTTGACTGGATAACTAACACCATACTTTGAAAAAATTTAATAATTTACTAAATTAAAGGGTAGAATAAAAATTAATGAAGAATATTTCGTTGTTGATTTGTTGCTGACGTTTTCGTCCGAAAACGATTTTGTCACTCCAGCTGTTTCCGAGAAACCATGGCTGTGCTAGCATAAGTTTCACGCTAGCACGACCACTGCTGTAACTTTTTTTCTAATTACGATATTTTAACGATTCGAACGGGATATTTTGATGCTGATTTGTTGCTGAAAGATGGTATATCGCTGGATTTCGAAATATTAATATTTGACTGAATAACTCACACCATACCCTACAAAAATTTGATAAATTCTAGGGTGGAATAAAAATTAATAAAGGATGTGTAGGTTAAATATACTAAGGGGCTTGGTTAAGCCAAGATAGTCGTTATAGTTGATCCTGGACTACAAACCAGGAACGTATTGAAGAAGGAATGATGAAATAACTGCAACAAAAGATATGGTTGAGTTAAATTTATTATATGTTAACGGTCGCTACTACGGCGTACAGGTACACCCTATCACAGTGAGGTAGTACTGAATGTAGCCACATACTCTCCCCTAAATGCCAGCGCGGTATACAAAATTTGCAATGCATTTAAGCTATTATAATACAAGCTAGTGAATTACGGCAGTAATTATTATTTCCTTTTTATTGATTACAGGTAGATAATTTACCCTTCGAGGACAAAAGTTTCTTTACTATGCAACGTGCTTAATGCACCCACTCATACCTGCAAACTTTACAAATAGAACGTGCGTAACACTCATTCCGCCACATCTATACATGCATTCCTTAAATACATCAGCCTTCTTGCGTAAAATATGAGCACTTAGTGCTTTATAACCAATATTGAATATATGTGAGTTTAGAAATCATTTTAACTCATTATGAGACTCACTATTTTAACATCAATATAGATTCTATATAAAAAATACAGTCTTTACATAAGAAAAAAAAATTTTACATGAAAATATGCTTATAAAAAATATATCGCTTTTACAAACATATGTCGCCCTTACGCAAAAGTATAAGTCCAATTATAACTAATCTTTATTCTACGCACAATGCGCGACTGGCTTGATTACGCCCTTTTTATGATAGTAAGTATTTCTTCTACTAGACTAGCAGAAATTTCATATCCACGTAAACGCGCCAAAATTTTTCTTATGCTATGAGTTTTGCATTTGATAAGTATCACAGTAAGATTGTCTGTGCTGCTACATTACGCTGCGAAAAAATCCAATTTTAAGAATTTAGTTTTCTTTTTTCCTAGGATGTTTACTATTTTTACATACTCCATCTTCAAACCCATGATAGACAATAAGGTATCATTTAAGTTTGGACTATAATTAATACCTAGCTTTTTTACTTTACCAATTTTGAAAAATCAAGAATATAATTTATTCTCAATCCGCTGATAATCAACTCCTCTAAATAAGGGGTCACGCTTATAATACTGGCGATTCGCCCTTCAAGATCGCGGTTATTGGTTACGTTAATACTTTTGAGGGTTGATAACATTATGAAATTGGGACTATAAATCCATTCGATCAGCGGATATCTCTCGTTGGTAAAACTAAGTTTCCATTTCTTCAATAAATTCTGTCCATTAAGAGGCGGTCGGAACCATTTGCCGCTTGGTGGCGCTGCGGTCAGGTGAGAGAAAAATATAAAATATTTTTTATATAGCAATTTAAAATTTACTGAAACAATAATATACTTTTAATCTTGTCATTTCCTCTAGCCATATATATGTAGAATAATTATTAATATTAATTTTGTTTGAAAAGTCTAAAATATTGTTATAAAGCGAAAAATGCGGCGCGAGGTAGAGCCGACGTAAACATTAGCATACATCATTCTTTAGTATTGCTCTCTCTGTCGCACTAAGGGAAGGTGCACGCATGTTTACATCGGTCCTACGTTGCATCGCATTTTTCGCTTTATAACAATATTTCAGACTTTTCAAACAAGATAAGTATTAATAATTATTCTACATATAGATGGCTAGAGGAAATGACAACATTAAAAGTATATTGTCGTCTCAGAAAATTGTAAATAGCTGTATAAAAAATATTTAATAGATTTCTCTCACCTGACCGCAGCGCCACCCTATATGTAGCGGCGAATAGACCCGACCGCCTCTTAAAGATGTGCTCAAGTAGGATAAAGTCATACACCTTCTTATCACAATTGGGCGCATCATGCAGTGATAACACTTCTAATGTCGAATTGACCCTGATAAACTCTACAATCTGAGGTCTTTGTATTCTTTCACAGTTGGGTATAACCAACACTTTTGAATTGTCTGCAAGCTGTCGATTTAAAAATTTTAAATTTACTTCATCGTTATTACTAATATGCAATTCTTCTATATTATATAACTAGACCTGTCTGCCTATAGCAGATCTTGTCTTTCCTAAAATCAATTTTCTAATACTAGGCCAGTTATCAAGAGTTTCCAGGATCTTGTCTGTGACATCAACGCCAGACACGTCAACTATCTCTAAGTGTCGTAATTTGCCCCACTGGACATCGAGAATTTTACTTAACAAACTACTATTTACATTAGTTGTGCTCGAACTCACCATGATGTTTTTAAATCTAAAATTTGCTGCATCGTGGAGCATCAGTCGAAGCGGGTTGTGGTGTTGATATCTCCTAATTGACGGAGAAAAATCAACTTTGAGGTCTAGGAGAAGTTCGGAGAAATTACAGGCCTTAAAAAAGCAAAGAACTCATCAGCGCTTAGATACGCAACAATCATGTCCAGCAGGGCTTTATCGCTCAATAATATGAACATTTCTTTACTAAACAGCTGGCTATCAGTAATAGGCCACCTCACGGGGACACTTTCTGCACTTAAGTGCTCCTCTCGCGGCCTTACTCTTATCTTATATGATCTGCCGCTGTCGTATCTCCAGCATAGATAACCCATACCAGCCATGCATTGTATTTTTGCTGAAACTGCGATGTTGTTACACAGTATGGTGGCTGAAGTTTTACCTGCATGATGAGCTACATTCACAATCTCGTAACCATTGCAATCCGCCTCTCTCAATATTCCATCTATATCTTCTCTAGATATAGTAACAAAGATGTTAAACATGAACAGCTTGGTAACCAACTGTCAATTAACTAAAAGGACTGAGTGCAAGGTCGTATGCTCTATGTATTCTTAAGCCACGTTCGAGCCAATATGGCGAGTATTACGCCTCCTCCTCTCATCATCCTTAATCCTAAAATATGCTTTGTACTCTTCCATATATAAGAGAGCCAAAAAGCAGTCTACCTTGATGGTATGGCATTGCTGACTATCCTTGAACCACTTGAATTCTGCAATATTTCGCTGGAGCGCCTCCATGCTATTAGCAGAATAACATGGGGTTAGGTGTTTGTTATTCTTATTAATAGCCAATATTACTATGCACATTTCTTTTTGCAGATGTTATAATACTAGTTAGATATACTATCGCGATTGAGAATCTATTTTATATAACACTCGAGTCATATCCTAAGCCAATATTTGGTAGATGGCTGCACTCCAACAGTCCGTCGAAAAGTGTGCTACCAACCTTGTCATAATCTACTGGCTTGTTATGTCCGACATAAACTAAATCAGTCATATTCTTGCCAAATGTTTTAGGAACGTGAGTTCCGTTAAAACAGGTCCGCAAAAATGTTAGAATGTCGTAAAATGCATAATTTTTGAGCGCTCGCAACAGTTGAACATTCTTCCATAGCTTTGCCCATGGCAAAGAACTTGTTGCCCAAAATATCATATTAAATAAAAGTGACTCTAGGTCACCGCGTCGGGTACATAAACTATTGTGAGCATCTCTGCTCCTAAAGAGTCCATCACCCCTCTGTGCACCGAGTGTAACGGGTCCATCGGATCCAGTATATATTGGTGCAACTTGGTACAAACCTGACAGATAAACCTGTTCTGGATTATTCCTGTCAAGGAAAATATTTTTGGGTTTGATGTTGTTATATGACTGACCTGTGCTATGCACAAACTCTAGTGCGCGGATCAACTGCCAAGCCATCGAGTAAACCTGTTCCGAACTGAAACTTTCACTGAAATATTGTGCTGAAATATTGTCACAAGATTGCAGCAATCTTGTCTTAACATTGCTAAGAGGTTTCATGAAACATTTCAGTGTGATATTGCTGCAAACTTGCTACAAGGTTACAGAAAATAATTCAAGCAATATTGCAAGGAACCTTTCATGAAAGGTTGCAGTGAGATTTCTGCAAGGTTTTATAAAACATTTCATGAAATATTGCAAGAAACCTTTCATGAAAGGTTGCAGCGAGGTTTCTGCAAGATTTTAGAAACAATTCATGAAATATTGCAAGAAAACTTTCATGACATGTTTCAGCGAGGTTTCCAGCAAGATTTAGAAAACATTTCATAGGATATTGCAAGAAACCTTTCATGAAAGGTTGCAGCGAAGTTTCTGAAAGATTTTAGGAATATTTCATGAAATATTGCAAGAAACCTTTTATAAAAGGTTGCATAGAGGTTCCCAGCAAAATTTAGAAAACATTTCATAAAATATTGCAAGGAACCTTTCATGAAAGGTTGCAGCAAGGTTTCTGCAAGATTTTAGAAATATTTCATGAAATTTCGCAAGAAACCTTTCATGAAAGATTGCAGCGAGGTTTCTGTAAGATTTTAGAAATATTTCATGAAATATTGCAAGAAAACTTTCACGAAAGGTTGAAGCGAGGTTTTCAGCACGATTTAGAAATTATTTCATGGAATATTGCAACCTTTCATGAAAGGAGGCAGCGAGGTTTCTACAAGATTTTAGAAATATTTCATGAAATATTGCTAGAAACCTTTCATGAAAGGTTGCAGCGAGGTTTCTGTAAGATTTTAGAAACGTTTCATGAAAAATTGCAAGAAAACTTTCACGAAAGGTTGCAGCGAGGTTTCTGCAAGATTTTAGAAACATTTCATGAAATATTGGACGAAAACTTTCACGACATGTTTCAGCGAGGTTTTTAGCAAAATTTAGAAAACATTTCATGGAATATTGCGAGGAACCTTTTATGGAAGGTTGCAGCAAGTTTTCTGCAAGATTTTAGAAATATTTCATAAAATATTGCAAGAAACCTTTCATGAAAGGTTGCAGCGCGGTTTCTGTAAGACTTTAAAAACATTTCATGAAATATTGCAAGAAAACTTTTATTACATGATTCAGCGGGATTTTCAGCAAGATTTAGACAACATTTTGATGGAATATTGCATCGAACTTTCTATGAAAGATTGCAGCGAGCTTTCTGCAAGATTTGGGAAACTTTTCATGGAATATTGCAAGAAACCTTTTATGAAAGATTGCAGCGAGGTTCCTGCAAGATTTTAGAAACATTTTATGAAATATTGCAAGAAACCTTTCATGAAAGGTTTCAGTGAAGTTTCCAGCAAAATTTGATGAATATTTTATGAAATATTACGAGGTATCTTTTGTTAAAAGTTGCAGTAAGATTTCTGCAAGGTTTTTGACAAGATTTCTAAGATATCACAAAAAATATTGCTATGTACATTTCGCCAATGGTTATTACCATATTTTTTGGCAATCTTTATAAAACATTCCAGAAAAGCGTTTCATAAAAAGTATCAGCAAAGTTTTATGAATAATTACAAAATGAAATTGCAGCAAACCTTTCATAAACAGTTTCAGCAATCATTCCGCAAGTTTTTATAAAAGATTCTAAGAGCGGTCCAGATTCGCTGTTTTTGCCTTATATTTGGTTTCCTGTTATTTACTCAAGTATTTATTGCTGTAGTTGTATTGTAAACGAGAAGTTGAGCGCAATAAGTATGCTATTATTATAAATATTTATGCGTAGGGTAAAAAAATCCATCGAATTGTTATTGAAAAAAGTAAAGAACGCATAAATATTAGAAACAAAACCTTTTATTTCAATATTCTCTACTTTTCTCAAAAAAGATGCTGAGGAATTTTTTCTTCTTGTGCACAAATATTGATAATAATACTACTGCGCTCAACTAGTAATTTATAGATAAAACGATTGATACTTAAGCAAATAAGAAAAACTTTATCACCCAAGGATAGAAAATCCTGCCTACTAGTAAATATTACTGCAGCAAGCTTTTGGCAAGATTTAAGAAATATTTTACAAGATATTGCAGGAAACCATACGGAAAGGTATGAGCGTTGTTCGCGGCAAAATTTGGGAAAAATTTCATGAAATATTACGAGAAACCTTTCATGAAAGATTGCTGCAAGGTTTCTTGAAATGTTGCTGCGAGGTTTTCATAAAAGGTTGCTGCGAGGTTTTTAGAAATATTTCAACCGGGTTCTAGCGCGGACATATAAATGTTGCTGCAATATCTCATAAAAGGTTGCTACGAGGTTTTCTGCAAGATTACGGCGAGATTTTCTGAAAAATTGCTGTGTGGTTGCTTGAAATGTTTTTGCTATTTTTTCCGCAAGATTCCTGTGAGGTTTCTTGAAATGTTTCTGTTACATTTCCTGAAAGATTGCTGCGAGGTTTCCTGCAAGGTTGCGGCGAGGTGTTCTAAAAGATTGCTGCAAGGTTTCTTGAAATGTTTCTGTTACATTTCCTGAAATATTGCTGTGAGGTTTTCATGAAAGGTTGCTGCGAGGTTTTCTGAAAGATTGCTGCGAGGTTTTTAGAAATATTTCAACCGGGTTCTAGTGCGGACATATAAATGTTGCTGCAATCATTCATGAAAGGTTGCTGCGAAGTTTCGAAACTTTCATGAAACCTTGCAGCAACCTTGCAGCAATCTTTCATGCTGTGTGGGTAGGGTAAGCTAAATTGGTTACATTAGCCAAATCCCTCTTGCTTTGCTCAAATGCTTCCTTACTTTCAGCACCCCAGATAGCAGGATGTTTATCCTTTTTTTGACAATTTCTAAGGTGTTGATTTAACAATTTTTGGGTTTCAGCAGCGTTAGAAATACAACGCCTATAAAAGTTAATCATTCCAATATATCTGCGGAGTTGGTCAATGTTCGGTGGCTTTGGAAAATCCACAATGGCCTGGTCTCTGCTCAGGGGAGGCTTCAAACCATCCTTACTTATATGATGTCCCAGAAACTCTAATTCATTAACCCTAAAAACACATTTTTCAAGATTTAGTAGTAAGTGCGATTCTTCTAATCGTTTCAGGGTGATATTAAAATGCATCTCATGCTCTTCTTGGTTAGATGAGACGATGAGTATGTCATCAATATAAACAAAAACACAGTTCAGGTCTCCTAAAACTCGGTTGACGTAGCGCTGAAAGGTCTGCGCGGCATTAAGCAAGCCGAAAGTCATCAAATAAACTGAAAGGAGTGATAACGGCTGTTTTAGGCCTATTACACTCTGCGACTGGTATTTAATAATACGCTTTCTGGAGGTCGAAAGAGGAAAAAATAGTCTTCCTACTTAAAAATATTGGAAAATCGTGAAGGTGGGGCACTGGGTACCTGTCTGGTACTGTAACCTGGTTAAGTGCCTTATAATCTCCACAGATCCTCTAGGAACCGTCCTTTTTGGACACCATATGAATAGGACTTGCCCACGGACTGCTAGAAGGTTGTCACACGCCCGTTTCGCACAATGACTTAAACTCATCTTTCGCCGCTTGAAGTTTGTTAGGATCCAATATTCTTGCTCTTTGCGCAATAGGAGGGCCTGTAGTCTTAATATAATGTTCTACACCACGATCTTGTAGTGGTGCAGTTTGTTCCACTTTAAGTACCTTAGGATATTTATTGAGAACATGAGAGTAATTAATATTTGGTCCAATAATCAAAACTTTAAAATAACTAATTTCCCTCTCTATAGCATCAACTGATCTAAATGTCGTACCGTCTATAAGCTTCCTTTCATTAAAGTCAGGCAAAAGATGGTAGTGTTACAGTACATCACCTCCAATAATAGGGTATGGCACATCAGCCACAATAAAATTCCAGTTTATAGTTCTGGAGATGCCAAGATCAAGTTTAACGGCAGGCCGGAGTAGAACCTGATACCGACCGAGTCACAATTGAGTTGTTTGTTATTTACTCAAGTGTTAATCAATGTATCTTCAAAATAAAGGTTGATCGCAATAGATATTATTATTATGAATATCTATGCATAAGAAAAAAAAAATCTACCGATTTGTTTTTGAGAAAAGTAAGGAACGCCGAAGTAAAAGATTATGTTTATAATATTTTCGCGTTCCTTACTTTTCTCAAAAACAAAGCGTTAGATTTTTTTTTCTTGTGCATAAATATTTGTAATAATAATATCTATTGCGCTTAAGCTTCAATTTGCAGATACACCGATTAATACTTGAGTAAATAACAAAAATGCCAATTAGACAAGGACAGCGAATCCGGCCTGCTCTTAAGAAGTTCAGTGCCGTAAGTTTGTATTACGGTGTTATTTGCAGCATATAACTTAATATTAGAAGTTTTATCTAGTTTTCTCTGGGGACTATAGAGACCTCGGCGCCGGTATCTATTGAGAAAAGTTCACTACTATTTAAATCTTTCACATGGAGGCAAAATGATGTAGAGCTTTCTACTAATACCTCCTTTGCAGCGGAGTCTATTCGTTTCCCTGTGCTTTATTTTGCTAGGGTTGCTGGATTTAAAACTGCTATAATGCTTGCAGAATTCAAAGTATTTCATGGCTTTTTTCGGTAGTAAAAATGATACCAGCAAATTTCTTTTTTATTGCTCAATTTAATTGGCTCATTCCTTTGGTTTTTCTCGTGAACTGTATTTTTGCTACCTTTATTTTTTACATTCATTTTATTTTTTAAACTACCGCTCCTTTGCGTTCTTTTTTCCAGTGGTTCAACTCTTGATTCTATATCTGAAGCTGTGTCTGAACTGGTGGGATGCTTGCGTAGCAACTGCGTCTACCGTATCCTTTTTATTTAACATGGTTTTCCATATTTTATCAGCTGTTTCTATTTGAACGCTTTCAGACCAGGTATTTAAGTTCGGACCCATGTGTAATAATAATTTGATTGGGAGTTTTTCTCTCTAAACTTTTAATATCGTGGACACAGGAATACTATCCCCTGCCAGGTCTAATAATTTATGGAAGAAAAATGATGAGCCTTCCTTATACATTTATTGAATCGTAAATAGCTGTTCTAACTTTTTCTCAGAAGATTGAGAATACTTTTCCAGGATTGCTTCTTTTAACGCATGTTATTTAACTCCCTGCTCTGCGGTTTTAATGACGAGTGTCAGTCTTTGAACTTCGTCTGCACGAGGTTCTGCACGAATTTCCAAAATTTATCCTCGTCTGATATTATTGCTTTTTTTAGACATTTTGTTTTCAAACAAGGAAAACCATATTTCTATCTCTTCTTTCCATAGAGGTTGGAATTTTATTTCAAACACAGAGCCTAAGTTCGAACCTTTTTCAATAATGATGATAGGTCTGTTCTGCAATGGAGCGGAAGTGACAACCGAAGACGCAGAGTTATTATTAAGTATTATAGGTGGTTCATGTATTTATGCATCCACCGTTATGGTATTATTACTATTAGACACACTCTCAGGAGCACTTCTAGTAGACGTTGCTGCATCTATCGTTTGACCGTTATTATTCTCAGTACTAGGAGTGTTAATGTCTCCCTTACTCTGTGTAAGTAATTTGAGTGTCTCGGAAATGCTAACTAGAGTTTCCTTGACCATAGTTAAACGACCATCCAAGGTCGGTTTCTTATTTTCATCTTTGAGCTACGTCACCGGTTGCTAGAACCTGCAAACCTAAGTTACTTTCTACCTTATATACCTCGACTAAATCATAGAAATTATCAGCATCGTTCGGAGGAGCCATATTGTACACAGTCTCATTTCTAGTCATAGACTGAGTATTTGCAAGGGACGAATGTTCCACTCTCCGCATACCTTGGCAACGCAACGCTTAAATTGACATACCTGCGCCCAGAACCCACACTAACAAATGGTCTGGCACGCCACGCCACAATTCTCTCGACTCAAACGTGCACTCTCACTCTCACACAAAGGGTGGAAACAGAGTCGTAGACTAAAATTAATCAACATAAATACTAATCTGTGCATAAAAGACTAGAAATTCATAAAATTACTTTGCGAACGCCTAGTCTCCCAGAGTCATGAGCTGTCAACTCACAAATTCTAACAGGGATAGCACCCCAAATGTCTCCGTGGCCAACTATCGCATCCGCCAGCACTCACAAGCTCTTAAGAAGAACAAACGTCACACGTTAAAAAAAAATACACTCATACTGCACATTTAACAATAAAGGTCCAGTTGTCTGCTGGCTCTATTCGCGCGCTTTATGAACTAAAATAATATAATTACGACTAGCTGATCTGTAGACTAAACTAGTTAAGAGGAGATACAAGTAAAACACACAAAAAATGAGGTTTTTTTTTTAATATTCCGAGCTGAAAACTTTTTTATAGATTCTTTAGATGATTTTGAACAACATTACGCATGGATAACATTGTAGGTGCTACGGATCAAAAGTTAAAACTAAAAAACTTCATTTTTGTGTGTTTTACTTGTGTCTCCCCTTAATGAAAATCGAATAGGGTCGGTCGCGCATATGTGCCACGTGAAAAGACTGAGATCCATAGATTTATTTACACATGTTGAGAATTTATATAATGTTCACTATTACAAACTACTCTCAATGATCTCACTCCGTTCACGAGTGTTGTCTCGTGGTTATGCTTGAAATTTTTCGAGCTTCTCATCGGAAAGCAAAGAGAGAGCGACTTAACTGTAGCGTCTATACGCTATTACTTATTATAATGTAAACCTTTTAATTTAAATAAAGTCAACTCTCTATGGCTCTTCCGGTGAGAACTTGAAAATGACGAACAAGAGAAAATATAATTCAATTTTGTTATGAATTTGATTAAAGAAAGAGAAGAAAAATTTTAAATGTATATTTTGTTTTCGATTCCTGACTGGAAAGCGAGAGAAGAGTAACAGAGGATTTATACATGATACTAAAGTAACGCTGAAGTTAATTACAAATAAACATTCTTTATACGCTCTAATTCACTACCATTTTCTCCAGGTATTCCAATCAGCAATCGAACAAAGAAAGATTTATTAAACAAAAATAATATCCAAAACGTTGAAAATCTTTAAATTTTAAATATAATAAACTAGATTTCGATATTTGAATAAGCAATTTAAATAAATCAAACTCACGAGACAACTGTTAAATAAATCTTATACGCCGATTCGCTCCTTCGCTCGATGTTGAATGCCGTTGAACGCATATCGATGACTTTCAAAAAAAAATTTTTCAATTTCACCATTGCAAAAAAACAAAATGGCGTCGGTGCTGTTTCCAGACGCTATCGTTATGCTTTAAAAATTTGCGGTCACAAAATGGCCGCTGTACCACGCTATCTTTTTTGTTCAATTCTATATTTTATTATTTTTAATTTTTATCTAAATTTCTTCCTTCGTTGTTCAATTTTTATATTTAATTATTCTTACTCTTTATCTATTTAAATTTCTTTTTTTTTTAAATTTCCTTCTTCTGCGTTTTGCGACCGGCTTACTAACTTAATTCTTGTGCCGGTTCTTCTTACTTGCTGATTTTCTTGATTTTTTTAGTTTTACTTTTTATTTTCTATTAAACACGCAATTACGCAGAAAAAAATGATTTTAGGGAGCGAATTTTCGCGTGCGCACTGCACATACCTCGTAAGAAAAAAAAAGTTGAACTCGATGTTTTAGATGTGCTGGATCGTTGCTGGATCGCTGCTTTGTCGCTGGCCTGTTGAAGCCGTTGAAAACACGCTAACAGGCGTGCTGCACAGTGGACCAAAAATGCAGATGCTATGTATCCAATATACGACACAGAAGCCGTCAAACAACGATGCGATGATGCTAAGCGCTTAAAAAAGGCCACCTGCTGGCGGCTAATAATCGTTGAAAAGGAACAGCTTGGTGTCGAGCCCTTGAATTGATGTAGACAAAAACTTTGTGCCGTAACGCCGTAGAACGTGGTTTGATGAAAATGGCGATACTTCCTTCCTTCTTTACAGGAGTCACCAATGTAGATTAAATATATTAAGGGGCTTGGTTATGCCAAGATAGTCGTTATAGTGAATCCTCGACTGAAAACCAGGAACGTATTCAAGAAGGAATGGTAAAATAACTGCAACAAAAGATACGGTTGAGTTGAATTCATTATATGTAAATGGTTGCTACTACGGCGAACAGGTAGACTCTATCACAGTGAGGTCTGAAGCTCGACTTGCTTGCTCGAGAGCTCGGAACGTTCTCTCTACTTACGAACGGCTAAAGCGACGCCTATACGAAGTTGGCGCCTGTGTGGTACTGAATGTACCTACAGATATTTTGATGCTAATTTGTTGCTGACATTTCCGTCCGGAAACGATTTTGTTCCTCCAGCCGTTTCCGAGAAATCATAGCTGTGCTAGCATAAGTCGTACGCTAACACGACCACTGCAGTAACTTTTTTTCTAATGATTGAAGTTTTGATAATAGCGAATAAAAATTAAAAAACTATATTTTTGTAAAATAAATATCGTAACAGAAATTTCATTCATTTCATTTGCAAATAAAAAGAATTAATTTTTTTTAAATTCTAAATTTAAAATTTTTTTTAAAATACAAAAAATAGGGATAATGATTGAATAAACTTTTTTGCCCTCTAGCCGGAAAGTAACAACTTTTTGGCCACTGTTCAAAACAAAGTTGCCGCTTACCGACGCCGTCGAGCAGAAAAATAGTATACAACCCTTGGTCAGTAAATGAGAAAGCCTCAGATCACATGTTGGTAAACCTCGGCTTCGCCTCGGTCAACAATTACATGTTATCTGAGACCTTTCTTACTTTTTTGTCCATAGGTCGTAATATACTATTTATGAGTTTTATAATTTTCCTAGAGAAGTTTCACATATGTCGGCTAGTCCCAGACTGCCACACCAATTTTTTTAAATGAAAGCTGGGTTTAAATCCTTTCGAAATAGTAGTTACAGCATCTGAAAATTTTATTTTTTTCCGAATATATCGAGCAATGAAAATTGGACCAAATTTTAGAATTTATTGTTAATAAATGTTATGAAGAGGAATTTAGGTCTAATTTTCATTGCTCTATATCTTCAGAAAAAAATAATATTTTTAGATGTTGTAACTACTATAGCGAAAGGATTTGAACCCGGCTTTCATTTAAAAAAAAGTTCAAGCTTCTAGTTATTGATTCTAAAGAACCATAAGCGTTTCAAAATCTAGTAACATTTTATAGCTATAAATAAATCTGAATATATGAACAAATAACAGGTCATATGTAACAACAAAAATTAGAATAAAATGTGAAAAAAATATTTACATTTTCCAAACGCAAAAACAATTTGATCTTTTTGTTCTACGGATTAATTATAGATGAAAAATTTGTTATTAAAATCACGATTTTGGCATATAAACGAGACAATATCACCTTTTGTACATTTCAAGTGAGCCCATTCCTTACATAATAAGTATTATACCCTATTAACAGTGTTAATATTTATCCTGGAGGTTTGTTGATATTTGCCCCTACACAGCCATTTTAAAAAAAAATCATTAAAAATATATATGAACATGATGCATGTAATATTAATGCGATTAAATAACTCATTTTCAACGTGGATCAATATAAAATAATTTTAATATTATGAATTATAACAAAAGAAATCTAAAACAAATATTTACGTATGTGAAAATTTTATATGACCTGCCAAAAAAGGCTGTATTCTACGTCTCTCCTCTGCGATAAGTATGGAAAACTCACAAAGATAACCATGGAACCTCTAAGACTGATCGTGTTATTATTTACTCCTGTTACTTTTAACCCCGGTCTTTCCAACCATCAAGATTATTCAGTTAAATTTTTTTAAAAATTCATTTAATAGTTTTTACGAATTTTTTATTTCTGGTACAAAATAGAAAATTTTAAAAATTCTAAATAAGTAATGAATGAATTTATTTTAAAAAAAGGAGGGCCCATAAAGACCGTTTTTTGGACACTATTAAAAAAATACCCTTTTTTTTCAATTTTTGGCGTAAATCGATAGAGGGAACATTTTTGAAGTCAACTGCATTGGTTTGGTGCGTGCGCTGAACTTTTGTGTGTGTGTGTGTGTGTGTCCATAAATGCACGCATACGTGCATAGATGGATCGTATAATTTTTAAAATCACCCACTATGCCACCATGTTTTCTTAAACTTATGGAGACTCCCATATCCAGACAAAGTTCAGCGCACGCTGTGAACCAGTGCAGTTGACTTTAAAAATGTTTCCTTTATCTATTCACACCAAAAATGATAAAAAAAGGGGTATACTTTTTCTACGAGTGACCAGAAAACTTATGGACCCTTCTCTTTAAATTGCATAATCTGCATGGTATATACTACAAACTGCAATTACTTTCTTAAAATTTTGCAAAATAATGAGAGATGGGCAGTATCTAAAAGTACAGGTGCAGTGTCCATTTTAAATCGACTTAAGAGCAGGTCGTATATCTCTATCCTTTTCTAATCAAAGAATTTATTTTTTTTCAAAAACTAATAATTGTAGCAAAAAATAAGCAGATAGCCCCATCTCGTATAATAAAAAGGAAGATTTTCTTTGATGAGGAAAATTTATTTTTATCGATTCGTTTTGAAGAAAACTTTGAAAAACTTAAAAAATAAAGGTTAGGATGGACGATTCAGTTTTTCAAGGTTTTCTTAAAAACGAAGCGATAAAAATAATTTTTCCTCATAAAAGAAAATCTTCCTTTTTATTATACGAGATGGAGCTTTCTTCTTATTTTTTGCTATAATTATCAATTTCTGTGAAAAAATCAATTCTTTTATTAGAAAAGGACAGATATACTCGACCTCCTCTTAAATGGAAAAATTAGCAATTATGTGGCTTTTTTATTAGTAGGATACCATAATCGAAATTAAGAACCGTAGTAATAATTCTATAATACACTTACCTTGGCGTACGCGTCTTAAGTCCCAGAGAAAATAGTCAAAAAAATCTAAAAATATTTCCGCAGCAACAAATTAGAAACAAAATATCCTTTATTAATTTTTATTCCACCCTTTACTTTAGTGAATTATCAAATTTTTTCAAGGCATGGTGTTAGTTATCCAGTCAAATAATATTCTGAAATTCAGCAATATACCAACTTTCAGCAACAAATTAGCAACAAAATATCCCGTTCGAATCGATAAAATATCTTAATTTTAGAAAAAGTTACAGCAGTGGTCGTGCTAGCGTAAGTCTTACGCTAGCACAGCCATAGTTTCTCGGAAACGGCTGGAGCAACGAAATCGTTTCTGGCGTAACAAATTAGCAACAAAATATGGTATAGATCAGATCGTCGCGTTTTAATGTTGCTGTGCCAGCGTGACAGACGTATCCTTAACCCACTGCTCAAGATTAAGGCAATCAATGAACATTCCCTTTCCGCTTCCATAAGAATTTTCTTTGTGAAGAATTATTATTATTTATTTATTAAGTACACGAGAAAAACCCTCTTCGTATTTTCGTTTATGATTTTACCATCTTTTCTGATAATTTTTATAAATTGTTTTATTAAATAGTTTGCATAAGACAGTTTTCATCTTTTATTGATTTCTAAAAGCGTATATAACTTTTTAACTCCTTAGTATATTTTCGATTGGTATCATCGATCCCCTGAACAAAAAAGATTCCTATTCGTTATTTTAACCATCGACCTTGAACCATGATCATTGTCAAAATTATGGTCGAAGTCACATTTAGATGCCTCATAGCAAACCTAACAATGTTATTCTAGTACAACAAAAATTTTTCCTTAGTTATTTTATCTTGATCTTTACCTGACCCTTGACCTTGGCCCATGATAAAGGTTAAGGTAAGTCAAGGTCATTTTAGTGCCTCAACTCCGCATTCAGTTTTTGCCATTTTATAGTTATTTACGAAAAATTCATTTATTACCAAACAAACAACACGCTTTCACAAAAATATCTGACCTACCTCATGACCTCTGATCTTTAATACCTTGAAATCTATGAGTTGTGGAACTTTATTTCAAGAATCATTTTTGATCAGCTAGTCATAGACTATAAAATACTGAAATTTCAGACAATTTGACGGCTATATGAAATCCCATTTATTGTGGCCGTCGTCCCTTAATTATTATCAATTTAATTATTGTTGTATGATTAAAAAACAAAATTTAATTAGAATTAAATCATGAATTACAATCGAGAATATTATAATTAGATGATTTCCATGTCAGAATAAATAGTAGATATAAATAATTATTAAAAATAACGCGGGACACGTGGAATGAACATAGAATGCGGTGAAAATAGATTCTTCAAAAAACATTTTTTTTTAAAGTTTATTCGATTTTTCAGAATGAAAAAAATTTGTATTTTCTCTTATTTAATAAATTTCAGTTTTATACATTGAAATCTATAAGCAAAATTATGTACATTAAAAGTTAACATTGGTTAGAAAAATATTATCGGATTTATAACAAAAAAAACCTAATGTTCCCATAATTTTTCCGGTTTTGGAAATCGTTTTCATATTCTTTCTTCATTTTATATTATTTTAATTGTACTCACTTGAAATTTCATCCGAATGGGTTCACGCAATCGTAAGATATAAGGTTTAATACGAGAAAAAACTTTTTTACACCATGCGTCCTTTTAAATGTATTGAAAAATATTATGATTTGTCTCGTAATCCTAGTTGTTAAAGATAATTATTTAATTTACCTTTCTTTAACTAATATTATAGAAATTGAAGCTGTAGTACCACAGTGTCATGGTATTTGCTTAGCACATGGTAATTTTTATAGAAAATTTTCATATAATATTCATAAGCAAATCGTCAGATTGGTGAAACAAAGATACACATTGTTATGAGTTTGAAAAAGAAGACACCTTTGTGTTAATTTTAAACGGAAGTGTCCCCTTTTTCAAACTCAAAACGATGTGCATCTTTTCCGCCAATCCGACAAAATTCTCTTTGTTTATAATATTAATATGACAAACTTAATCTACTTTATCTTTGTCTCTTTTTATAATATTGTAAAGGTTATTATAGATTCTTTGAACAATTATTATGGAAAATTTATTTCGTCTTGCTTTTGCTTTTCAATGACCGTGAGTCCTCTCTGTAAGATCCTAATATACCACAATACATATGTTTGTTATTGTTTTAATGTCGGGTGTATTTCCTTTATGTCGATAGTAGGTAATGTAGTTTTCTGCCATGCATAGATAACGTTTCCGTATAATCTTTTCCTAGTTTATTATTAAGAGGACGTTAGATCTCTATATCTGTTTCTAATTGAAAAATGTACGTTTTTGAAAAAACTAATAATTATTAATAGAAATAAAGAGTTGTCCGCAACTTGTATAGTAAATAGCAATATATTCTCTATGTTAAGTGTCGAAAAATCCTACTTTTTTAATTTTAAAATTTTTCCTGTAAATGCAGCAATGATTTTGAAATTAATTCAAAATCATTGCCATCTTAAAAAAAAGGTAGTTTGAAAGTGTTCAAGGCTACACTTTATCGTTTTCTGAGAATCTGCAATGCAACCGTCGACGGTGGAATGTCGCCGTTGCCTCTCTCCTAAACTAATGGTGGGAGGCTGCGGCGATCTTCCTATGCACGCTTGACGTACGTCTGACGGAGAGAGAGAATCAGTCTCTCTCTCTTTTACTTCTCCTTTCTTATTGATGGGAGGGCAGTTTGAAGAAAATCTTCAACTGCTCTGACGCTCATCAAGTAGACACGCGCGAGCAGGCCCAAGAGGCAGTCGGAGTGAGTTGCTGCCCGCGTGGCGGCAGCCACTACTAGTTTTTTCTTGAAGTTCAAATTTTTCTTTAGTGTGAATTATTTCTTATAGTAGTATATCGAATGAATTTTCCGGATAGATTATTTTTTTTAAATTCGTTTTTGATTATTATTTTTTTTTCAAAATGTCAACCGGCAGTTAGATAAATTTTTATTTAAAAAATTTTTTTAATTTATTTTATTTTTACTTTAATTCAATTTATTTCGCTTCGATCTTTCTTGTACAAGAGTGTCCATTGTTTCTACTATTCGTCAAAAGATAAACGGTAATTAAATGCTGTAACTCCGTCACTGATGGGCAATTATACGCATTACGACCTGCAGACAAGCAAGCTGGACACGGGAATCCAGGAAAGCCAGCCATGCCGGCCAGCGACCTTTCTCCAACTAAGATAAGTACACTATATATCTTTACACGGTTGAAAGAAAATCATGAAATTTAATGTAGTCTCAAAGAATTTTGCATCCGAAAAGGATTAATAAATATATATACATATATATTTCTTGTTTTGATTGTTAAGAGGCGGTCGGAACCATTCGCCGCTTGGTGGCGCTGCGGTCAGGTGAGAGAAAAATATAAAATATTTTTTATACAGCAATTTAAAATTTACTGAAACTATAATATACTCTTAATCTTGTCATTTCCTCTAGCCATATATATGTAGAATAATTATTAATATTAATCTTGTTTAAAAAGTCTAAAATATTGTTATAAAGCAAAAAATGCGGCGCGAGGTAGAGCTGACGTAAACATTAGTATACATCATTCTTTAGCATTGCTCTCTCTGTCGCACTAAAGGAAGGTGCACGCATGTTTACATCGGTCCTACGTTGCATCGCATTTTTCGCTTTATAACAATATTTTAGACTTTTCAAACAAAATAAGTATTATTCCACATATGGCTAGAGGAAATGACAACATTAGAAGTATATTGTCGTCTCAGAAAATTGTAAATAGCTGTATAAAAAATATTTAATAGATTTCTCTCACCTGACCGCAGCGCCACCCTATATGTAGCGGCGAATAGACCCGACCGCCTCTTAAAGATGTGCTCAAGTAGGATAAAGTCATACACCTTCTTATCACAATTGGGCGCATCATGCAGTGATAACACTTCTAATGTCGAATTGACCCTGATAAACTCTACAATCTGAGGTCTTTGTATTCTTTCACAGTTGGGTATAACCAACACTTTTGAATTGTCTGCAAGCTGTCGATTTAAAAATTTTAAATTTACTTCATCGTTATTACTAATATGCAATTCTTCTATATTATATAACTGGACCTGTCTGCCTATAGCAGATCTTGTCTTTCCTAAAATCAATTTTCTAATACTAGGCCAGTTATCAAGAGTTTCCAGGATCTTGTCTGTGACATCAACGCCAGACAACGCCTGTATGTAGCGGCGAATAGACCGCCTCTTAAAACATAACTGTAGAAAATAAAATAATAATATTAAATAAAACGAAAAAACATTCTGTATTTATACTTATTTTAACGTTTGATTTTTAATTACCTAGAAATTGAAGTCTCTTTATGAATATCAATGCAATTGAACCGAGAAATTTATGTGTGTATGTACACCTTTTTCTCTAACTTAGCATATGAAAATTAATTTTCTTTGCTTAAATTTATTAATTATTTATTATTAGTTGATCGTCCCATTTACTTCCTACAAATGCCAGAAATATTATGAATCAAAAGATTACCGTAATAGGTTATAAACACATAAAACTAATAGTCTACATTCTCTTTTATCTATGCTTGTACATGCTTTCATTACTTTATAACATCAGCTGGATAAATGTCAAACCAGTAAATCGCACCGAAAACGCAATCAATACAATACAAAGAAAATAATAATGCAGTTATTTTCTGGAAGACTAAAGTATGCACATTGTTTCCATAGTAAATTCGAATAGTACAAAAAAAATTGTTTTTTGTTTCAATGTATTTTTCTTTCGACCACGAATGTACTGCATTCCTATGTTAGTATTTCATGAACAGGGTAAAGATAAAATCTAATTTATTTGCACTGTTACGTCATAAACGTATCTTTTTTATCAACATTGGTAAATCAAAATTCCTCAGTTATTGAACAGTCGCATTATTTCATTATTAAGCGAAATTAAGTAGATCATAGGAAAAGAATCAAAATGTATATTTCGAAATTACCAAACAAATCCTAAAAACCATTACCAAACATATTATCAAACTTTAAGAAAATTCATAAATAAAAATTGATGTGAAAGATAATAAATCTTATAAACAAATATGAGTATAAAAGCCAAATAAAACAAATGATATTCGGGACATTACCCCGGGTTTCTTATTGGTAATACGTTTACACTGCCCGTCAAGTTCTATATTTCAAAGCAATTGCTATTAGTAAATATACATATATCAATTATTAAAATATATACGCGCATAAAAATCAATTGTATTAAAAGTGTTAAAAGATATCAATAAACCTCGAGGATCTATTTACATATTGTGCCTATTCATTTGTCTGCCCATACCCAGCACCAATCTACTGAGAAATACTACAAGGTAAGAATATAGAATTATTCAATAAACTCTTTATTTCAAGAATCAAGTTTATCTTTTAATAATATTCAATCGTGAGAGCGATTTCGTTCAATTAAATATTGGTGGAGTTTTTCCACCACTAGATTCATACATCTTTATCTTTTTGACATACATTTTATAAATGAATTCAATATTTCAAACGAACATAATTTATATATATTCAATGCAATTAATAAATATAATTAAATAACATATACACTTTTATTTAGTTCTGGTGCAAGCCAGGACTTAACAGTACATTAAATTTTGAGTATAACATATGGAGAAATCATGTATTCAAGTAAGTTGGTTTGATGCCTAGATTTTGAACAAATTACATTAAAAATCTGATAAGACTAAATTTCGCGTGTGTTTATTTTATGGATTCTGTAATTTTTTTTGTTAACAGGAAATTTTCTAGCTAAAATATTTATAAGTTTTAAAGCAGAATCACTATCTTAGAACAATAATAATTTTGTTATCATACTGGGAGAAATGTTAAATGAAAGGGATAGTAGACCATCTCTTTAGGCTAGTGGCGTAATAATAAGAAACCACTTGGTACTAAATTAAATAAGCATGTCATAATAAATTAGAATTGAAATACAATAACATGAACCCTAATAGATTTTTGCATGTTTATTTCCCCCAACTTAAAAGGTTAGCAAAAAACTCAATTCCCCCATGTATAAATTAAGTTTTTTGAAGTCGGGTTTTTGGGTAATTAAAAAAACCTAAAAACCCGCCTTTACATTCTAATGAGGACAAATTAATTTTGTTGCTTTATTTTGAAAAAACGTTTGACATACTTAAACATCATATTCTTTAGTCTAACTTATGATTTTTTCATTATGTCAAACTTTTCTTAAAAACAAAGCATCAAAATTAATTTGTCTTTATCAGAAAAAATATTGCTTTTTACTGTACGAATTGCGAACAACTTTTAATTTCTATCAATAACCACTTGTTTTTCCAAAGACCTACTTTTTTAAGTAAAAAAGGATGAAGAGATCCAGAGTTGTCTTAACGGTTTTTGCAGATGAACATGTCTCAAATTATTTTTTGAAATATCCAGGTTATATTCTTTTGAAAAGTCCATGAAAAAATTTTCCGCAAATTTTCCCAAGAAATCGAACCTCTGTCCACTAGAGTGTCATTCGAGTACCTTAGTTACTGGACTACTACCGCTCCTATTATTTTTATCGTCACTTTTCATATTTTTTTCTACTTTATAAATATTATATATTATTAATTTCAACGGATAATAATAATTGTTCGATTAAATTGTTACTCTTTTATCAAAATTTTAAACATAAAAGTAAAATAGTATTACCCATTAGTGCATTTATAATTGCTTATTTGATTAGATGGTTGTCTAAATACTCATTGTACCTATAAGTCAAATTACTATTACTTTTGATAACAATTCTAATTTTAAAAAAATAAGTTTTTCTTTCTTTTCATGTTAAAACTTAAATCTATTGTTAATTATTTCGTTAACTAGAGAAACGCACTGACAGAAATGGTTTCTTGAAACAAGTGGAATTCACTAGTTGTGAGTATAAAGTATTTTTATTATTTTTGGTAGTGTATTTCTACCAGGTGACAATAAAATTTACTTGTTTGCGGGTATTCATGTGTATAGTAGAAAAATGCTTGACAACCTATTTTTTCATGGACTTTAATTATTATATTCCCAAGTTGTTTTTTTCTACACACAAACAAATTTCTATTGAAAGTATTTAACCTTTAGAGGGCCGGAGTTTTGAAAAATTTGAAAATCGAATTTTTCTATAGGAATGTGGTCTACAGTCCCTGAGTTAGAGCCAAACTAAGTTGCGATGTTAGTGAGTCAGACCCCTTACGCCTAGAGGCGTATTCCGGCCCTCTAAAGGTTAATAAAATATCTTTGCATACTAAAGGACGTCCGACACTCACGTACAGGAGTAAATATATATGATTATCAGTCAGATTTTTTCTCCAGAATAGTAGACTTCTCTTAAAAAGAAGCGAATTTTATGTTAACAAGAGCGGCGCGATTTATAAGAATGCATAATTCTATTAACTTGTTTTTTCCCGTTGGAAATCATTTTTGTCAGTGTGATACTACGCTATATGGCGTCATGGTTTCAATTGATAATATTTAAATTTGATATGGCTTTAATTTCAGATCAAAAAATAAGATTTCAATACAGTAAATAAACTTTTAAAATGTTTAAAATATTAAGAAGTGATTTGTATACCTTGATTTAAAACCAAGTTCTAAGTTAAAATGTTAGCCATTTGGACTATGACGCCACATCCCAGTCTTATACATGTTAAAAATTATAATTGAAGTACCTATAAGTTTGCGATACAACATTATGTAAATTAAATTCTTAAAAATTTAATGATACTCTGAATTTATGTTTAATATTTTGCGCATTAAATATATATTTTTATTATGTATATAGCTAGGAGCGCGGTGGCGTAATGGATAGAGCTCTTGCCTTTAACGCGGAGGGCATGGGTTCGAATCCTGGCCAGGTACCTCTAACTTTTTTTCGAAAGAAAATTAGTGTATGTGCCATTTTATATCGCGGCTCTTAAAAAATCCGACCTCATTGGGTATCGGTTGATTGTTGGTCACGAAAGTGGCTGATCATCCATCAGTAGTCAAAGATTTCGGTATGGTGGGTCTGACAGTCTAGTCTGATGTAATGTGTTAAACGGAAACCGGGCTGGGCTTCCTCGACATCACCATATAAAAAAGGTTAATCATATAGAGAATAATATCCTTTATATATTAATCTTTTTTTTTTTTTTTAAATTATGTATACGGCTGAATCTACATCTACTAACTGCTTTTAAAACATTTTGAAACATTCAGTGAATAAATATTTTGAAAAAGCATTAATTAAAAACCTTTAATTTCTATCATTTATTAATAAAAATGTCAGTGATACGATAATTGATGACCTTTTACAACTTACTTTTTAAAATAGTTATTAATTTATTAGTTTGTTCTAATAATTTATTAATCTTTTTAAATGGAATGAATTATACTAACCTCGATTTCTTCGTCAACAAGTTCCTCCTCCACCACGTCAGCCTTAAACTCAAGCAATAAATCCATGACAGGCTTAGGGTCGAGGTTACGATGAATAAAAGAATGTTTAAGCAATTCATCAGCAGAAGGCCGATTTTGTGGATCCTTTATCAAAGCCCTAGCAATAAAATCATTAAAATCTTTACTCCATCGACTTGGTTGTTCAAGTTTCGGAGGGTCACTTTTCTGGATTTTCAGAAGTACACGCATTGGAGACATTTCATGATTTGGTGGCTCCATCTGTGCGAATTCAATAAGAGTGATGCCCAATGACCATATGTCAACCTACAATTATTTAAGGTTATCAAATTAATAAAAATAAACTTTAAAAGAACAGATACAAAAGATAAAGAATGAAATTAATCGTATAATTTACAGGAAGTATAAATTATTGATATATCCAAATGAAAATTATGTTTTGATTGGGTTAAAATTTTTTTAAATGTTATGATATTTAAATAAAAGTTATAAAAACCTTGAAATCGTAAGGGTTATCTCGAAATGTTTCGCACAAAACAACTTCTGGCGCCATCCAATAAGGAGTACCAATAAAGGTGTCGTGTTTTTGCAGCGTGTACTTATTTTTTGCAGAAACACCAAAGTCCGCTAAAATGAAAAAGAAAATAAGTAATTAGAACAAAAAAACTAACGTTTTATATTTAAACAGACGTCTCAAATAAGCCTACTGTGTTTGTTTTGAATTCATATTTCATATTTAACTTAATTTACTAATATGGTGTAAAATTTACTATAAAATTCAAATGAACATCAATTAAATCTACAAAATTGTAATTGTCATGAATATCATGTTTTTCTCAATTTTTCATACAAACTTGAAAATAATGTAATATTCAAAAGTATGCATGTAGCGCTATGGGTATTTTTAATATCAAGTAAGATTTTCTTCATTTTCATTGTTCAAGAATTATATTTGTATGAAGCTTATGTATGTTTTGAATTTTGCTAGCAACATAAAAGTTTAATGAAAACATTTTCTTTTATAAAGTTAAACCGAAAAAAAATTGTAATTGTAATAAAATGTCTGTTCTATCTAATAAAAATTAATTAATATTAGTGTTACATCACAAGATGTAGTTTTCATTAATATAGACAAGCTTTACATTTATTTCGAAAAAGTTATTGATCAATCAAAAAATTTGTAAAACTAAGTAGAATATAAAAATAAGTAGTCCAATAAGAATTAAAATTCAAAATTAGCATTGCAAAATTTGAATGACTGTGAAAATCATTAAAAAATTACAAACTAGCTAAACCAAAATAAAGCATTATAAATACACTGAGAGAAAATCCATGCCAATAGAGCATTTAGTTTACGTATCCAAAGTAAGTAATATCCTGTGCTTTCGTAACAGCGCCATATACTCTTACGAGGTTTATGCTATCCAAAAACGGTTTGCTTATATGCTTTAGTAACTCCCCACTCTAATATCCTTCGATAGCTGGCGCTGTATCCTCTCATGGGACGTGACGGGAGTAAACTTGGCTTGTCTACTATTCTTTCTTTATTGCTAACTACAATATTCTTCCATCACTCAAGTCGCCTCCTCTTTTGGGTGACGATGCGAGCAAACATGGCTGGTCTATATCCAAAATCATGTCGCAAATTTTGTTAACGTATTTTCGTTGCGTGAATCGCTTTTTTCTTTTCTTTTCTTTTTTTATGAGGGAAGAGAAATTATAAATATAATTTGTTAAACTTTGTAACTATTAATAATTAATTTTTAATGTAAAATTTAATTATTTTAAACAGCTGGGGGCAGATGAACATGTACGATTTTACGCCCAAGATGTCTCGGAGTAGCGTTGTTCTAGTGCGTTACGTTCGCGGTCTTCCTTTCGAGTGTGCAAGTTCAACTCTCGGTGAAAAACACTTTTTAAAACTTTTTTTTATTATTTCAATAGTTTTTAGTACTTTTTTTTATTTATATTTTTTATATTTTCTATTTTTTATTAATTTTAAAATCTATTTTTTCACAAGTATATTAAGGTTGTATGGGCTATACAGTCTGTGTCAAAAGTTAGTTTTTTAGAAAATTGTCTATATTTTTCGGTAGAAAGTAATTGTCTAATTTTTAGCTTAGTGACTTATTAGATAATATTAAAACAATCATTTGAAACTTTGTTTCATTTGAATATAATGAATTATTAAAGAGTTATAAAATCTTAAAGTTTATAAATTTCACACAAATCTAATGCAATCATAAATAATAATGATAAACTTTCAAAAATGATTTTATTTAACTGCAACAGAGTTTATTTTGTTCAGTTTAAAATTTAGAATCAATTGACGAGGATGGAATTTTTATTTTTATTTTTTATTAAAATTCATTGCTAATTTTCTGCGAAAAATTGTATATGTCTCAGACGGTACTTACTGTTTTATAATAGAAAATTAGCAATAAATTTTAATAAAAAATAAAAATAAAAATTCCATCCTTGTCAATAGATTCTAAATTTTAAACTGAACAAAATAAACTCTGTTGCAGTTAAATAAAATCATTTTTGAAAGTTTGGCATTATTATTTATGATTGCATTAGATTTGTGTAAAATTTATAAACTTTAAAATGTTATAACTATTTAATAATTCATTATATTCAAATGAAACAAAGTTTAAAATGATTGTTTTAATATTATCTAATAAGTTACTGAGCTAAAAATTAGATAATTACTTTCTACCAAAAAATATAGACAATTTTCTAAAAAACTAACTTTTGACACAGACTGTATAGCCCATACAACCTTAAGTATGCTTGTTTTTTTAATTAATTTTTATAAATAAATTATTACATATACGAAATAATTAAAAATATTAATAAATAAATAATAGCGATATTTACAATATTATAGTTCGATTTTGTCTTTATAAACATATATCAATATATAATATAAATTATAACATAAATAAATACCTTAGCCTTATTTATTTATTGTCATTTATTGTAAATTTTATAAGCTAAATTATAAATAAATTAAACTATAGTATTATAAAATAAACATCACTATTATTTATTTATCAATATTTGTAATTACCACCTACAAAGAATAATTTATTTTAAAAAAATTTTCATTAAAAAAACAAGCATATTTGTGAAAAATTAGATTTTAAAATTATTAAAAAAATACAATCTAAAAAAAATAAATATGAAAAGAAACAAAAAATACTAAAACAATATAAAAAAATTTTTGTTAAAGTGACCCTAGCCACAGTTGAACACGCGTACTCAAAAGGAAAAGCACGAACGTTACGCACTAGACCAACGCTACTTCAAAACATCTTAGCTCCAGCTGTTTAAAATAATTAAATTATAAGTTCAAAATTAATTATTAATAGTTACAAAGTTTAATAAATTTTATTTATAATGTCTCTTCCCTTATAAAAAAAGAAAAGAAAAGACAAAAAAATTCACGCAACGAAAATACGTTAGCAAAATTTGCGACATAATTTTGGATAAAAAACCAGCCGTGTTTGCTAGCGTCGCCACCCAGAAGAAGAAGCGACTCGAGTAAAGAGAGAATATTGTGCGAGCAAACAAAGGATATGAGAGTCGGCAGTCATCGAAGTATACCACATGAGTCATCAGTAAATGCCGTTTATGCTTTATTTATTCCCCATATCATCTTTTTCAGCATAAAGTAATCCAATACTGATAGAGCTTCTCATGCCTGTCATATTTGTATCAATATTTTATATACTCGTATAGATGGCAGTTCGCATTCTCTATTAGCATGAATTTTTTCTCCGTGTATGAAACAACTTCGGAAAACAAAATCGCTTAGAGGAACATCTACGTAGAGCAATACACCATGATTCTGAACTTTAATCAAATACATTTCCGTTATTATTGTTATTTTCTTGTTAAACGCGTGCTAATTATATACATACGTCGATGCATAAAATTACTTTTCAACTGTTTAATAGAAGAATCTAAAAAAATTATTGAAATATCTATTTCAAATTATTGCATTCATCTATCTAGATTCAGCACCAATCTATTTAATCTCAAAAGATAAACAATTTATATCCTCTTATTTAAATAGATATACTCAAAAATATTTCACAGTGAGAGCGATTTCTATTAATCAAATGATTGATAGAGCATTTAACCATTAGACATTTTATATCTATATTTTATCTTATAACATTCTAATTAATAATTTTAAATATATAAAATCTAATAAATAGTATATTACCGTACAAGAAACGAAAGTTGAAGTTTCGTCACTACGTGAAGTTTGCGTTCGACGCGAAGCTGAGGGTGTCAAATCACGCACTGGTGGGCCTTTAACTTTCGTCTCGTGTACCGTAATATACTATTTATTAAATTTTATATATTTGAAATTATTGATTAGAAAGTTATAAGATAAAATATAGATATAAAATGTCCAGTGGTTGAATGCTCTATCAATTATTTGATCGAGAGGGATCGCTCTCACTATGAAATATTTTTGAGTATATTTATTTGAATAAGAGGATATAAATTGCTTATCTTTTTAGATTAAGTAGATTGGTACTACTACCGTATACTATTTTTCTTGATGCCCGGTGGAAGTACGATTATATTGAAAGTTTAATGACAAAACTGAATTGTCATAAAATTCGATGCACGCCCGACATTCGCGTGGACACTGATCGGGGTGGGGGGCATCGAAAAAATCACACACATAAATAAACAAAGCACATAAAAAATGTAAAATTATTTGTACGACAGATTTAAAAAAATTGATAATATTATTTAAAAAAATTAATTCCTTTATTAATTTTTTTAAATACACTAAAAATAAAATTGTCATACGAATAACAATAAAGCAATACAAACAGGTTTTTTTGTAGATGCCCCTACATTCAAAAAGATACAAGTTAAGGATGCAGTGACAGATTCAAAATTTTATTGGTTAGTATATCTATATATAAAAAATACAAAAGACAACGCATTCGTTCTTCATATATATAGGTAAACTAACCAACATTATTTTGTATCTTTTATGTTTAACATAATAAACAATATATCAACAAACTCTGAAGTTGCCTAGTTAGGAACATACATAGCGAAAGCTCTTACAATAAGTAAAAGTGTGGCTTTCGTCATCGAAAACAAAAGCGAAACCACATAATTTCAACCAGGGCTTTAAAAAAATCGTATTCTCTCAAATTATTATTACTATCATGTTTTCAGATTTTAGTCCTGGTGTAAAGCCAGAATTTAACATTACTATTAATAGATAAAATTATATATGAAAATTTATAAAACATTAATTTAAAATAAGATCTGCGAATGATATATTATAATATTTCTTTAAAAATAAAAAATATACTCTTCTGGTGTCCCTTATTCGAAGGTACATTAATAAATGTTATTAAAGTTGGCTGTACAAATATCATTAAAGTTGAATTATCTACTACATTAATCATATTCATATTTGACAATACATTCATCAATAATGCTTACTCAGAAAAATTTTGGATATTTTTTCTTTATAATGTAATAATCAAAATGAGCTCAAGCATCTATTATATATCTAATAAAATGTAGCTGATAAATTTTTTTATATCTAAAATAGCAACAGTAGAAACATTTTAAACAATACATCTTGTTTATAGTCCGGGTTTCCTCTTATATGCCCATGGCCGATCGAGGTCCACAGATCCATTCAGTTTTATTCTATATATTTTGACCCCCTAAACACATGCTGGATTACTTAAATCGTTGCCATTTTTTTTATATCAACAAATTTTCGCAACAAATGAAAAAATTCAATTTTTTGCCCCGAAAAAAAAAATTTTCATATTTTTTACTCTTTAATAAAATGTTTTAGGTCAAGCTCATACTTAATCTGCTTAGGTTTGGATATAGAAATTACAAAAGTTTGAAAAATTGCGATTTCTTGAAATTTTGACTTAGCATCATGGGGACATTTCCAATTCTATTATTGCCTATCATGGTTTAAACTGTTCTTTCAAACGTATATTTTAAGGTAAAAAAAATTTACGAGCCTGCTACCATTTGTAGTTGCCCTGTAAATAAAAAACAAATGCATATTTTTAGTACTTATGCGTAACGACGATGTTAGTCTGAGCGCTTTGGAGTTTACTACTTACACGGAGAACATCACAGCTTCAGGAAAAGGATTTGGCTGAAACTGCAGGGTATGATTTTTAGATAAAAAATGAATCCACGTTTTTTCTTAGTATTAAATAAGTCCTCTAGACAAAGATATGGACATTTTTACGGAAATGTTGCAAAAAAAGTGTTAGTAAGAACTTGAATTACTAATCAATGAATACTTTTATAAAAAAAATATATAAGAGATAAAATAAAGTTTCAAGTTTAATACTTGAATTTAAGCTTTGTTTCATTAAGGGGGTTATCAAGTGAATCAAGTTATGTCAGATTACCTTAGAATTTTGACATATGTTTATAATAACATTATGAACCAGCCATTAAATTTTTAGAAGCTTTAGCGGTACTATTTTTGAGATATATGTGCGGTTTTGACAAGTTCGTTGTAATACCTGACCGCAGCATAAGTGAAGGACAGTCAAAAATTTGAGTAAAAAGTCACAGTTAATGCACATAATTGTGTTACATATTAATATTTTATTGACGCAGTACATTAATGAGTATAAAACGTAAGTCGGCCACAGCTACTTCTTACTTTTCCTTTTGCGTCTTTTATGAATTTGGTCACGTTTTTTATTATCATTGGATAACCATCAATATTTTTTTGAGTACTTATACAAGCCAATTTTATCTCTGTTTGATATTGCTGTTAAGTATATGGTGTAGGAGAGAGGTGGTGCATGTTAGGAATCTTTTTAGTACCTTGATATCTCGAAAGGTGGTATATTATTGGGGTGTTGTTTTTATTCTGGATTAGCTGTTCATTATTGAGATATGTGAAAGAGTGAGGTGTGATGTATTCAGTTTTGATATTATTGATATATTCACTTTCTTTGTTACAGAAGCTTTGCAGATATTTATATTGTATGAATTTTAAATTTGCGAGATAGTCGCGGGTTGGTTTAATAATCAAGTTATCAATGCGTGGTATATTTTCTAGGTTATAAATGGATCTGTTACTAATGAAATATTTGCTATCTCTTCAGTAGTATATATGTAGAGCCGCTCGTAGACATTGTCTTTCGAATTTGCGGAGCTTTTCCATTAAGGAGACTGATGTTCCACAATATGGGTGCGGCATAAGTCAAGATAGGTCTGATTAAGAGTAAGTAACAGATTATCTTGCATCTCGCTTACAGTGTTCTACTATAGAAGAGTCTAGCATATTTTTTGAAGGCCTTTTTTGCTTTCTCTAGTTGGGCGAGGACGTGGAAGTTTAGGCATAGTAAGTTTTCAAAAATTATGCTTAAGTAGCAAACGCTATTTTTTCATTTGATTGTGTGAGTTTTTAGCGATGTTTAAAACCGAATCGATTGTCGGAAATAACGTTAGTTTTTACCTTAGTTTTTGCTGTTAGCTTGGTTAAGGATGAAGCGGTTAACGATTATCTCGTATACCTCATAGCGGGTGTGAGGCTAATTAGTCTATAGTTGGTAGGCTCGTTAGTTGGTTTATCTTTTTTTATCATGGGGAAAATTTTTGCGATTTCCCATTTATCTGGAAAATACATATTATTTAGACAGTTATTGAATGTAATTGTGTAGCTGTTGATTATGTTGAGGGAGAAATGCTTTAAAACTATCGGGATATGTTATCTAGTTCAGGGGAAGATTTATTAGGAAGTTGTTTAAAAATAGAGTATGTTTCAGCGAGGTTGAAAAAGGATATCGTCTCGTGGTATTCACTGGGGCTGTTTGCAAGGTGTGTGTCAGTGAAATTGGTTATGGTTGTGTCGTTGTTCATGAATGAATTTTTTACTTTCCTTTTTAATAAAAAATCACTGTTGTGGAATTTAGGAGAGTTTATTTGTTTATAGAAGACTCCCATGATGTTGAGAATGTCAGAGAGGTCTTCTATAATAAAATTGTCTTCTTGACGCAATGTTGTAATATTGCAGGTACTTCTCTTTAGTAGGTTAGTATTATTAGTATTTATTTTTAGATGATAGATTTTTTATTGATCTTTAGGCCTGAAAAATCTATTTATTTTTGCAAAGAATGTAGTAGAGTCTTTATGATCAATGGCACTAATCTGTTCGTTCCAGTAATTTGTATAGCTGGTTCTATACGCGTTTTTTAGCAGTGTGTTAATTTTTTCAACTAGATTTTTTAAAAATTGAATATCAAAGGTGTTGTGTTGGATCTGGTTTTTATATTGTTTATCAATTTTGTTTATATAAGAAAAAACTTGTATTAATGTATTTTGTGACGTGGTACGTCATAATAAATAA
Source organism: Anastatus disparis (assembly GCA_017163975.1). NCBI lineage: Eukaryota > Metazoa > Arthropoda > Insecta > Hymenoptera > Eupelmidae > Anastatus > Anastatus disparis. The sequence goes on from JAFFSR010000014.1 coordinate 907,923, forward strand.
TTATTTAACAAATTAAAAACTTTAATTTCACGTATGCACTAATTGCGGTACGTTATAATAAACAATTGTTAACAGATTAAAACTTTAATTTCACGCACGCACCTAGACACACCACCAGCGCACTCACCGACCCAGGCGCATATATGCATATGACAGCGAAGATTTAGAAAGAGAGGAAGAATCAAAAGATAGGAAGAAAAGAGATAGAAAGATTAGTATACTGTGAGAGCAAACTGAAAATGATGGCGCGCCTATTTCTCGCGCAATGAGAAAAGAGAAAGATGCCGTATGCTAAAGGGAGATGGATAGAGTGTAGGGAAAGGGAGATTACCACTTCTTTCTCTTCGCTTGAATACATATGCACTGTATGTCCATGCATATATGTCTATATGTGTATATACCTACACTTGCAAGCTCTCTCTCTCTCTCACACACACATACTTGGCTAGACTTATTCATTGTTAGTGATGCTGATTCAGTGCTGTCCTACTCAAAATCTGAGGCGCCATTTATAGCGGGTCACGACTTGATTGAGCTGCAGCTAAAGGTCTCCAAACTTCTTAGCTCTCCGAAGAAGTTTTATGCTCGCAGGCTGGGTTCTGTGAACACTGAATCTCTTAACACTTTTCTTACGAATTCCCTTGAGGCTAGCTCACATGGGACCAATAGTTTTGCTCTAAATTATTCAAGTAATTCTGTGTTGTCTTCTTCTTCTCTTGCTATTTCTAGTTCTACCAGTTTAAGTTCTAATCTTGATGTACAGGTTAATGTTTTGTCCAAATCTATTATAGATGCTTTTGACAGGTATGCTTCTCTTAAGCTGAATGTTATTCGACCTCGTAGTAAGCCATAGATTTCTCATGATATTAGGCTCATAATAAAAAAGCGTGACCGAGCTTATCGTTGGACTACGAGAACTGGCTGCGACGAGGACATTCGGAGATATAGGTCTCTGAGAAGCGAAATTTCTAACAGTCTAGACACTGCAAAAATCAACTACATTTCGTCCCAGTTGAATGCCGCCACTGATGCCAAGGAAAAGTGGTCCTCACTTCACAAGCTTGGTCTGGCTAAGAGGTCGCTGCCTTTACCTCTGCAGTATCTTTCTTGAGAGACTTTGCTAAAGCACTATTCTTCTATTGCTAGTGGCTGTCCTTCGTTGACTCAGAGAGACATCGATGAGATATTGAGCATACCCTTGTCAGGCTTTCGGCCAATTTTTGATTTTCACATGGTTGATGCCAACAATATTAATGGCTTCATAGTTTCTGCTTCATCTAAGTCTTCAGGATGTGATGGCATTTCTGTGAATATGCTTAAGATTACTACACCCTCTATTCTTGAACCATTGACGGAGCTTGTGAATAGCTCCCTCGCCTTTTCTTGCTTTCCAAAAAATTGGAAAAGAGCTTTCATATTACGATTGGCAAAGTCCAAATCTGTTTCTTCACCAGATCAAACCCGACCTATTGCTAGACTTTGCGAGATTTCCAAGGTTCTTGAAAGGGTTGTTCACGAGCAGCTTTCACGGTTTCTCAAGACAAATAATTTATTGAACTAGCACCAGTCTGGCTTCAGACCGGGGCACAACACCCAGATAGGATAGATAGATAGATAATATTCTGGAAGATGTTTGGCTGGCCATTGATAAGAGAAGGATCACTGCTCTTTTTCTGTTTGACTTCTCCAAGGCTTTTGATATGGCGCCTCATAGACGGCTTCTCCTTAAACTCCGTGGTTTCAACTGTGCTGATGGTGTAATAAAGTGGTTCGCCTATTATCTTCGAGGTAGGTCGCAGTCTATAGAGGAGCTGGATCGTGATGCTACGCAATTCTGGATGAGTATTAATTCTGGTGATCCATAGGGTAGTGTCTTAGGCCCACTGTTATTTTCATTATTTATTAATAATCTGCCTGAAGTTTTGAAGTATTCAAAGTACATGTTGTACGTGGATGATCTACAAATTTATCATTCGTTTTTTGCTTGTGACATAGAGGAGGAAATTTCCGTTATCAATTGTGATTTTGAGGCCATTGTCGAGTGAGCATCAGTCAATGGTCTCAAACTTAATGCCCTTAAAACTTAAGTTATCATTCTCGGTAGTGAGCAGTTCATCTCTAGGCTTAATGCATCTCAAGTGTCACCCATCGTAGTGAGGGAACAGCCTATTCCTTTCTCTAAAGAAGTTAAAAGACTGGGCTTATGGTTGAATCAGACTCTCAACTGGGAGAGGCAAGTAAATGCTATTGTTGGTAGAGTGCATAGAGTGCTTCATTCGTTAAGGTTTTATAGGCGCTCGCTTTCGAAGAAGCTCAGGAAGAGCCTTGTTGAATCGCTGATTTTTCCCCACTTCGACTACGCTTGTGTAGTCTATAACGATCTTTTCAATTATCAAAACTTAAAGCTTCATAGGGCCCTCAATGCCTGTGTGAGGCTTGTTTATGGTAATATAGCTTTTCGAGAACGTGTGACTCCCTATAGGCTTGACCTCGGCTGGCTCTCAGTCCTATTGAGGAGAAAGTATTTCACTATTTCGTTGGCATATTCTGTCATTTCTGGTCGCAGTTCGACTTTCTTGGCGAATCGGTTCGTCAGAGTTAACACTGGCTCGGACATACTTTCTTCTATACGTAGGCCGCCTAGAGTTCTCCTCTGTCCACCCCTTCGTTCGAGTGCCTTGCATTACTCATTTACACATCTTGCTTCAAATTTCATTGATGAGCTAGGTTCTGCGGCTATAACTCCAATATCTTTTGAGGTGGGTTCTATTAGGGCGGTCAAAAAGCACACATTGGACTGGTTAATCGATGGAGAGCGCGGGGATTAGCATAGGGAAGCAGCTGATCTAGACTGAGCCCTAGTTGCTCTGGGATTACCAGCTGGCGTATGCAATTAAACTTAATTTTAATAAAATCAATTTTTTGTTAAATCTTAAATTTTACTCAAGTTTTTCTTAATTATTTTTCATTGTTTTTCAATTTGGAAATTTTGTTGTTCACTGTTTTAATTACATTAGTTCATTTTTAATGTTGATTCTTTGTATTGTACTTGTTGAATCATACGGGGTACTACCCCATGATTAATAAAATTTTTGTCAAATTAAATCTCTCTCTCTCTCTCTCTCTCTCTCTCTCTCTCTCTCTCTCTCTCTCTCTCTCTCTCTCTCTCTCTCTCTCTCTCTCTCTCTCTCTCTCTCTCTCTCTCTCTCTCTCTCTCTCTCTCTCTCTCTCTCTCTCTCTCTCTCTCTCTCTCTCTCTCTCTCTCTCTCTCTATGGATTCGCTGTGAATTCTATTCTGCCTTTCCTAACTCATATTGTCAACTCATCCCTGTCATCTGGAGTATTTCCTGATGCATGAAAAAGGGCCAAATTATGCGAGATATCAAAGGTTCTTGAGAAGGTGGTACACACTCAACTGTATTCTCATTTTGACACAAATGCCTTACTTAACCCTCTTCAGACAGGTTTTGGAAAGGCAAATAGTACACAGACAGCACTTCTAAAACTACTTGAGGATGCTCGTCATGCTATCGATAAAAAGATGATAACAGTTTTGCTTCTATTCGATTTCTCGAAGGCATTTGATACAGTGCCTTATTCGAGACTTCTTCTTAAGCTCCGTGCTCTAAATTGTTCTGACACTGTTATTAATTGGTTCGCATCTTATTTAAGAGGCAGGCACTACTCTGTTCCTGACCTTGACAACATGGTGGGTGAATGGGTCTCCTGTACATCTGGTGTACCACAAGGAAGTGTCTTGGGTCCTTTACTCTTCTCGATCTACATAGACGACCTTCCGTTAGTACTTAACGGAACACAGTACATTCTTTTTGCCGACGACCAACAGCTCTACCACTCTTTTCTTCCGATTGATCTAGACCACGAGATTGATTTAATAAATCATGAGGTGGCTGCTGTGGTAAAATGAGCAAATGATAATCGATTATCCTTGAATCTCAGCAAAATGCAAGCTATATTTCTTGGTAGTGAGCAATATATCCCGAGAATTGATCTTTCAACCTGCCCTAAAATCTTTGTTAACAATGTTCCTATAGCATTTGCAGATGTTGTCAGGAACTTGGGAGTCTGGATCAGTAGCTCTTCAAACTAGAGTAAACAAATTAACTCAGTTATTGGTCGTATTTTTGGAACGCTTTAGTCTCTCAAGTTCCATAGACATGCTCTGACGAGAAAGGTCAAAAAGGAGCTTATCGAGGCCTTAATCTTCCCGATTATTGACTACTATAGTGTAGTTTATGATGACTTGCCTCACACTTTAAACCTCCAATTTTATCATGCTTTTAATGCCTGCGTGAAATTTGTCTTTGGCAACATTGGTAAACGTGAAAGGGTCACCCGTTTTCGTCTTGAACTGCGGTGGTTATCAGTCAGTAATAGGCGGCTTTATTTTAAAACAGTTCTTGCACATACTATTATATCGTACCAAAATCCACAATAATTTGCTATGAAATTTGTTCGTGCAAATATTGATGCAGCTGTTAGGTCCTCAAGTAGGCTACCTCCTTATCTACTTATATACTCTCTCTCTTTCTCTCTAAAGAATAAAAGAAGAGAAAGAGAGCATTAATAAAAAGAGAAATACTTAAATTGAATTTCCCGCAGTAAAGGTGGCGCATGTTAAAGACTTGCGGTCGAGGACCAGAAAGCGAGATTTACCAATCAGAGGCAGTTGTGTGGACTACTTATTGACTATTGGAGAAAACAAAATTGAAAAAGGGATAATAGATAATTAAGAGAAGGAAATAGACTCGAAGAAGAAGGAAGTGGACATCAGAGAGTCATTTGATTGCTAGCCTCGCGCCATTTCGGAGCCTTTACTCGCTATAAGCATAAAAAGTTTTTTTTCGAGTTCGTTGAGTAGATTAAAGCAAAAAATTTAAACCAAGGAGGAGTTTGTGTTTTCTGAGATTGCTGAGGTGCTGTAAAGCTGTGAATGAATAGAGATATTTCCAAGAACGAAATTCGACCTGAGTTTCCAACCCTTGCAGCCGGCGTCGACCAGATTTTTTCCGACAACAAAATTTCGTCAATGGTGAGTGGACTGCGGTCCAGTTACATAAAAATTTTTAACTAACAGCTCTCGACGACTAACAATTAATTGTAGAAAAAAAGTGTGTGCGCGAAGCGAGAAGGGAAAAAAATATATAAGTAATTATGACAAATTAAAAATTTATTGATTAGTGAATTGATTACAATTGAATATTTTTGTGAGTTTAATTAAGTGAAAAGAGAAAGAATATTTATTGTAAAATTAGAATTAAGTGAAAAAATGAAAGTTATGTAACATTTGATGTAATTATTCGTCAAAGAAAAATTTCGAGAGTGCGGGAGTGCGAGAATTTCGACCATGTGTCTAGTAGTTTTATTGACCGGAAATTTAATTTGACGGAGTTCATTAAATAGTGAAAGAACGAAATTTGACTTACTGAATCAATCTAATCGACCGGTAGAATTCAATTGAGAATTAATAGTTTGTTTTCCTTTCTGTTTAAAATTAATAGACACAACGGTCAAGAGTGATAAGAGTGAGAGGACGTCGCAACCACGTGTCTAGCGATTACATCGACTGTTTAACTAGTATAAATTAGATACTCAGAAGTGAAATTTATAAATTAATTTGTTTAATTAATTTAAATTGGCTAGTGAATTTAGTAACAAATTTAATAGTTAAATTTTCTGAAATTGATAGACACAGTGGCACGCAGTGTGCATAGCGTGAGAGTGATAAAGCGATATAAAGCGACACGGGCTCTTGGCAGCCATTTTGATTGTAAAATTTTCTTTTAAATCTCAACTAACGCTGACCAGTGAATTAACATTTTTTTTTCTGACAATTATTATCAATTACTATTAGAGAGATTTGATTACTTCATTGAATTAAATTTATCTTCCATTGTTATTTTTATTAAAAATTCTTTGAATGTGAATGGGTTATGAGAGTGCGCGTTAATCTTAATTTAAATAAATAGTTTTCTTGATTTGAACAAAAATAAAATTGTTAAATATTAAGCTTATATTGAAGAGTTGAATTTGAAAAGTTTTTTTTGTGCTGTATCTGTGTAAACCTTTCCAACTTACAGTTTCGAAAATTTCCCGCTAGAGGTTGCCCACCTCCTGATCCAAGTAGGGACCCTCTAGGAGAGGACAAGAAAATGTTGCCGCCATACTGATCTAAGCCGGAAAGGAACGGATAAAGTGCTTATAGAAAACATCACGGGTCGTCTTCGTGGGGAATATTTACTGTCTCTTTCTAACATATTACTTTCTTATGTAGTTTCCGGCTTAGATCTCTTGTTTGTAACAGCCAATAGAAAACGCAGAACGAGGTTTCCAGTCCCTTTCTAGAGGGTCCCTAGATCCAAGACAGCCCGAGGTTCATGCTTACCGTGAATTAGTTGCTGATTGGTCTGGCGCCCCTTTGATATAATTTTTTTTTTTTTGACGAATCGAAGTTTGCATGCGGAGACGGGCAGGCTTATATTTTTATATTCTGATTTTTTTTGTTGATTATTTAAATATAAAGTAAATTCCCACATTGCAAATTTTTTTTTTAATTTTCTCGTTGATATAATTTAGTACATTGTCGGTGAGTTTATTTGGATACTGTTTTATTAATTATGTTTATCATTATGGATTTAATTTTCTTCAAGAATTCATTAGTTTCGGTGATTGTTAAGTTTCTATTATTTGGGATTTTTAATGTGTAGGACTAAAATAGATTTTTTGTGAATTTTTTCCATTTAGTTTTTTTGGACATGTGTCTGTCTGTTATCGTGGGGTTTATGTATGACAGTGTGCGATTTGTTCAAATATCTGCAGTAAGAAACAGTGCACAGTGATCGCTGTTATAGTCTAATATTGAAATTTTATTATTTAAAAAATTGGTTATATTAATTCTACTATCGATGAGACGTGTGTCTATGTACGAGTCGCTGATCGGATAGGTGGCACCAGCAGGAGATAATATTTTTGATCTGTATATTATGCTCCTATTATCATGCCATTTCGATAACAGTTTTTGTTTGTGCATGATGTTGAATCGCTCCATGATATGTGTCTGGCATTAAAGTCCCCCGCAATAATATAATAGTTGTTGATATTGCTTAAATCTAATTTTTCACAAAGTTAATCTAATTCAGAAGTGAAATTTTTATTGGCTTGATTGTTAGCATAACATGGAATAATGTAAAGATTTTTGTTGTTCAGTTCAATTAATATAATCGTGTATTCTAATATCAGATTGTTTTGTGAAGACGGTGTATATATTATCTCGTAAGATATTATATTTTTAATAAGAATGGTCAAACCCCCGCCCTTAGTTGCTTTGTATTTATCATTACGTATGATATTATAAGATGCAAATTGTATTTTGTGTTGCTGATTTAATTTAGTTTCACAAATTAAGACAATATCGAGATTGTGTGTATTAGCAAAGTCGAGGAGGTCTGCTCGTTTGCTAAGAGATACGAGAGAATTGGCATTGATGGGCGCTATTTTTAAAGTAAAAATAAGATTTCTTGTGTTATTAAATTGTGACATATTGGGAGGGTTATTATTCATAATTATCGAAAAAATGTTCGCATGAATTTTCTATTTTATTAGAGTTTTTTGCTATTTTGGCGTTGACAGAGTTTATTTGAACGTTGACCGCTTGTATTATAGAACTTTTGAAACTGTCGAACAATGAGGTTAGCTGCATAAATGCTAAGTTAACTGGCGCAGGTGGGTTTATTTTAAGTATTTGTGAATAAAGGGGGAATGCGGAAGAGGAAGGACATGAAAGAGGATTCGGAATGATAGGGATTAGATTCGTAGCGTGCGCGTGAGGTGAGTGCTTCGGCGCGTTAATGTTTGTTTTTGTATAGATATTATTAATTTTCTTGTCACGGTTTATTTTGGCTGTTTCATTATACTCATTTTCTATACGGGTCATGTATTTCATATATATGCAGCCGCAATATGACGCCGGGTTGCTGGTTTGATTACAATTCACGCTGTATAAACGTAACTTATCTGTAGTTTCTTTTCGGACGGAGCATTTGCCTGGTTCGTATTGCTTGTTACATTTTACGTATGGATAGCCTAATCTGCAGTTGGTGCTGGTGAGGCCCACACGTTGACAGTTTTTACATTGGTGTAACTCTTTTTTCCTCAGTGATTCCAATCTGATCTGATATACTAGATTATTGATTTTAGTGAGATCTATAGAGTTATTCACTAGTTAGCTGCACTAGAAATAGGACACTTTCAGATTTTTTTTATTTATGTTTAATTTTGTTATTTTGTTAATTTTCACATTTGGCATACTCATATCTGTAATTTCTTTCAATATTTCTTCTGTCGAGAAATCACCGCGAATGCCTTTCAAGACTAGATTTTTCGCGATTTAGACGTGAATGTATAATGATTTATATTTTTAGTTTCTAGATAATTTTTAAACGCTTTTATTTAACTTGACTACTTTTAAATACGTCCTCAAATCTTGTGATTAAAAATTAACGTACTTCCCATTGACTTAGATGGCTGAAATTTTCAGAATATATGTATTTTGCATGACATTACATGATTCTGTAATGAAAAAAAATTGTTACAATGAAATATTTATCATATATAAGCAATATTATATAGCCGGCGCTTTACGACTAATCAGCCTCTCTTCTTTGTGCGACTATTCGTAACAGCTACTCAATTCTCTGTAAAGGCTTATACATATAGGCGTTACTGAGAAAATGTATACAAGTGTGTATGTTTTGCAAAAAACAAACTCATGTATACGCTTACGTATACATATAGGTATACAAATGTGTACGTATATGCGTGCACATTTGTATACTCATATGAATAAAATTAATAGAAAAAATGCTTTTATTCAAAGTTAAAAAAATTAATAGAAAAAAATAGAAAATAATTTAAAAATAAAACGTTTTTATTAAAAAACAAAAAATAAAAAATAAAATGTTTGATAATTCAATGGTATAATTACATTATAAATTATGTTTCAGCGTATTATTTTATTGAAATTTCATATAAAGGCGTGGAGAATATTGTATGAACATTTAGAATTATATTCTCCACGCTTTTACATAAAATTTCAATAAAATATTAGGCAGAAACATAATTTATAATGTAATCATACATTTGAAATATCAAACATTTTATTTTTTTATTTTTTGTTTTTTAATAAAAGCGTTTTTTTTATTATTTTTTTTTTTCCTATTAATTTTTTATTTTGTTGAAAATACTGAAGTTGCTCGACTAAATTACTTGATTGTTGTCGTGGTTACTACTGATCTTAAAATCATCGTTATTTAAAGAGGTTTTAAGCTGATTTATTTATTGTTTACGTTTAACCCATTAAGAAGGGGCCGAACTATCTGTCTTTGTCTAATAGCGTTTTTCATCATTTATATAAACACTATCCGGTATAACAAGAAAAAAATAGCAGCCCCGCTAGATATTAGTATAATAAGTAAATTTTGTAATAAAAATCAAATTTTTTACCGCATAGTTTTTGACTAATTAGAGACCTACTAGCAATCTAGAATATAACCTATCTTTTTTTGGTAGGTCTCTAATTAGTCAAAAACTATGCGGTAAAAAATTTGATTTTTATTACAAAATTTACTTATTATACTAATATCTAGCGGGGGCTGCTATTTTTTCTTGTTATACCGGATAGTGTTTATATAAATAATGAAAAACGCTATTAGACAGAGACAGATGGTTCGGCCCCTTCTTAAGGGGCAAACGTCCATAGTTACGACGCTTCGGTTCGACATTATGTCATTCATCCAATTCTCAATGGATTTTGACGAAACTTGGTTTTTTTATGTTTTAGGGTATGCTGTTTATAAAAATCAGCACGTTTTTTTTAAATGTACAGAAAAAAATGTATCGCCGATTTTTTTGAAAGAAGTCCAAGATTTTTTCAATTATTTTTTCAAATTTCGCTCTATCAAAAAAAAGGGACCTTAAAGTATACTCCCCAAACAATTTCTTCGCGGCATGAAACAATAATCTTTCAAACGCACTTTATTTTATTTAAAAATAATAATTAGAAAAAAATATGGTGGTTTTTGTATCGTAGTGTAATATAAAACTTCATGATTTTTTTACTCAAGAAAATATCAACTATTGGAATAGTACATTACGTAACGAATATAGAAAGGCTTTATTTACGAAATAAGAAGTTTACGGCCTGAGCCGAAGGTGAGGGTCGTAACGAGTTTCGTAAACGAGCCTTTCCATACTAGTTGCGTAGTGTATTTTTCGCCATAAGAGCCAAAAAAGAGCAACAAAATTGCGATTTTAGGGTTAGAAAGGCGAAAAAAATTTTACAAAACGAAAAGGGCTTAAAATTAATCAAGGAATACGTGTGAATTTTCTCGGATCAATTTGGAAAATTTCGGGAAATTTAAAAATTTAAATTTTCCGAAAAATTAAAAAATTTTTTATTTTTTTCTCAAAATGTTTTTTGCCCAATCCAAAGTATATTTAAGTTTGGTAGGTATTTGAATTTCAAATCTAAAAATCTTGACTTGAATACTTTTTTTGAGATTTCTATTTTATTAATTTTGATATTTTTAGAAATGTTTTTGTTTGAAAATCATATCTTACGCAATTATTTATTTGTGTAAATTACAGTCTTTGCACATGTGAAAAACGATACTCATAGCCTCTTTTGCGCTCATTTTTTTCTTGCTCAAACACGCATTATAGAGTATGACTGCATCCGCAATAGAAAACTGAATTATTCACAACAATATTGACCTAGTCCATCTTTTACTTCTAATAATAGATTGTTAAGTCCTGGCTTTACACCAGGATGGAATTAATGATTGATTATGTTGTTGTTGTTATGAGGAAAATATATTTATTTATAATATTAAATAAAAGAATAAAGTTTGATTTTAAAATGTTTAAATTGAAAGTTAAGTCTAGTGGTAGAAAAGCTCTACCAATTTTAATTGATATGAATCGTTCTCACAATTAAATATACTTGAATTGAAAGAAATATAGATTAAAATATAATTATAAGAATCTTACCTTGATTCAGCTAAGTAGATACAGGCAGACAGTAAATAAGTATACTTGATTTAATATTTTAATTATAGAGATTTTATTTGCTACTTTTATAATAAACTGAATATAGTGCAATTTAATATATTGCGCGAATAATTGTATAATTTTATAGTGCGAGAAATATAGTTGTAACAATTGTATCTTTTCGAAATGCTTGTAGAAGTTTTTTTGATCAAGTGCTTTTGAAAAGGTGCCTGCTTTAAAGTGCGCCTTTTTCCTGATTTGATCTGACTTTTTATATTGATGATCCCTGCCTTGTTTAAGAATTTGAATTGGTGACAACCGATGGAGCAATGCTTATTATGCATTTTGACTCTTATTGAATGATATGGTTAACGAGGTAAATCTGGTTCATGTAGTCTTCGTAATTGTACTTATTTTGTTAATTCTGAAAATCGTATTGCACTTGGTTTCTTAACAAATGACTTACTTTTACAATATACTTGCTGAGGTAAATTAGCTGATTTATCAATAACTGCATATTTTTGGAATGATAAATTTTGAAATGAAAGATACGTCGTGACGTAACAAGGTAATAAAGTACTACTCCACACAGCATAGAAGATTTTATTGGAATGATTCGAAATATTCCATTGGAATATTTTAATGAAATCTTCCATACAGATTCTAAGAAGTCTACACGGAATATTTCAAAATATTCCACTGGAAACTTACACTGAAAGCTTCCAGGAATATTTCAAGAATATTTCAAAGGAATGTTCAAAAACTTTATCGAAATATTCCGTGAAATATTCACGGAAGATTTCTGGAATATTTCATGAAATATTACATGTAATGTTTATGAAATATTCTAGTAGAATATTTCATGGAAGATTCCATAAAGATTATATAAACATTCCGCTAGAAGATTCTGAAAAACTTTAAAATCGTACAGCTGAATATTTCGTAAAAGATTTCAGGAAGATTCCATAAACATTTCGCTGGGAGATTCCGAAAAACGTTAAAATCGTGCAGCGGAATATTACATAAATTTTACAATAATATTCCACAAAATAATTAACAGAAAGATTTAAGTGATCCTCCAGTGGAATATTGCATGAAAACTTTCTGGAAGATTCCATAAACATTTCGCTGAAAGATTCCGAAAAACTTTAAAATCATACAGCGGAATATTACATAAATCTTCCAGAAGTTTTCCACGAAATATTTCACAGAAAGATTTAAGTAATCTTCCAGTGGAATATTGCATGAAAGATTCTGAAAGGATTCCATGAAGTTTTCGTTGGAAGGTTGCGCGGAACGTTACGGGAGATTCCCAGTGACTCCGATAGGGGTACGTTTATTAAATGGGAGTTTTATCCCCAAGCGGTTGGAAGATATCTAACTTACTATATAAGCGGAAGCGTTGGCGTTTTTTTGTGTACAGTCGAAGCGAATGTGTAAATGCGATTTTATAACTAAATGTCAATGTTTATGTATGCGTATATGTATTGATGTATAAGTATAATATGTTATTATATAATATATATACTATCCCCTCATAGTATTTCACAAGCTTTCATGAAATATTTTAAAAATATTTCGTGGTACATCTGAAATTCTGAATCTTTTATCGAAATCTTCCAAAAATCTTCCAAGAACATTTCATGAAAGATGTGAGATTACCAAAACTTGCCATTGAAATATTCTTGAAATCTTTTAAGAATATTTCATGGAATATTTCAATGTGAGAAGAATCAAGGGCATACGAATATTAGAGGGATGTTTCATGGAAGATTCCTGAAATATTTCAAATCTTCCGTGCCAATATTCTGCGAATCTTCCATAAATATTCCATGTTGTGTAGGACAGTACTGATCATGCAAGTCAACACCTCCTGTAAAAAAATTGTAAAGTGAAAACAGAAGTAGCATAAAAATCTCAGTTCTCATTTTTTTTTCTTTGGAGTAGCGTTTTACTTCTTTTGTTGGTGTCACACCAACTGTAGTTGAAACAATCAAGACTTCTTTAGAATCTACAACGGTAACAAAGTTCATTTTTTCATGTTAAACTTTAAAAGTTCCTCGAGAAACTTTTTTATCGATTTTATTGAAATACGATCTTTCCTAATTACTCCAGTAGCTCGTAAGTCAAGCTTTTGTAAATAAACTAGTAAGTCTGGATTTGGGTAGCAATTATCTAACCAAAGATGATATTTTTCAATTTTTTTTTCTTAAAGTTGACGAGAGTAAAGCTTTGCTCATAGATAAAACAGCTTGGCTTCCTAGAGTAATATTTGACAATTCAGCATTATAAGTGCCTTTTCCGCAGTATATGTCACAGTCAAACAGGTATTCATGCAAACCATAAATTTCAAACTCTTTTATACCCCATCGAGTTAGTATGTTTTTTATTAATTGTTTTATCAGTAATTTACCAAAAAATTTAGTCATCATCTCATCTCTTGATAATCCTGTCCAAGAAAAGTCAAGCGATAAAAATATTGATTTTTCATTTAATTTTTAAAATCTTTATTAAAGACATCAGTAATCTAACTACATGGCACTCGAGCAACTTATTTTTAGACCAATAACCTTTTTCAGATGTTCTTTTATCAAAAGCAGAAAGAATAATAATGGCAACAAAATTATCTAGTTCTTCCAGTGTTATATCTAAACCGTAAAGTTTTGAAGCTTGAATGATGTATTATTTTATATTTTTACAAAAGAACATTTTAAAAAATTCAACAGGAGTACTATTAGCAATAATTTTACGATCCATATATTTTAACAAATATTCATTAGTTGGAATCTCGCTATATTTTTTTTTATCTGTCCAATCATATACCTGATTTTCTTCCAAACTTTTTGGGGTGTCAAAGTAACTTTATTTAGTTTGATGGTAAGATAACAATTTTTCAATTATTTCTTGAACATTATTTTTGTTATCAGTGTCTTCATTTTCATCATCATCGTCATCATCTTTGTCACTATCGTGACCACAACATCTACCGAATCATCATTTTGAGACACTTCACAAGATTCACTTGTAAATGCAATTTGTTTTTTATTTTTATTACACCTTCTTTCAGGTAACTTTTAAAATTTTTATAAACTTTTTAAAATATATTTAATGAGTTGCATTTTAAGTTTAAAGTAAATCCAATAAAAATTGAAGAAGTTAAGATATACTGCTCCAAATGTCCGTATTAGTGTCATTTAAAAATAAAACTGGCGTCGCAGTTTCTAGGATTGGTTGACAAAAGTAAAACCAACGAAGATAGACGCTTATAGAAGCGTACTTTAAATGGGCGGACAGGGGCTCAAAATCTAAAGCTTATGTCCTCCAGCCGCGTGGTGGCGCTACTAAAATGCCATGTATTTCTATATCTATTACGTAGATATTTAGTTTAGTACGCTTCTATAAGCGTCTATCTTCATTGGTAAAACTTTTTCATGAAGAATACAGGGTGTCCCATTTTAAACAAAGTATTTAGATAGCTCTGTAGGATGCCTCCAATTAAAAAACTTCCAAAACGAAAGTTGTAGGATTCGAAGGGGGCAAACTGATAGTAATCTTGACGTTGACTTTCAGGTCTAGGATTAAGGCAATATGAAGATCTAATAGATTTTTTTAGTTAGAAACTATTACTTTTAACTTCGCAAATGAAATGAGCAGAAAACTTTACGTTCAGATATGACTTCAAGTCAAGGTCACCATCAGTTGGCTTTCTCCGAATCATAGAAATTTTGTATTAAATGTTTTTTTTTTCTAGTTTGCAAAGTTTTTAGGTTCACAAGATATTCATCACCCAGCCAATGAAGCCAAGGTGGGAACGTCCAGCCGATCAAGGCGAAACATTGACTACCTATCGAATGAAAGCAAGTTATTAACTAGACAGCCAATGGAGGCAATGTGAAAATGTCCAGCCGATCAAGGGAAGACATTGACTATCCAGTTAATCAAAGACGGGCATTGATTTCCCAACTAATAAAAGCAAGGTAAGAACGTCCAACAGATTAAGGCAAACCATTGACTATTAAGCTAATTAAAACAAGGTATTGCTTATTCAGCCAATGAAGGTAAGGTGGAAACGTCCAGCCAATCAGGGCAAGATATTGACTACCCAACTAATAAAGGCAAGGTATTGATTACCCAGCTGATGGAGGCAAGGGTGAGAATGCCCAGGACAAGATTTTAACACAAACATTTATCTTATCAGGTATTTAAAAATACCTCCGTTTAAGTTTATGCAATGTTGAATTCTATGTTCAAAGTATTCAACTGTGGATAACAGAATGCGACGCATAATGATCCCACAAGCTTGTGTAATGCGTTGCATTGTACCTTGCCGTGACGTTAGTTGCTGTGCATAAACATTTTTTAAGTGATCCTATTAAAAAAATCTGGACTTGTCGGATTCAATGATGTTGGACACCACTCAGTGATGTTACCACTAATTCCTATTCCACCATCTTATTGTAGTTATAAACTTTGTCTTGTTCCTAAGTCCTGATTCACCAATGATTCAGGTAAATTAATCTGTAGGAAATGAAGAAATGCTGCACCATTGACATTCCCATAAAAAATAAGGGTCTATAATATAACCATTCACTATGCCACACCAAACAACAAGGCTCAATCTATGCTGATTGTCAAAATGGCATACTTAATATGGGTTGCGACGAGTATACATACCCGCGCATTTAAATTTCCCGCCTAACGGCCAGCTACGATAGAACAGTAGTTCTGAGCTCAGCCGCCAGGTGGCAACTTCAAACGTCGTTGCACGCATCGGGAAAAATGAGGCCGGAGTATATAAGAGGCCGAGAAGCACAGCTAAGCAGAGCAGTGCAGACTACGGTCTCCTCTCTCTCTTTACCTTAGTGAGCACGCTAGGCTAAGAGAGAGTGGGACAAGTAGTAGCTGGGTGCCTTCTCTTGTAGAAGGACTAGCTTCTCTCTCTTGCACATGGGGATAGGCCGAGTGAGCACGCTGGTCTAAACTCTAGTGCATATGCTGGCAGTGTTAGAGATACGTCGAGTGAGCACGCTGGCGTAGATCTACCTGCCTAGAGCACACTAGCTATTTTTGCCGCCGCCGCAATGCCGAACTTGCGCCGTTGAATTTAAGGGTGACGTCCACCCATAGTATTATATTCTATTTCACATTCTCGCCGCTGGCTTAATTAAGGGTCTGGTTAACCCGTAGCCGTCGCGTCCGCCGCCGCGTGATTATGGAATATATTAAGGGTGTCGTCCACCTAATTATTCAATTCGTATTAGTTTAAAGGACTCCGTCCGGCCGCGCATAAATGTTAGACATTAGAATAAGTTAAGGGTGTCGTCCACCCAATATATATTTTTGTTAGTTTAAAGGACTCCGTCCGACCGCGTGTAAATACCACACTTTAGAATAAGTTAAGGGTGTCGTCCACCCAATACATTTTTATTAATTAGAGGACTCCGTCCGCCCGCCGCGTAGTTACAAAGATATTAGAATAAGTTAAGGGTGTCGGCCACCCATTGTCTTTACGTCACTTAAAGGTCCCGCATGCCTATAGAGATTTGTAACTCAAATAATTAAGGGAGCCGGCTACCCACCGTCAATATGATTATCATTACCGTAGTATTAAGTATAGCGTTACTAGATGCCGCCGCCTAGTTATATTATAATTATTTAATTATTAATTATTTATCTCTTTTGTTTTTGCACATTGTTGCAGGTAAAAGCCGCCGGTATAAATTAAACCGTCCAGGCCGTAGAATCTTTAGTTAAAGTAAACTGTAATTCAGATTCTTTAAAGATTATTGATTAATTGATTTCACTTATTAAATAGCCGTCAAGTGGCCGATTTAATTATCTTTTGTACATTACATTCCGTTAAGGTTAGGTTAATTATTTGCATTATATAAGATCATTAGGTTTAGCTTTGATTTATACATTATTATTAATTCATATTTGTAATCGTCGTTGTAAATGAGTTTTTATGAGTACAATAAAGCCAAAGTACTCCATAGCATAACCAAACGTGTTAAACCCGGTTACTTTCCTTTACTTTCCGCCGTCCGATCCCTCCAACTCCTGCCGATCTTACCCTGGTAACTCACTGAAGCGTCTGGCAACAGGAGTTACACGTATTTCCCCCTCCCGAAAGGGAAAAACGTTACAGGGTCATGGATAGACCAATAATGGCTATTATGCCCATTGAGTTGCATGTCACCATGTAATATAGCCTTATCTGAAAACATTAAGTATCTAAAGAATTTAGGATCTTCACGGATTCTCGCTTATGCTTAATTGTACAAGTTTAATATGAAGCAGAAATCATTGAACGATCTGTGAAGATGCAAAATTCTGCTGGCTGTGGATCTCGGTATTCCAGTACATCTCTGAATATCACGCAAAAAAATATGATGATCCAAATCAACCATTGCCTAAACGTCGAGAATTCGTGGGTCATTATAATTTGGTACCATAATGCGACGATGGTTTCTACGTATCAGTGGTCGATGTCTCTCTCATTGCTCTCCAAATTCTCACTTGGTTTGAGGAATGAAGCTTTCCTGAATAACTATGGCGGCAGCAACTTGTCATAGCATGATATCGGCCTTGACATGCCTTAAGAAATAATAGAATATCAACGATCTTATTTTTCAAATGATTCGGCATATTTGGTCCCTACGAGTTGACAGCTACTAAAAAAGTTTTACGTTAATTATCCTGGAAAATATAATTTGGGAAAAGACTGTTCACGAGTACCCTTTCTCATAAGTAATACTAGGGAAGTGTTATTCGCCGATTTGGCAAAAATTTAGTAGGCTTATTTTAAATCATGCCAGAAACAAAAATAAAAATTTATGTTAGCTCAAATAGATATTTAATATTGATTTTGCACAAACATGCTGTAACTTGACTTTTCTTATTAAGGCTTAAATAAATCAATTTCTCACTATTTTTTAACAATCTGCCTGGCTGAAAAAGATACTGAAAATAATTACTTTCCATCTACAGTTTGTTCTTTTCAAAAAAAATTATTTTTTATCTTCAGTTTGTTCTTTTCGGAAAAAAATTCTTTTAACAAGATCTCTTGGCTTCGCAACTATACATCGACGTGCCGTACGAAAACTATCACTCCTGAACTATTTGCGACGAAAAGTATTAAATTTCAATGTATGTTGACGAAAACTATTATTCAAATTTTTATGTAAACGAAGACTATCACTCCTGAAAGATTTGTGACAAAAAGAATTAAACTTCAATGTATGTTGACAAAAACTATTATTTCAATTTTCATGTAAACAAAGACTATCACTCGTGAACGATTGCTATCTAATAGATTGAAGAATTGAACTTTAATCTATAAGATGAATTTTATTAATTTATTAGATTGAAGTTCAATTCTTTTTGTCGCGAATCGTTCAGGGGTGATAGTCTTCGTTTACATAAAAATTAAAATAATAGTTTTCGTCGTATATGGTGAAAATTATTGTCTTAAGGTAATAGTCTTCGAAAGCAACGTCGACATATGTAGTGTGGTATTATTTGATATGGTCATAGGATAAAGCACCCAACTGTAGTGTTAGGCGAAGTAATCACTGATCAGCCAACCTAACCGTGATGTCAAATTTCGTTGTTGTTATCAGGTTGTTAGGTTCAACTCAATCATTAAATTAAGTGGTTATTGATTTAGCTGCCTAATTGTGGTGTCACGTCTATTATCAAGAGATAGGAGTACTTGAAAGAAAATGTTCTCAACAAAACTCATGCATTTTCTGGCGAGGAATACGAATCTGTAATAAAATAAATATATAATATAATATAATAAATATGTTTATAGGTTTTTATTGAAAAAACTGAAGCTTACTTCAATTTGACCTTAAAAATTAATCTCAAGTACATAATCAAGGTCATGGTCAATATCTAAATCAATTAACGAATCCGAACATTTCGAAAACTTTGTTGAATAGTAAAAAAACATTAAATACAAAATTTGTATGATTCAGAGGGGGAAAATTAAGGAGCGGCCGTATAGTTCTGTCCTTGTCTAATCTAAATTTTCGTTATAATCATTAAACTAAATATTTTTATACAAAAGTAAGGGCAGAGCCCAATAGATTTAAGGATGAACAGACGATTCTATTCTATGAAAAAATATAAAATTTTCATTAGTTTTCGAGTGAAGTCTGAAACGAAAAAAGAGTTTAACACTTCAATCAAATTTAACTCTTTTGCCGTTTCAGACTTCACTCGAAAACTAATGAAAATTTTATATTTTTTCATAGAATAGAATCATCTGCTCATCCCTAAATCTATTGGGCTCTGCCTTTACTTTTGTATAAAAATATTTAATTTAGTCATAATAACGAAAATTTAGATTAGACAAGGACAGAACTATACGGCTTCCTCTTAATGGTGACTTTGACCCAAGGTCATATCTGAACGTACCATTTTTCGCTCTTTCAGGATATAAAGTCAAAAATAGGGAACCTATTTTGAAAAAATCAATTGAACCTTCAAATTACTTTGATCCTTGGCCTCAAGGTCATGATCAAGGTTACCATCAGTTGGCCCCCTTTGCACCTCACCACTTTTGTATTTAATTGGAGGCTAAATTACAGAGTTATCCAAGTAGTTTGTTCAAAGTGGAACTTATACCTCTATAGAACTTATAAATGTTTATTTCATTCCTATGACTCTTTTTAATTTAAAAAATGATTTTAAATATAGTTTATTTATATAGAAATTAATCTTTTTTAAGGAGGCTCTCGCGCGCAAGACCGCACCCAATCATGGCCCCGCAAAAAGGAACAAAATATTTTTGTATTATAAATAATTTTTATAAAAAGTGTAAATAATTTATTATTGTAGTTGCAACTTCAATTATATTTAATTATATATAGATAATATCTATTATTTACGAATAATAATGTTCTGATCGTATTAATTGTAATAAATTTTTAAAAAATTTTTTTATTTTATTAATAACATGTAATTTTTGACAATTTGAATTCATAATGAAAAAATCTATAATTTTTGTTTTTGATTCATAAAAAACTACTTACCTATTACTGACAAGGAGAGTGCATTACATTTGGGTCCAGGATTTTCTTCGAACTTTAGGATATTTTTTCTTACATAAAATCATGAAAAAAGCCGCGTCCATTTGGTCCAACGCTCGATTTTTTTCGAGTTATGAGTAGTTTTATCTGTTTCGCTAAAGAATTTGCATTCGCTTTATAGTTTTACAGTTTTCGAACTACTTATTCCATAAGGTTTTTACTCATTGCATATTAAAATTGAGATTAAAACTTTTCAGTTAAAAAAAACGAGTCCAAAAAGCTCAAGTTGTTCAAAAGTTATGAAGGGAAAAAAATTAAAATGAAATTCAGACTAAAATACAGCATTCATTTTCTATACATATTTTCAGCTCAATGTTTGCGCTATTTTTATTCCCTTATAACTTTTAAACATCTTGAACTTTCAGAACACGTTTTTTTTAATCGAAAGGTTTTAATCGTAACTTTAATATGCAATTAGTAGAGACCTTATAGAATAAGTAGTTCAAAAACAACTATAAAGTAGATGCAAATTTTTAATAAAACAGACAAAACTGCTCATAACTTGAAAAAAATCGAGCGTTGGACCGAACGGACGCGGCTTTTTTTATGATTTTATGTAAGAAAAAATATCCTTAAGTTAGAAGGAAATCAAAGACCCAAATGCAATGTACTCTCTATGTGAGTTATAAGCATAAATGTTATCTTTCCCATAAATGCCCATGTTAAATTTTCAAATTTTTATGTTTTTTTTCTCTTTTATTTGGCCAATAACCTTATATTTTGCAAATTTTTATGAAATACTCGTAATTTATACTTTTCTTGGTATTATTTTACAAAATATCCTTATTAGAACTGGTTGGTGCACCGATCCTCTTTAATTGTAAATAAAATAATGTATTAAATTTCTGTGAATAATGATATTTATGTTACAAAAATACAATCATATTTTAATTCCATAAGGAAGAAAAAGAGGGAAAAAGTAAGCTGCTAGTTACTACTTACTTTCTTTATTCATTCTAATATGTATTGTACATGTAGTATTTATATACTATATCTGCGCCAAAGAATATAGACATATATAGAAGAGTAGATACGTACAAGATTTTGAGGCAAATTATCCCCCTAGCTTTTACATTGTTAGTATATCTATGTATTGGTACTATATAGATATACAGGCTGTGTATAAGCTAAGGGGGATAGATTCTTAAAGTTGCCTCACTTTTCTTACTCGCTTCATATATGTCTATATTCGTTGTCTGCACGTTTGAAATTAAGTCAGAACTTTTTATTTATATAAACGGTCGCGAAATCAATTCACTACCGTATAATTTTTTTAAGTCTCTTATGGGAGCTGTATATCGTCGATAAAAAAATTTCACTAAAAAAATTTTTGTTTAGATTTTCATATATGTAATAAACTTTGAAACTAGAATTATTGTTATAGTTCATTATAAAACAAATTTAATGCACTAGATGTAATTCGCATTTAAATATATGCCTCTCTTTAAATTATTATACCGGTGATTCTTAATAAAAGTGTAGAGTCATGTCTAAGCTAAATATCTACAAGATAGTCACGAATAAATTTTTTTGGTTAAGAATAATGTAATAAAATTGTATGATTTTATTTACGCAGATATAGTGATTCAACTTTTAAAAAATCTAAACCTGTATCGATAACTTTTACGGAAAGTATTACAGACAGAAGTACAAAAGATATTACATACGTTAATGCATATTTAATCACATAAAAAGATACAGATATATTTCCACGACTGCTGTGATGTTTTCGTAATTCAAATAAAGTGCAAGAACACACATCTGTAATATTAAAGTACAAGGTAAGAATTAGGGTGAAATCAGATGGAGCGAAAAATAGGCGACGGAACGTCACAGAACCTCAATTCCGCATCTTTGTATTCCGCCAACGGAGTAAAGACGACGTAATAGACGACATCAATTTTTATTTTGTTTAAAAAAATTATTAGTGCTTCAATAACCTCACGTAATATTTTTAATTTGCTTTCCATAGCTGTACTTTTAATTTCAATCAAACTTTTAAATTCTATTTTGGTTAACTATTTGTTTAAACAATTTCAAAAAGTCTGTGACGCTTCTATTATCCCGTCAAATTTGTTTCCCTATATTCACATGAAGCGGAATAGAAGTTCTGTGACGTTGATTAGCAATTTTATAATTAAAAAATAATGATGTTAATTGAAATATTTGGTTATAATAACAAACTATATTTTATTTTTATAAAAAAAGAATCTCATTAAAATAACAATAGGTGATTATTTCCAACTTTTTTAACATTTTTGTTGTTAATTTAAAATTCGCGGATACATTTGTATGCTATTTTTAACAATTTTTCAGCTACATTCCGCGCCATGTGAATATAGGGAAAAAATTTGACGGAAAACAAAGCGACGGAATAAATGTTTTGTGACGTTCCGTCGTCTATTTTCCGCTCCATCTGATTTTACCCTTACTCTACTACTTATAAGACTATTACTCCCATAACACTGTCTGTATTATTAACATTAAACAATATAGAAGGTAACAAAGAAAAAATAAAATGATTCTGCACTAAACACTGCCATATACAGTGCGTCTCATAATTATAGAAACACTCAATCGTCATATGTCATAAGTACTTTATGTGTTGCAAAAAGGTGTATATCTCGGTAAAACTTGTTTTTATATCTTATAAATGAATAACTCTGATGAACTCTGTTGGTATAAGACTTTATAAGGCATAAAAATAATATATTCATTAACTTTATTTCAAAAAATAAGGAATAATTACAATTTTTGCCGTCCCATAACTATAGAAACATTTTCGAAAATTTCAATTATTTCCGGTGTAAAAGGTTGATAATTAGATTAAATATTATATATACTTGTAACTTTTTGTTACAAGTATCTCACCTGTTATAATGTGATCAGCTGATTACTTGCTCTAGCCGCTCAGAACTTGTACTCCAATTACAAAATTAAATGTAATGAACAACTGGGCAATTGCTTTTGTTAATACAAAAGCGTGCAAATTTCCAGTCGTATATAAAATGAATCAAGTGTATGATATGTAAGATAGGGTACTCAGGCGTGGTAAACTTTTACTACACCAGACCAAAATAAATAACAATAAAACTTTATTTGAAAGGAAAAATAAATAACTTAATTTATTGAGAGAGCTCCTCAACCCGTTGCTTTTCTTCGGCTTCGCGTTTACGGCGCGCCGTTCGTTCAGCCCTCCATTCAGTTATGTGGGACACCTCTTATTTCCATAACGCGACACGTTCTTTGAATTCATATGAAAATGTTGTGGCGTCCTGATGTTGTATGTGGAAACTGTCCCACATCTTGAACGCATGGTCACGTTCGCGTTCTGCGGCCACTTTGGCTTCGCGAGCACGCATGAGGGCTGATCTCACTAGTTGCCACTTCGCGTCTACCGACTCCTTCGATGTTGTTGTGGTCGATGACTCTGATGGTCCAGATCTTCGCAGATGAGGTATTGGCTGCGGTTCCTCTTCTGCCTGGCTTTGTTCAGGCCGTAGCGATGCCGATGGTCCAGGGGTTTGCTGATCATCAAGCTTGCCTGGTGTTGGTAAGGGGATTGGGTTGCTTCCCGGTGTTGTTTGGGGTACTGGATTATCCTTCCAACCCATCCCATTTGTCTTAAAGGCGTCGATATCATTGACCTCCTCGATGATCAGCAGAGGCCCACTCATGCGTTTTGCCTCCGCTGCTTCTTCGACCTCCTGCTCTCTTGCCATGAATATTGCCATGGCGCGGAAGGCATTAGTGATAATTAACCACATCCGCTTAGCATAATCGGACGGGTCATCCTGCATGAACAGGTCCTCGAGTCTCAAGATGTCCTTCATTGAGAACGTAACGGTCGGAGTCTGGTTTATCTGAAACAAACAAATGGGGTACGGCTCACATGTGGTGCTAGTTAGTATCTATGTGTTTTACTTCGCGTTTTTTCGCGGTGAATCAATATTTTGCACGACAGCCGGCGTTTTATTGGCTGAACCTTTCGGTCGCCCGCGTTTTCGAGGCGTCGGGGTTTCCGTGGAATTAACCAAGATTCGAGGCTTAAATCCTATATTTGGTCTCTTTACCAAATGTACAGCCTTCCTTGGTCTACCCCTTTCCCTTCTTCTACGTTTACTCTCGCTCAATTCTGCTCGCTCGCACTGTGGCACTGGCGGTGTGCCCACGCTCGCTTGCTCCTTGTCTGGAGCCGCATCGTTGGCGCTGGGTGGGTCGCACGTCACCCGTTCCTCCATCGTTGGTTGCAGATCTTCTTCGTCATCTTTCGGTTGTTTACCGGGAACGTATTCCTTCAAATGCTCAGAATGGATATTTTCATCGATCATACCCTCAACATTCAACAAGTTGTAAACATTTAGGCCTTTAGCTTCAGTAATTACGTATGGTCTGGCGTATTTTGGTGATAACTTTGCAGCAATCCCTTCTGTTGCTGAAGAGATGACCTTATTCCTCTTCCAGACCAAATCTCCTACTTTGAAAGTATAAGATCTTTTTTTCGCATCGTAATACCGAGCTTGCCTGACTTGCTGGGCTTTAGCGCGGTCAGCAGCATGTTCAAACAAACGTGGTAGATTTTCCATTCTTTCTTTCCACGCTTGTCTGGCTTCATTCGTCATTTCTTCTGCTGCTGCCAGCTCTTGTTGTCTTTTAGCCGAGCCAGGTGGCTTAGGCTGCCTGCCATAGTTCAACATCGCGGGACTTATGCCTGTAGAGCTTTGTGTCACCATATTCAGCGCAAACACGATCTCTGGCAAGTTTTCATCCCACGAACTATGTTTTTCGTGGATGTAGGACACTATCATTGTTTTTATTGTCCTGTTCACCCTCTCCACAGGGTTTGCCTGGGGATGATACGGTGGTGTAGTCAAATGATGCGCTCCCGCGTTTATTAAAAACTCATCTACGAACCTGTTCTTAAATTCAGACCCATCGTCTGAAAGGAAGACTTCCGGTGATCCAAATCGTGTTAGGACTCTGTCTCTAAATGTTCTGATTATGTTTTTGGCGTTTGCTTGTCGGATTGGAATACACTCTATCCATCTTGTAAATAGATCTTAAAAGATGAGAATGTATTCAAATCCGCTTTTACTTCTAGGTAGTGAACCGGTGATATCTCTAGCCACGACTTGCCAAAGTTCTTCAATGGTTATACGTCCCATGAAGCCCATTGGAACTCTTTGTTCCACCTTGCATTGCTGGCATATGACGCACGATCTGACATATTTTTTTATGTCAGAATACATACGTGGCCAAAAATAATATCTGGTCACTCTATCATATGTTTTCTCGCGTCCCAGATGTCCAGCTGTTGGGTCGTCATGGCATTCTCGTAAGGTGGCGACTTTATAGTCGTTTGGAACTACTAACTTCCAGGTGTCTTAATCATCCAGTACTTCTTCTATTTCTGGATCTGGACGATAGTAGTACAGATTGCCACCTACGATTTTCCATTTTGGATATTCAGTTGGTTTGTCCACCACCTCTTGATACATACCTTTATACCAAGGATTTTCTGTCCCTCATGACCAAGTTATTGATCCTACGGACGCCTCATCATCCTCGTACATACGTGATAATGCATCTGGCATGAGATTGAGGCTGCCTTTTCTGTGTTCAACTTCGAAACTATGAGCTTGAAGTTCCAATGCCCATATAGCTAGTTCTTCATTGAACACAACCATCTTAAGCTGCTGTGGTCGGTTATTATTTTGAAGTGATAACCTTCAATATATGGGCGAAACTTTCTTACGGCCCATACCACAGCAAGGCATTCTCTCTCAGTGACACTGTAATTTCTCTCGGCAGTTGATAACGTTCGACTTGCAAATTCTAACACTCTTTCCTCATTGTTGACTATCTGTATCAATACTGCACCTAATCCAGTGTCACTAGCATCCATTTGGATCACATAGTTTCCATCGCGGTTTGGTCTTTGAAGCACAGTAGCAGTAGCTATCATTGCTTTTAAGCTTGTGAAAGCTTGTTGCTGCTCCTCTTGCCAATCATACCTCTGACCTTTCTTTGTCAGACGTGTTAGAGGCTCTGCTACCGTAGCAAAATCTTTCATGAATTTACGGTACTATAAAGCCATTCCTAGAAATCGTCTGAGTTGTTTCAGATTCTTAGGTGCTGGATAGTTAGTAACCGGCTCAATCTCATCCGGGTCCAGTTTAACCCCATCTCTATTTACTAACACGCCGAGGTATTTGACTTCTGGTTGACAAAATACACTTTTCTGTTTATTTATTGTCAAACCAGCCTCATTTATGTGCTTCAATACAAGTTCTACATATTTCTTATGCTCTTCAAACGTCTCTGTGACGATTATTATGTCGTCAAGATACGAGAAGGCATAAGGATCGAGATCTGGTCCAATTACAGTATCAATTAATCGCTGAAAGGATGCGCCAGCGTAGGTTAAGCCATAAGGCATCCTTATGAATTGAAATAGACCCAATCCTGGTACTGTAAATGTAGATACCGGTCTCGATTCCTTTTTCAGAGGTATCTGGTGGTAAGCGCTATTCATGTCCAGCGTAGATATATATTTAGCCTTTCTTAAATGACGTAAGATATCCTGCATATATGGTAAAGGATATGCATCAGGCTTAGACACTGCGTTGACCTTTCTATAATCTACGCAAAAGCGATAAGATCCATTGCTCTTACGTACCATTACCACTGGACTCGACCACCCGCTTGTTGACGGCTCTATTATGCCCTGTTCAAGCATTTCTTTTACTTGCCGGTGCATTTCTTCCAATATTTCATCCGATACTGGGTAAAATTTTTGCTTAATGGACCTTGCTGATCTTACATTAATTTCGTGTTCCACAAGATTTGTTAACCCAACAGGTAGTTTCTTATTGTTGGTCAGGCTCTTTTCGATTAACTGATCGAGCTCCTGTCGCTCCTGATCAGTTATGTCCGCAATGCCTACAGATGCCATTACTGAGGTATTCATGGATATGCTAGCAACTTTTAATTCGATATAAGTGTTAGCATCCTTTATGTATAGCCTGTCAGTATCAGGATCTAGAACTGTTCTGAACATACGTGTGAAGTTTACTTCAACGTAACAGTCTTTACCTAGATCTGACATAATGACGACCTTTACATCCTTAGTAATGCCAGCTACTGTAAATGGTAGCATAACATAACCAGCTAATGTCAATTTCCTACCATCAGCTACTCGAGCCTGACCTGAACCAGCAGGAAGGAGTTGTCTGTTGAGTGTTGAGGCTATCTGTAAACCCACAGCACCCATTACTGTGCACGAGGCACCAGGGTCATATAAGGCCCTAAGTCGGAATTCACCGACTGTTACCTTCAACCACCAACGAGTTTCCTCTGTAACTTCCTTTGTTGATCGTTTTGCTCCTTCTGCGGTTCACCTGTCGACACCGATTCACTTTGCTGCTTCACATCTATAGCCTGAATCGTAGGTTCTTCTTCTGACCCCTGCCTCGGCTCTGGGACCTTAGGTGGTCCGGGAGCAGTTGAGATCCCGCTTAACCGTTCCCTTTCTCGTTTCCCGAACACGTTGAACAGTATCTTAGCGAATAACCAAGCATGCCGCATTTACTACACTTTAATAGTCCCGACGGTATGAAATTTCTCCGTCTGAGACTACCATTTCTTCCACCATTATTGAAACTCTTCTTTTTAGAGTTAGGGCTGCCAGGTTTCGAATCCTATTCATTCGTCTGCCCTTTCTGCATATTTGCGGTTTGCTTATTCGTCTTCTGAGGATCAACTTGCCTATTTGATTGCTGTTGAGGCAGATTCTTTTTGAACTCTTTAAACTTCTCATCTAAAAGTTTAGCAAAAGAGTTTAAAAAGTCCTAAGGTATTGTACTCTCCGGCTTTGTGTTGACCGATGCCACCTTTGGTTTGTTGACTTTGACATCAATTGGTGATATGCATGCCATCTCTGGCAACAAACTTGCCTCTGGTGGTGGTGGTGGTCGATAGCTTCTCTCATATTCAAAAGTCTGCTTTGCTTCTCGAGCTTGATCGAGAAGCTCCTCTATCGACGCCACCTCTGCTCGTTTTACCTGTCGCTGCAGGTCTGGCAATATATTACAGTGGAGCCAGTCTAATTGTCTACCAATACTTGATATTGGTGACATCTTTCTCATGATGGCTACTAGACACGTAATATAGTCTCTTACTGCCTCGTTTCTGCCCTGTGTTCTCTGATTGGCTTCAGAGACGAGGCTTTGTTGGTACCTTCTACTAGTACCATACCATCGTTTTGCCGAGGCGACAAATTGGGCCCAGGACTGCCATTTGTCCTTTTCATTGCGATACAATGTCGCTGCAGTCCCAGTAAATAATTCTGACAGAGAAGAGAGAACTCCTTCTTCTGTTAGATTTGCCAGAGCTCGACAATCTTCTACTCTAGCAAGAAAAACGTCTATGCTCTGGCTTTTGTCACAGACGAATTTCACGTTCCATTTCCGGACTATATTGCCTACGTCTCTATTGGACCATCCAGTATTATTTCTTATTGTATTCTGGGTACTGGATAGGTTAGACGGGCGTCCTCGTCCCTCCTCTCGCTGATTGGTTAGTAGTGGGAACTGCTTACCCGGTGTAGAACTGTCTCTAGTTCTTCGTGGAGGAGGACTATTCACAGCTAACGGATTGTGTGTGTCGTTAACTGTACGATTCGTCCGGGAAATGTACGGTTCTAGCAGCCCGTCCATCGCTATTTTCGATGTGGGTGCTTGATGCTCTTCCTTGCATCTCGAGCCGATCCACTTTTCTGCTCATCTCTACATACTTGTCTCTTATTTCAGCAATGCATGTTCTCATTTCTGACATGCATTGTGCGAACTCTAAGGGTATTTCAAATATCTTACCCGTAGAATCCGCCATGGAGATAGTATCCTTTGCTGCAGAAGTTTGTGTTCCTGACGTGGTTGCTGCGCTGGCCGAAGAAGATTGCGCATCTGTTATCTTCTCCTTGTTGACCGTGAGAGGTTGCGTATGCTCTGTGGTCTCTTTGTTGACTATAGAAGGTTGCTGTTGGTCTTCCTTTCGAGTGACATTCGCCCTCTCGATCATGACCATTGTCTTTTGCAGGTTCTCTTTGACCACCTGGTCCCCGCTTATCGCCTGAAGTGGATGTACTTCAGACTCATAATGTTCAGTCTGTAGTATCCTGGTTATCGTACAATCACGATTCTCCGCCCTTCTATGCATCGCTTCCCGCGTATTAACGTCCGGAGTGAAATCTTCCGGATCATAATTACCGGAAAACCACTTCAATATCCGGTCAGCGCGACGCAATCTGCTGCCAGTACCCAGCAGTTCTAAATTTTTGATTGCGTCAGTCAATTCTGCCTCGTTAATTGACCACAACCACGTCTCAATCGCATCAATCGTTGTGTCAGACATTTTGCTTTCCTGAGTGTTGAGACTGTTTATACGCTTTTATCGCTTAGTCCAATAAATAATATTAAAATGTTATTTAAACAGTCTCAACCACTTCTTGTGTGCACAAGTTTTCGTTATCAAATCTGCTCTTTATTTATCGCTCTTATTGAGCTTAATTCAATTTTATTATGCTACTTATATCTTATTCAACGCAGGATATAAGTGCTATGAGCACTACTCGAGATTTTCGGTTGAGTAATAAAATATTCCAATGTATGTACACTGAGAGAAAAGTTTAATAACTGTTAAAATATCTGTATATTTGATTTTAGTTTTAAATTTTCTTAGTATTTATTGTATTATATATTAATAGTTAATATATATAAAGCTAATAACTTCATATATTTACTATAAAACTTTACGTATCTTTAGAAAGAATATAATATCTTAACTATTAATATTTGATTTCAACTATTAAGATTTGTATATTTAATCAGAATCTACAATATATACTTTAATAGTTAATATACTAAGTTAACAGTTATGAAATCTTTCTCTCAGTGTATATATATATGTATATTTTAAGGCAACTTGTCTTAAATGTTATCTTGAGAGATAATAACTTTACTCTCTTTGTCTATAATTATACTGCCGACACCAACTCTTCAGATCAACCAGCTTTAAGGGCATGACAGAGCTCGCTACTTTCTAAAATAATTCATTAATATTTTAATTCCAAATTCACGAGTAAACGGTACATTAGATCGAGTTCTTTCATTACAGTAAGAAAATTTGTAATACTAAACTTGAGTGCGGACAACTTACAGAATTTACCAAAATACCATACATAAAAAGTTATAAACAATTTTTCAAAATATAGTATTTTGAGGTTAGGTTTATCGAGCTTGATATCTAATTTCCGTTCCAAGCTTATAAAAAAATAACAAGTCCAAATGATTTTTTATTTTAACAAAAATGATTGTATTAATATAGCTTTAGTGCGGACAAGTCATTACGATTGTTTAAATTACGAATTTAAAAAGATATCAATAAAATAATAAAAGCAAAAATCGTGTTCAGCAGCTCCGACATCCCGTTAATATTACTAATAATAATATTAATTAAAAAAAACTTTATATTAATGGCTCTGATTTGTCACGAGCTTGCGATACAAACGCTTTTTATTACCTTTAATAGAGTAAAAAAACTCAATCGCTGATCCGTTGACCGAGCAATTAAAGGTCAGGCACTCAGGTCAACAATCACTCCAAATCAAAATTAAAACTGACCAGGTTGGATTTACTGGACTATTTAATCCAATTGCTGAAATTTCTCGCAAAAAATAATAAATAATGAGAGAACCTCAGCAATTGTGTCAACACGACTATACAAAAATATTAACAATTCAATAAAATAATAATAACCTAATACAATACTAAATCAATGATTGACACAATTATGTCCAACCTGGATTATAAAACTCGTGAACAAATCAGTGCTCAACAAAAAAATCAGTATAAAAACTCTTCAAATTCCTTATCAAATATATATATGTAGGGGTAGGGGTATTAAAAAACAATAGGAATAATACTTCAGTATTACCCTAATTACCTACCTACTCTAAAAATTAATCTAAAAAAAAAAATTTTTACAAAATACGTATATATATATCCAATTAAAACAGTAAAAGAATTTACTCTATATTCAATCAAAAAAAAAATTTTTAACTTAAAATTGATTAACAAAATTTAAATATGATTTAAGATTTTAAAATAAGAAAAACCAATTGAATAAAATAACATAAAAAATTATGAAGAAGTTGAAACAAAAAATTTTTCCTGCTCGGCCTGTTACAGAGAGCACTTATGATTTAAGAGCATGACGAAGCTGTCCGCCTTCTAATAATATTTCCAATCTTAACTTATGAATAAACGATGCGTTTAATCGAGTTTCTTTGCTACAAAGAAAAAATTTGTAAGATTAAACTCTAGTGCGGACAACTCAAGAAATCCACCAAAATATTATACATACAAAGTTATAATAAAAACTTTTAATATGTCGTATTTTAAGGTTAGGTTTGTCGAGTTTGATATCTAATTTCCAATCGAAGCTCATAAAAAAATAACAAGTCCAAATGATTTTTTATTTTAACAAAAATTATTGTATAAATATAGCTTTAGTGCGGACAAGTTATTATATTTGTTTAATTTAAGAATTTAAAAAGATATTGATCAAATAAAAAAAGCAAAACTCGATTGCTGCAGCTCCGACATGCCGTTAATACAAATTATTAAATCGCTACTTTAAACAGGTGGGTAAGGTCCAGAAAATTGGAAGAATCCGCACATTGTGGAGCTCTGCTCAACACCGGCCTATTCCTTCCCTAAATTTTTCTAATTTGCGCAAAACTACCTTGATCGGCTTGGGTCCTACCTTATTGGAGTAACGTATTAACGTATATATCACACTTTTGTGGATCTATACGTCACTCCAATATTTTATACTTTGCTTGATTCCGGCTGGGGTGTTTCTTAAATAAAAGTTTATACACTATTATAAACCCCAGATATCGAAACACATACACTTTTTGGAGCAGAATTACTGTCAGTGAGTCTGCCAAAAGAATAACGACAAAAAAAAATTTTCACTCTAAAATGGCTTAATTTGCTTCCCAAATGATTTTAAACTTCACCTGAGAAAACACAAAAAAAATAATACAAATTCTACTGTTTACAAAATTATTTCAGTAGTTCAAAACACAAAAAGTTATTTACTTTAATGAATTTATTAAATTCATGGTTAAGCATGCATTTAGGTTATTTTACTTAAATATTTACAAAATTTTTTTGTACATTTATATTTGAAAAAATTAGTATATATTTTAGCAAGCAATATTTTTATGTAAGAAATTTTTTAACCAGTTAAATATTTTTATTAAATTTAAAATTTTCATGCGTGCTTATACTTTAAATTTCCCGCCCTCTATGCCCAATTTATACTAGTAACTGATCTTGAGCTTGCGATAGAGTCCGATAGAGTGCCCTAGAGTATCAAACTGTAACGAAAGCTTATTCGAGTGACGGATTAGTTCTCCACTAATTGAATTTTTTTTGACAGACGATAGTTTATTTATCAAAATAAACAAATATGGAATGCCCAGAGGCAAGTATTGAACTGATAACAAAAAAGGACAAATTCAACCATGCCCTCCTGAAAATGATCGCGGAACTTATGATGCAATATTTTGCGTCACTTTTGGTATCACTTTTTGCGTCACTTTTTATATCACTTTTCGTGTCGCTTTATCGAGCCAAAAGCGACGCAACTTTTTGCGTAACTGATTGCACAACTTTTCTGTAAATATAATGTTAAATAAATTATAAATATTATTTTTTAATTTTATTTTACATAATTTAAAAAATGTTAAACTACAGAATTAAAAATATATAGAGCATGATTTAATTGTCCACGTTTAAAGAATTAATTCGGAAAAAATCTTTGAAATAAATTCAAAATTGTTTATCTAAATTATTAAAAAAGTGTTAATAATCCAATCAATAAAGCAAAAAAAGCTATTTTAGACATTAATTATAGGCTTAATGAAACCTATATAAAGTTGTTAAGAGCAATACAAAAACATACCCTATAGAAAATGTAACCAAAAAAAATGTAGAAAATGCTCCAGGAGGCTGCAAAGTTGGCCAAAACAGCTTTTTTAATTCTCCGAAGCAACCTATGCATTTTAGCAAAAAAAGTAATTAATAAAAGTATTAGAGAATAAAAAAACCTACAATTTGAGTACTGCCGCGATTATTTTCGTCAATTAGTTATTGCAAAAAAGCCAAAAAACCACCAAAAATGGCCATTTCTTGGATACCAATTATTTATTGCAAAAAGAATTTTTTAAATATTTTTAAACTTTCAAAAGGAAGCCTTCATAAATACGAACAGAAAGAGAGGTTGTGACAGTAGATTGATTAATTTGTTGCTGAGATATTCCCTATTATTTATCCTAACACGCATAATGTTTATTGCTATAATTTTTTTTGGCTGAACATATCGAGTTGCATAAGGGCTTAAACTCTTCATGGGGGTTCAAATTTTTTATATTTTGTTAAGAGGCGGTCGGAACCAAATCGGTGACTTAGTTCGGTGCTTGTAATAAATGCTTATAATAATTTATTCATTTATTAATATGGTAAAAATATAGTTATTTCCTCTAGTCATGTATATAAAGAATAATTAAAAATAGTTAAAGCCACAAAAATATACAGAATATTGTTATAAAGCGAAAAATGCCACCTAACAATCGACACGACAGTTTTTTGCATGCGGTATATGTCAAGTCAGTTTGATATTTGTAATAAATGCTTATATTAATTTATTTACTTATTCATATGGTAAAAATATAGTCATTTCCTCTAGTCATGTATATAAAGAATGATTTGAAATAGTTTAAGCCATAAAAATATACAAAATATTATCGTAAAGCGAAAAATGCTGACTTGATATATACCGCAAGTCACCGATTTGGTTCCGACCGCCTCTTAAGAGCAAATGAGAAAATTGAATTGCAATATTTTTTATAACGCTTTAAAAAAAAGGGTGTTTTTTTATAAATAAATTAAGCTAGGGCTTAATTTATAATTTTTACGAATTTGCTATTTGAATATTCTCATAGCTCTGTTTGAAACGAAAATTTAAAAAAAAAAAACTCTCCAAGGCCAAGGAGAGTTTTTTTAGGAGTCGAGATAAGATTTCTTTAAAAAAAAAAATAACAGTCACTTTGTTTATAATAATTATGAAACGAATCAAGCATCATTTTTTAGTTGAAGAATTATATTTTAAAAATCTATGATTAGATTTAGATTAGTTTAATTTTAGAAAGAAAATTAAAATATATTTAACGATGAAAAAATTTTTTCGCATAAAAACAAAGAAAAGTAAAAAAAAAACGAGATAATTTTTATTATTACTATTACAATTTTTGCAATTATTAATAATTTTTTTTTTATTTATTGAAACTAAATATTAATTATGATAATTAGTTAAAATATAGAAACAATAAAAATTTTAATTAAACTTGTCTCCAGGTTCCAAATGTAATAATTACAGGAGGAATAATAAGGTAAGTTCATTTACAACATTTACGTAAATCGCATTTCGTAAATATTGATCGTAATGAAACTCATGATATTTCATTTTTAAGTTCTTTCTTTTAGCTTTAAAATGAGACTACACGTCTAAAAATATTGATTTAGTGAGCCACAAGAATCATTTGCGCTTAAGGTGTCCGTATTAGGTACAGTAGTTTTAACTTAAATACACCCCATTTTGAAAAACTATTTGCACCAATATTAATGATTTCTCAAGGTACCCCAGATTAAAAAAAAACTTAAAAATCGATGCATTATTTACGGAGATACGGTTAATTTTTACGAATTTTATTGGAACGGGGTCCTTTGTTAACTTTCCTCACGCGCGAAGATAAGCATCTCCACCACGACTCCGACTCTGACGTTATTATTTGTATGTTATTGTTATTTTTGTTTTGATAATAAAGAGTCGGATTTTTAAAAATCTAATCATAGATTTTTAAAATATAAGTCTTCAACTAAAAAATGATGCTTGATTGGTTTCATAATTGTTATAAACAAAGTGACTGTTATTTTTTTTTTTTTTTTTTTAAAGAAATCTTATCTCGACTCCTATTGGCCTTAGAGAGTTTTTTTTTAATCTTCGTTTCAAACAGAGCTATAAGAATAATCAAATACCAAATTCGTAAAAGTTAAAAATAAAGCCCTAGTTTCATTTATTTATAAAAAAAACACCCTCTTTTTTAAAGCGTTATAAAAAATATTGCAATTCAATTTTCTCATTTGCTCTTAACAAAATATAAAAAATTTGAACCTCCATAAAGAGTTTAAGCCCTTATGCAACTCAATATGTTCAGCCAAAAAAAATTATAGCAATAAACATTATGCGTATTAGGATAAATAATAGGGAATATCTCAGCAACAAATTAACCAATCTGCTGTCACAACCTATCTTTCTGTTCGTATTTATGAAGGCTTCTTTTTGAAAGTTTAAAAATATTTGAAAAATTCTTTTTGCAATAAATAATTGATATCTAATAAATTGCCATTTTTCATGGTTTTTTGGCTTTTTTGCAATAACTAATTAACGAAAAACATCACGGCAGTACTCAAATTGTAGGTTTTTTTATTCTCTAATACTTTTATTAATTACTTTTTTTGCTAAAATGTATAGGTTGCTTCAGAGAATTAAAAAAGCTGTTTTGGCCAACTTTGCAGCCTCCTGGAGCATTTTCTACCGTTTTTTTTTTTGTTACTTTTTGTATAGGGTATGTTTTTTCATCGCTCTTAACAACTCTATATAAGTTTTATCAAGCCCCCAATTAATGTCTTCAAAATGTCTCTATTGATTGGACTATAATAAAATAAAAACATTTTTTAAAATTAATAAGTTTAATTTTTTATGATAGAATGTGTATGTGTATATTTGTATATATGTGGATGCGTATATACAAATACACACATACACATTCTATCATAAAATACTGAACTTCTTAATTTTTAATAATGTTTTTATTTTATTAAGAGCAGGCCGGATTCGCTGTCTTTGTCTAATTGGCATTTTTGTTATTTACTCAAGTATTAATCGGTGTATCTGCAAATTGAAGGTTAAGCGCAATAGATATTATTATTACAAATATTTATGCACAAGAAAAAAAAAATCTGTCGCTTTGTTCTTGAGAAAAGTAAGGAACGCGAAAATATTATAAACATAATCTTTTACTTCGGCGTTCCTTACTTTTCTCAAAAACAAAGCGACAGATTTTTTTTTTCTTGTGCATAAATATTTGTAATAATAATATCTATTGCGCTTAACCTTCAATTTGCAGATACACCGATTAATACTTGAGTAAATAACAAACAACTCAATTGTTACTCGGTCGGTATCAGGTTCTACTCCGGCCTGCTGTTAACACTCCTTTAATAATTTAGATGAAGAATTTTTTATTTATTTCAAAGATTTCTATTCAAATGAATTTGTGACGTTCTCTCCTTATGGTGACATTGAAAGTTTCTTCACTTCTCGTGTACCACGGGTTCACTGTCACGACGCCATGCGTGAAAAGCTTGCCGTCTAGTAATACGAGAGCAGCCTAATTAGAGTAAGAGGACTACAATGTCACCAGTCGAACGCAATGCCGAAAGGTTCATTGTAGAACGCTCTCACTCTAATATAATAATCTAATGTTAGTAAGATTGGAATGTTAGTTTTCTGTTGAATGAAAATAAAATAAATACAGTTAAATTGAATATTTATTTAAGATAAAGATCATTGTACAAAAAGGATGAGACTCTAATAATAGGAAGGAGAAAGATCAGCTCATCGGTTACGTCGCCTTCTGGATTACCCTTAGGGCGACGTATTGTTCCCTGCCTAGAAGGCTAGATCAAGCGAGGTTCGAGCTTGGGAGCAGAGAAGCACCCAAGTCTTGCTCGCGATCGAGAACAAAACCGAATCTCATCTTTTCTCTTCCATTCAGCCTATTTATACTCTTTCTCGCTTACACACATATGCTTGTATTAGCATGTGTGCTTGCTGTCGTCATGACTCGCACAACGATCGCTTTACTTAGGCTACAGTAGCTACTTTCTTTCGTATATATATGAGATTGATGCGACTATAAACTTTACTCTTTTTCAACTATACAGTAGCTACTCTGTATAGTGTCTATTTCTTTATTTTCTTTTCTTTTTTTATAACTATTTCTAATAATTGTTGTTAGTTACTTTTAATTAAATGATTTAAATTATATATATTAATAATTATGCATTATGTTCTAATTATGGGTGAATCAGCAGTTACAAATCCTTTAAACGTAGGCAATCAAATCATGCTTTAAATATTTTTGGTTCTGTATTTTAACATATTTTAAATTATGTAAAATAAAATTAAAAATAAAAAATTTATAATTTATTTTATATTATATTTTTGGAAAAGTTGCGTCACTATTGGCTCGATAAAGCGACACTAAAAGTGATATAAAAAGTGACGCAAAAAGTGACTCAAAAAGTGACGCAAAATATTGCATCATAAGTTCCGTGATCATTTTCAGGAGGGTATCGTGAGTCTGGATTAAATTTTAGAAAAATATCGCAAAAACTCAAAAGATCTGTAAAAGTTATATATAGTTTTTTAAAAAATACTGATATTTATGGAAAAAAAACAGGCGGGCCGGAAAAAAAGATTACGCTTCGATTAAAAGGACAAGTTATTAATCTTGCGAGTGATTCTAAAAAAAGTTTAAATCATCTGTACATCGATTATCGAAACAATCTATATATATTACACGACAAAATATTCAAAAAGTTCCGAAATTATTATCACGCCGTAAAGTAGCTAGATTAAGTTTTGCTAAATTGAATATGACTATGAACTGGAAAATGGTAAATTATTTACTTTTTCATTTAAAACTGAATTATAATAATTTTTATTTTTTAAGGTAATTTTCTCTAATGAAAAAAAGTTTAATCTTGATGGCCCAGATGGTAATCATTCATACTGGAGAGATTTACGAAAAAAACCGCAATACTTCTCCCGTAAAAATTTCGGTAGCGGAAGTTTAATGGTGTGGGGAGCTTTTAATTCCTGTGAAACTTTTCCTCTGTCATTTCCATCTTGCAGAATAAAATCTGCAGAGTATATTACTATATTATAAGATAATTTATTATCGTTTATGGATAATAATGAAAACTTAGAGCTTGTTTTCCAACAAGACAATGCATTGATACATTCTAGTCGAGAAACAAAAATTGGTTTTTTGATAATGATATCAAAGTTTTGATTTGGCCTGCGTGTTCCCCAGACATTAGCCCTATTGAAAATCTTTGGGGTATTCTTGTTCGCAAAATTTATGTCAACAACAAACAATATAACTCTACTGGAGGGTTGCAAAATGCAGTTTTGCAAGCATGGCGTGAAATTGAGCCAGATTTTATTAAAAATTTAGTCGCTAGTATGGAAAGTCGCATTTTTGAACTTATTCAAGCAAATGGTGGACATACAATGTATTTAAATGTGATTGAAGTTCAATCAATTTGTTAAAATAAACAAAATTTCGTGTTTAAAACTGTGAAACAATTTTTTAAATAGTTAAATTTGTGATTTTTGAATTGTGTTTCTATAGTTATGGGACGGAAAAATTTGTAATTATTTTTTTAAATAAAATTAATAAATACATTATTTTTATGCCTTATAAAGCTTTATACCAATAAAATTCATCAGAGTTATTCATTTATAAGATGTAAAAACAAGTTTTACCGAGATATGCACCTTTTTGCAACACAAAAGGTACTTATGAAATATGACGTTTGGGTGTTTCTATAGTTATGAGACGCACTGTATACTAGCTATCACAGAAATAATTATATTCCACCCGTTATAATATAATGTATTGTAAAACGGTAATATTACTTGCTATTTACAATTGGCTATATTACTTTACTAGACATTATAATATGCATACTATAGGAAAACTAATATTTCGTTATCATACATTATAAATGACAAAATATTACAGGAATCATTACAGCAAATCTTGTAAATTTAAAGTTAAAGATTTTCATAGTTGAATATTTTATACTATTTATTATTAAGTACTAATTTTTAAAATTTTTTAATTTCCAATTCATACCAATTAATGATATAAAAGAACTCATTATGTTTATTATACCTGAATTAAATTTAACTATAAAATACTTTTTTTTTAACAGAATAGAACCGGAGTGATTAAAAAAAAATCATTTTAATATTTCCTCGTACGTCAAGTAAACAGAACATTCCTCATAAAATTAATAATTTTTTTTTCAAAAAATTCTGAAATTTATCTCTGGTAAGAAATTAACTATGTTCTGAGCACAGTTGCTGGTCAACACATATTAAACACCATGCGAGCAGCATCAAATCGAAAATCACGTATTGAAATGGGGAACTGGACGAGATATCTAGCTAGGCAGCGCAGGAGGGTTAAAATAGTACTTACCTAGAATTCCATCTTAAGTGTTGCTTTTTTCAGCTCTGTTTTCATAGAGAAATTCTATTGATAAAAATTTATTTTTTTATTAATTTGTACATATTTAAACTCAGGGAGTCGAAAAAAGTGGTTTCCAGAAAATGTCTCTATGTATGTGTGTGTGTTCGTTACGTCAATCAAATCACGAAAACTACTCGATAGATTTGCTTCCAGTTTTGCAGACAATTTAATTTTTTGTCCAACTAGGGGGAAAGCTATTGAAAATTGGTTTTCTTAAAGTAGTTTTAATTTTAGTCATTTTAAGAATTTTTAAAAAAATTTGATTTTACATTTTTTTTTGTATTTTACGTTAAGAGTCAGCTGTATACCGACACAGTTACCTGTTTTACCGAATCTATTTAAAATTTATTTTTTATAAAAACTAATAGCTTCAGGCAGAAATAAAGAGATGGTTTCGATTCGTGTAATAGAAAGCAATATTTTCTCTGATAAGAATAATTTAATTACACCGCTTTATTTTCAAGAAAAGTTGGAATAACTTGAAAATCCCATTATTTGACACTAATTTCTAATTTTTTAAGTTATTCCAACTTTTCTTAAAAACGAAGCAATAAAATTAATTCATACTAATCAAAGAAAATATTACATTTTATTAAAAACATCGAAACCATCTCTTTATTTTTGCCTCTTGTTGCTAATTTTGGGAAAAAAGTCAATTTTTTAATTAGAAAAGGACAGAGATACAGCGGACTCTTAAGTACTTGATGGATTTGCTCTAAAATTTGCATAGAAATTCTTTGCGACTGCTAAAAGAAGAAAAATTTTTCAAAACTAATTTTTTTAACGTAGTTTTAATTTTAGAGCATTTTAAAAATTTTGAAAAAAATTATTATTTTTATTACGTCAATTAAATCTCGAAAATTACTCAATGGACTTGCTTCCAGTTTTGCATACATTTTATTCCTAGGTCGAAGGGGGGCAGCTATTAAAAATTGGTTTTCTTAGCGTAGATTTAATTTTAGAGCCATTTTAAGAATTTTTAAAAAAATTTGATTTTACATTTTTTTTTGTATTTTACGTTAAGTACTTGATGGATTTGCTCTAAAATTTGCATAGAAATTCTTTGCGACTGCTAAAAGAAGAAAAACTTTTCAAAACTAATTTTTTTAACGTAGTTTTAATTTTAGAGCATTTTAAAAATTTTGAAAAAAATTATTATGTTTATTACGTCAATTAAATCTCGAAAATTACTCAATGGACTTGCTTCCAGTTTTGCATACATTTTATTTCTAGGTCAAAGGGGGGCAGCTGTTAAAAATTGGTTTTCTTAGCGTAGATTTAATTTTAGAGCCATTTTAAGAATTTTTAAAAAAATTTGATTTTACATTTTTTTTTGTATTTTACGTTAAGTACTTGATGGATTTGCTCTAAAATTTGCATAGAAATTCTTTGCGACTGCTAAAAAAAGAAAAACTTTTCAAAACTAATTTTTTTAACGTAGTTTTAATTTTAGAGCATTTTAAAAATTTTGAAAAAAATTATTATGTTTATTACGTCAATTAAATCTCGAAAATTACTCAATGGACTTGCTTCCAGTTTTGCATACATTTTATTTCTAGGTCAAAGGGGGGCAGCTGTTAAAAATTGGTTTTCTTAGCGTAGATTTAGTTTTAGAGCCATTTTAAGAATTTTTAAAAAAATTTGATTTTACATTTTTTTTTGTATTTTACGTTAAGTACTTGATGGATTTGCTCTAAAATTTGCATAGAAATTCTTTGCGATTGCTAAAAGAAGAAAAACTTTTCAAAACTAATTTTTTTAACGTAGTTTTAATTTTAGAGCATTTTAAAAATTTTGAAAAAAATTATTATGTTTATTACGTTAATTAAATCTCGAAAATTACTCTGTAAGTCCTGGCTTGTACCAGGACTAAATAAAAGTAAATATGTTATTTAAGTATATTTATTAATTGCATTGAATATATATAAATTATGTTCGTTTGAAATATTGAATTTATTTATAAAATGTATGTCATAAAGATAAAGATGTATGAATCTAGTGGTGTAAAAACCCCACCAATATTTAACTGAACGAAATCGCTCTCACAATTGAATATTATTAAAAGATAAATTCAAAACTTTGAAATAATGATTTTAATAAATAATCATATATTCTTACCTTGTAGTATTTCTCAGTAGATTGGTGCTGGATATGGGCAGACAAATGAATAGGCACAATATGTAAGTAGATCCTCGAGGTTTATTGATATCTTTTAGCACTTTTAATACAATTGATTTTTATGCGCGTATATATTTTAATAATCGATATATGTATATTTAGTAATAGCAATTGCTTTTGAAATATAGAACTTGACGGGCAGTGTAAACGTATTACCAATAAGAAACCCGGGGTAATGTCCCGAATGTCATTTGTTTCATTTGGCTTTTATACTCATATTTGTTTATAAGATTTATTATCTTTTACATCAATTTTTATTTATGAATTCTCTTAAAGTTTGATAATATGTTTCGTAATGGTTTTAAGATTCGTTTTGAAATTTCGAAACATACGTTTCGATTCTTTTCTTATGATCTACTTAATTTTGCTTAATAATGAAATAATGCGACTGTTCAACAACTGAGGGATTTTGATTTACCAATGTTAATAAAAAAGATACGTTTATGACGTAACAACTCAATGGACTTGCTTCCAGTTTTGCATAAATTTTATTTCTAGGTCCAAGGGGGGCAGCTATTGAAAATTGGTTTTCTTAGCGCAGTTTTAATTTTAGAACATTTTAAAAATAGTACATTTAATGATATGTTACTTCTCAGTCTCTCTTGAGGACAGCGGTTCACTCCCGTAAATGAAGCTTCAACCGACTTACTTTTTTTTGCATTTCTAATGCACAAAACCATTTTAATTTGATTTTGTATATTTATCTGAGTAGAAATATTTTTTTTTTTATTTTTTTCCGAGTGGGCCGGTAATTATTATAAACAAAAAACTTGTAAAAAAATTTAAATTCATGAAATTGATTTGGACAGTTTTTTTAATTGTATTTCATAAAAATAAACACTTTTTGTAAAGGGAAGTATACCTTAAAATCGCTTCCTTTCCGAATTATTTGCGATTTTATGGAGTAAAAATGCCAAAATTCGTAATCTTTGCGATTTTTTCTCTCGGAAACTACTAAATGGATTGCAATCTTACCGACAGCATTATAATCTTCAAAATTTCAACTGTAAGTGCGAATTTTATGGCAACAACATATAATTTTTTCTATGCCCAAAATGAGTTTCAAATTGTCTCTCTCGAGCCGTGTAGTTCAGAGCATTTCTGATAAAGGTTATGGTTGCGACTATGGAGGGACACGCATCGCGTGCGTATCCTTCAAAATTTTTTTATATTATATTTAATTATTTGAAATAGAGAATAATTTTGTATTGGATTTTTGGAGGATATATCATGAGAATTTCAAAAAGCATGCAAACCCACGTTAAAGTATAAGTGGTTACGAGTGTTCTCCAGCAAGATTCATCGCGGTTGGTTAAGAATTGGACTGGTGGCAAATTTTTGTACAAAAAAAGTGACTTTTTTTCCCACTGTGCGTCACACGAATTTTCAACTACCTATATCTCTTTGAATTTTCCATTTTTATGATAAAAAAATACGTGTCCTTTATTTTTTTTTTTCTAAATGAGGGATATAATGGATTTAAAAAAAATTTTCATGCAACATTCTAATTATAATTAATCAAATTTTCTCCGCAATTGTGTTTAATATTTTCCATATTAATAGAAAATTAAAAATTTTTACTATTTTCGGTACGGCGTTATGTAGGAAAATTATTATTTCAATAATTTAATAAATTAACAGCATTTGAAAGAAAAAGAAAATTTGTGCTCGTTCAAATGATAAACCGAAACTAAATGCTATCTATTAATTAAAGTGAAATTAGACGGTTGTTAATCATCTCTTCTTCTACGTAAAGTACCACCTATCAAGCTAAAGAGTGGGAAAACAAACACTTTACGCACAAAAAGAGTACGTGAAAAATGAAGAAACAAAGACGTAACGTACAAGAAGCACGCGCTTATCACATTCTTTGTTTAATTGATTTCATTGTTTAATTTTTAGTTTGATGTTTCCTTCTAACGAGAATTTGTATTCTTGTATAAAAATTAATGATATTACATTTTTTTCAATAATATTTCCTCCATTTTGTTTAGTCGAACTTTTCGAGACTTGTTAGGGAAAATAATGTATGCTACACGCGCAAAAAGTAAACGATAGCTGCACATGCGTTGTCGCCTATTTTTTGCACTGGTAGCGTAAACTATTTTTTTTCTTTTGCAAGTGCTAAAAAAATATTATAGTGTATTTATAAAACCAAGAGTAGCAAAAATTTAAATTCTAGTAAAATTTTAATTCTTTTTATATTTAATTTTATTAATAGACTATGATTTTTAATATTTTTTTAATGAGTACAATTTACAAAGTGAATGAAATGAAATTTAGAAAATTTGTAAGATAAATAATTTGGAAGGGAGAAAAATTTAGTTTCTAATAACTTTTTATTTAAAATCTGTTGGAATTTAAAGGAAGAAGATGTAGTCGGAAAGCACAGAGAAGTAGATTTTGTAAGTCTTTATTTTGTGCTCTCTCTTATGCTGTCAGACTTGAACTAACTAGATGGCCATGCACTTTGTGCTCTATGGACCTTATCCAAAATTATTATTTTGTTTATAGTATATGAGTGTGTGAGTATATATGAATGTTACAATCAGTTTCGTAAATACAGTTCTTAGAGATTATAACTTAATATGTTTGTATTTTCTATGTAACTTTAGGAGTCTTTATACGTTACTTTTTCTAGTTA
This sequence comes from Anastatus disparis, assembly GCA_017163975.1. Lineage (NCBI taxonomy): Eukaryota > Metazoa > Arthropoda > Insecta > Hymenoptera > Eupelmidae > Anastatus > Anastatus disparis. The sequence continues at coordinate 952,426 of JAFFSR010000014.1, forward strand.
AAGTGATATAAATAATATTTATTAAAAGATTATATTAATTTTTGCACATATATCAATACTCCCACTCAAAAATTAATCCGTAACTATCAAACACAAGAGAGAACACTTTGTTTCTTTTATATATGTTGGGTGATACATAAGTGGTTTAACATTTGTTGCTAAGGATTGGGGAAAACCCAAATAAAAACCCAATCAATTTACTGTACTCGCAATTGCAGATACAATAAAAATTTTATGAAAAGAATATATATAAACGAATAAAAACAAATTTAAAATATTAATTCAATTTCAACTTATGAATTAAACATTAATTTTTTTTTTTTTTTTCTCATAAAATTTGTTTATTTTATTCAGATTCTTCCAATCCTATCTGCTTGCGGATGTACGTAAATAGCACTTTCGGTAATAGCTTTGTAAAGGCATCAGCCAGCTGCTTATCTGTGGAAATATATTTAAGCATTATTAATTTTCGTTCTACTTTTTCTCGTGAAAAATGATTTTTTACATCAATATGTTTTGATCGTTTATGATCTGTTGGATTATTTGCAATGGCTATGCAACCATTATTATCTTCAAAAAGACTTATTGGTTCTTTAAAATTAATTTTAATACTTTGCAAAAGAAATCTCAACCAGCAAGCTTCTTTAGCTGCTTTATATAATGCCATATATTCGGCTTCTGTTGAGGAAGTTGCAACTGAATTTTGTCTTTTTGTATTCCAACAAATTGTATTGCAATCAAACATTTTAAATATATAACCAGTTGTACTTTTTCGGTCGACTTCATTACCTGCCCAATCAGAGTCTACATAACCATTTAATAAATTTTGATAATTTTCATTTCGTTTGTAAACTAAACGAAGTTTTAATCATCCTTTTACGTATCTCAAAACTTTCTTTAAATTTTGCCATAACTCTTTGTTATTTTTATTTTGATATCTACTAAGTAAATTGATAGCAAAGCAGAGATCAGGCCTTGTACATAACATAGCGTACATTAAACAGCCTATAACATTTCTGCATGGAGCATCATAATACTGGTCATCATTTAAAGCATTGAAATCTAATTTTGCAGGTAATGGAGTGTTTAAAATATTACAATTTATCATATTGTATTTATGTAAAATATTTTCTAAATAGACGTTTTGATCTAATGAAATCGTATTGTCTTTTCTTATTATATTTATTCCTAAGAATAATTTTATTTTATTCATATCTGTCATTGAAAAAAAATGTTATTTATTTTTTTTATATATTTTTTTTATTTCGCACTACTTACACTTTGGCTATCTGCTTGGGCTCATAACCTGTTGGAATTTAAAGGAAGAAGGTGTAGTCAGAAAGCACCATTAAGTAAATTTTTGTAAGTCTTTATTTTGTGCTCTCTCTTATGCTGTCAGACTTGAACTAACTAGATGGCCATGCACTTTGTGCTCTATGGACCTTATCCTAAATTATTATTTTGTTTATAGTATATGAGTGTGTGAGTATATATGAATGTTACAATCAGTTTCGTAAATACAGTTCTTAGAGATTATAACTTAATATGTTTGTATTTTCTATGTAACTTTAGGAGTCTTTATACGTTACTTTTTCTAGTTAAAGTGATATAAAGAATATTTATTAAAAGATTATATTAATTTTTGTACATACATCAATAAAATCTAAAACTTTCTAAAATAATTGTGTATATATAAATAGAACATTCAATTTATATAATATGTATGAAACTGATTACTCTATTTAAAGTTTAAAGATATTAATTAAAATATAAAAGATTAACTTTTTCAATTAATAAATAATAAAATTAACTATAAAAAATAGTTATTTGAAATGTAAAGGAAATAGAATATTTCTTTTACTAATACATTTATCTTAATTAAATGTTTCTTTTGTAAATATCTAAAATAAATGTTATGGAACATTCTATTTCCTAAAATATAATTCTTCAATAAGAAATAGAACCTCATAGAAGGTTTAAGAAATAATATAAAAGAGCGTGAACTCAAGCAAGCTCTCTCATTATCTTTTAGATGTTCGACCATGTAACATCTAACATGGATACTATATTCATTCAATCTTATACTGTCAGAAGTATAAGATTTAAGCATTCTGTCTTAAAATACTAAGTAACTTTTGAATCTTTGTAAAATATATATTTTCTTAATTTTTTAATAAAAAGATTAAGTATTTCAAATTTAAATGATGTGTTTAAAAAGTTATTGATAAAAGTATAACTCATCTCATCTCATTAATCATTTTTCATATAAATACTAAACAAATTAATTATCGCACATTGAAGAGTATTGCACTTGGATATGTCGTCGATAATAATTTGTTTATTCATTTTGCATTAAATAGAAGTGTTATTTATCGTACATCTAAGAGTATTGCACTCAAAGATGTCGTCGATTTAAACACTTTTCTACATATCTCATATAATAAAAAAGTTGATTATCGCACTCTTTAGAGTATTGCACTCAACGGAGTCGTCGATAATAACTTTTATCATTCTACCCTCTCATCCACACGTAAAGAAAATTATAAATTATCGCATCTCTAAGAGTATTGCACTGGAGGAGATCGTCGATAAACATAATTTTCTTATACAATATTGTTGTATGCACCTTGTATATGCATGGAATTAATTAAAATAATGAAGTAAATTTAAATTCGGTAATTAAAATATTACCTGGCGACCGTGAATAAAGTCGGGAACGCTTCATGCTTAATAAGGACTTGTTAATATTTAATATCGGTGCTCATGAAAAATTGCTGTATTACATGTATTTTAAATGAAGAAAATTACGTGTAATATTGTATCGTAAAATTATTATTTTGACACATATATTAGACTTTTTCTGCAGATTTTAAATGAAAATTTCATAAATGTACTAAAAGCAAAATTTAATTTTTTTTTACAGCATATATACACTGAAAAAAAACCCGAATCCAGCGCTGCGAAGTTGATCGTATTAGCGGGATGCGAACAACACTCGAAGCATAAGTATACATAAAATCGTAGTAGGTTTATGCGTGACTATACCGTCGTCAATCATTGCGACCGTCAGTACAGTATAGTAACGCGAATCCGAATGGAGCGCTGCGACTGCATTGCCGAGTCAATCGCTTCGACTCGTCGGCATCATCCATGCCGACAGCCGAAATCGAGCACAACTTTTAGCGTTGAGTGGTTGCTTGCTTCGACTCGTCGGCGTCTCGCTTGCCGCAAGCCGAGACCGAGCACAGAGACAACGTTGCGAGTTCGTATACTTCGACTTTCTAGATTCTAGTACTGCGAAAGTCGATATTAATACTTTACGTCAATTTAAATTATGTGTAAATTAATTTTCATTCAAGAAGTATTTATATGATTATTAAACAAGTAAATGTTTTAATTCCTTAATATTATTTAGATTAAATTTTATTTATTAACATATTATATGAAACGTTTATTAAATCAAATAAGGACTAATAATTCGTTATACTTTAATATTTACTCGAATTTTAAAAATTAGATATCTTGTTTAAGTATATTCATTAATTATTTATAATAAAATGAAGTTGATCAATATTTTACATGAAAATATTTACTAAGTCGACTTAATCAGTTAATATAATTTAATGAATATCTATCTATCTAAATGATATCTGATAAAAATGTATTCGTATATTTTCTTCAAAATTAAGGAGAGAAAAAAGATCTTATAATCAATTATAATATGAATATTTTTCTGACTCTTTTGCAAATTAAGAAGTTTTCAGTTATTTCCCCGTTGAAAATGAGAAAATTAATCAGGCAAGTTTCCTAATACGATCAACTTCGCAGCGCTGGATTCGGGTTTTTTTTCAATGTAGAATTTTTATTTAAGAGTAAACCGGATCAAATATGATTACCGACCAAGAAGTGAAAATGTTATTTTATCATAAATAAAATAATTATACTGTTTTCCAAAAAAAAATTGTTATCAAGCGCAATTTTTTATATATATGTGGTTGTATAATAAATGTTTTTTTCATAAACTTTACCATATTTTAAACGAAAACTAAGTAACCATACTAAGAATTTAATAAACAACTGTAGTATAAAATTTTTAATTTTTTTAAATTTTCTTCAATTATTTTTGGCGAGTGCAATAGTGAAATAAATTTCGTGAATTTATTTTAAATTTTGATGCATTCCATTACGTATTGTAGGAAAAAATTAAACAACGGATTTTCGATTCTCGGTCGGTATCGAATCTGCTCCGGCCTGCTCTTAATTAACATGGTTGTGACATGACGTCACACCAATTTAACTGTTTTTATCTCTTCGAGTTTTCATTTTCATGAAAAAAGAAAAAATACGAGTCTTTTATTTTTTCGCATTCTACCTGACGGATATAATACATTTTTTCATGAAACATGCTAATTCAATACATAGGAAGAATGCAAGAAAAAATACCCATTTTAGTTTTTAATGTAACAAATACAATCTATTTTGTTTTGTTTCAATACAACTTATCTTATGTTGAAATAAATAATAAAATGTTAAAACTTTAGATATTATTAATTAATAGTACATTGTGTACCAGGGATGCCAAATAAGGAATTCGCACGAGAGCCGCGAATCCCCTTGCACCCGTGGTACATATACTGTTTTTGTATCCAAAGGGTGAAAAATTCGATCTCTATACTTGTCAAGTGAGCGCAAAATAGGACATTCCCGCCCTAGGGCGACAATGCACTATTTTGCGCCCGCTTGACGAACATAGAAAATCGAATTTTGCGCCCTAAGGGTCAACAAATTTTTTTTTTAACAATTATATAATGGTTAAATACGTATATATACGTATTATACGAGTAAAAATGTATTATACGTGTATATAAATAATAAATTGTTAAAAGTACTGTTAAATATAATTTTTAAGAGGCGGTCGGAACCAAATCGGTGACTTGCGGTATATATCAAGTCAGCATTTTTCGCTTTACGATAATATTTTGTATATTTTTATGGCTTAAACTATTTCAAATTATTCTTTATATACATGACTAGAGGAAATGACTATATTTTTACCATATGAATAAGTAAATTAATTATTATAAGCATTTATTACAAATATCAAACTGACTTGACATATACCGCATGCAAAAAACTGTCGTGTCGATTGTTAGGTGGCATTTTTCGCTTTATAACAATATTTTTTATATTTTTGTGGATTTAACTATTTTAAATTATTCTTTATATACATGACTAGAGGAAATGACTATATTTTTACCATATTAATAAATGAATAAATTATTATAAGCATTTATTACAAGCACCGAACTAAGTCGCCGATTTGGTTCCGACCGCCTCTTAACTATGGTTTTAACATTTCATTATTTATAATTAACTTAAATGATTTAATTGAAGTGTTTGATATAGATTTAATTTCCTAGATCAAATGTTAATCAGTATATTCTCTAAAATGTTAAAATTAATACGTATATGCGTGTGAGTTTAACAATTTATTGTTATATTTAAATTTTTATTTATTATTATAAATTATTAACTTTAACCATTAGAAATTTAATATATTTTATCTTTAAATTATTCTTCTGATAAAATTAAAGCTAAATAAATTAATCAAAAAAAAAATAAAAAAATAACAGTATGGAATTATACTTACATTTCAATTTTGAGAGCATGACGAAGCTGCCCGCCTTCTAATAATATTTCCAATTCTAACTTACGAATAAACGATACGTTTAATCGAGTTTTTTTGCTACAAAGAAAAAATTTGTAAGATTAAACTCTAGTGCGGACAACTCAAGAAATCTACCAAAATATTATGCATGCAAAGTAATAATTAAAACTTTCAATGTATCGTATTTTAAGGTTAGGTTTGTCGAGTTCGATATCTAATTTCCAATCCAAGCTCATAAAAAAATAACAAGTCCAAATGATTTTTTATTTTAACAAAAATTATTGTATTAATATAGCTTTAGTGCAGACAAGTCATTATATTTGTTTAATTTATGAATTTAAAAAGATATTGATAAAATAAAAAAAGCAAAACTCGATTGCTGCAGCTCCGACAACCCGTTAATAAATAAATTTAAAAATCTTAAGCTTTTACAGACTGTTTCTGCACAATTTTCCAAATCTTGAAATGACACTTCATACAATTGTTTAAAATGATTAAATGAACTGGGTTTCATGTTTGACAAATATGTATTTCCTATGGCATCTAAGAAATAAAGTAAAATAATAATTATGAAGATTATGTTTAATCTTGACTATTTATTTTATTGTTGAATAATTTTACCTTTTGAACTTGTGAAGTGATTCTTATAAATTTCAACTTCTAGAATAAGTGACAAGCCTATACCGTAAGACCCAAATATTTTGCAAATTCTTTCCTCGAAATCGCTTAGATGAGTAATTTTTCCATCGTTCCCAGTTCTTTGCAGAGCACTTAAATAAGTTGCTTCCTTTTTTTTTCAGATAATCGTAATCTTTTCCAGCACTGTAAAATAAATAAAATATTATCTTATGTACAAGTTTCAAAACTAAATTGATTTTTACAACATTATTATTTTAATATAAAAAATATAATACTTAAAAAAAAATATTTATAAATATGCTTATAAAAACATACATTCTTTATTAAATTATAGACTTAATACATGTACGAAAATATAAATTGTAAATTACATTATTGTTTGCAAAATCTTTAAATGATATACATATGGGTGTATGTATAATTGATAACCTTAATACAATGGAATCTTTCTCATTATTATTATAATTATTACTAAAATCTGAATCAATTAAATCACTAAATAAAAAATAAAATTAGTATTTTTTTTAAAGTACTCACCATATGGTTTTATAATTAATTTTCACTATCAAAATATTAAATTATTTAAGAACTAGATTACTCTCCGAAATCTTCAATGGCGAAAAAATGGAGTAAACCATGAAGGCGAATGGAACAAACGAAAACGCCGACATGATGATTTTGCGTTCTCTTTCTCGCTCTATTTTCTCTCTCGTTCTCTCTTGTACTTGTATGCATATGCGCACGTCTTTACGATAGCTGTATTCCAAAATACAAATTTCAGTTCCATGTGACCGGTTACAGACCGTCGGGGACAGTCTTTCAAACCATTTACTTTTTAAAGTGAGACAAGTAACCATAAAGTTAACGTTCCAAGATTGTCCCCGACAGTCACTAACACTGAATTTGTATTTCGGAGTACAGCCAGCATCGTTGCAACTGTTTTTTTTGTAGTGTCATAATGAAATTAAAAATTTGCTAGCGTGTTATTATAAATGTAATATTAATAACAATTGAAAGAATAAAATTTTAATCAATAAAAATATAAAGTGCCGTAAATAATATCAATTATTAATTCATAAGTTCTATCAAGGAAACGTGTATATGTTAAATATTTTTTAACAAAGTTCTTCATTTTTTCAATTAATTTTCTGCAATGAATTTAGCTGGTTTCCTTCTTTTTGGAGAGGATTTTCATAAAGAAAGAGTCGAGGAACATATCGGATTGATGATGTATGGAAAATAATTGAGGAATAAATATGATTCTTTTGCTTTAGATCCTGCTTATCCTCAAAAATTTTACAGGTTGATTGTTTATTTATTTTTATATTTTTGACAATTCTTTGCATGCATTGAATTAATTCAGTATAAGTTATAACATATTAATGCGACAGTTTTTATATGTTTTCTTATAGAATGCCACCAGTCTTAGCTTTGCAATTGGTTGATCTGTTAAGTGACTTAATAACAGAACAAGCTTTGTGCAAGTTACCGATTTATGTTCAAGTACTTAGTGCTTTGAGATTTTTTGCGAAAGGATCATATAAAAAAAGGTGCCAGTCGAGATTTTAATCATCTAGTCAGTCAAAGCATTTAACCGTTGTTTGAAAGGGGTAACAATTGCCCTAAATCAAATTAGTTCAAATTCGATAAAATTTCCAAAAACTGCGCTAGAAAGACAACGAGTGAGTGAAAGGTAATAATTATTAATTATTATTATAATTATTATAATTATTATTATTAAAATTATTATTATTATAATTATTATAATTATTATTATTAAAATTATTATTATTATAATTATTAAAATTATTATTATTATTATTTTTTCAGCAATTAATTATAAGTAATTTAATTCAAGTAACTTAAAGATAAAAAACCAAAATCTTTACACAGTAGTTACAGTTAATAGAATTTAGTATTCAGTATGTAAATTATAAACATAATAAATAATAAAAAAAAAAAAAAATTAACATAATATTTCTTAAAAAATGAAAATAATGAATCTATTATTTAAATACAAACCATCACACTAAATATGTTAATATTCCATGATTACATAAAATTATGAATATCAAATACATATCAATAATTTTCTTTGATCCATTTTTCAAACTTTCCTTTAGTGGAATGTTTTGTTATATTTAAAAATTTGTATTTGCAAGATAAAATATTGAAAGGCATGATGGTGTTGATATAAGTACTTTACTGTACTATAAAAAATTAATAGAAAAATGGCTATGGTAATATGAAAGTAATACATATATGTTTATTATTCTAGGTTTCAGCAAATCAATCTCATGCCTGGTATATTAGGATTAGTCGATTGTTTTATTGTAAAAATGATTCGACCTACTGTAAATAAAGAGGCTTTTTTCATCACAAACATTCGCACTCAATGAATGTACAAGTAATAAGCTATAATTTAATAAAAATAGTACATTTCAATGTTAATACTCATGTAGAATCTTATCATTATCATAATTCTAGGTTTCTAATTCAGATTATTTAATTCAATCTATAAGAATTTTTCCTATAAGCAATACAGATAGACATATTTGGAAATCTAGTGACGTTCGTCATCATTTAGTAAATCTTACAGAAGATGTAAACATTGTAGCCGAAGAGGGTCACTATTATGTTCTTGGTAAGTCACAGAAGATGATATTTTATAGATATTATTACTTGGGTATTTTTTTACTCATGGATATATCTTTACATGATATGTATATTGTTTAGCTGATTGCACATTTTAGATTTATTAAACTAGTCACTTTTTTATTACAATCTGTAATTTTAATTGATGGAGAAATCATCCAAAAAGAAATAATAATTACTGTATTAGAGGTATAAATGTAACTTAAAAGATTCAAAATCAAATCAATATTTAATTAAATATTTGAATATTGACCATATTTTAATTAATTTAAAGTTACACCACAAGTCGCATTATTGATTTACCGCAAGTTAGATTATTTTGAAAGCATTTTTGGATAATAAATGATAAACAAAATCATTTTTAGCTTATTTTTCACTATTCTTATCAAAGATTAAACAGAATGTAAAGTTTCTTTTTCATTAAGTTGCAAATGTTTATTTTTTTATAAAAATCATTTATTTTACAACTCGAAGCCATCATAAACAAAGTTAAAAAATAAGCATATCTAATTTTTTTTTTAGAATATTTTTGTTTGATAAAATTATTATTGTTAATACTTAGTTATTGATGTTTATTAGTATTTTCCTGTCCAATGTAGAATAGAGACTTAGATTCATGGATGATGATAAATTGTTATTTTATTTTCAAGAAGATAGTGGCTATACTGTATCCCCAATATTGTTAACACCAATTCGAGATGCTAATGAAGGAACTCCCGAAGCAAGATACAATCATGTTCGTACTCGATGTAAGGTAGAACAATTATTTGAAGTCTTATCTAATGTGTGGTTATGCATTAGTCGACGACGTGCACTCCATTATCATCCAGAAAAGGTTGCCCAGATAATTATGGCATATGCTGTATTGCACAATTTTAGACGATTGAATGGGTGAGTAAAATGAATTAAATTTAAAAATGTTTCCCATAATTTAAATTTAATAATAATTCTAATTTCCAAAAATTCTCTCTCATTTTAATAATTATATTTCATTTTAATTCTAGTATTATTGATGATTTACCAGAACCTAATTATAATATTGAACATGCAAACATCAATGCTGCTGAACAGTTTAGACTTGGTGTCATAGAACGTGAGAGGGTTGTACAGAAATATTACCATTAGTTGTGATGGCACGAAACTACGTTACCCGTGCCCCTTTCGCTTGCATGTTAGTTTATCTTATTTTTAAAATCTATAAATTAATATTGTTGGTATATGCGCTAGTGCCAAAGATATAATATTCTATTTTAATTAATATTATTTTATTATTTAGTGATTACAAATCGCCGAAGTGAGAAATATTTAAGGTATCAGGCCTAAGTTTAAGCCTGAAGAAAAATGAAATTAAAATGTCGTCATGATTTTATTTTAATATATATTTAAGGTGAAAAGAAGTTTCATTAATTAATATCATTAGAAAAAAAAATTATGACTAAATTAAAATATGATTTTTTTTCAGGCTTAAACTCAGTCCTGATACCTTTATTTTACACCTAACTGATTAGTGCCTGAATTATATAATTTTTTCACTATTATAGTAACAATGGCATTTATTGCTACAATTGCTATTTTACAATCATATTAATAATTTTGTACGTTCCTTATAATTTGATGTTTTATTATTTTAAATAGAGTTTTTATTATGATGTTCGTTATAAACAACGTTTATGTAAAATATGGTTTAATAGAAAGTTTGTAAATATAAACGTAAGCTGGATATCAGGATATTCGATAGCATAATTACAGATTTTACAATATATAGTAACTCTTCGTGCTGTTGTTAAAAACTGTGTTTGTAACAATACCAAATTGTTGGAAACTGTATTTTTAACAATAAACGTATTCATGTAAAATTTTAATTGATTCTGCTTTCATTTATCTTTGTACATTTGGTTTTTAATTATGCGAGTAAATCAAATTTTGCTTCTAGATTTTGATCGTAAATAAACTATTTTGAGGCGTTTAATTTATAGAACTAATAATAATACATTTTTAAAGTGTTTGATCAGAAATCTGTTCTATTAAATAAGTTTACATTTAAGATTTACTTTCACGATCGAATGCACCATTAATAATCTAAAATCACGCTCTTTTAGGAAATATTTTTAAAATTATATATATTTTTTTCTAAAACAGATTACAAGTTTTGTTTATTTTAATGTATTTTATATTTTAAAATAATTAGAAATTAATTTGTTATAATCCCATAATACATTGAAATGAATATTTTATATAATTAAGGCAATTATTTACAACAAATTTTATTTCATTTTAATAGGAAAACAATTTTTTAAATCGTCTATACTTATAGACAGCATATTTTACAAATCGTGCATAAAAAAAATTAATTTTATTAATATACATACATAAAATGTTACGTAAAGATATTCAAATTGTTTTAAAAATTACATGTAAATATAACATTTTTTAATAATCTATATATTCAATTATTGTTTCAATAAATAATATTTCATTAATTCTATGAATTAATATAAATCAATTAACTAATTGATTGATTCGATTAATATTATTTAATTTTTTAAATTTACATTGATTATTTTTTTTAATTAATAATGATAAATATTTCCAATGAATATTAATTCATTTTCTTAATATGAGTTAAGAGCATGACGAAGCTGTCCGCCTTCTAATAACATTTCCAATCCTAACTTATGAATAAACGATGCATTTAATCGAGTCTTTTTACTGCAAAGAAAAAATTTGTAAGATTAAACTCTAGTGCGGACAACCCAAGAAATCCACCAAAATATTATACATACAAAGTTATAATAAAAACTTTCAATGTATCGTATTTTAAGGTTAGGTTTGTCGAGTTTAATATCTAATTTCCAATCAAAGCTCATAAAAAAATAACAAGTCCAAATGATTTTTTATTTTAACAAAAATTATTGTACTAATATAGCTTTAGTGCGGACAAGTCATAATATTCGTTTAATTTATGAATTTAAAAAGATATTGATAAAATAAATAAAGCAAAACTCAATTGCTGCAGCTCCGACATGCCGTTAATATTATTAATTAAATTTAATTATTGTTTCAATAAAAATATTTTAATTCTTTTCATTATTATGGATATATATATATATATATATATATATATATATATATATATATATATATATATATATATATATATTGTAACATACCTAAGTGGGCAATTGTTACTTTTAAAAAAAAAAAAAAATTATGGTTCAAATTCGATGCTGGATTAATCACGGTGTAATATAAACGCGATGCTAATTTAATGTTGATTTTTAATTTTACGTACGCGATTTATATATTTTTCTTAAATGTATTTAATAAACTATGCAAGCTCCGTTCGAGCAGTAGGCCAGATTGCACGATAGCTATTAAATACTTTACTACCATGGTAGAAAGTTTAGCATAAATTATGGCGTGTCCACCAACATATGGCTATATTTGTACGGTGTAATTACACTGTCAAATTTCACCATAAGTTGACCATAATATGGACTGATTCTAATGTGTGATTTGTGCGTACTACTATAATAAACTTGTATTTATAGTATAACAAGTTTAACTTTAATTGTGAACTTTCTCTACTATTCTTTATTATTTTTTATTCACTATTCTTCAGATTTTAATTCTAAATGAATTTTTTTTTATTATAACCTAATTTTCTAATATGACTTTATATTCGACATTTTAACCTAACCCTAATCTTTAAAAATAGACGCGCTAATGTAGTTCTTAAGTTTTGTTAGTTAGCTGAAAAACTCAATAATATGTTATATAATAAAACTAATTGATTTGCATTGACATTATGTTATAGCAGGACACTTTAAAATTATTTGCAAAATTTTAGAACTTTGAGTACCAGACTTTCAATACGAATATGTGTATTATGAAATATTTTGTTTGTAACCAAACCAAAAATGAAACTTAACACCAATTTTTCCAAAGTGAAATTACAATACAATCCACAATATATGGATTTATATTGATATTATTCTAGGCGAAACATTCTAAGGTTATTTACAAAATTTTATGATTGTAAATGCTATAATTTTAAAAACAAATAAGTAAAAATTAAATTATAATGTCAATTTAAAAAACTTGATGGCCAGTTTTATTTTTAGTCTATGTCGAATGAAATGTTTCATGTGGTACTTGTTAGATTTTTTTTTTAACTATAGTACTTAAAGCTATGATACTATGTATATTGCTTTGAAATATCTTCCTCCAACATGGTATCGATGCATCTGAATTTAATTTATTTTTCTGTTATTTTGCTTAAAAAAGTTGGTAAGCGGTTTTATATTTCATTTAGTCTATGAGGAGTCCTTTCATATGATACGTACCAGACTACTTCTTTTTAAACTATAGAATTCAATGTTATGTTTTATTATACAACCTAGATTACATTGATTTGCATTGACATTATGTTACAGTAGGACATTTTAAAATTATTTGCAAAATTTTAGAACTTTGAGTGCCATAATTTTAAAAAGAATAGTCTAACATGTGTATTATTAAATATTTTAGTTGTCGCTAGACCAAAGATTAAACTTGCCACCAACTCCTTTAAAGTGAAATTACAATACAACCTACATTACATGGATCTGTATTGATATTATAATAGACAGAATATTCTAAATTTATTCACAAAGTCTATGAATAATTTTAAAATATTTCATTCAATGCTTAAAATTCTTTTTGATAAGTCAAAAATGTGATTTTTTCAATTTGGTGGTTGTCGTAAGCTTTCTCAGTTAATTTTTAACCAATTATTCGACAAACTTTTGAATTCTTTTTCTTTTTCTTTTAAATAAAAGTGTTATTTTGTGAATACATATAAATTAAAGATCTCTGGAAATTTTGAAGGCAATTCGTTGAAAATTGGCTGAGGAAGCTTGCAGTGACCACAAAAATCAAGTGTTCGAATAAACGAAAGAATTTTAATCATTTTATGAGATTATTTAAAATTATTCATGGGCCAAAGTCTTATATTTTATATATCTAAGGTAAAAAACTTTTTTTTAAATAATACCCAAGCGGAAATAATCTGCCGTTAATAACTAATAATAATTATATACAGCGAAAAATAATTTAAAAAAAAAGTTATTATTTTTTATTATTTGTTATAAAAGTGTAGATTTTAGACTGTAATAACTGTTTATAATAGTTATTAATAATTATTTTACATTTATAACAGTTGATAAAAGTTATTATCAGTTATTATTTTTTATTATCTTTTTCAGCATGGTAAGTATATGCATAAAGTAAACCGTAAGTAAAAATTATTATCGGTTATTATTTTTTTTTTCTTTTTCAATCTAAGAGTTACTAATAATTATTTTCTATTTATAAAAGTTAATAGAAGTTATTATTAGTTATTATTTTTTATCATCTTTTTCGGTATGGAAGGTATACATATAAAGCAAACGTTGAATAAAAGTTATTATCAGTTATTATTTTTTTTATCTTTTTTGGTATGGAAGGTATATATACATATAAAGCCAACGTTAAATAAAAGTTATTAATATTATTTTTAGTAATTTTTATTAATTTTTTTATTAATTTTTTGAATTTTAAAGGTGTTCACTTGAAGGAAACGATAAAAAAAAGTTATAATTATTTTTTCATTAGATTTTAAAAATTGTTAAAAATTGTTTTTGATTATTGAAAGTAAGTAGATAGGTAAGGATATCATTGATTCAAAAAGAATTTTTATTTTTATTTTTACATAAAAACTTTTATATAAAAATATAAGTTTTATTTTACAATTATAAAAGAAGTTTTATTTTGTATTTACAATGTCAACGCTAACATATAATACGATTTACTTATCAAATCTTAATTAATGCAGCGACCAAGAGCACCTTTAAAAATTGAGCTTAAATAATAATCATCATTACATTTTGTTATTATACAAGGCCGGTGTAGCATGGTATACTTAAGACATTGAATTTCGCCATGAAAGAGTGAACAAGTTTTTAAATTTATGACTTCTTTCACATCAGTGTCATTAACAAATGAAACCGGTACACGTTTTAATAATTTAAAGAAAATATAAACATCACAGTTATCGTCGTATTTAATCAAATATATAGAACTAATGATTCCGAATCTACTATCTTTCGTTTGAAAAATAGAATCATTAGTTTTTTTCCCTTTTGAATAATAACAAGATGTGTATCTACAACTTTGATATATAATTTTATTGTATTTTTTACATTCAGTAATTTTATTAATATTTAAAAAGAAACGAAGGCACGAAATTTCTTTTTTGGTTAGAATGTGACGTTTTGCACATCCTATTAATGTACAATCACCTATTTTTACTACTTTCTTTAATCTTTTACTGTTCAGTTGATCAACAAAATCTTTCGTTTCTTGAGAAATAAAGCTTTCCGTTTCTAATTGTGGAATTTGTTGATAAGTTAATAGTCTAATAACTATTTCTTTAGCGATGTGGTAATTACTTTTCTTCATTTCAAGTAAATTTTTATTATGGCTTTCGAAGGGAAAAGTATTGATTGCCCATAGTGGTCCCCAATTCTCGACAGTATCAGTTAAATGTAACAGTAAATGTACATTGTAGTACATATACTTATCTCCGAAAAATATACCAAAATAAAAAACAAATTCTATTAATAAAATTTTTGAAATCTTTAGTTCATGTGGTGATATGCTATCTTGTAGAAGAGTATTTAAAGCTGAGATAAACATTGCAAGATGATTTAGATATTTTCTAGGTAGAAGCCCTTTTAGGCTTGGTAAAGCACCGAATAAAATCAAAATGAGCCAATCAGAAGCTGATAAAAAATAATAAAAAATAAAAACTAATAATAACTTTTATTCTAGGTTTGGTTTAGCGTATGGTTTTCAAATTGAAAAAGCTAATAAAAAATAATAAAAAATAAAAACTAATAATAACTATTGTTTCATAAGAAAGTAATAAAAAATAATAACTAATAATGACTTTTATTTTAGGTTTGGTTTATGCGTATGATTTCCAAATTGAAAAAGCTAATAAAAAATAATAAAAAATAATAAGAAATTAAAACAAAAAATAAAAAATAATAACTATTTCAAACTTTTATTACAGTCCAAAATCTAGACATTTTAAATTGTTAATATCAGTTATTATTTTTTATCATTTTTTATTTCAGAATGTGATTTCCGCCTGGGTATTATTATAAAAAAATTATTATGACATTTGAATTTAATTTTTATTTTAGGCTTGAATTTGGGCTTGATACCTTAAGTTCTTAATTAATATATATTTTATATGAGTGTAACTACAATTAATATTAAATAATACTAATATCTCATTAATTTATATTAACACTAAATTTATTTTTAAGATAAATCATAACCTATAAAGTTTGTATTGTTCATTATAACCTTTGTCTATTCAAGTGATATACTAACAAGTAATTGTTATTAATTGTAAATAATGTTAAACCATTAACTATAACTTTATAAATGAAACTTTAATGTGTTATTCTTAATTATAAAAATAAATAGTTTATAAAAATGAATAATATATGATGATAATTTATTAAAATGAATCATTTTCTGATAATTTCCTTAATTATTATTTCAAAATTTCAACTATCTTTTCAAAATTATAAATTTGTATTCCTTGTCAAGTCCATAAGCTGACCATATTCCGTCAAAATAAGACTGGGTTTATAGCCTTGTCAAGTCCATAAGCTGGCCATATTCGAAATAAGACTGTTTGTGGCCATATTATGGTTTGCAAACCATAAAATACACCATGATGACACCGTAAATCCAGGCTTTTTTCTACCAGGGTAGCAAACTACAAAAAGCTCCGTTCGGGCAGTAGACCGGATTGGAGTGTAGCTGCTGGGTCCCTTTTTAAACAAACTACACAAGCTTCGTTCGGGCAATAGGCCAAATTGGAGGATAGCTGTTAAATATTTTATTGATGAAACGCCAGTTTATTTATAAAGCTGGACGTTTCCTTTATTAGTATATAAAATATATTTATTGTTGGTAATAAAAGGAAATACATATAAATTATATTAAACTAGCTACATTCATGCGCGCAAAGCGCGCAACAAATTTATACTCCAGGGTCAACTATGGATATAATAACATCTATAAACATGATAAGTAATTTTAATAAACGAAATTATTTTAGTAGCAATTTTATTGTTTTTAAAAAAATGATGAGTGGTCATCTATCAAAAATTAATTTTAAATAAAAATTAAAATTATGAACCTTAAAATCAAACAGTACGAAGTGCCTTTAATATGTCATCAAAAAATAAAAAAATTAAATTAAAAGAAATTTTTAATATAATTTTTTACATACATAATTTTCAATATATATATTAGTTTTTTGGCATGTAGGATATAAGATCAAACTCTAGATACCGCAGCATACAACTGACCATGATCAAAAACTTCTCTTCATCAATCAATAATTATATTATTCTTTTAAACAGCTAACAACAGCTAAAATTTTTTTTAAGCAACTGAATAAACTAATAGCAGTATCTGTTTCAATTTTTCTTTATTTACAACATATAAGTGATTTGAAACATAATAGAGACAAATCTGCGTTGGTTACACACTGTAAAAATTCTAGCCATAGCTTTAATACAAACATAGGAACCTCAAACATATTAGACATTGAATGCAACTATCAAAAAAGATTGCCATCAGAAATGATACATATTAAAAAATATGAAAATTGCAATAATACACGACACTCAAAAATTAAACAACGTATATAATAAATGCATAGTTGAATTATTAAAAAGAAATTAATTTTTTTGATAAAACGGTTTCAAGAATAAATTATTTACAATAAAACGCAATAATTGTTAAATTAGATTAAATATAATTAAATCAAATTCATTCATGTGAGTCAAACTCTTGAATCAAATACCAAGTACATAAAAGAAAACACTTGCTAGTCACTTTGTACATACGTAACTCACCTAAATTACCTATGTTAAAGATTTGTATAACCAAAGAAAATAGACGCTTATAGAAGGATTCTTCTGGGTTACATATTTCGTCCGAAAGCCTGGGTAACACTTCAACATTGTTTGTATATCTATACATATGAAAAATGTGCTATATATATGATTTATATAGATATAAAAATACATGGGATTTGATGGCGTCCCCAAGTAGCTGGGTAACAGAACCAACTCATTTTTGGCAGAAATTTTCCATGTACGCTTCTATCAGCGTCTATATTCGTTGAAATAACTTATACTTCATAATGTCACGTAGATCATGACGACGCATATTAGATTGCGTAAATTTTTATTATTAATAGAAATATCTATTATTATACATTTTTATAAAACAAAAATAGTTATGTAATACCACATGTTTAATACTTGTAAGTTTCATTTTTTATTTTTATTGTTACGCCTAAAATGTATTGTTTTAGGTGATGTTTTTTTAATGTATTGTTGATGAATTTAGAAATTTTTAATCATTAAGAAACTGTTATCAGTTGTTATTAAATTTTATGTTTTAGCACCTGAAGTGGCCTCTCTAAAAATAGAGGAGAAAAGTCGTTTTTTCTCTTATAGAAATAAAGAAAAATTGAAACAACTGCTGCTATTAGTTTATTCACAGTTAGAAATATCAAAGACAAAGTCTGTTAAAACCAGTTAATAGACAAAAATGTGTGTTACTTTAACAAACAAAATGTCTTTAAAGGATTTAACAAACAAATGTCTGTTAAAATTTTACTTATAAATTACAGACATTGTCTGTCAATGTACTAAAACTTTTTTTGGTCTTGTTTCCCGTACACATACATACACGTTTTATATATAGTTTTATTTTTTTAAATTCAAGTTTAAGGAGTCATGTGCTAGCTATAGTTTGCTATAGTTTGTTGTTCATAATAATCAAAAGTTTAAAAAATTCTTCAATATTTTGAAAAACATTAATTTATACCTGGAAAAAAATCTCTACAAATTTTTAGTTAGACTTATCGACTGATTTTATTATTTATGCTCACTTAAAGTTTATCTTTTTACTACTATGAGATACAAAACACGCGGACTTCGAGTGAGCACATATAAAAAATTAGTTGATAAGACTACTTGAAAATTTGCAGAAATTTTTTTCTAGGTATAAATTAATTTTTATCAAAATTTTGAAGAGTTCTTTAAACTTTTAATTTTATGAACAACAAACTATAGCTGACATATGAGACTCCTTAAATTAATAAATGTACAAGAACTCAAGAAATATTAGAAAGAACGTTTTTATTATATCTTATACAATATTATATTCGTTTATAATATGATATTCGTTGTCTAATGAATAGCTTTCGTGACATCTACAATGATATAATTTTAATAATTATTAACAATTTTTATAAACAAATTATCATAATACGTTTTTTCGAAAAAAAAAAAATTATGATATTTTTTAGGTCATTTTGAGTAAAAAAGGTTCTCATGAACATATTGCTAAAATGAACTGAATCGGCAAAAAAAAATCGCAGTTTGAAAAAACGCGATTTTTCAAAACTTTGACAGCCTATAGCTCAGCTTCTACTGATTTCATTTTAACTCACAATAGCTTAAATTGTTGGTTAAAATATAAACTTAAAGATTACAGTAGTTAGCGACCGTATTTATAAAAAATCGCGTTTTTCAAACTTTGCAATTTGTTTTCTGCCGATTCAGTGCATTTTAGCAATATGTTCATGAGAACCTTTTTTACTCAAAATGAACTAAAAAAATATGATAAAATTTTTTTTTAAGTGCATTTTTATAATTTGTTTATGAAAATTGTTAATAATTATTAAATGCGCCATTTTCAGACATTCTACCCAAAAAATTCGGATTCAGCAGGTCAAAAATACATAAAAAATACTGGGTAGAATTGAGGACCTCGATCGACCAAGACTTATGTAGTTTGCTCCTGGACTATCTATTTTAGTCGTTTGTTACGGACATTTTCAGAATCAACTGACATAAAGTCTGTTAAATCGTCACATCCTTGTTTGTTACTTCAACAGACAATTTAGTAACAGAAAATAAAAGTTAACAGACTACACAATTGTTTTTAACCGTGTTCAGTTCCTTAAAACAATAATTATATTATCAAACGTTTGTCCACGTAATTTACTAATCGTCATAGCAAAAGATAATTCACATGAAAATTACGTTCTTTTAAATGTAAAAGGAATATTCATTTTCACAATATAATCTACTACGGTTTGGAAAAATATTATCTTATACCACCCGTCAAAATTTTACATTTTAATAAATGATTAGAAAATTCTAAAATTTGCAATCTCGCACTATTGCATGAACCTTTATTAATACTTATATTTCTTATAAGCATTACAATAAATTTTTCTCTCAAATGTAATTTACTGGTAGGATTAAAAGAATTTAAATATTCTAGAAGAAACATTTCATCTGATTCATTATTGATTTTCATCACTATCAATTTCCGAGTTTTAAAATAATGTATGAAAATAATATAAATTTTGCAATAAAGAATCAAAAAGTTTTTCATAAAAAAAACATTTTATTTTTTACTTGCATTAAATTTTGTTTCAACTCATTCATATAAAATTGTTTTCACTAATTATTATATGCGTTACATCTTTAGTTTGGATAGCATTAAATTAAATTAAATATTGCAGTAAATTAAATTTTTAAATACTATTATTGGTAATAAGAGTTTAAAAATCCCTCATTATTTAAAATTACAAAAGCATCTTTTTCATCTTTATATATTTAATGTCTATTAAATAAATGACTTTACTTAGCTACTTCATAACCGCATTATAGGTAATAATAAATATATCTATTACATTTATTTGAACTTAAGCATTTACAAAAACGCTGCCAAGTGCTTTGGTGTAATGCTTTCTCATAGAGCTCATTGTGTTAGAGTATTTTGATTTCATTTTGCTTTCAAAAGAAAAATTATTGTATCAGTGAAAAAATTTTTCTATTTTTTCGTTAATTTGTACATATTTAGACTCCGGGAGTCAAAAAAAGTGGTTTCAAATAAAAATTTTTTCAAAATTTTCAAAATGCTCTAAAATTAAAACTGCGCTAAGAAAATTAGTTTTTAAAAATTTTTTTCTTCTGACAATAGCGGATAACTTGCATGCGAATTTTGGGGCAAATCTATAGAGTAATTTACGTAAAATAAAAGAAAAAAGAATTTTTTTTTTTAAATTTTACAAAATTATCTAAAATTAAAACCACGCTAAGAAAATCAGTTTGGGTGGGGCTCGAACATTAGAATGTTTTTTATTTAATAAATATTTATTTAGAGTGCCACAATTACGAATAGCGTATTCCATAATTTAGAATAAAGTAATAATGAATTTTCATGATTTCAAAAAGCAGTAGTAATAATCTCAAATTATTCGATTAAAATATTTAGAGTTCTTTCGAAATCTTGATATAATTTATTCTAAATTTAGACGTACATTTATTTTGCTACTTCTTATTTCGATAAAGTGAATATTCTAAAATGCTTTACTCGCATTAGTTATTTTCGTTACTTCAGTCGCTGAAAATACGAAAATTCTAAAATGAATAAATGAACAGTCTTGATATGCACATAATTTATATGAACTTCTAAATAAATGTTAATTAAATAAAAAACATTCTAATGTTGGAGCCCTACCTATCAGTTTTCAGAAGTTTTTCTTTTGGTAGTCGCAAATAATTTCCAAGCAAATTTTAGAGCAAATCCATCGAGTACTTAAAGTAAAATACAAAAAAAAATTAAAAATTAGAATTGAAAAAAAATGTTTTAAATTGTTCTAAAATTAAAACTATGCCAAGAAAACCAGTTTTCAATAGCTTCCGTACCAGTTAGACAAAAAAATAAATTGTATGCAAAATTTGAAGGAAATCTGTCGAGTACTTTTCGAGATCTAATTGACGTAATGAGTACATACACACACACATACATACAGACATTTTCTGCCCTACAAAAAAAAATCAGGCGAGAGATCATTACATGAGATTTTGGCATGATAAATCACCTAAGAAATCAGGTGATTTCTCGCCTGATTTTTTTTAACAGGGTGGAAACCACTTTTTTCCACGAGTCTGAATATGTACAAATTAATAAAAAAATAGAACAAATTTTTTTATTGATACAATGTTTTCTTTATGAGAAAGTAGAAGTGTATTAAAATATATTTATGACTCATAAATCTTAAGACATGATACACATACAACATTATTTCATTTTAAATAGTGTTATTAAATAAACAAAATCAAGTTTTTAACTAATCAAAAGGATTTTAAGCATCAGATAAGGGTTTTTAAAACTATTCAGGGATCAAACTTTTTTATTTAATATATATTTAAGCTAAAAAGAAGTTTTATTAATTAATATTATAATAACAAAAAATTATCAATTACATTTAAATCTGATTTTTTTTCAGACTGAAACTCAGGTCTGATAGCTCAAATAACTACAGTTGAGTAGAAAGTGCATAGGCGCCCAAGTTATTTTAGCTTATGTCTGTATATTATAAAATAACCCATATGTATAAGTAAACTAATCAGTTAAATATATTATATTAAATATTAATTCATTTTATATTATAAAATATAACACACCTATATTAGTAAATATTCAAATTTTTATTGAAAATATAGTCATATGGCTTGTTTGTCAACTGTAATGCAAATTTTATATATACAAATATATAAAAAGGATGCTTACTATAGTTATAATTTTATCAGCATGTTAATTATTTTTAAGCTTTATTCATTAAAACATAAATTGTTTTTCCATTTTTTAATTTCATGTATTAATATTTAGTTAAATAGTAATGTATATAATAAAATAACTCACTCGTATAAGCAAACTATTCAGTTAAATACATTATATTAAATATTAATTCATCGTATATCATAAAATAGCACACTTATATAAAATGAATAAGTAAATTATTCAAATTTTCATTAAAAATAGACATACAGCTTGTTCGTCAACTGTAATACAAATTTTATATGTTAATCTATAACAAAGCTGCCTATCGTAGTCATACCTTTATCAGTGTGCAAATTATTTTCAAACTACATTTACTGAAAACACACATTTTATACTTCTATTTATTTATGTATTAATATTTAATATAATAAGTTTAACTAAATAGTATTGTATATTATGAAATAGCACACTCGTATAAGTAGATTCTTTAAATTTTCATTAAAAATAGACATACAGTTTGTTCGTCAATTGTATCATCCATTGTTATCAGTAAATTTTGATCTTGATTCATTCTAACCTTATTTTTTTTATTAAAATGTGCATAAATTTATCTTTAAAACATTAGTTAAATATATTACTTTTTTTTGGTACTTTGATGATTTTTAATCTGAGTAATAGAAATATAGAATAATAAAACTTTCATAACCTCAAACCTTCATAACCTCAAACCTTCATTAATTGCTGTTACTATACTTATTTTTAAATGAAAAACAATTAAAAATATATACATATTGTACCTGCATTAAGCAATACTTATGCAATAAAGGAATAAATTACTTATCTGAATTGTTATATTATTTGATGTCTTTACAATTTTACTGGAATTTTTAAATAAAAGGTAGTCACCTTGCTTGTGCTCATAGTTATATATTTTATCATTAAACTATACATTGGTTATATACATAAATAATATTGCTTGGTTTAAAATAAAATATTCTTATTCTATTTTAATTGAGTTACTTCTATTATATTTAAAAAACAATGCCTAGAAATTAATTTTTATTTATTTAAAAAATCTAAACCCTTTAAAATTTAATTTTTGGCGCCTATTCTGTATCGACCAATCAGGATTCGATCTTTAGATGCTTCAACATGGCGGCTCATCATTTTTTTAAGAAGGATATTCTTTTATTTTAAATATATATACTAGGGGGGGGGGGTACCCCCGTGCTCGCTACGTTCGCCAACCCCCTTTTGTATCTATTGTAAATCGTATATTATAAATAATTAAAACATTTTTAGTGACTTTTATAAATTTTTATTAGTATGTTAATTTAAAATGCAAAAATTTATTTTTTTTTATGTATTTATTATAATATTCTTCTTCCCATACAATATTTTTTATAACACCCTTACGAAAAAAAGGTATACAATTACCTGCATAATATTGTGTACTTTTATATACATGAAATTATGCATGAAATCGTGCAGAAATGTATACACGAAAATGTGTAGATAAATATGTACAATAACATACATGGATTTCACTCCTCAAAATTTTCTATGCAATATTACATGTATTAATTATGCATACAAACCTGCATGTAAACATGTAGAACATTTCATTTCGTAAGCTAATTATTTTAGATTTGATAATTTGTAAAGCCACATTAAATTTCAAATGGTTATGCATGCAAACTAGGATATAAAGATTCAGAAAATGTTTTGAATTGTCTTGTGTAACAAAACAATTATCTATTAGGTCAGCTGCATAGTTTTCAATTGTATCTTTTCGACAATTTCCTAGAATTGAAGCTTTCAGTGTAAATGTTTGCTGTTTATCGTCATCTTTACCTTTTTCTTCTTTAATCTATAAAAATTATTTTCTTATTAGTATAAATTCATTAAGACTTAAAATACATTGTTTTAAATATATGCTACATTTCTCTTTATATGGTTATATCCCTTAAATATATTTGATCTCATTCTGAATCAATTTATCCAGGCCCATTCGTAAAATCTAATCAATCTAACCAGGAGAGGCTATGAGCTTCTGGTCACAGATCTTGATGAAACTTTGAGATATGTTTCTAGGTACTAAAATATGAGTAAAGCCAGAGCGGTACGGTCTAACGCTTCGAAAAACTAAAATTATAGACGTTACCAGTCTTATTTGAAGAAAAATGTAAAAAAAAGCTCCCAATTGAAGTGTGAATAATCCAGTCTAGAAATGTCTTTAATAAATCAACAGGGACTAAAATAAAAGTACAGAAAGCAAGCTTTAATTTGCCGTCTTCAGAATTGAAAAATAATAATTAGAACCAGAGATATGTTCGTTCAAAGTTAAGAAGCAAGAAAGTACCAAAAATCACAAAATCACTGTCCTTAAGAATTTAGATGATTTTTGGTACTTTCTTGCTTCTTAACTTTGAACGAACATATCTCTGGTTCTAATTATTATTTTTCAATTCTGAAGACGGCAAATTAAAGCTTGCTTTCTGTACTTTTATTTTAGTCCCTGTTGATTTATTAAAGACATTTCTAGACTGGATTATTCACACTTCAATTGGGAGCTTTTTTTTACATTTTTCTTCAAATAAGACTGGAAACGTCTATAATTTTAGTTTTTCGAAGCGTTAGACCGTACCGCTCTGGCTTTACTCATATTTTGGTACCTAGAAACATATCTCAAAGTTTCATCAAGATCTGTGACCCAAAGCTCATAGCCTCTCCTGGTAAGATTAATATTTTCAATAAGAGAATTCGTATGCCATCATAAAGTCCTACCTTGTCTATATTGTAATTATACAGTTTTTAAATATTAATTAAAATAAAAAAATATAAAAAAATTTTTAAACAAATTTCTAAGAATTTAAAAAATTAATTAGGAAAGTGAAATAATTAATTTTATGAGTGACATCAGCTTTTATCACAATGCTTTTTCATAAGCGAATAAAAATTATATGTTAGAATATATTTATTATAAAAATTAAAGTGTTAAATTAAAATATAGCCATGGTAGAACTGTATGTGAATATAAAGATTTATTATAACTTACATTTAATAGAATTTGACTATTTTCATTTTCTTGTTTTAAATCTTCATCACCATTTAATTTATTTATGGTCCTTTCGATCAAATTTTTTATTTTTAATAAATCTGTAAAAGAAATATTAATATTATTTTTCTTTTAATATTAACAATTATTATTGCTTTGTTATTGTAAAGTGATGACCTCAATACTCAATCAGCCATTGTGAAAATTAAGATAAAATGGAAAATTGAATACAATAAAAACAATTTTTAATTCATTGTCAATCATTATTGCAAATTTTAGTTTTCAAACGATATTTCAACTGAAGTATGAAATATGAATAAAATTAAATAAGAATGTATTAAATAAGTGCTAATTTCAACATCTAGAAATAATCATTTAAGTCACCGATAACCAGTCATAAATTAATTATATTCTTAATACTCCATTGTATAATTTATGCAGATATTGGGATTATTTTTTCTTGAAAAATAAATGAACACCAACACAGATATTTTGAGATTATTTTTTCTTATACATAAATTATATTAATTTTTTAAATTTTAGGAAAATTAGAAATTATCAAAAAAGTTTGTTTAAAATTTAATCAATTTGTAATATTATAGGCTTGCGTAAGTATAAAAATAAAAACTTTTATTGATATATATAAATTGTAAATGTAATGAAAACAAGTTACCGTTTTTTGCAGAATTAACTGTATATGTACAGTTGTTAACATCTTGTTCTTTTTTCTTCAAAGTTTCCAAGTCTAATTTAATAGAACAAAGTTCTACTTCTGTTCTTTCTTTTTCGATAATTCCATGTTTCAAATTTTCTTTTAACTCGGCAATTTCTATATCCTTTTGTTCTAATTTTTTTTTAATATCATTCAAGTTTATTTCCTTATTTAAATTTAATATTGACGAGTCTTGTTTATTAAAGTCCGATAATGATGATAACCGAAGCGTAAAATTTTCTGAGTCATCAGATAATTCCTCTTCTGTTGATAATTCGTCATTAGAACTATAAATCTATATACATCAATATTATAACTTTAATAAATAAAAGAAACGTATAGGATAGAAAATAAGTTTTCTAGTGTTAGTTCAGTTTTATAAATTTCAAAGGAAATCTAAAGTTTTATGTAAAACTAGGTTAAAAATAAGAAAAAATTAGACTATATTATATACTATATTATATTATTATGACTATAGATATAATTTTAATTTATATAATGAATTTTTTTAATTTTACATGCTTATTTTTATTTAAAATGTAGATAATTATACCTTGCTAATATCAGGATGATTTGTTGTCCTTTTATTGATAGTTGACATTAAAATATTTTCACTTTCCTTTTGCAGTTCACTTCTTTTGATTTTTTTACTTGATATATTGACACTGGTATCCTTTTCATCATCTTCATCGTCCTTTCGCTTTTTTGACACAGTTTTTCTATCGGCTTTAGAAATATCAAGTTTTTTATACTTTGTAAAGTTTTGTTGCTTTTCTCTCATACTTTGCCAACCTAATAATTGAAATTTGTTTTATAAGTAAAATTTTTTACATGTTATATAATTCTTAAAATAAATTGTATTAATTTTTATTATAAAAAAAATCTATTATAAGAATATTTCTTAAAGTATTAGTAAATGTGATAAATATATGATTTAAAATTTTGTGCGTATATGTTGTTTATTTGTTCACATTCAGATTATTCTGTTTAATAGACTATACTTAATTTAGAAAATTAAACAAAATTAAAAAGATAATTTTATTATAATTAGAAGCAAACCTTAATGTATACGTTAAATGAATGACATGTCAGATTTTAATACTTTGTATAATAATTACTTGAAAATTCAGTTATACTGAATTAAGTGTATTGAAATTTAATTTTCAACTTTGACATTATTTACTGTAAATCAACGCTGCTTTAAATTTTAAATAAAGTCTATTAAATTGAATCCTTGTTAAATACATTTAAAGAACTGTGAGGACTTCATTTTTTAATAAATAAAAATATTTAATCATTACCATAAATTAAAATAATTTCTTAAAATATAACCTTAAATTTTGTATAAATCACATATCATGAAACTTTCAAAATGTAATTTGAACATATGAAAAATTGTTTTATATTCTAGTTATTTACTTCAGTAATTTTTTTTAGAGTAAACTATTTTCCTATACTAATTATTTATCTATTATTTATCTATTTACATAACACACACACACATATATATATATATATATATATATATATATATATATATATATATATATATATATATTTATGTAAATAATTTTATATTCACAAATATATTATTAAACATTTACTTTTATGAACCTAAACAACAATTGTTATTTATTTTCTTTATTAAAATTAGAGTATTAAAACTCGTTACATATATATTTCTATTGACTTTGAAATTTGAAAATTATTAGAATGTAATTAATTTATTAAAAAAAATTTATTCTTCATTCTCTTTTCATTAAAAATCTAAGTAAAAATTATGTTCAATCAAGTTAAAATAAATAAATTTTTTACGTATGTTTGTCATTGTTCAACCAGAATTCAAATTTATGAAAATCGGTAAACGTATATTAAAATTCAAATAAAAACTTACTTCCAGTTGCAAGAACTTTAATCACACGTGTCTTGAAAGAGGCTGTCTGCAATTTGAATTTGAATTTACTGGTGGCTGCAGTAACTTTGCAATTTGGCCACGAAATAGTTATTTCATTGCCCTTGGCAATGATTTTATCAATTTCTGCTACATACAAATCATCAAGCCACGATAAATAACCGATTTCTAGCAAATCTGCATCGTTAAATTTTACTAAAATGCAGTCAACGTTATTGATTTCATGAAATTGTTGATGGGTTATTAAATTTGACATTTTTTTACACGTTCAAATCACAAGAACTAATTGAAAACTGTTATAAATTTAAACATACGAATTTTAACTTTACGCTTTGAACGCGTCAACACTTTTAAACTGGTCGCTAAGAACGAGGATAGCAATGTTAAATTTTTTGTACACATATGATCTCTGTCTCACTCTTGCTCGTCATTACTTTCTTGTATTGGTTGAGTTCCTTTCGCTTACTCTTTCAGTCTTTCTCTATCTCATTCTTGCTTTCTTTGTTTTACTAAGCCGGCTTATACCGCTAACGGCCATGGCTATTCTGTTGTATATACAAATACAGAAGTTTGTTTTCTCTCTGTCTCACTCCTGCTCGTTTTCATTACCTACTTGTATTGGTTAGGTCTTTTCCTTCTACTTTCTCACTCTTTATTCATCTCATTCCTACTTTCTGTCTTTATCGCATTTCTACTTTCACCATAGAATATAGAAATAATGTAGAAGTATATTTCCTGTAATAATATTGGGGAGACGTTGTCATTATATATATAGATATATTACCTGGGTTTTCTTAGACAGCTTCCAAGTAAATCCGCCAGGATCGTGACGGTATCGTATAATCGCGAATAGCAGAATGCGTATTTAACAGTCGAAAGCGTACAGTGGCACTAAAATCTCTTCAACTATACTATAAAAAATATCCTATATTGGTTTTATGAAGCTGGGTCATACAGTATAATACGGTGAACAAAGGATAAGTGTTACAGTCTATCGCTATTGCATATAGTATATTTTGCTTCGTATACATAATATAAATAATTAGATTTATACATGCTGAAATGACATCAAAAGAAAGACTTAAAAGAGGTCCGTATAAAAAGTATCTACGAGATCCTTCAGTAAAAATACCGGATTCGACAAAACGTTATCGTCTTTATCGTCAAAATAAAGTTGTACAGGTAATTTTATTCATATTATATTATACATTCTAAAATATTTATTGAAATCTTTAAATTTATTAACTCATTGAAATATAATGTAATGTTTCAAAACAAATGAAAATAATTTTTTAATATTATCAGGTACAATGTGGGAATCAAAATGAAGAGGATGGGACGATAAGTTCAGATGAAAACTTATCAATAAAAAGTGATTCTTACAATAATTTTAGTGAAGAAGAAGTGACTGTTTCTCATTTTAATATTGAAAACTTACAATCAAATGTAAGTGCTGAAGAACCTTATAATCAATCGTCTAATCTACTGGACACCGATGACTCTTCTTGGTCGTATGATTCAGCTTCAACAATAGATAGTCAAACTACTGATGAAGATAACGCAAATTATTACAATGAATATCTCTTAAGCGATGATGATGGCACATATGATGGGTTGGAACAAGAAATGCAAGTAGATGATGAGGTAATGAAAATGATTTTGATAATTTATATTTCATAAATCCCCAAAAAATGTATGAATCAACTGTAAGAGAGCAAACTATTCAAATGCTCAAATGATTTAGTATGTAAATGTTATTAATTTAACTTATGCAATTATGTATTTATCAAATTATTTTATTGAAATACATAAAAAATTTAACGTATTTAAAAAAGATAACAAAAAATAGACAACGTCTATGTTAGATTGTAAAACTTTGTATTATAATTACTTCAAAATCCAATAATACTTTCAGTGTAAAAGTTTCATAAAGTTAAGTACATCATTAATATTTTTATTTAAAAAATCATATTTTGTTGCAGTGAAAACAGTTAAATGATAGCTAAACAATGTAAAATGATTGTTTTATTATAAAATATTAGTAAAAATAGAAAAAAATCAGATATATTAAATAAATAAAAATATTTAATTATTAATAAAAATAGCTTACTGAAATTTGACATAAAATTTTTTGTAAATATCTGACTATGAAACATTGAAAATGTAATTGGAAGAGATTAAACATTTTTCTACATTTTATAACTTTGTTGCATTTTTTTTTAGTAAACTTTATTTTTCTTTAAAATTATTGCAAATAAACTGTAGAAAAAATAATTAGCTTTTATAACGTATTCAAATTACATCAAATTATTATTTATGAACTGCTTATACATGAATATATCTATTCGAAGATTTATATGGGTAAATCTTTCATAATGTTAAAATTTCACCTGCAACAAATTAAAAAAAAAAAAATACAGGCACACGTATAAAACTAATTTTCTCTGAATGTTGACGTATTATAATGAAAAAAAAAATCGTGTTACTCACTTTTAAGGGTAGTCTTTTTAACAAACATCAAAAGACAGATTTTCGAGTAAATTTTTCATAGTGTTAAAATTTACTTTCAATAAATTAAAAAAAATTGAAGACACATGTATCAAATTTATTTTTTTTAAATGTTGATATATTAAAATGATAATAAAAGAAAAAATCGCATTACTCACTTTTGAAGATAGCTTTTTTTAATATAAGACATTTAAATATATTCTTTATTATCACACCCAGGTATAATATTTTACATATCTCAGATCAGTTTTTAAGTATTTTGGGCTATAATAGATCATTTTCTATTGAGCTTTTTTCATTTTTACATGTTTAATATGTTACAGAAAATATTTAAATACGCAATTTACATTAATAATTACAAAATTTTTGTAATAAATAAAATATGCCAGAAATGCCAATTTTTTGGAAAATTCATTTTTGGCGATTCGGGTATTAAAATTGAGTGATATTAGTTACCCAATGGCTTTTGGGATTCCTGATTACAAATCATAAGTGAGTGGAATATCAATTTATTTTTGCTAAAATTGTCAATCTTAGGGTATGAAACTTGACATGGATTTGTGTAGTTTATGTTTTCGAATAAAAATACTTATATTCCTTTTAACCAAATATTTTAGTTTATTTAATAAACATTAAATCTAAAAATTTTAAATTTAAAATCTAGAAACTTCAGTGATGATTCAACTCAACGTTCTAGGTGTAAGCTATTAAATACATACTAAAACTGAGCTTTTTAAAGTTTAAACTCTTTAGAATTAAAACATTGATAGAAACTAGGTAATCGATGTAAATTTGGAAAATTTAATAGCCGGGAAAAATTCAATGATTTCCAGAATACTCGAAATAATACTTCAAAAGCAACTTAAAGATTACATTGAGTATTATAAAATAGTAAATTACAAAGTTCACAACAGAGAAAAGGTGAATCAAAGCTTAGGTTTTCATATTAGTGGATAAAAACCTATTTTCAAAAGTGAGTCACGTTTTTTAAGTATAATTTCAAACGAACAAAGAACTTTATCTACACTAGGCACACGTTCCTAATAAAAAATTTCTCTTTGTGATTCTAAATATTACCTTTTGATGTAGTTTAAAATGTCACCGCTGAATAGTCTTTTTTACAGCATCGTATTTTCCAGAAAAAGTAAAATATATAAATTTTTGGTAACATTTTAATAACCTTTCAGAAAGTACTTTTGTTAACAGGCACACACCCATGCTCTTGATTTTCCAAAAGTATGTGTATAGATAAAGCTTTGGTGTGAATTTCAAATCAAAAAAGCAGTAGTCATTTTTTTTATAGCGGTAATTTATCATTTTACATGGCCTGGTAACATTTAAATTTCAAAAAAAAAACCTCTTTTCCCCATCCGCCATAAAATGACACGTCTAATTATCATTAAAAATATAACAAAATTAGTTTCTAATAACTCAATAAATCAGTGAACATTTGCTAACAAGATGTGCTATCTCATATTTAGGAGAAATGACGCAGTAACATGATTTTTAAAAGTATGAAAGAATTACCCATATATATTTATGTGTGTATAAATGTTATTTATTTTTTCAAATTAATTTATTAAAATATAGAAAAAAAGTTTATGTATTTAAAAAAGAGAACAATAATTTGACAACGTCCGTGTCAGGTTGTAAAACTTTGTATATAATAATTACTTCAAAATCCAATAATAATCTGTGTCTATAAATTCAATTTCAAAATTTGACATCTTTGGCAATACAATATTCTAATCTTAGTACACCATTTTTCATAAATAATTGAATGTTATTATGACTTGATGCATAAATTGTGAAAATCAGAACAAAATTTTTTTAAATTTAATAATATATCTAGCTATTATTTAGAGATAGTAAATAATCATATATAAAAATCATTGTTTATTTTATAATTATGTTATTTACTAATTCTTATTTGTATGTATATATATATATATATATATATATATATATATATATATATATATATATATATGTATATATATATGATATATTTTTATTAACAGATGAGGAGGAGGTAAGGTTGATTTACAATATTTTAAGACTATTTTCAAGAATGTAAATTATTAGTAAAATACAGAATGAAGTAATTCTTCAAAAATGTCCCATTAAATTTTTATTGAAACATGCAGTGATTCTTTGTTGCTGACTAATTTTCGCAGATGACTCAAATAAATATGCTTTGCGGTTAGTCCAGTTGAATTAGTATTGTTTTTCGCAAAATAGGCATTGCATCTGTTTTTTACAAAAATGTGTTCTAGACAATACGTATAATAAGAATATCGATGTAGGCGTTCTCCAAACATTGACTTTTACTTCTTTTTTCCTCCATATTAGCGTTGCTTTCAATTTTTATTAAAATTAAAAAAAAAGTTCAGAATTCAATTTTTTATAAGGATATTAAAATGCGATTTAAAAAAATTTTTAAATATTCTCAAAAAATGAAATTTTTATGAAAAAAAGTAAAATTTGATATTAAAATTCAAAGTAGATATTTTATTCAAATTTTCATAAAACTCAAGAAAAAGAAAGATTTTCTATGATATTTAATCCTGAAACGGCTCATATCAATTCTATTTAGAATTATTAAATTGAATATGAATGTTTTATAAATAAATGAACATTATTTAAGACATAGAATGATTTTCTGTAATAATAAGTCTAAATTACGTTAAAGGTATAAGTAGGACTTCATAGTTACCTACTGAGGCCGATAACGAAGATAAGTCAAAATGTATATATACAGAGATAGTAAAATGAATATAGAAATGGAATGTTCTATTTCTGTTAATGAAAAAGTATTATCAATATTTGATTATTAATAATAAAATATATTAGATGTAATTTTTTTAAATAATTGTTTATACATAAATAGAATATCCAATTTCTATAATATGTATAAGTTAAAATTTGAAGATAGGAATTAAAATATAAAAAATTAGCTTTTCTAGATGATAAATAATAAAATAGATTATTAAAAATAGTTTTTTGAAATGTAAAGGAAATAGAATGTTTCTTTTGCAAATATATTTATCATAATTAAAGGTTTCTTCTGCAAATATATTAAATGAATTTTATCGAACATTCTATTTCCTAATGTATAATTCTTTAGTGAGAAATAGAACTTCATAGAAGGTTTATGAAATAATATAAAAGAGCGTGAATTCATCCAAGCTCTCTCATTCTCTCTTAGATGTTCGATCATGTAACATCTAAGATGTATTATATCGGATTCTTGATCCGACTCTCTACACGAGAGCATGTAGAAATTAGATTAATTTAACGTTCTCATTTCATTTGTAAATTTTTATAAAAAGATATATTTTACTAAATAAAATTTAAAACATTAAAAGATATAAAATGATTTTAAATTCATTAACTTAAGAGGCGGTCGGAACCAAATCGGTGACTTAATTCGGTGCTTGTAATAAATGCTTATAATAATTTATTCATTTATTAATATGGTAAAAATATAGTAATTTCCTCTAGTCATGTATATAAAGAATAATTTAAAATAGTTAAAGCCACAAAAATATACAAAATATTGTTATAAAGCGAAAAATGCCACCTAACAATCGACACGACAGTTTTTTGCAAGCGGTATATGTCAAGTCAGTTTGATATTTGTAATAAATGCTTATAATAATTTATTTACTTATTCATATGGTAAAAATATAGTTATTTCCTCTAGTCATGTATATAAAGAATAATTTAAAATAGTTTAAGCCATGAAAATATACAAAATATTATCGTAAAGCGAAAAATGCTGACTTAATATATACCACAAGTCA
Organism: Anastatus disparis; assembly: GCA_017163975.1. Taxonomy (NCBI): domain Eukaryota; kingdom Metazoa; phylum Arthropoda; class Insecta; order Hymenoptera; family Eupelmidae; genus Anastatus; species Anastatus disparis. Next base: position 987,091 of record JAFFSR010000014.1, read on the forward strand.
CCGATTTGGTTCCGACCGCCTCTTAAACTTATTTTCAGATAATAACAATCAAAAAACATCTTATCGTGAAAGTACACATTATCGCACATTCAATGGTAAAGCATCCAGTGAATGTCGTCGATTATTGTACCAACATAAATTGCATCTAAAATGAGGATATAATATCGCACTTCCAATAGTAAAGCATCTAATGGAAGTCGTCGATTATATAGCCTTTCATAATAATTAAAATATCAATTATCGCATCTCTAATAGTAAAGCATCTAGAAGAGATCGTCGATTCTGGTGTTTTAATTCTGCCTGCTGTATGGATTATGTGACCAATGCATGTCAAGAACTTATAAACGTAACTTTAATTTATATTTTGGTAATTTATTATTAAAATTACCTGGCGACCGTGCATCCAGCAAAACGCGCCCGTTACAATCCCTCTTACCCTCCCAAGCCAATCTGTATAGGTGCATAATTAAAACAATAATTAATTTATTTATTAAATAAAATGTCGAAAATTAAGAATGGTGCAAATTCTTGAGCACATATAGGTAGAATAACTTTATCATCAAGCTTTATAAAAATAAGATATTTCTATTTTTTACACAATTTTTTAATAATTTTCCGTTTTACAATTTTAATCCTTATAAATTCATGTATCTAGTCCAATTATTGATATTATTTTTATAAAAAAAAGAATGTTTTTTTAAGATTTTTAATTTTATGTGTTTAAAAATGTTCTATTATTAAATTAAAAATTATGAAGCTTTTATTTTGACTAACAATTGCGTCATTATTTATAAGCATTTGAACTCATTTCAAAGTTTAACAGTTATTTTATAATATATATTATTTACAGTTAAAATATCATTGATGCAACGAAGAGATTCTGATTGATATTATCGTTTGTAAATTTTTTTAAATGTTACATTGAATTGTAATGCCTAGCGAGTAGAATTCAATGTAACATTTGAAGTATATAAGCAGCCTGCACGCATGCCTTATAAAATTTTTTTTAAAACTGAAATTGACATTATATATAAACATTGTTGGTTTCTCAGCCAATTATGGTATCTGATTTTAATAATATTTTTTTAAAATCTGGGTTAGCACGTAAAATTAATATATATTGTTTTCGTGTTAGTTTTTTAAAAATCATTTTTAAATTTGATATAAATCATTTTTATTAAAAATAAAATGTGTTTGAAATGCAACACTGTGGCAAAATTATAAGTTTTAGTAAAAACCTTAAAAAATAAATTATCTTTTTTCTTAAAAAAGGAAAATGTTAATAATAATTATAATTATATTAGAAAATGTTAATTACAAAATTTGGACAGCAAGAATCTATTTTATAGTAGTTTAATAAAATTATTATCTTCGAGTTGGTGAAAAAATTGATATTAATCTGAAACAATTTTTACTAAAAACGTAAAATATTTATTTAATTATAAAAGCGTAATTTATACTAAATTGTTCATTTTTAAAAACAAATGAATTTGTTTTTAAAGATTTTCATTGAAACTCAGAATTATACCACTGTATTGATTTTGCAACACATTTGATTTACAGTTGAGATTATTTATAACAAATGTAAAAATTTGGATGTTAATGATATTTTATGCATAGATAATATATATTATAAATTTGCTGTTAAAGTTTGAGATGAATCGAAACGTTTATAAACAATCGCACGATCGTCAATCAAATTAAAAACATCGCTATTCTTTTGATTATTATAAAAAAAAAAATTGTAAGTACTTTAAATTAAAGATCTTCAATTTCCCTTTTATAATATAAAATAATTGAAAATTGTACGATATATATGCATTCATTTATAAAAATTAGAACTGTCAAAATGGAAACTCATTAAAAAATAGTGTAAAAAATAGAAATATCTTATTTTTATAATTTTTTTTGCAATATCCTTGTACGATTCTTAAAAGGTGGCCGTATAGCTCTGTCCTTGCATAATCTAAATTTTCGTTATTATTAATAAATTAAATATTGTTATACAAGAGTAAGGGTATAGCCCAATAGATTTCAGGACGAGCAAACGATCTTTTTCTATGAAAAAAAAAATTTTTTATTATATAAATATTATTTTTAACAGTTACCGTGAAGGACGTAATTTCTGATCACCTAAGAGGTATTTCTGATCACATATTTACATGTGAAAAAGTAAAAGTATATTTCTTTTTCACACAAACGAAGCATTTCTTACGCTCAATCTACTTTTCCTCATAAATTGAAAAAAGGTTTTTCCTACTAAAATCTTAAAGATTATGATTTATAATAAATAATGATCAGAAATTACGCCCTGATCAGACCTTACTTGAAAACTAATGAAAATTTTTTATTTTTTCATAGAAAAAGATCGTTTGCTCGTCCTGCAATCTATTGGGCTATACCCTTACTTTTGTATAACAATATTTAATATATTAATAATAACGAAAATTTAGATTAGACATGGACAGTGCTATACAGCCTCCTCTTAACAACTTACATTTAGAAAATTTGTAAATAAGGCAATGAATAAAGAGAAATTGATGCAACACCAACTAACAAAGAATTTACCAACTAACAAACAGATATCCAAGAAGTCAAAGAAGGTATAAAAAAGCTTGGAATAGAACCAACCAAAGGTTAGTATCCTCGTAGATGATGACTCTCTTTTGCAAAATCTGAAGAAAAATGTTAGATCTTTATTTTATTTTATTAGAGCTGAAAACATTATTACGCCAATAAATATTTATTATGAATTTATTCGTAATATTTTTATGATACAAAAGTTTTTTAATTTATCAAGTTTAATAAAATATTAAAGAATTATAAATTTAATACTTTCAGCTGGTTAAACAGTATTAATGAGTTGCTTTTAAATAAATTCTTTATTAAATAAACTTTAAAAATAATTCATTGAAATAATTTTTAATCCTTTAATTTTAGTGAATAGTTTTAAATATAAAAAAGAAGTTTTACAGATGCTATTCAAATTATAAATTTGCTTAAGTCAAAAGCAACGCAGATAGGAGGAAAAATGAGAAAAAAGTTTGATTGAATTTTTCATATTTTACTCAAATCTTTATTATTGTATCAGAAAATCCGAGTTCAATGCAAAAGATATGACTATTAAGAATATTTGTAAAAAGCTCTTTTTTCTGGTGGTTTGATCTTTTCTCGGAAACTACTTGACCGATTTTGACAAAATTTTTAGCACATGTTCGTTACCTGTATAGGTATTGTTTATACTAGAATTAAATCCTCATTTTAATTTTTTCAATTATTTTAAACCTAATAATGATCTTTGAATTTTCATTCTTCGAAAATTTTTTAACAACCGCCATTTTGTTATCTTCGTCTAAAAATTAATAATATTCTAGTATGCTCGATAGTCCCCCTGTTGAAAAGAATAACGTTATCTATAACGTCATTGATAACGTAATTTCTAACATATAAAAATTACGTAAAAATAACGTCATTGCAACGTAATAAAATAACGTTAAGAGGAGGTCACGTATCTCTGTCCTTTTCTAATCAAAGAATTGAGTTTTTTACAGAAACTAATAACTTTATCAAAAAATGAAGAGAAAGCCGCATCTCGTAATAAAAAAAGCAATATTTTCTTTGATCAGAAAGAATTTATTTAATTGCTTCGTTTTCAAGAAAACCTTGAAAAACTCAAATCATAGAGGTTAGGGTGGACAATTTGGTTTTTCAAGGTTTTCTTGAAAACGAAGCGATAAAATTAATTTTTTCTTATCAAAGAAAATATTGCTTTTTTTGATGCAAGATGCGGCTTTCTCTTCATTTTTTGATAAAGTTATTAGTTTTTGTAAAAAATCATTTCTTTGATTAGAAAAGGACAGAGATACGTGACCTCCTCTTAATATAATGTAATTTTTTACGTTATTAAACATGAAATTTTCACGTCATAAACTTGAACTAATTTTTGAAAATTATTAAAAAATCTTAAAAATTAATTAAAAGTTAGGTAAATTTATGATTTAAAAATTTCATTATTAATAACGTTAAAAATTACGTTATTAATAACGTTAAAAATTATGTTATTAATAACGTAAAAAATAACGTTACTATTAACGTTATTTTATTACATTGCTTTGACGTTATTTTTACGTTATTTTTATACGTTATGATTTACGTTAACGAATGACGTTATAAATAACGTCATTCGTTTCAATAGGCCCCTGTCATATTGAAGCTAAATCTTTCTAATTTCTGTATTTTAGATAATAATTCATTGAAAAACCATCAACACCGTTAATATTACTTTCTTTTTCATGGTTTAGCATATAGTGTCATTTTAGATATATTTATTATGCAAAATTAAAAAAATTTTCACATACTTCAACAGAAAATTTAAACCTATAAAGAATCACTTTCATATTTTGACATAGTGTTTTAAAACTAATCAACAAAAAATTTTTTAATTCATGGAACTTAAAATTAAGATGAACCTTTAATTTTTTTTAAAATCCATAAACGAGTGTACTTTCACGGAAACTGTCCACAAATCCATTAGACTTGCTCAAATCGGCTTCAAATTTTCTCACAACATTCTTATAAAAAAATATTTATTTTAAATAATATTTTGAATTAACCTTGCCCCATTCTCTTTAATTTAGATAAGACGCATTATAATTTTGAATGTACTGTTTTTACTTTTGAACCAAAATTATCATTTTTCATATATAAGTTTCTATATTTCTAAAATTTTTATTTTTAGTGTTATACTTTGATTCATTTTGAAGCTTTGAATTTTATACAATCGGCGTAAAATATATTTATAATATAAATTTCACCATTATCCTTATATTAAAATAAAAATATATGATGATTGAAAATTGTACTTGGAAAATTTTTAAACCTTTTTTGTCATGATTAATAAATTCATATTTTTCTGGAAAAGTGTAAATGTACGGTTTTTTACTTTCAGGAACGGTTGAATTTATATGATAATTGCAGTATGACTCGACAAGAAAGTGAAATTTTACTTATGTCATTTGCATTAAGACATAGCTTACCAGATATTGGAATAGAAAATTTAGTTAACACCATTGATTGCCATCTACCACATGTTGAATATAAATCGAAATACCGCTTTTTGAAAGCTTTTAAACAAAGTGAAATGATCGATTATTATTACTGTCCAGATTGTTATAAAATATTGAATTCCGACAGTGATAATATAATTTGTAACTATTGCGATAAACATTATACAAAAAAATTTTTAAAAACTGAAGATTATTTTTTTTTAAATATACCTTTAGAAAAACAATTAAGAGAATTATTAAATAGTGAATTGTACCTCGATCTCCGTAAACAATGTAACGAAAGTGATGTAATTAATGGGCGTGTTTATAGACAACTACAAAATATGAAAATAATAAATGACAATGATATTACAATACAATGGAATGTAGATGGAGTTAACTTATGTAAATCTTCAAAAAAAAGTATGTGGCCCATTTTAGTGTTAATTAACGAATTAAATTATCGCAAGAGAAAAAATAATATTATGTTATGCGGCTTATGGTATGGTGAAAAAAAGCCTCCTATGAACTTATATCTTGAACCATTTGTAAATGAATTACAAAAATTATATAATGATGGTATGGAATGTATTTTTTTTGGTCAAACAACAACTGTAAAAATTAAAATTCACACACTTTTTTGTACTGTTGATTCTGTTGCAAGGCCGATGGTACAAAATATGAAACAGTTCAATGGTGCTTACGGCTGTTCTTATTGCCTTCATAAAGGACAACAAACCGCTGTACGTAGAGGAAAAGCACGAACTTATAATTTCTCTAAACATACAGAACGTTCAAGTTCAATACATCAATTACATTTAGAAATAGCTGTGATAACTGGGGAAGCTGAGAAAGGTGTTAAAGGACCCTCAATATGTGCCCTTATTCCTGGTCTAGATATTATTAATGGTTATCCACCAGATTATATGCATTGCTGTCTTCTAGGCGTGGCTAAACTATTCGTTACTGCATGGTTTGATTCAAGTAATAACCAAAAAAGCTTTTATCTTGGGCATAAAGAAACAGAATTCAATCGAAGATTAGCATCAATCAAACCTCCAACTGAAATTACAAGAACCCCGAAACCACTTACTGATAAATATAAAGCCAATGAGTGGAAAAATTTTGTACTGTATTATTCCATACCATGTTTAAAAGGTTTAATGAAACAGAAATATATTGATCATTGGTATTTATTTGTTTTTGGTTTAAATGTTTTTCTAAAAGAATGTGTTTCAGATAATGATTTTATAGTTGCGAAAGCTGCATTTACGGAATTTGTAAAAAATGTTGAAGTACTCTATGGAATGGAATACATGAAATTTAATGTACATTTATTATTGCATATTCCTAAATATGTTAAAAATTATGGTGCTTTATGGGCATGGTCTGCTTTTCCTTTTGAAGGCTTCAATGGAGTCATAAAAAAATTATTTCATGGTACTCAGTTTATACCTTTACAAATTTCGAAAGCTTATAATAGATTAAGATATATTAAAAATAATTCTTATATATTTAATAACGAAGAATGCAGTCAAAAAGTAATAAATCAATTTCTAAAGCTGATGAATCAATGTTCTGTTAAAAATTGCATCGAATATGATGATGATTTAAAGATATTTGGTAAGCCCCGAATTATTAAATTGACTCTCTCAGAAAAAGTGGCTACAGAAAATCATTTGCATGAGGCTATAAGTGAAAACTGTTTTACTCATCACCGGTTCATTTATAAACACGTACTTTTTCATTCAAAAAATTATAATCGATTAAAGAAGAGAGACAATAGTATCATTTTGACCATTGACAATACAATATTAGTTATATCGAGTTTATTAAAAGTAACTCTTATCAACTCAAATGAAAATAAATACATTATTTTAGGATCCAAGCTTACGGATTTAAACATACGATTAAGTAAATATAAAACTATTAATTCACAAAAGAATATGTTTGTTACCCAAGAAACTTCGAATATTTCTTGCATCGATATTACAGCTATCCAAAGTAAATGTGTGTGTATTACCTATGAAAATAGAATGTATGAAAATAACCATCCACTCAAAATAATAATACCTATAATTAATAAATTTGAAACAGATTAAGATAAATATTATACTTTTATATTTAAATAAATAAAACTCTATAAATATTATTTCATATTTTATTTTTTTCCCAGAAACTTAAAAACATAATTCCTCAATTTTTTGTGATTCTACGTGAAAACATAGTTTTAAGATGAATTATATGTATATTATTTTTCAAAACACGTTTATTGCACTTTATTACCAACTCTGATTTATAATTTCACTTTATTAATAAAAAAGTATCAAATTTTCAAATATAAAAGAATTTTATTAATTTTATTGGAAAAACATATGAACAATTGACAACATGCAGGTATGTATGCACAAATATAATAATGACTATGCTGTATTCTTCATAAACTTTTTATAACTGGTTAGTTTAAGATTAAATTATAAAATTTTATTAAGATTTTTAATAATTAATGTGTAAAATAATTTATACATTTAAAATATTTATATTTTGAAAAATAAATTCTTATGATTTCTTTATACATTAGTTTTAGTGCATATGTTTCTGCACGATATTATACAAAATTCTACGTATGTGTTTCTACACGGTATCACGTACTTTCATATGGAAAATATCCAGTTTTATGTATTTAAGTAAATTATTATACATAATATGTTATTACATGTTTTTATGCATATGTTTCTCTATTATATTATGCAATAATTTATAATTCTACATAATATTATGTAGCTGAATGTGCAAAAAATTCTACATATTTTTCAGTTTGATTTTTATGCAATTTTTTATGATATTATGCAGCTTTTTATGCATATATTTCTGCATGATTTTCTACAACTCCATATGCATGTTAACGTACACAAGACGATTCAAAACATTTTCTGAATCTTTATATTCTAGTTTGCATGCAAAACCATTTGAAATTTAATGTGGCTTTACAAATTATTAAATCTAAAATAATTAGCTTATGAAATGAAATGTTCTGTATGTTTACATGCAGGTTTGTATGCATAAATTAATACATGTAATATTGCATAGAAAATTTTGAGGAGCGAAATCCATGTATGTTACTGTACATATTTATCTACACATTTTCGTGTATACATTTCTGCACGATTTCATGCATAATTTCATGTATATAAACGTACACAATATTATGCAGGTAATTGTACACCTTTTTTTCGTAAGGGCATTTTCGTTTTTATTTTCATTTTGTATAAAAATTTTTTTACTATTTTTTACTCTTGATGATGCTACATATAATTGACCATTTGAAAATAAAGGTTTATTTAAATATATTCCTACGTTTTCAAAACTTTGGCCTTGAGCTTTATTAATGGTCATTGCAAATGCTAAACAAATTGGAAATTACCTACGGTATAATCAGAGATTAGTAGAGATCGCCGATGAGCATAGGCGAGAGCGTGCCCGTTAAAATTCAATGTAAACTACTGCCGCCACATGGACAAATGCCCGAACTATACGCGCAAAGCCCCTCCACGTCTACACGCGCGTAGAGAAGCAAGCGAGAGGGGAGGAGACAAACACACGAAACACGCGGCTTCCAGTGGCGTAGGTATAACTTACGGCAAACCCGCTTTAGCTTGTTTTCGCCGCGATACTTTATAGCTTTATTTCAATGCGATTAACCGTCCCGAAAATTTGTTGATTTATTTTTATTTAAAACAGATACATATTTTATAATAAAAATCATTAAAGTAATCAAACAAATAAATAATAATAAATAAAATCTTTTGGGGGGCGATGAACATATGTAACTTTTTACTCTTTTGAACTAATGTATGCGGTGGCTGTGGTCACTAAGTTTTTACGCACCTCGCCGTTATTCTAATTTTGCCAAGTTCAAACCTGATGTTTCTCCTATTTTTTTTTTTTATGTTTTATTTTTGAATATTATATATTTTTATAATCAATTTTTATAGCGGAAAAAATAAAATTAAAAATTTATTTAAGACCTTAAGAGGAGGTCACGTATCTCTGTCTTTTTCTAATTAAAGAATTGAGTTTTTTATAGAAACTAATAACTTTAGCAAAAAATTAAGAGAAAGCCGCATCTTGTATTAAAAAAAGCAATATTTTCTTTGATAAGAAAAAATTAATTTTATTGCTTCGTTCTCAAGAAAACCTTGAAAAACAAAATTGTCCACCCTAACCTCTATGATTTAAGTTTTTCAAGGTTTTCTTGAGAACGAAGCAATAAAATTAATTTTTTCTTATCAAAGAAAATATTGCTTTTTTTAATACAAGATGCGACTTTCTCTTCATTTTTTGATAAAGTTATTAGTTTTTTTGAAAAAATCATTTCTTTGATTAGAAAAGGACTGAGATACGTGACCTCCTCTTAAATTCTATTTTATTTCAAAAATATAAAAAAATATATTTACAGATAGGGATAGAAAAAAATTTTATTGTCAATATTACATGGATATATAACTTATATCAATATGAAATAAAAACGTAGCTAGTTCTGTAATTTTTTCCTGCTAAATAAAAAATATTAAAGATTGAAAAAAATTATTATAAATTATAGTTGTTTTTTATTCTCACTCAATTGCGAATAATAAAACCTTTTTTGTTCTTTAAAAAAAAGGTTAAAAAAAGACATTTTTAACTCATTTAATAAAAATAGAAAATAAATATGAATAAATCTAATTTCATTTGAGAAAAGTAAAATAATAAATGAATCTGAAAAAATAAATAATTTCACGAATGTAAACTTTATTAAAGCGCAGTTTAAATAAAAATTACATTGAATATCATTAATATTTTAAAAATTGGACTTTTTCTTCTTTCTTTTATTAAATATCATATTTTTATAATATCATTGATTTTTATTTCCAAAACAAAAAAATTGTTTTAACAAATATAATAATTTATGTTCTCACAAGACAGATTAAATAAAATTGACATTACATTTTAAATAGCTTAATTCTTTTAGTCTCTTAAAAACTGGCATTTTCTAAACTTATATAGGAGCTTGATAACATTATTTTCAATTTATTTAATAAAATTTCGACATAAAATGTTGATAAACATCATTTTATTTTAGACACATAAAAAAATGAAGAAATGCTTTTATTAAAAGTACATTAATATCAGTATATCCTTTTTAATATCATTTCTTAGTATAACAGGAAATATCTTAATATCAGGTTTTAAATGTCTTTTTATTGAATTAACTGAATATAAATTTATAATGTCGATAATTTGATTTGGGAAAAATGAAACTTTACGAAACCTTGCAAATTTCACGGAGTGCGTGTTTTAAATGAAAATGACTTTAAATTCTATTTTATTTTTAAAAATTTTACATTGAATTTTAAAATTTCCAAAAATTAAAAAATAGATTTCAATTTTTTTTTGTATTTATTACAATGATTCAAAACTTTCAACCATAATATGAAAAACATTTAAAATTTTTTTCAGTTTTATAATTAATTAGGCAAAAATTGTATCTATGTTTTTAATGTTTAAAAATAGCAGTTTATTTATTAAATATATACTTTTTTATGTTTTGACGTTTATTTTATCTTTTTAAAATATATTTTTTACTGTTATTTAGGATGAATGTAATAAAATGCATGAATACTTTATTATATCATAAATAATGTATTTAAATATAATATTCCAAAAAAATGAAGAAATAAATTATTCAAATAAACAAAATTTAATCATAAAAACGATGTGCAGCATGCAACGTGTTCGTCCTTAAAATGCTCATTTTACTAATTTTGTTATTTAATAATCAAAACCGTTTAGATAATTAAAAAAATTAAGTTTGGGGTAAGAAAGCGATAAAAATATGTTATTTGGTTTAAAAAAAAACGTACAATAGCTGTGTTGCCTAAATTTTAGGGTACGTTGCAACAATTAAAAATTTTTCCAAGTTAAAATCTTATGCTTTGCCTTTTTTTATTAAAAAAAATTAATAATATGCTTAAAAAGAAAATTTGATACAATACAATAAGAAATATTTTTGACAAAAAATATTGACCTACAATACAGCCGTTTAAAATAAAATAACTGTCAACTGCAAGCATTTTCTAAGCATGTGCTAATTAACGCTTTTTTAAACATAAAATTTTTAATTCAGACTTACTGTTCTTTGCATCACAAGTATTAAAAAATTAAAGCTTTTTTCATATCCCCAAACGCTGTTAAATGCAGAATTTGAATACAAAAAAAATTTTAAATAAAAAAATTTTTTTAATAATAAATATTAACAATAAAAATTTTAAAAACTTTTTTTTTAAATATAGATTATTTTCTTAATTTGAATGTAATGAAAATTTTTATTTGATATTTATTTTATCTTCTCTTTTAAATTCTTCTTTATTTTATAGATCCATTTCATATAAGTAATTTGTGGAATTGATTATTCTGACAGATTTTCTTTTAGAATTGTAGCCAAAGCTCATTTATTTTGATTTTTATGAAGTAATAAAAACATTGTATTTTATATATTTTGAAGATAATACGTTTATAAATATAATATAGTTATATAACGTTTATAAATATAATTTATAAATAGATCAAATAAATTTATGCATAACATTTAAAAAGAATTTATAAAATATTAATTAAATTCTAAACATAAATAAATTAATAATATACTTAAAGAGAGTATGTAATTTGAAAATTGTTTAAAACCTTATGAGAAACATGTTTCATAATAGAAAATGTTAAATAGAAAGTATTAAAACATAATAATAAAATAAAAATGTTTAAGACATTAATAATAAATCTAAAATAGCATAAAAACATAAATGTTCTTGAATAAAGTTCAGAATTTGGCATTTTTTAACGAAAGGGATAATATGTTTTGAATAAACATTATATAGAGTTTAAATTAAGTTCACAAAAATCTTACAAAAAGAATTACGAAATTTAATTTGAATGAAAAATTTTCAAATGAACGAGGAGAAGAAAGGTCCCTATCTTCGGAAAACGAATTTGGTTGAAACTAAAGAATCTGATTTTTTATGAAAAAAATTAAATGAAAAAAGGTTCCGGATATAAAAATACCGATATTTCATAAAAATATAGTGAAAAGAAACGCTTATCGGAATTTGAATAGCCAAACAGCTAAAATTCTTACTACAAAATGTGTGATAGATCAAAGAAAGTACTTAAATATATTAATTTAAGCTATATTGCATCAAAAAAGGTTATGTAGTTCAAAAGTTACGAATTACAAACGATCAAAATATACAAGTGAAATAGAGTAAAAAATTTATCATATATTATATGCTAAAACTATTAACTAATATGTAATAATTTTCAATTAAGCATAACTTTTTAATCACATTAAGCTTTTTTAAGCTAATAAGGCTTAAATTAAAGTATTTAATTTGTACTTTTTTAATATTTTATACATTTTTCTGTAAGATTTTTAGTTATCCGATCATTTAAGTTCTTACGACAACTTCTTTTCATTATATTATTGAAAAATGTGTATATCTTTGTCTCTGAAATCTATTTAAGCAAAAGAAAAAATACGGGTTAATTTTTTTTCATCACTCAATCATATCTTGTAGTTTTAACCGAATTTGTTTCTTGAAGGTGGAGATGATTTCTCCTTATGAGTAGGCTTTGATCATTAGTTATTTAAATATGAAAAAAATATTTATATTCAAGATATAATTGCCTAATTAATTATTACAAGTACTTTGAATGAACTTTCAGTTTAAAATTTCAAAATTTTTTTTTTGTATTATATTTGTATATTTATTAGAAAAAATTTATAGTATTGGAAAAATTTCAAATTTAGTAAATGTTTAGGTGCAATATCAATATAATTAACATTTTATTTAAAAAAATACAACAAAATAACGTTTACCACATACATTTAAAACTGTTTTAATAATAAAATTATCAGTAAATTATTTTTTTATATATCGTCGGCTTGGATTAAAATTCGGCTACTTCAAAAAAGTTTTTAGGTAAATTTTAAAATGAAAATTTCAATAAAAAAATTTATAAAGAATATAAATTTTTTTAATAATGAAATGTATAATTCTATGTAATGAGACAATTTGAATAATGAAGTACATATATTTAATGTAAATTTGACGAAAATTTTTTTTGTTTCAAAGCATACAAAAATTTTACGTTAAGTTTACGTACTTATGTGATACGATTTCCAATGAAAATAATTTTCACAAATTACACAAAACAATGCAATACTATCAAATATATTATTTTCAAATTTTATTAAATCATATTTGAAAAGTAACTAAACAAATCCATCTTTAAAAAATTAAACGAATACATTTTATTTTTCAGTTAACTTTATAATATTATAAGAAGCTTTTAAAAAAATTGTAATGCATTCTTTTTAGTGAATACTTTAAAATACCTACTTTTTTGGATTTTCTTACGATATTTCTTTCTAAATATACGATAGTTTTTTTGCAACAGGTTTTTTTTTAGATTTTCATTTACATTTTTTTGTAATTATAAAAATTAAACCATTATTTTAATAAATATTTTTTTAACACCAATGGTATTTAGCGTTTTTATTTTATGCGCTTTGATGAAGTTGACAACACTTTTTAAAAAATATGCTTAATTCTTCCTAAAACATTCCTTAATTCTTTTATTTATTCTTTTACTATTTTTTTATTCATTTTAAGTTAAATTTTTGTTAAATTAATAAAAAAAATAATAAAAATATTTAATTTACATAACCATAATAAACGATTTAAACATATAATAAACAATTCGGAATTGATTTTTAAAGATACATTTAATAATTTTTTAATATTTTTTAATTGGAAGAGATGTTTCCCTTCATCTGTCATTCTTAATTTTTTCTCATAAAGTTTTAAAGATTTAAAAATCATATACAATTTGTTAATAGTCAGATAGCTCCTCCATAAGCTATAATTTGTTGTTTATTAAAAAGGCGGATAATCTTTTGAAACTTTAAATGAGTTTTTATTTCATATGTTATTACTGTAAATTTTCAAATAGCCTCGCCGATCATTTCTTTAAGATAATCTCATCTAAAGAATGACCACTTTGGGTCTCAATAAACTGTTAATTAATAAAATCAGTATTGTGTGTTTATTTAAAATTCATATAATTTCAGCTTGAAGAACCGTTCAGCTCTTTATTATTAAAGTACTAATTTGCATGACATTTTCAATTTTTAAAGTAATTTTATTACAAAATAGTAATTAACGGAACGAGCAGTCAGATAAGATGCAAAATAATTATTTTTCTGAAAGAATTTTCAATTTTTCTTAAGAAGGGGCCGAACTATCTGTCTCTGTCTAATAGCGTTTTTCATCATTTATGTAAATACTATCCGGTATAACAAGAAAAAAATAGCAGCCCCCGCTAGATATTACTATAATTAGTAAATTTTGTAATAACAACCAAATTTTTTACCGCATAGTTTTTGACTAATTAGAGACCTACTAGCAATTTAGAATATAACCTATCTTTTTTTGGTAGGTCTCTAATTATTCAAAAACTACGCAGTGAAAAAATTTGGTTGTTATTACAAAATTTACTTATTATACTAATATCTAGCGGGGACTGCTATTTTTTTCTTGTTATACCGGATAGTGTTTACATAAATGATGAGAAACGCTATTAGACAAAGACAGATAGTTCGGCCCCTTCTTAAATAATTAATCTCTGTGTAACATAAATTTAAAAAGCGTTTATGTATTTTGTGAAAAATTGAGATTTTTCGTCTTTTAAAGTTTGTAACTGTTGAAATAAAATGTTATTTTTTAAAACTTAATTAAAAAGAATGTTATCATGCCCCTATATAACTTTAGAAAATGTCACTTTTTAACGGACAAAAATAATTCAACTATTCAAAATTTAGTCAAAATTTTGTTTAGTCAAAACTGAAAATTATTACGTTCGTTAAAGAGAATCATCAATTTTTTTGTTTTGGAAATAAAAATCAATGATATTATAAAAATATGATATTTAATAAAAAAAAGAAGAAAAAGTCCAATTATTAAAATATTAATGATATTCAATGTAATTTTTAATTAAAATGCGCTTTAATAAAGTTTATATTCGTGAAATTATTTATTTTTTCAGATTTATTTATTATTTTACTTTTCTCAAATGAAATTAGATTTATTCATATTTATTTTCTATTTTTATTAAATGAGTTAAAAATGTCTTTTTTTAACCTTTTTTTTAAAGAACAAAAAAGGTTTTATTATTCGCAATTGAGTGAGAATAAAAAACAACTATAATTTATAATAATTTTTTTCAATCTTTAATATTTTTTATTTAGCAGGAAAAAATTACAGAACTAGCTACGTTTTTATTTCATATTGATATAAGTTATATATCCATGTAATATTGACAATAAAATTTTTTTCTATCCCTATCTGTAAATATATTTTTTTATATTTTTGAAATAAAATAGAATTTAAGGTCTTAAATAAATTTTTAATTTTATTTTTTCCGCTATAAAAATTGATTATAAAATTATATAATATTCAAAAATAAAACATAAAAAAAAAAATAGGAGAAACATCAGGTTTGAACTTGGCAAAATTAGAATAACGGCGAGGTGCGTAAAAACTTAGTGACCACAGCCACCGCATACATTAGTTCAAAAGAGTAAAAAGTTACATATGTTCATCGCCCCCCAAAAGATTTTATTTATTATTATTTATTTGTTTGATTACTTTAATGATTTTTATTATAAAATATGTATCTGTTTTAAATAAAAATAAATCAACAAATTTTCGGGACGGTTAATCGCATTGAAATAAAGCTATAAAGTATCGCGGCGAAAACAAGCTAAAGCGGGTTTGCCGTAAGTTATACCTACGCCACTGGAAGCCGCGTGTTTCGTGTGTTTGTCTCCTCCCCTCTCGCTTGCTTCTCTACGCGCGTGTAGACGTGGAGGGGCTTTGCGCGTATAGTTCCGGAATCGCCGCAAGGATCGTCATGATCGAATTCGGCACGTTTTATTAACACGGCATTGGCAATCTCTACTTATCTCTGGTATAATATAAATGGTAACGATGTTTGTTCACCTGTATCTAAAATTATTCTTGGTATAAATATAATTGAACCTTTTTTATTAACAATAATAATTTCAGCTTTTATATCAATTTTAAATAAATCAATAATTTTTAACCGAGTACCATTACATAGTCCGTCACTTACACTCAAATTTCTGATTAACATTACAATCGCATTTTTTTTAAGAATTAATTTATGTACTGTAAACCCTGGAAATCGTAATGAATTTAAATATTCAATTGGAAACTTTAATTCAACATCTATTTCAGTTCGATCAATACCTTTATGTTTTGCGTAATCAATACTATAATATTGTACTGCATTTGAGTTAATTTTATTTAAAGTTTTATCATTGATATTATATGTCTTTATTATGTGATGAAAGTATAATTTTATCAGATAAATCTTCTTTTAAATCTATATTATTACCATATATTTTTGTACAAATTAATTTAAAAAACAAAAGATTCAATTTCAATTAAAAATCAATTCAAATACAAAGTGTTTTTTAAATTTTCCCATGTGGTGCGATAGTTGGCGGGGTTGGTTTCTATTAAATTAATTTTTGAAAATAAAGGGTACCCCCCGATAAGATGGTCGAAAATGCCTACTCTCCGAAAATGATTCTCGCCTTGACTACTGTATTTCTAATATTACGAAAATATATTTTCATCATATTTTGACTCCCTACCCCCTCTCCCCCTTCCCATACCTTAAAAAAACCGTTTTTTCGCATTTTATTTTATTTCTCGGATTATAGTCGGTGGATCTACTTGAAAAAAATCACGGATATAGTGAATTAATACACAAATCACGTTGATTTTTTTGCGCCACCAGTCCTTATCCACACCGACAATAGATATTATTGTAGCAAAACATTGTAAGAATCTGGACACGTTCTTGAGTAGTAATTCAAGGCGCATGCGCCCAGCTATATAATCTACGGAAATCCATACGTTCTGACTAGATAGATCATGTAACAATAGCATATTTCCAATCGTGAAATCAAGGAACAAACCCAGAACTTTCTGCGAGAGCATGAGAAATAAATATTTTTTTTGTAAGGGTAACTGGAGCAAATCGGACCCTTGGCGCAAATCGGACCTGCACCACTGTATATGAATATTGGTGAATATTAAGGGGATGTAATAAGGTATATGATTTACACATAGTTACCGACATTGCAGTTTTTCAAATTTTTAATCTTTATTCAAAAATTTTCCGAAATGTCTCTATATTAGGCTTTTTATTAGTAAAAATGAAAGGCTGTAATATAGAGATATCTTTATAACTTTTGGATTAAGAATCGAAAATTTGGAAAACTGTAATGTCGGTATTTTACATTCCCTTAAAAGATTAAAATAACTATAAAAAACTTTAACAATGAAAGTAATTTGATGTAACAATATTAAAATCTTAGTGATAAGATAAAAATATATTATATTTTTATATAAAGTGGTGCTGGTCCGATTTGGCCCGGTTACCCCCAATATCTAATTTTATCAGAGATAATTATAAAAATATACGAAAATTATTTTTTCTGTTGAATTTTTCTTAATGTTAGGGAATTGGGTCTTTGCATGAAAATTTTTTTTTGAATCCATTATATCCGTCATTTAGAAAAAGAAAAAATAAAAGAGACGTATTTTTTCTTATATCATCAGAATAAAAACTTAAAGAGATAGAAGCAGTTAAAATTGTGTGACGTCACGATTGTTTTAGCAATCGTGACGTCATATACATTGGTGCTATATCTATATATATCAAAATTGTATTAATTTCTACTGGCTATAACTTTTGCAATTCATCATATTTTAAAAAACAAAAAAATACGGGTCTTTTATTTTTTCGTATTCTACCTGACGGATATAATGCATTTTTTCATGCAAAGACCCAATTTAAAGAATGAATTTTTTGTTCCATTATAAGATTGTGGGTTTAAAAATACGTCATTTCGATGCACTTTATCGTGAAAATAAATTACGTTAATTTTTTGGAGCCTTATTGAAAATATAACCAGAAATTCTGATTATTACAAACTAAATAATCAAAGTAAATAGGGTCTGTGGTAGTATTTTTCAAACTCACCATATGGCAAGTTTGTTAAGAACTCTTATATTTTATAACATTGGATACTAATCAGAATATCCTCTTCTTTTTATATTTACTCATATAAACATATTTCTTTGGGCTAAATACCCTCTGTTTAGAATTTTGATATCTCAGATTGCATAAATAAAGACTATTGACATTACCCACATGAGTTTTCAATGCTAATTATTTATGAAAATTCCCAAAAAATGTCAAAAATTACTGAAAAATACGGTTTTTTTGCATTTTTGGAGATGTGCCACCAATTGAAATAGTCTGAAAAAATTCAGGAAGCTGTCTTTTAACATAATACACAAAATTTACAAATTTCAGACCTGTATCCCACTCTGAAAAAAAATAAGAAAGATTTAATAGTAAAAAAATTTTTTTTTAGTCACTTGGTATCGGATAACATGGTTTAAAAAAAATTAACATGATTTGTGTATTAACTCACTATATCCATGATTTTTTTTCAAATAGATTCCCCGACTATAATCCGAGAAATAAAATAAAATGCGAAAAAACGGTTTTTTAAGGTATAGGAGGGGGGGGAGAGGGGGCAGGGAGTCAAAATATGATGAAAATTTATTTTTCTAATATTAGGAATACAGTAGTCAAGGCGAGAATCATTTTCGGAGAGTAGGCATTTTCGACCATCTTAACGGGGGGGTACCCTTTAGCAATAAGTTATTCAAAATATCATTTTATCCACTTAATTTATTGAAATTAAGCTTGTTAAGTAACAGAATTTTTCACTTAAATTTTTGTCACTAAGAAAATATTTTTTTTATTTGTCTGAAGAATTTTTTTTTTATTTCCATAGTAAAAAGAAAGAGGTCTTAAAAGTGTCAAGGCCACTTTCTTTTCACTCTCTTATCGGGTTCTGGGAATTCGACAGCTTAACCGTTGACGGAGATCGTCGCAGTCTCCACTCTCTCTCTACTTTTCTGCACTGAGAGTGGGAACTCATGATTTCCAATGCACTGGACAAGGGAGTGCGAGAAAGAGAAAGAGAGCTATCTCTCTTTTTCTTGCATCTCCTACCACTACCAGTTGCTTTGTTTGAAGTTGGACTGACGGTGCTAGCGTTAACGACGGGCCTAGCTTGAAGAGAGACGCGCGCGACCAGGCCTAAGGGCAGAACGTGTGTGCTGTAGCCACTAACTTCAACTTCGCAATATTTTATTTTTGAATCAGTTCTTCTTCTTATATTCACTTTTATGGTGCCAAGCGCATAAGAACTTTTCTTTGGGGACTATTATTATTTATTTTTTTTAAATCGTGTTCAAACTGGGTTTTTGTTTGCCGGGTATTGTGTTGGGTGATCTAGTGTGCGCATGGAATCTAGAGTAGTATTTTGCGCAGCCAAGGAGCAGGCTGGAGAGTCCAGGAAAGCCGACAATGCAGTGCCCACCGGCCAGTATGTATATTGCTTAAGATAAGTACCACAATTTTAATATAAAACACTAGAACAGTAATTCTTATACAATGATATACTAGTTATTTTTGGACTTCCGGTCGAGATTGAGAAGCGTTCGCACGCATTGACGACAGCTCCAAGTTAATCAATTAAAAAGTGTACTAACTTATCGAAAATAAAAAGAAAAATAGTTAAAAGTAAAAGGAAAAGTTAAAAAGAAACAAAAAACAAATAAGAGAATCGAAAAAGAATTGAAAGGTTGAAAACGAAAAGACTAAAAGAACAGTAACATTTTGAGGTTAGATAATTCGAGAGAAAGAAAAAGCGGGAGAAAGTCTTGAAGGTAAAACAGAACATAAAGGCAGCATTGAGAAAAATGGTGGGAAGAGGTAAAGGCACCAAGGCTGACGAGCAGCTAAACAAGTTACCGTTTTAAAAATTACAAATGGTAGGAATTAAAAATTTAATTGAAGAGCAGATAAAGAAAGGCTTTGGGACGATAACAGATGAATTAAAAGGTTTCATCAAATCAACGTTAGAAAATGAATTAAAAGATTTAAAAATAAGCTGGGAAGTAAGAGAAGCGGAATGGATCCAGAAAGAGAAAGAATGGTTAGAAGAAAAGAGAGATATCAATAATAGGTTAAAAATACTAGAGTGGGACAAAGAGAAAAAACAAAAAGAGGAAAGGAGACTGAACATAGTTATCAAAGGAGAAGAGTTTGATACAGAAAAAACAGAAAAACAAGTAGAAGAATTTTTATTCAATAATTTAAACTTACAAGTAAAGATAGATAGTGCTAAAGTGATAGGAAAATTAAAGGAAAATAAGGGCAAGATGATTATAGCTAAAATAGAGAATTGGAATAAAAAAAGAGAGATAATGTCGAAGAAAAAAGAATTGAAAAAAGGAGTGTATATAGACGATGATTTAACGAAGAAAGAAAGAAACATACAAGAGAAAGCAAGAAAGATAGCGAAAGAAGAAAAAGAAAAAGGAAAGCAAACAAAAGTTGGATATCAAAAAGTGATGATAAATAATATATGGTGCATATGGGACGAGTTTGATGAAAAATTTTATGCAAATAACGACGATAAGGAAGGAAAAGAAGAATAGGACAGAAGAGAGAGAAAGGTTATGTAGATAGGACAACGGTGAGGGGGGAAGAAGAGTATGTGAAAATATGTATATGGAATGTTGCAGGCTTATTAAACAAAGACAGTGAAACGTGAGAATATTTATATAATTTTGATGTGATCGGTTTAACAGAAACGTGGATTGAAGAAAAAAGCTGGACAAAAATAAAAAGTAAATTATCAGACTAATTTGATTGGAAAGTGGCGTTCGCGAAAAGGGAAAATTTGAAAGGTAGAGCAAAAGGGGGAATAATTACGGGGGTGAAGAAAGAAATAAAAGAATTGTATTATAAAGAATGGGAGGATAATATAGTTGAAAGAAGAATAAAGATTAATGAGAAAGTTTGGAGAGTGTTTATAGTATATCGTAAAGATGTCGAACAGACAATGAAAGTGATTACAGAAAGTGTCGATGAAAAAGAGGAAGATCTTCTGCTGCTAGGAGACGGGAATTCCAGGACAGGAACAGAGGGAGGTTTCGTCTTGGAAGGAAATGGTGTTATACAAGAAAATCGTTTAGCAAAAGATAAGGTAATAAATAAGGATGGAAGAAAACTAATTCGAGAAATAGAAGAAAGAGGCTGGACGATAGTCAATGGTAGTAAAGAAGAAGAAGGAGAATATACTTATATAGGAGAGCAAGGGGCATCAACAATAGATTATATAATAGGAAACCAAGAAGCCATAGACGCAATAAAAATATTAAGAATCGGACACAGAACGGAATCAGACCATTTGCCGCTAGAAGTCGGAATACAAGAAGAGCTAACGACAATAGATAAAAAGGAACTGGAAAATGAGATTTTTACAGAAAAAAGGAATTGGTGTGAAGAGGATATTGAAAAATATCACGAGAACTGCACAAACTGGGAACCAAAAGGAGAGGAAAATAGTGAAAATTTATGGAAAGAGATAAGTAAAAAAGTAGAAAAGGCTATACCAAATGTTAAAAGAAGAATAAAAATATGGAAAATTGGCGAAAGAATCTGGCATGACAAAATGTGGAAGATTGAAAAACGCAAGTTAAGAAGAGTGTTAAATGAATGGAAAAAAGGAAAATGTAACCGCGATGAGTACATAAAAGCGAAAAAAGAGTATAAAATATTTTGCAAAGAAAAAAAGATAGAGTATGAGAAAAAAGAAGAAGAAATCCTAGAATCTATTAAATCAGGAAAAGAAGTATGGAAATACATAAACCGATTTAGAAAAAAGAGAGAAACCATAAGCAATGAGATTGACATCGAGGACTGGAGAGAATATTTTAAGAATAAGTTTAAGGGAGAGGATGAAAGGAAAATTATAAAACTGGTGGAAGATCAAGAGACAGAAGGAGAAGAGGAAATTAGCAGGGAAAAAGTTGTAAAACAAATTAAGAATCTTAAAATGGGAAAAGCACCAGGCGAAGATACATTTGAAAATGAGATATGGAGGTATATGCTAAGAGAGATTGGAGAAGCTTTTTTGAAAATGTTAAGAGAAATATGGAGTAAAGGATATATTCCAAAAGAGTGGAAAAAAGGAATGATTAGCCCCATATACAGGGTAATTGGATAACATCGGTACATATATATATATCGCTGGATTCAGCGCAATGAGCTGATCCTGAAATACATAATATAAAATTTTTTTAAATTCTACTAATATATTGCCAATATATTCGCAACGTGTTGGTAAAATTTTCTCTAATATCTCCAATATATTAGCAATATATTGGTCAAATTTAAAATACATTCTTATCATTTTTTTCGGAGTCAGCTTATTGCGCTGAATCCAATGATATAAATATGTATCGATGTTATCCAATCACCATGTATAAGAAAGGAGAAAAGAAGGAATTAGCTAACTACAGGCCAGTGACATTAATGAACACGGCCTATAAAATATATGCAAGCATCTTGAATGAGAGATTAATAAAAGAGGTAGACAGCAAACTAGAAGAAGGACAGTTCGGTTTCAGAAAAGGTAGAGGAGTGATGGATGCCATATGTGTTTTAAGCCATGTAATAGACAGGGAATTAAGCAAAAAGAAAGGAAAGGTCTTTGCGTGCTTTGCGGATCTGAAAGAGGCGTTTGACGGAATTGATAGGGAATTACTGAAAGATAGACTAAAAGAATTAGGGGTGAGTACCAGGATAAGAAACAGAATCATGGAAACATATGAGGAATCAATAAATGTCTTGAAAGTGGGAAAGGAAAAATCAAAGGAATTTTGGACAACGCAGGGGGTTAGACAAGGATGCCCAATAAGTCCTACTCCCTTTAATGTATACATGCAAGACCTGGAAAAGGAAATGAGCAAAGGTCAAGAAGGAGGAGTAGTGATTGGCAGTAAGAAAATTTGGACATTAATGTATGCCGACGACATTGTTTTACTAGCAGACAGAGAAGAAGAGCTGAAAGGTATGTTGAAACGCTTCAAAAAATATTTAGAGAAAAAGAAAATAATTCTTAGCACAGAAAAGACAAAAGTATTGGTTTTTGAAAAAAGCAAAAGTAGACAAAAAAGAAGAGAATGGAAATGGGGAGAAGAAAAGTTGGAAGAAGTAAAAGAGATCAAGTACCTAGGTTATATCAACGAAGATAGACGCTTATAGAAGCGTACTTCTGGATTAACTTTGGGGGCCCAGCTTTTGGAGGACACTTTAACATTACGTGTATATCTATATATATGAAAAAATCGGTATATATAGATATAGAAATACATGGCATTTTAGTAGCGCCACCACGCGGCTGGAGGACATAAGCTTTAGATTTTGAGCCCCTGTCCGCCCATTTAAAGTACGCTTCTCTAAGCGTCTATCTTCGTTGGTTATATAGTACAGAAAAATGGAAGAGCAGAAAAATACCTACAAGAAAGAAGGAAGAAAACGATTATAGCTATGAAAAGTACATGGAGTATAGGAGAGAGAATTTTCACGGACAACTATGTCAGGAGAAGGAAAATGTTCACAGCATTAGTAGAAAGTGTTGGTCTGTTCGGAGCAGGCGTGTGGGGATGGTTGAAGGATGAAAGGTTAGATAACATCAAAAGAAAATATATTAAATGGGTACTAGGTTTGGACATAACAACACCGAACTACATAGTAGTAGAAGAAAGCAAAGACGAAGAAATTAAACTAAAAGCATTGAGAAGAGCAATTAAATTCGAAGAAAAAGCTAAAAACTCAAATAAGATGCTAGTGAAGGAATGTATGAAAGAAAGAGATAGTGAAGGCAGAGCAGGACAAGAAGGAAAATGGGCAAAGCAGAGGAAAATTATTCTAGAAGATAACATTGAAAAACAACAGTTAAAGGAATATAGAGAAAATGGAGAAAATATAACAAAATGAGTGTTAGAAAAAACTAAAGGGAGCGAAAAAGAAATTAGACAAAGGAAAATCCAAAATTCAGAATATAATGAAGTATACAAAAATATAATTACGGAAAACAAACCAGTGTATCTAGTAAAAAAAATGAAAAACAATAAAGGAAATTAATTTCTAGATTTAGATGCGGGAATAAGATGAAAGCAAAGGATTATTGGAAATCTAAGGAGGATAAAATCTGCAGATTGTGTAGAGAAAAGGAAGAGAAGGTAGTACACGTGTTAAAAGAATGTGAAAAAACCAAATCAAATATAAATATAGAAACGGTATTAGGACAGGATGGTCAAGGAATAGAAATAATGAAGAAAATACAAGAAAGAAAACTAATGATCAAAATAGATAGTGATAAAAAGAAGATAAACCAAAAAGATAAATACCAAAGTTAAAATTAAATAATTAAAAAATTTTTTTAAATTAAAAATTAGAATTAGGTTTAAATTGAAATAAAGTTGAAAAAAATTAAAAATAAAGTTGGAAATTTAATATGAGAAAATAAAATAAGTTAGAAAAAAATGAATAAGTGAATACAATGTTTAGTTTTATGTTATTTTATTAAAGCATTTTTAATGTAATTTGTTTTGAAGTTATTGTTAATCCAGATTAGTTTTGCTCAGTTTAGTATTAATTATAATTTTACTTAATTTCTTTTTTTTTTAATTTTTGCTATACGCAGTATGAGAAAAATGTGATACTAGACATTCATAAGAAAAAAAAAAAAAAAAAAAAGACTATTTATTTACTCCAAGACTTTAGCGAAATATAATCTAAGATATTGTCGGTTGTATTATAGTATAGTATAAGGTTTAAAGTAAAAGGAGAACGTATTGTATGTATTTTATGTAATTCTGTCTAACATATGTAAAACTGGAAGTTCGTCCTAAACCGAAAGGTAATGGACTATGATCAATAAATAAAAAATAAATAAATACTAGTTATTTTTTATGTCTCACTAAAATAAAATTTCCATTTTACTTTCGTCATAAATAAAGAAAGACAATATAATTCAATTTTATTTTTGTGATAAATTACATAAGGTATATTACATTAATTCGGTGTCTATATTCTTGTTAAATAATAACAAGCATATGCATTTTATAATTATTTTGGAAATGAATATACGGAACTTTTATTCACAAATTAATTAAATCGTTTATTACTTAACTGATGAATAGAACTCCATAAAATATATGATCGATAGTAATCAAGTGTTTGATTGTCATTGGCCGTTACAAACCTAAACTCAGTAACCTAGTCAAAATTCTAATTTGCATAATAACATCTATAAACCTCAGCTGATTGAATCTGTAATAAATATGCGCACAAAGATATATTAACGAAATATTGTTCAAGATATATAACTTCGGAACTGGTGAAGTGTTAAATCCGAAAATTTTCCCAGCGTTTTTTTTTATCGACTTAAATTGTATAGTTTTAATTTAAATCAGTGGATATTTTCAATCATTTACTGTTTTGTCAATACTTTATCGTAAATTCTATTTATAATTGTAATTTAAATGATCCAGAAAATAAAGAGAAAATTTCATAAAGAGGTTGTTTTGAAATATAATTAGTACAGTAATTCTTATACCATAATATCTTAGCCTAATCTCTATGTCTCACTAAAATAAAAATTCGTTATTGACGGCGGGATTTTCTTCTGGGAGGCAAAACTCCTAAAGGAAAATTCCCGCCTCTTTACACTGGCGCCCGCACGTGGAGCCGTTAGGTCAAAGAAATGACCGAGATTTTGGCAAAATATCCTGCCAGGGTCTCGATCATTTATGCATAAGATCCCGCGTAAAAAAAATTAATTATATAATTACTTTATATGAAGTTTATATTTTCCTCAACTTCATATGAACATCTCCAACCAGACTTTCTGAACTTGTAATTTTTAGGTTGAAATAACAAGATATTTACGAAAAGTTTATCAAAAGTTTATCTGAAATTTATAAAAGGTTTATCTGAAGTTTATAAAAAGTTTATCTGAAGAATTAAAAGGTTTATCTGAAGTTTATAGACAGTTTATTTGAAGTTTATAAAAGATTTTGAAGAAATATCTGTAAAATTTTTAAATGTGAATTGAGTTTTCATCAACTTTGGTCAATCTTGATATTAACTTTAGCTCAACTTTACAAGCAATTCATATAAAATTATTCTAGGTTTCCCAAATATATTGGATCTTTGTCAGAGTTTAGGTTGAAATAACAAGATATTTATCAAAAGTTTATCTGAAGTTTATAAAAGTTTTTCCTGAAGATTATAAAGATTTATATGAAATTTATAGGAAGTTGATCTGAAGTTTATAGAAAGTTGATCTGAAATTTATAAAAAGTTTATCTGAAGTTTATAGAATGTTTTAGAGCAATATCTGTTAATTTTTTAATGCGTATTGAATTTTCATCAACTTTGGCAAATCTTTATATAAACTTCAGCTGAACTTAACAAGCAGTTTATATTAAATTATTGTTTTCCAAAAATATTAGATATTTAGCGGACTAATACTTTAAATTCAGATAAAATCTAGATAATCTGTTCACATACTTTAACCTAAATTTTATCTAAAGTTAATCTAAAGCTTTTTAAAGAGATGTTAAACGGACACTACACCTGTACTTATAGATATTAGCTTCCTTTCCATTTTATTGCTGAATTTCCAGAAAAGAAATGCATTAGCTTGTAGTATGTACCATGATGAATATTTAGATAAATTTTCAAATAAATTCATTAATTAGTTTATAAGATATTTGGATTCCCGTACAAAATTGAAAAATGTTAATAAATAATTTTGGAACCCGAAATTCTCAATAACTAATGAATGAATTTATTTAAAAATTTAACCGAATAATCTTCATGGTACATACTACAACCTAATGCATTTTTTTATTGAAAATTTTGCAATAAAATGTAATGGTAGTGAATATTTATGAGTACAGGTGTAGTATCCATTTTACATCCTCTTAATTGTTTTTCATATTGCTTTTATCCTAACTTAACGTAAAGTTTATCTATTCTTGTATATGGTGTTTAGCTGAACTTTTTGGTAAAGTGATGAATTTCAGATAAACTAATTTTGATCATGACTTTACTAAAAATAAGTTATATTGCAATTTCATAATTTTATTTTTTTCAAATGCTTTAAAAATCGAGTTCGAAATACTACTTTGCATTAAAAATATCGAATGAAAATTTTTTCTAAATGCAATGGATTAAGAAG
The DNA here is from genome assembly GCA_017163975.1 of Anastatus disparis. Taxonomy (NCBI): domain Eukaryota; kingdom Metazoa; phylum Arthropoda; class Insecta; order Hymenoptera; family Eupelmidae; genus Anastatus; species Anastatus disparis. Next base: position 1,014,451 of record JAFFSR010000014.1, read on the forward strand.
TAAATATAAAAAATAAAATTATGATTTTATTGAAAATATATAATGATCAGTTAAAAGTTCATTTTTTTATGGTCATTAAGAATGAACTTTCGAATAATCTATTTTAATTTTATAACAAGAAACATGAACTTTAACCATTTCAGTCCCGAATTATTTTTCTCTGGAGAGAGATAAAAGTAAAAACAGAAAAAGATTGTAATAAAAAATAAAAAAATAAATATTTTAATTTCTAGACTTCTACAATAGTCCTTATCAAATAAAAGTATTTTGCTTTGAACTACGCTTCTTATTGTCTTACCTCTAAAAAGTTTGTGTAACTCACAGGAACTTATTGAAGCTTTTTTTTTTTTTTTTTTTTTTTTTCATATGCTGCCCTAGTGGCCCCTGGTATTCCCAGCCTATCGGCTATATACCGGCATCCCGCACCACCTCTGTGTGAGGATGTTCCTACCTAACCTCTTTTTATCTTAAACTAGTTTCAGAACCTCGTATTTTTAGCTAAGCTAATTTACCCAATCCCCGAGAAATCATGGACTGCCGCGTTCCAAGAGCAGTCGGTAAGCAGATTTCTACGGTCGGTTCCCGCATTTACCCAGGCTTTTTTAGACCTGTGACGTAGGGAAAACTCCCCCAGAAGAAAACCCACGCCAGGAACATTAACCCATCGCACTCAGAGATTCTTTTTCCGATGAAAAAAGCCTGAAAAAAATTTCAGGTGTTTTCACCGGGAATCGAACCCCCGACCGCTTGGAGCGAAAGTGTAGAGACCGTATAAGGCGTGCGCCTTAGCCGGTTACGCCACTGACGCTCCCTACGCCACTGACGCTCCCTACGCCACTGACGCTCCCTGAACTTATTGAAGCTTATGAACTATAATGTCCTTATGGGACCAAAAGGGTTAAGTATTAAATTTTTTTCTAAAAAATATTTTTATACAATATTTATTTTTTTAATTAATTAAATAATTATTTTAAACATAAAAAACGCTGCCAAGTGCTTTGGCGCAATGCTTTCTCATAGAACACATTGAGTTAGAGTAATTTTATTTTATTTTTTTAAATACGATTTTAATATAAATGTCCCTATCCTCTGTATTAAAGGCTGTCTTAATACCTACGAAAACTATATGAATTTTACTCTTTCTTAATTTTGCCATTTGCATAATGTGATTTTATGATGCTCTAAAATTAAAAATGCGTTTATAAAATTAATTTTCCCAAGTTTGTCTTCTTAACACTATAACCAATAACTTGCATACAAATTTTGGAACATTTTCATCGAATAGTTTACAAAAAATACCAAATAATTGAAAAATAAACATTGTTTTAAGATTTTCAAAACGCTTTAAGGCTACAACTACGCTAAGAAAACCAGTTTTCAAAAGTTCATTTTATTTAGGCAATCGTAAATAATTTCTATACATAATTTTAAGCTACTTTATCGAGTAGTTTACGTAAAATACCAAAAAATAAGTGAAATTCTATTCAAAATTTACAAAATGCTCTAAAATTAAAACTGCGCTAAGAAAATAAGTTTTTCCAAACTTGCTTTAATTAGGCAATAACAAATAATTTGTATGAAAATTTTTTAGCAAATTTATCAAATGGCTTTTGCATAATAGAAAAAAAATGAAATATGAACATTTTTTCCAAAATTTTCAAAGTGCTCTAAAATTAAAACTGCGCTAAGAAAATAAGTTTTCCAAAGCTTGATTTATTCAGATAATAGTGAATAATTTGCAGAAAAATTTTTGAGCAAGTTTATCGAGTGATTTTTGTGCAATAAAAAAGAAATTAAAAATAAAAAATTTTTTCAAAATTTTCAAAATGCTCTAAAATTAAATGTGCGCTAAGAAAATTGAAGAAAATTAGTTTTCAAAAGTTCATTTTATTTTGACAATCATAAATAATTCCCATACATAATTTGAAGCTCTTTCATCGAGTAATTTACGTAAAATATAAAAAAATTAGAAAAATTTTATTCAAAATTTTCAAAATTCTCTAAAATTAAAACTGCACTGAGAAAATAAGTTTTTCAAAGCTTGTTTTATTTAGGCCATTGCAAATGATTACCATAAAAATTTTTGAGCAAATCTATCGAATGCTTTTTGTGTAATAGAAAAAAAATGAAAAATAGAGATTTTTTCCAAAATTTTCAAAATGCTCTAAAATTAAAACTACTCTAAGAAAATAAGTGTTCCAAAGCTTGTTTTCTTTAGACAATAGCGAATAACTTGCATACAAATTTAGAAGCAAATCTATCGAATGGTTGTCGTAAAATAAAAAATGAAAAAAAAAAAAAAAATTTTTTCAAAATTTTCAAAATGCTCTAAAATTAAAAGTACACTAAGAAAATCAGTTGGTAAAAGTTTTTATTCTTTTGGCAGTCGCAAATAATGTTCATACAAATTTTCAAGAAAATTCTTTGAGTAGTTTACGTAAAATATCAAAAAAATGAAAAATCAAAATTTTTTTAAAATTCTTCAAATGGCTCTAAAAAAAAACTGAGCTAAGAAGATCAATTTTCAATAGCTTCCCCCCAGTTAGACAAAAAAATAAATTGCATGCAAAATTTGAAGCTAATTCATCGAGTAGTTCTCGAGATCTTATTGGCGTACTGAATACATACATGCACACACACATATACACACACACACACACACACACACACACACACACACACACACACACACACACATACATACAGACATTTTCGGGAAACCACTTTTTTCGACTCCCTGAGTCTAAATATGTACAAATTAATGAAAAAATAGAAAAAAAATTTTTTTACCGATACAATGCTTTCTCTATGAGAAAGCAATTTTGCTATGCAAATGTTTGTAAGTTCATAAGGAAACTATAAGTATGAACGCACTAATAACAGTTTTTTTAAAACAAATTATTTTTAATCAGAAGATAAATAAGAAATTTTAAATAGTTTTATAATAATCTTATCATTATATTAATCTATCAAAATCATAACAATTAACGTTTAATTTATTGATATATTATAATCTTGGTATTTTAATTTTTTAATTTTTAGTTTTACTGAACTTTTTCTTTATTTTCTTTTACTTAACTTTTTTTTCAACTTTCTTTTCCAACTCATTTTCTCCAGAAAAAGATTTCTGCAACAGCATGCTAAATCTGTTTTTCTTCAATTTTTTAAGTTTCTTTTCTTGTTTTTTTTCTTCTGTTTTTATCTTATCATCCATGTCCGTGTTGTTTTCCTTAATCAAATCATTTTTTTCTTCCTTTTCTTCTTTTTCTTCTTGAATTTTAATCATGTCGTCATCCAAATCCATATCTTCTTTCTCATCATCAATTTTATCAGTTTTTTGGACCACCATTGTAACCATCTTGTTATTTTCTCTTTTATTTTATCTATAGTACCTTAATGTAGCACACATGGCTGTCAATACCTGCCTATAGGTGGTATGATCTAAAGTATATTTTTTTGGGCGCATTTTGGTTGACAAATGCTAAGGAAAAAATACAATATTATATGAAGAATTAGAGTAAAAAACAAAGATAGAAAGATTTTTTTATTTTATTTAACGTCATTGCTTTTATGCTATTATTGCGAAACTAATTAACGACAGATATTTTCAGCGTGCTTGTGAACAAAACTCATGTAACATCGCTCTATCGAGTGAGATACTGAAGATCTCAATTTAGGAAGATAATACGAGAATTATAAATTACCTTCAACAGCCACAAATACATTCTCTGTAATCGGCTTCCACCCGTTTTTTCCAGTGGGGGAACTTTCGCATAGAACTTCCACCGTTAAAATCATCTTCATAAGCTGTCGCACAAGTTCCTTAGGTTTTTTCGAATAGATAGTCTTCAAATTCTCGAGCTTAAACCTATTAACAAATACTCCTGAATTTTCAAAAAGTTCCACCTAGAAACAATAAATTTTTCAAGCTGCTGATATTTTATTTCGAATACATAATAAAAATCATACTTCTTTAGCTGTCTTTTTTTTTATTGTCCATAAATTTTTCATTTTGATTAACATTTTTGTGTTGAGGAAGGTCCAATTTTAATTGGTCCTAAAAGTAAATTATATTAATATAAAATAAAATTAATAAAATATTAAAAGATGTAATTGTTTACATAGTTTTTAAGTATCTGCTTTAACTTTTCAATTTCATCCACGGTCACTAGAAAAGTTAAATTATAAACTTTTAATTAGCAGGAAATTAATCATATTTTTTTAAAAAAACATTACATGCGGTCAAAGCATTATTAGAAGCAGAAGCCTTTTCTTCTTGCACATTTTGAGCAAGTCTTTGCTTTTTGGACATTCGATAGGATTCAGAAGTTTTACAAATTTCGTCGTGGCTGGATGGGTTTATTTCTAGATCAGACTTTAAACAATCTAATACTTCATCATCTTCATTTCTGTATATTAATAGACAATAATTTCATTAAAATCAAAATAAAACAATCATTAATTAAAATATAATCAATGAAAAGAAGAGAAAGAAAGTATTTTATGTATCTGTGATATCACTTTTTGTAGCGATTTACTAACTCACTAGGAGAGTGTCACACCTCCGGATCACGGATTTTGCTCAAACTTCGGGATAAGTTTTTAGGTGATAAAACATGGAAAAAGCTAAAGTTATAGTCATAAATACTCAATATTTCCCTAGTTACAGGCAATTAAAGAAAATCACTAAAAAAGTTACTAGATTTTTAAACGCATATAGTTCTTTAGCGTCGATAGCTACAAGCTTGGAACTTTTTTAAATTAAAGCTGAGCTCAAATCCTTTCGAAACAGTAGTTACAGTATATCAAAATATTATTTTTCCAAAGTTAGAGCGTGATAAACATTAGACCTGATGTTTCTTTTAAAAACATTAATTAATAATAAAAGCTGAAATAAGGTCCAATCCTTATTACGCTCTAACTTTGAGAAAAAATAATATTTTGATATGCTGTAACTACTGTTTCTAAAGGATTTGAGCTCAGCTTTAATTTAAAAAAGTTCCAAGCTTGTAGCTATCGACGCTAAAGAACTATATGCGTTTAAAAATCTAGTAACTTTTTTAGTGATTTTCTTTAATTGCCTTTAACTAGGGAAATATTGAGTATTTATGACTGTAACTTTAGCTTTTTCCATATTTTATCATCTGAAAACTTATCCTGAAGTTTGAGCAAAATCCGTGATCGGGAGGTGTGACACTCCCCTAGTCCGTATTATTAGTTTTAATAACATTGACTGTGTGTGTGTGTGTGTGTGTGTGTGTGTGTGTGTGTGTGTGTGTGTGTGTGTGTGTGTGTGTGTGTGTGTGTGTGTGTGTGTGTGTGTGTGTGTGTGTGTGTGTGTGTGTGTGTGTGTGTGTGTGTGTGTGTGTGTGTGTGTGTGTGTGTGCGTGCGTGCGTGCGTGCGTGTGGGTGCGTGCGTGCGTGCGTGTGGGTGCGTGCGTGCGTGCGTGTGGGTGCGTGCGTATATCAACTTTAGGTGCAATATTTATGCATGCCTTCCTTCTCTTAATCAAAAACAGAAAAATAAAACAGCATGATCGGTCAATTCTCTCAGGTGTATTGATCTCATCGATCGCCCAGCGATAAATAAAGAAAATTTAATTAAAATAAGTAAAAATTCTATATGCAAGTTATAGAATGTAAATTATAAGATAACTTTATTTTGATTTATTGAATTTAGTTATAAATAAAGTTTTGTAATCCAACATAATATATTCTTAATGACAAACATTAGTATTAGTTAATAATAATAATTTTAATGACAATTGTTATTAGTTAATATTTTTAGAAAAGTAAATATAAAGAATATTATAAATTTTTATTAGACAAATTTATTTATAACTAAATTTAATGAATCAATATTACCGTATTATAGCTTACATATAGAATTTTTACATATTTAACCTTACTTTTCTTTACGTTTCTAGCCTTTTAATTAATAAAAAATTGTTTCTATTCATTATCTTTCCAGGGCTGCTCTCTTGTGGATTAACTCCTATATATCAGGAAGGAAACAAATGGTTTCCACGCATTTAAACGAGGAATCGAGTTGGCTGACAACCAACCTTGGAGTTCCGCAGGGTTCAGTACTGGGGCCTCTGTTGTTTTGTCTTTACATTAATGACGTACGTGACGCTCTTGACTCTAGTTGCGTCTAGCTTCTACTCTATGCAGACGATCTGCAAATTTACACGCAGGTGCCTCGCGAGAATGTGGAAGAGGGTATTCTCACTCTACAGAGGGCGGCCAAAGCAGTGTCGGAGTGGGCTGCTGGTGTCTCTCTCACTTTGAATTCTAATAAAACCAAGGCAATCGTCTTTGGCAATAGTCGTTTTGTAAATTCTTTTTATGCTGATAGGTCACTTACGATTGATCTTGAGGGAGACATTAGTATACCTTTCTCTGACTCCGTGACGAGTCTTGGTGTTGTGCTTGACCCTAAACTTTCATGGGTACCGCACATTGATATGATTACAGAAAAGTTTAATAGAGTTTTGTATGCCCTGCGGTTTTTCCGTCGGTACACCACGGAGACTCTGCGTAAACAGCTAGCAACCGCCCTGCTGTTTCCACATCTTGACTATTGTTCGGTAGTTCTGCTCGATGCTTCTCAGGAGTTGAGAATACGAAACAGAGATTACAAAATTCATGTGTAAGATATGTAATGGGTTTGAGAATGGGTGATCATGTCTCTCCTTATAGAACCGTGTTGGGTTGGCTGCGCACTGATTCGAGGATACAGTATTTTTTGGCTGTGCTTATGTACAAAATCGTGCGCATGAATACTCCGGAGCATCTAGTGAGTCTCTTTACTAGACGTGTACCGAGGGCGGCTACTAGGGGAGAGACTAAGGATCTTGCGGTGCCCTTTATGCGCACTGAGACTAGAAGGAATTCCTTCCAAGTTTAAGGTGCGCATTTTTGGAACTCCCTGCCTGCTGAGATTAAACATCTTCCATCTCTCAGCAGGTTCAAAGCAGCGGTAAGAGGGTACTTGCTCGACCTAGATTAATATTTTTTTTACTATATATTTATGTTAATTTATTTAATTTATTTTTGTAACGTCCTGTATATAGGTTTAAGGCGTGAGTGTATTTATTGTATGAGTGTTGGCTGAATGGTTGGTGAGTGAGAATTTTTATTTGATTTTATTTTTGACTGCGTTTCATGCTATTGCGTACGCTTGTTATTTTATTTTATTATGTATTAAATTTAATTTTTTAAAAATTTTAATACTGTGACTGATAGATATTGTAAGACTGATTTTTATTTATATGATTATTTTTATTTATATTGCGTGTATTTTATGATTACTTTGTGATATCACTTTTATTTATTTTTGTTTGTGACTTAATTATTCAGTATTATTAGGTTTAGTGACTGACTGTGATATTAATTGTGCAATATTTACATTTATACTTCTTTATAACATTTTGTGCAATATTTATTGTTTTTGTATTTACAAATTGTATTACACGTTTTTGTACTCTTATACAAAATAAAAATAATATTTATCTATCTATCTATCTATCTATCTATATGTCAAAAGCTTTAAATTTAAAAATTATTGTTTAGTGCGTTAGTGGTAATTTTCTCGAAAATTAAACGCTTTTTTGACGTGTTCATCTCTACTATAACAAGAGAAAAAATGTAAAATTTTATTCGCATGTATGGACTCCGCACTATCATTGCGTACTCACGGGATTCTGCAATCTTGTGTTGAAGTTTGACTTCGCCGTCGTTTATGCTGCACTCGGTGTCTGCTTCTTTTTCAGTGCATATAACTGTGAATATCCCACTGTTTGACCGTGAATATTCTCAATGTTTTATCGTACTGTATCATGAAAATTGCAAAAAATATTAGAAAAAAAAAGAAAAAATAAGAGGATAAATGGTTATAAATAATCATAGAAAAAAAAGATTGAGAGAGAGAGAGAAAATAAAAATTTTTAGATTATTTTCGTAACATATTCTATAAATTTGTTTGTATTGCAAATTAACGTACTAAAAAATATTTTTGATTAGACACTTCTTTTTATGCTGTTCTTCAGGCACCTCACAGACTGCGATTAAATACTTAAGACTAATTAATATCGAAAGCTTTCTATGAGCTTATTTTGTCAAACAGGATTGAAAAAATTTTAATACACTGAAGTTATCTACGCGCTTCGACTTTGATGAATACTGCAAGTTCAAATGATTGAAAAATCAAATTCATATCGATAGCTTCAGTGTACTCGAGTTGTTTTGTCACCTAACTGAAAAAATAAACTTGAAGAGAGCTTTCTCTACTGATTGTTTTTTCAAGTGTATACGACAATTTTAGAAGAAAATAGATATAAAAGAATACATCACAGTTTACGAAGTGTTCGAACCGGCAAAAAAAGTGACTCTTTTTACAGATTTTTAAGAAGGTTAATTTTCGCTACAATCAAACAAAATTTGTTCCTCCCTCTAAACTCATTTTAAAATTTCTTTCTCTGTTTTATTTTCTATAATTCTTTGTATACTTTTGTTTTTTCACTTGCTCTATTCTCACTAATATCGTATGCAATTTTTGCATGACCATGGTGGAACATTTTCGCATTTATGATGAAAAAAGAAAACGCAGATTGGAAAGAGGCCGTAGTTAACATCACCACAAGACTACAAACTATAAGATCCCTTTGAAAAGATCAAGCGGATCATTATTAAAAACAGTCTCTGAGTACACGATCAACGAACATCTAAACAAGTAAAATTCAAGATATATATTTATAATATTAAATAAATTAACACCAACTACCTTGCATTAATTAAGTAAAATTATATTTTTATTTATTCGTTTAAATCCAACATTTCTAATTTTTTTATGAAACTTTTTTCCAAGGATTATATTATAATTTGTTCATCAATATTATAAAAAAAATATCAAGTCAATAAAGAAAATATAAAATTATTTGATTTGATAGTCAAGTGATCGGCAGTCAATCTTAAAATACAATAATTTAAATAATTTATTTTACTGACTTATTGACTTGCAATTTTCTTGATGACAATGACATATATATTATAACTGGATTTTTGAAAAAGAGTTTTTTAAAAAATTTCCAAAACTCCGGATTTAAACTAATAAATAAAAACTTAATTTTGCTCAATTAATCCAAGGTACATAGAGTGTATTTCTCTCCGTATGCGGATGCATATATGGATGCAAAGAATCATGTAAAAAAAATATGCATTTACGAAGAGGAATGCATTCTATTTATTTGTTTCCATTAGACACTAACCTATTTAAAAAAATATTTTTGACACTTGCATTTATTCTTTGTAATATAGATTAGAATAATGTTTACAGTTATTTATGATTTTCTTTAATCTCATGAAGAAAATATAATTTTTTTATATTCTGAATATTAAGTTTTTAAATCTCCTTTTTATTATCTTTTTTACAGCTACTATTAAATTTATTTTATACGCGAACAGAATTTGTTTAAACTTTAAATGTCAAAATTATAAATAACCTATTCCAAACCATTATTTTGTAAAGATAGTGAAGTTATGTGAACAACTAAAAATGCAAAAATCTAAGGAAATGACGATTCTATTGTGTGGCTGTTGAATTTACGAAGAAACCGCTAATAATTAAAATAAATAATATAAATATACATTTATATTACTTATTTTAATTATTCGCATTTCCTTCGTGCACTCAAAAGTTGCGCGAAAAAAATAATCATTTTTTTAGTCGTTAGCTTTCTCTGCTTATCATTTAACTTTTAGCATTTTTACAAAATCATGCACTGGGAGAAATTTTCAAGTAAAAATTATAAGCTACAATTGTAGTATAATAACAGGCTGCCACTATAGGAAAAAATTACCATATTACATAGTAAAATTTACTATAAATATAATAAAAATTCATATTTTTCTGGTAACTTTTACTGTGTAACATGTTAATTTTTGCTATAATGACAGCTTGTTACTATTCTACCACTGCACTTTGTAATTTTTACGAGATAATTTTTCTCGATGTGATTTAAAATAGATTATTTATAATTTTGACTAAATATATTTATAGATTCATTTAATTTTATAATCATTTAATGATACTAAACATTTTAAAATCAAACAAATTTTGTTCGCGTATAAAATAAATTTAATAGTAGCTGTAAAAAGAGGATGAAAAAGAGATTTAAAAACTTAATTTTAAAATTATTATAAATTTATATTTTCTTAATAAGATTAAAGATAATCATATATCACTGTAAATATTTTTCTAATTTCTGTTACAAAGAATATTGAATTACGAAAAAGAGTTTTATTATAGTATAATACGTATTTAGAATTTTTCTGTTAAGAGAAGGTCACATATCTCCGTTATTTTCTAATCAAAGAATTAATATTTTAAAACTTATAATTTTAGCAAAAAATAAAGAGAAAACCGCATCTCATATCATGAAAAGCAAAATTTTCAAAAATTAATTTTATCATTTTGTTTTTAAGAAAATCTTGAAAAACCAAATTGTTTACCCTAACCTCTGTTTTAATTTTTTGAAGGTTTTCACGAAAACAAAACGATAAAATTAATTCTTCTTCATCAAAGAAAATATTAATTTTTTTTATAGGAAATGAAGCTTTTTCTTTATTTTTAGCTAAAGTTATTAGTATTTGTAAAAAAGTCAATTCTTTGATTAGACAAGGACATATATATACGACCTACTCTTAATTATTTTTTTAGAGTTCAAGCGAGAGTGTTTGAAAAAATACATCATGTAATACAAAAGAAAATAATGTCGTGATTTATAGATTAAGAAGGTTATGATGCACTATGTTCAATCATAGAATATGTTCTTCCTCATAAACTCTTTTTTTTAATCTTTTTCTCTCTCACAATAACTGTTTGTCTCCATTTATCTTTTTATTTCGTTCTTTTTTCCTAATATTGTACAAAATTTTTACATGATCATAGTAAAAGGTTTTCGCTAAGAGAAAACGCAGACTGCATTACAGAGTGCAACGAAGGTGTAGGCAAGCATCACCACAGGACTTTGAAGTTCAAAAATGAAAACGTTACTTATAAAAATTGACCGGAACATTCTTTGAGTATGCTCAGTTCGATGATTACTATACACATCTAATTAAGTATGTTTTATAATTTATAATTTTTTTGTCTCGACAAATATTTTGTATTATGACTACATGTATTTAACCTGTTTTATCTAATAATTTTTCAAGAGCTATTTTATTCATCATAAGTAAATTTTAACGATGAAAATTAATGACAAAACTTGAAAATGTGACCTTTGGCCTTAAGAATTAAATTCTCTTTGATAAATTATGAAATGAGTTTCATAGGAAATCCGAGTATTTATTAAAGTCTATTTAAGTGAAAATAACTTAATCTTTTATTTGATCTTTATTTATGACTTTACAATATTTCTAATATTAAAACAAATTTGGTTAATAACGTTTTTTTTTTCATGAAAAAAATGTTTCTGTAAATGAAAGTATTTTAACTTCTCATAATAAAAAGAATAAAAACTTTTGGCATATATGTATATCCAATGTTTTTATTGTTAAAATACTATAATTTACAGAAAATATATCTTACAAATGTAACCAGAGTTTTTATTCTTTTTATTATGTGAAGTTAAAATATTTTTATTTAGAAAACTTTTATAATTAACATATAATTTTTCTATAAATTTTAATAGTAGTGGTAATATTGTAAAGTATACATAAAGAACAAGTAAAAGAATTGATTTGATTCTTCTAAATTAATTCATTTCCGTTTAAATGGACATTAATAATACTCAAATTTTATGTGAAATCTATTCGATAATTTATTGAAGAGGATTGATTACTTAAAAAAAAGTCAACATATTCAAATTTGGGGGTCTTTTTTTAAACTTTCTTTTTATTATTAATTTAAATGTTTTGCAGGGAACGTAGTTTTCGGTATTTAACCAAGGTTGACTAGCAAAAGATTTTATTTGCAACAATTTCTCAACAAAAATGCCAAAACGTAAACTTACCTTGAATGAGTATTCTCGATCACAAAAATATGCAATTTTATCATCAATTCGTAACTCTAATGATGATAGTGATGATACTTCGTCAAACGTTAACAGTGACGACGATGAAAATTATTCTGATGATACTTGTAGCACTGTAACCGATGATCTTATCAATTTTAACAATGATGGTAAAAATGTTAATTATTTCTAATCGAATTCATAAATTTTTAAGGTGGCTCGTACCGAAACTGAAAAATTTATGAATGGAACAAAAATGTAGGAGGTTGTTCTTTAAGTCAAAATGAATCTCCTAGCAAAAAATCAGACCTGGTTTCCAGGGAAAATTTCAAGAAAAAGCCTTTCAAAAATGCTCTGTTCACTGCACGGTTCACCTGAAGGAAATTTAAATAAAAATGTGTTGTTGCCTCAAAATTCATTTTGATTATGATCTTTATACATTTTAAACATGTTTTAACATACTTTTTAAAATTACTTTACGTGGCAGATTTATAGAAACTTGGGTTTAAATGAAAATATATCATTTTATTGGATACCAATATTTAATATTTAAATATAATAGCAAATGAAAAAATACCGGTCGCGTACATACATAAGAGTTTAATGAACAATAACACGTTAACAGTAAACAAAAAAATACATTTTTTAACAAACAAACATAAAAATGTTCAATTTCATTTTCATATACATTAATTATTAAACTTTAAATAAGTTTATACAAATCTATATATGTGCACTATTGTAGCTACGTACAGCTCGAAGTAATTTTGTAGTATGATTTTCATTCTGTTTTGATACTCTTTATAATCCATCCACTTTTTATTAAAATCATAATGCACTGATTCTGTAGCTTGCTCTCCGAAAAATCCTAAGCCCATCTGGTGTTTTGAACAAAATTGTGCTACGTGATTAAAAATTGTATGCACTTTTGGTGTTATTAAAATTCCTAAGACTTCGTAACTTTTTTTGAATTCTTTAATATTTTGTTCAAAATCTAGCTTCAAATTTAGAGAAAAGCAGTCGTCAACGACTATTTTAAATTTTCTAAAAGTATCTACATATGCCATGGAACCTGCTAGACCTCCAATGTTAACTTCACATATCTGTTGAAGTTAATCAACATTATTCAGTAATACGTTACATGCATTTCCTGCAAACGAAAAGTTACCACCATTACTGTAACTTCTTTCTATGTTACTTTGATGCGCCCATTTTGTATCAATATCGGGATATAACTTAAACATATTACTATAAAGTGTGTTAACACAGCCTAATATAAGATGTAATTCTGGAGGAGGAATTACATCTAAAATTAGTTTATCATCATCTGAATAAAACAAAGGTGGATTGATAAAATTTTTGAAATCTTTGACTTTTTTTTTACCTTTCCATGATCACACCAGTTATTATAATTAGACATACAGCTAGTCGTTGTCCTCAAAGTACCACACAAACCTAAATTAGTTTTCGTAACATCACACCAAATACATGGACCATAACTTGCACTATTCGTTAAACCCGTAATTATGTTTGAAAGTTTCAAGTCAGTTCTAATTGTTCCTGGATATTCAATCAAACAATCATTAATTTTTAGTTTTGACCAGAAAAGTTTTACATTGTTATAATTTTCTTGTGTATCTGGAGCAAGAGCAATAATAAATATCTTCTTTACTCCAGTGTCCTTCCATTTTTTAGAATTCTTTGAAGTATTTTTTTCAATGTTATTATCTTCATTTTTAGATTGAATAGATAAGGTGAATTTTAAAGAACCTCCGTGACCATCAATACCAAAATTCAAGTGAAAATAAAAAATATTTCTATTATGAATAATATGTTGTATAAACAAAATCAAATCGGTGCAAATAACAGCAGAGCTTGGAATTTTCGTAACAACCTCATTTTTTACAATTTCGGAATCCAATGAATGCACTTCAAAAAATTCATCCAAACTATGAGACTTTTGAAAATTTTTTTCTCGAGTATAAGGCTCAATAATATTTCGTGAACATGTTTTTTTTTTCTTATAAATTTAGAAAAATCACGTATCTGACGATCAGATAAATTTGAATCATTCTGCAAATCACATAAATCATTAGACGATATTTGGTGTATTTGTTTTTTTTCTTTTGCATTTACGATAATATTTAATGGTTTACCACGCTGTTGCGATAGAGATAGTGCAACATTCGTCCTTTCTGCTTTGTCATTTAATTTATTTTCAACTTTCCTTTTGACTAATAATTTAGAAATCAAATGTTCACTTTGCTTTGGAGTTTTGATGCCTTCTTGAACATTTTTTAGGAATGTTGTTGAAGTACATTTATGACTTATACCTTTAGCTATTAAAGTTAAACAATTCGAACATCGCCTACTAGTCTTCTTCAGTGGTTTGCGAGATTCCTTTTTATTAGTATTAACAATTTCAAAACTTCTTTGTCTGGATCTAATTTCATTACATAAAGTACAGCCACACTCTTTTTCTGACTTTGATGTACTGCGCGTTTTCATTTTTAAATGATATTTTGAGTAGTCTGGCATCTGAAGTAAACTTTTTAAACTTGTATTCATATTAGCTCTTGTAATTTTAAGCCTACAAGCACCACAAACTACAGCAGGTAAACGCGAATCCATCTCATTAAAATCAGGAAATAACAATTTGATTTGAGTTCCTATTTTACCTGTAGTTTTATAATGCTTTTTTTTCGGCTTCCTTTTACACATCAAACACATATTATGCCGATTTTGTTCGTGAGTTCTGGCCGAATTACTTTGCAAGTTCATAATTGACAATCACAATTTTTAAATTGAATGAAATTAAATAAATTGAACGAACGTTGCTGCGCGAAGTCAAATGCTATACTAAATTTTCTTTAAGATTATATATCACTTTAAATTCCACAAATTGTATTTACATATGATCTTTATATTATAAATAATAAATAGTATCGAGTACTGTTAGCTGTAACCTTTTCAATGTTTATTTTATTTGTATACAATGAATTAGGTGAGAATATAACGAACTTTAAGATTGTAGTTATGGAAAAAATTTTCTAGCTTTGTATATATTATTTCTCATTTCTTAAGTAATTATATATATCAGTCGTTTTATAATTATAGATTTAATGCATATTAATACCGTAAATAAATGTTTTTAACATACAGGTGATATAAAATAAATGGGGGATAATTATTTACTTATTTGTTATTTCTATTTATATATTTATGATAGTGTTGCCTAATAAAACAATATTTGTTCATTTAAACTTAACTTTTTATGAATCGGCCACGTAAATTGATTTTAAAAAGTATGTCAAAATATGTTTAAGATATCTAAAAATCATAATCAAAATGAATTTTGAGGCAACAAAACATTTTCATTTAAACTTCCTTTAGGCGAACCGTGACTGACATTTTAACATTGTTCTTATGACAGATATCCGATTTTCCTACAGTTATAATCGAATATTTATATCTAAAGATTTACGACCGCTGTGAAAAACTAAATATAAATACTTCATTTAACAAGCTTTTTA